>JANAVB010005599.1:24359684-25012304 GCA_029216955.1 Iris pallida | reverse complement strand
ACTGAATATTGGAGGAACTTACCGTCGGCACCAAATCGATCACGGACAAGTGTATAAGAACCTTTCCAACTAATGGATTGGTTTTTCTTGAAATGCGTTCAAGAGTTTTCTCTGGATATTTTGCTGCTGGTTTTGTTGCTTGGTTTTGATGGATGCTTTTCTGAATGATTTTTGATGATTTGATTCTTACCCGTTTTATCGATTTGCATAGCATTTATTCTTGAGAATTATGAGAGAAGAGAACATAACAAGACGGAGTATTAACCAAACTTTTGGTACCATTGCAGACTGACGCATGACGGAAGGCTAAGCGTGTAAGTTTTCCTCTCTTCTCTCTCTGCGATTCTCTAAATTGGTGAGTGTGGATCTCTGTGGTGGTATTGTCCCTCTCGCTATTCCTTCATGCCAACTAAATAATTGTCTTGCAACATCCGTTGATCGATATCAAGTTGCTAATGGCACAAGTCAATACCACTAAGTAGCTAGAGATTAAACATTGAACATTGAACCCTTGAACATTGAATGAATCGATTACACTGTTAACAACATTGAGATTATGCTTGTCCATTGAACATTGATTTTACGGCGATGAATTGAACATTGAATTGAAATGAATTAATGCCTGGAATGATGAATATGAAATACTGAGAAATGAACAAGTTGTCTATTTACTTTCAAAACTACCATGCATTGTATGCTTATCGAGTCGGACACGCATTCGCATGGTCATGAACAACTTGTGCACAAGGTTTGGTGGTGTGTTTCCTCGAATCGGTACCGGGGCACCGTGACCGATTCGGCCTAGGGAGAAACATTGGCGTGCTAATGTGCTAATCAGTACCGGAAGGCTTCTTCCTATAAATTATCAGGGGCACCTAAACTGAAAAGCATTGTATTTACCATGTCTAACAGAGTGCGATTCTTCCTTTCAGTAACTCCGTTTGACTGTGATGAATAAGGAGCAGTTACCTCATGAATAATTTAATATTTTTCACAGAAGTTAATCATTTCATTTGAGGTATACTCTCCACCATGATATGATCTCAGAATCATAATCTTTTTATCTAACTAGTTCTCAGCTTCAAACTTATATATCTTGAATCTGTCTAGAACTTCATCTTTGGTCTTAAGAAGGTAGATGTAATAATAGCTTAAATGATCATCTATAAAAATGATAAAGTATTTTCTACCACCTCGGGTTAAGATCCTATTGGAATCACAAACGTCACTATGGATAAGTTCTAGGAGTTCAGAATCCCTATGGACAGATTTGAAAGGTAGTCTAGTGTGTTTGGCTTGAACACAAATTTTACATTTGTGTTCATCATCAATAGGAGCCTTAGGAATAAGATCTAGGTTCGTCATTATTTTAATAGATCCTAAATTCACATGACCTAATCTGCCATGCCAAACGTTAGAGGATTCAACATTTGCAACAACAAAAGAAAGATTTAAAATTTATTCATAGTACTTAAAAGAAAAAGACCATCCTTTACAAATCATTTTCCAATAAATAAGTCATTCTTAGAAAGAAAAAAAAACTACTTTATTAACCTCCATCACAATTTTGTATCCTGAGGCAACAAATAAAGACCTACTAACAAGATTTTTCCTAACTGAAGGCACATGAAGCACATCATAGAGAGGTGGAATTTTTTCTGAAGTCATCTTTAGATCTATTCTTCCTCTTCCTACAATCTGTGTCATTGAGCCATCTCCTAGGATCACACCTCCTCCACCCGATTTCTGACAGTTTGAAAAACCGGAGCAATAAAAAAAAACATGAACATTTGCTCAAGAATCCAACCACCAATCATCAAAATGGTAAGAAATGTTTACTATAGGTTGATAGCTTACAGACCTAAGGAGCTAGAAGATCCATTCAGAATCATGTTAGTCTCTAATTTGTTTGAGTCTTTTCCTTTGAAGTAGGTTTCCTTGGTGATTAGGCTTGGGTTTGCCATGGACTTCTATAGAGTTTACCTTAGAGCTTGAGAATATTATTCTAAAAGTCTGCATAAATTATATTTACTCAATGAAGATTACTTTAAGTTTAAATAATAACAGTTTAAATGACCTTAGTAATTCACCTTTAAAATTTTAGTTTTTTAAGTTTTCATCAGGTTGGGTTAGCTACAGGGGCCAGATCCCAGCAAGCGAAGGTTTACTAGGAAAACTTAAGTACCGGTCGCTTAGACGATTTACGTCTTGTTGACAGAAGGGCCCTTTCGGCTTGTACCCAAATAAATTTCTACGTTGAAACTTTAAATTTAAAAGAATTTATAAGGTCAATAAACTTTTGCTTTAGCCAAAATTTAAATATTGAGTAACGAAACTAGAATTAACAAAAGGTACTAATACAATATTGTTTATGGAAAGTGTCAATTTATAAAATCACAACTTGCTAACAATATTTTATAGCACTTGAATAAACGTTTTGATATCAATGAATATCAGTAATTATAAATGGTAGTTTAATCGCTATGCCAATGATGACACAAATATGAAACAATATGTGTATGCTAGGAAAGAGATTGTTTTTCTAT
This sequence comes from Iris pallida, assembly GCA_029216955.1. Classification (NCBI taxonomy): domain Eukaryota; kingdom Viridiplantae; phylum Streptophyta; class Magnoliopsida; order Asparagales; family Iridaceae; genus Iris; species Iris pallida. The sequence goes on along the minus strand of JANAVB010005599.1, from coordinate 25,009,758 downwards.
TAAATAAGAGATTTAGCAACTTTATTTCAAGACATAAATAACAGTAGGAAACACTATGCCAACTTGCTAACAATAATTCTTTTAATAATTAAATAAAAAAGGTAATCAATAAAATAAAGAGGCAATCACTATGCCAATTTTTTTCTTTTACGTAACAGTAGGAAACTGACACATGTGTTTTCCTTTACGTAACAGTAGGAAACTAATTACAAATATTAAACAACAACTTTATTAGAAATAAGTAAATGTGTTTTATATCAATTGTATATTTCTAGTGTGTCATCACAAAACGTTTGTTGACAGTAGGTAATGAATGTTAACAGAATAGTTATAAATGAGATGACAAATTGTTAACAAAAATTTAACAGAACAAATGTTAACCGAAGCAAAATGTAAACAATAGTTAAAATTTGCTAAATATGAGCAAATTGGTACAGTAGTTAAATATTTCTACAGTCAAACGTTAGCAAATTGTTCTTTACAGAATAGAGAAGTGTTTACTTCTCTTAATATAAGAAAATCTTTATTTCTTATCAGAAGTGAAAACTCAATTTGTTAACAGGAAAAAGAAGAATCTTTATTTGTTAACAGAATATAAATTTTCTTTAACAGAATAGACAATTTTAATTAACTCTTATATTGTTAGGAATTTTTCAATTTTTTTCCTTTTAATATCTGCAACAAAAATAAAATAATAAATTGTTACCGGCCTCCGGGGAAGTCGCGCACATAGCACTGCCCTAAGGGCTCGTTTGGATCAAGTTTTTGTATTCCTAGGAACAAGTTTTCAATTTCTTTCCCATGGGAAATCAATTCAACATTCTCATACCCACGTTTGGTTAGGTTGGGAATAGTAGTTCAAAGATTTAATAGTTCCATGAGCAAGAGCACGAAATTTCGTGTGAATTTGGTTTTTGATTCACCTCATTTCGAGTTAAAATGAAGTTTTTATGGCCAAAATAAGTTTTCTGGATTTTTCATGTCGGCTGAGTAAAATTTTACGCTGGGAACCCTGAAATTGCGTATTTTACGATGGATAGTATCCAGAATGTAAGATTTTACGCTGGAAACCCTAAAATTGTGTATTGCGTATTTTACGCTGGATAGTGTCTAGAATGTCAAATTTTACGCTGGGAACCCTGAAATTGCGTATTTTACGCTGGATAGTGTCCAAAATGTAAGATTTTACGCTGGAAACTGTTTGCAAAAATAAAAGTCTTTTATTTCACAAACTAAAAGAATAGTACAAGAGTACAATGAATTCTGGAAAAGTACAACTGTAGGAATCCGATCAGAAGACGATCGCTTTATCCCTTGGACGATGTGAACTTTGAAGACGATAGCCTTTGAAGAATGCAGCAGCACTTGGACAAGAACTTCCGATCTCCGATGACCTTGAATAATATGATCCCCTCAATGAAGAACTTGAAACTCTATTTATAGAGTTCTAGAAATAACCATTTTGTAGTTATTCTGGATTGCGCACGATGAACTGCGCTGGAGTCAGACTGCGCAGACTACAAATCGCGCTGGCCATTAGGCAGTTGCTCGATCGTGGGCTAACCGTATTCAGACGCGTGGCATTGTTTGATTGAAATGTGCTTGGTCGTGTACAGGCGGTTACCACGTAGCGAGATATTGATGGCATGTAAGCCACGTAACAAATGTCAGTTATCTTGATGGATCGCGCCACTTGAATAGCGCTAGCTTCAGACTGCGCTGGGGTTTGGACTTGGTCAAACTGCGCTGAAGAGGATCTGGCAGACCGCGCTTAGGTTGGGCTGGCAGACTGCGCTGGGTTTTGATAGCTGGACCGCGCTAGGATTTGGACAGCTGTCCTAGAATGCGACGCGGCTCGAGAAACGAACAGACTCCTCGCTTTTCGGGTTGTCAGCTGTCAGAAGATCTGTTCTTGTCAGGTAATGATGACGTTGCCACGTCAGCATAGCGCGCTTGGACATTGGCACAGTTCAGCCTCGCGCGGTTGATTTGTTGTGTTGTTCACGTTAGCGCAGTTCATTTATGGGTGCGCAATTTGGACTTCTCTGCCTATTTGATGGGTGCAACTTGATTTTTAGGACTTACATGAACCTGAAATTGCGTATTTTATGCTGGATAGTGTCAAGAATGTAAGATTTTATGCTGGGAACCCTAAAATTGCGTATTTTACGCTGAATAGTATCCAGAATGTAAGATTTTACGCTGGAAACCCTGAAATTGCGTATTTTACGCTGGATGGTACCCATAATATAAAATTTTACGCTGAAACCCTCCCCTTTTGCGTATTTTATGCAGATTTGAATTTTTTGGCGTAAAAAGTGCACTGAATGACTGTTTTTTGCCAAGTTTAGCTATTTTCTAGCCAGAATTTCGAAAAACTTAAAACATGAAAGTTTTAGATCTTTGTTTTTCCTTTTCGAATATCTTTAGAGCACCTCATTTTGAGTTCGTATGTGGAAGTTATGTCCCGTCTCCCCTGAGCCGCATGATTCCTCCACAACTCTTGCACCCTGTTTATATTTAGTTATTGCATATACACTTATACCAGGTTAAATGTTAATTTTAAATATGTTCCATGACATAATGGTGACCCATCGTGGCGCACTTTTGACAGTAAATTTGACATGATATATATCTCGAATGCTGTTGCGACGGCTAGCATGTCATAACAGAAATGAATGGCCTGGAGACCATGGGTGATTGTGTTTATACAAAATAAACCAGTACTGTCTTGCATCATGTCTAGGATAGGGATCCCTGAGTACCACGGTCAGGGATACCTACAGTAATTGAATAAGGCTAATAAACTAGAATAATTCAGTAGACATGAAGGGATTTCCAGCTACAGGCAATCCCGTTACCTGTGCGCATTAAGTGGACTTGTAGCCTACCGACGAGTAGGACACAATTTCAGCACACAGTCATGTGTTGCATTCTTCATAAACGGACATTCGACCCGGATAATCGGATGGTCTGCAGGGCTTGTGGCTGTTGGGATAATCTCATTGCATCTTGCTAATAACTAGGCCTGTGATAACCCTAGTTAGTTAAAAGTATCAAGCCGTACTCTTGATTGGCCGTGATTGATTGGATGGAGTTTATTCCAGCTTAGTCTTATCCTGATCCTGTGCAAGATTGTGACATGACATGATTATTGATGCTTGCCTTAACAATAACGATCGGGGGTCCAGTTCTGTTCAAGCGAAGGGTTACAACCCCGGTCCTTGTTTGGTTTAAGGGTTGTAACCTGGCTCCCAGAGCAGTTCTGTGTCCTCTCTTCGTTTATTGTCTTATTGCAATTCCATGCCATGTTCGTCATGTTCCTTAATACCATGATTATTTATACTGGCCTTAGCAATAAAGATCGAGGGTCCAGTTCTGTTCAGGCGAAGGGTTACAATCCCGGTCCTTATTTGGTTTAAGGGTTGTAACCTGGCTCCCGGTGCAGTTCTGTGTCCTCTCTTCGTTTATTGTCTTATTGCAATCCCATGCCATGTTCGTCATGTTCCTTAATACCATGATTATTTATACTGGCCTAAGCAATAAAGATCGGGGGTCCATTTCTGTTCAGGCGAAGGGTTACAACCCCGGTCCTTGTTTAGTTTAAGGGTTGTAACCTGGCTCCCGGAGCAGTTCTGTGTCCTCTCTTCGTTTATTGTCTTCACTGTACCAATAGTATTTGAGACGGGCTTCTATTCAGGTGAAGGGCTGCAACCCCGGTCATTGTTTGGTTTAAGGGTTGTGACCTGGCTACTTGAATAGTTTTCTCGTACTCAGTTTACTGTTGTTATCTCTATTATTATCAGTTCTTCATTTATTATCTTTAATATTCTATTGTGATATGCTGGTTTTAGTTTCTAAGTAAAGCCTCCTTTGTGGCACTTACTCTTCTAGGGTCTGACCCAGCTGGTTTTGTGTGGCCAGATATCGGAGCAGTACCCAAGGATCCACCTGTCTTCCAGCCAGATGGTGACCACCAGGCGTAACCCTGGCAACGAGTGGGTTTCTTTTTGTTCTCCCACTTTATTGTAAAAATTATTATTTTGAGACGTTTAGCCGGCGAGCACGTGTTAGCTCGTATTGCATCTTTATTTACTGTCTGCCTACGGGCTGTAACATGATTGACAGATCCTAGGGTTGATCATGTACGACTGAACTCTTGCTAGTCTTGACATTTTGTACGACTAGCTTCATGATCATCCAATATGTAATGTATGGGACGCCTTGCTATTATATATTTGGTGCTCTGACATCTTGTAATTATTATTGCCTGCTTGAGATTGAGACAATAGGCTTGTTCATGACCATAGGAGACTGTTGGCTTGTAGTTAAACCCTCATGTATCTAGACAGCCGTGACCGTATAGCGAGGTGGGTTGCAATTCAATATACGTAGTTGGCTATGTACGCCCCCGCTCTCCAGTATTCTGGTTCTGGGGCGTTACAATTCCCAAGGGGGCAAGTCAATGGGAATAGCTTTCCCCCCTAAGCCCCTCTTATTCCCTCCTCGTCCCCAATCCTAAACATACCAAACATGGGTAAGGAATTCAAAACCTGTCATGACCCGGTCCCAATTTCTTGGGTCGAATCGGATCATGCCCAGCCTGCACCGTTGTTGATACGGCGGTAGTAAGCTGTATCACTCATGCAGGTAATCAACAACACAATTCTAATTGCCACAAATTAATATTTCGATAAATAAAACTTGTCCAAACACAAAGTTTTCAAATACAACCCACAACTGAATTAAAATATTTGTTTTTCACAATATCATAAACTGGAACCAAATCTAATTAGCAGTCTCCTCATCATCATCCTCTGGTAGAACAGCCGGCTACAGCTCAGGATCATAGTAGCGACTTATCAGTAGCTCAGTATCGTCCATAGAACCTAAAAATGTAGTCTCCAGTCAGGAGGGAGCAAAGTACAATTCATGATAATTTAACAATTGAAATAATAATGGAGTTATGCACTTTTAAACAATTTGAAGTAAATAGTTTTCCAGCAGTTAAAATATTGTGATGTGAATAGGCAATGAATATGACCGGATTGGGTTGTACAGTTGTATCCTATTGATACGATATGGCTTATCCCCGTGTGTATGAGGGGTAAGCTAACACAGTCATTATACTATTTTGAATGTGGTCATACTCATTACACTACTCCCCCAGTACCCAACAGTTAATCAGTCAATGCTCTCAGAGAGAGTTCCGTGTTGCATCGTGGTTTAAACTTGCAATAAAATGATTACTAAATAATTGTAAACTACCACAAAATGTACTTGCCTTGGTTCGACTGAATTTGGGATGTCTCCGGGATTGAATTCAGACTTGTCCTCGAAATTTTACAATCGAGAAGTCTGCCTTAGATTTCCAAAGTTGCCATGCTAGATGTGCTAGTTACAATCTCTAAATTTGTCCTAGTCAATTTTTAATCTTTATTATACTAACACAAACAAAAATCGATTATCTAATGCGTTACATTTAACTATGATGGAAAGATCATTTTATATTTAATTTCGGAAAACTTTGTATTTATCGGTTTATTGGCAAAACTTGGTATTTTATAATTTATATAATAAAACTACATTTTTCTTTAAATGAGAAGAACATGAATTTCTAAAATGTTATAATTATTTATCATTTCTAAATTTTTACGTTTACGAACAAAATCAGAAAAATACGAACACATTACTAGCTATTACAAAATTAGCAGAAATAAATGGGCTTATGTCCTTACAGACCATTTTACATGAATTTAAATAAGAAGAAAACTTTAGTTAGTCTCTAAAAATTATCCTACAATTTAATTACAAAATAAAATAATAATTTAAATTAAATTGAATTAATTTACGAGTCTCAGATATTGGTCCAATCGTCAAAATAGCTAATGCCTCAACGTCCGGAACAATGTCGGTTTCGTTTGCATTTCGCTAAGGGCCATTGACCGATACGGTCGTCGCCCAAAATCCAATTTATAAATATTTTCGAAAACCGATTTGAAATCCATTTATAAAGTTTTATAAAAATTTGGGCAGCATTCCCTCTATATTTAGGACAACCCAAAACTGGGAAAATGTGCCAAAACACCAAAATATTACCCCAAACCAGAGAAACTCCAATTATTCAATCCACCAATAATATTAATCCGAAAATAATATCGAACCCGAAAATATAACCACAGCACGTTTCCGAAGGATATTCGGAAGACCGAAATTACTCGAAAACCCGAAATGAACTTCGAAAAACCGAAACTCCTCGGAAATTCCAAAACCAACAGAAACACTCAAAGAAAAATAAGCGACAGAACCAATTCCAAAAAGATTTCGGAAAAGCAAACCATAGAAATATTCCGAGAACTCTCAGAACGTTTCCGAAAGGTTTTCGGAAAATCAAAAAATGTCTCGTTTACCGAATTCCCGGGGAAATTTGAGGACCAAAATTCATCATAGACTACATAACGGAAACGGGGACAACGAAAATATACCAGAAGTTGCTCGGCTAGAGCTCTTAGGTGAATATTAGAGAAAAAGAACACACGGACAGCGTCTCGGGCTCGGGTCCGCGCCTCGTCGGGGTACGGCTGCACGTACAGCACACGAGCACGGAAACGACAGCGGCGGGATGCCACGGAGTAGCACCGGCGAACGGGGACAGCAGCGGGGAGGCACGGGAAAACAACGACGAAGGGGCCGCGGGCCACGGGGCCACGAGAGGTCGGCCGGCCGTAAACGGCGGCGCTGGCCGGGCCGGCTGGATCGTGCGCGGGCGACGAGAAACGTCGGGCTGGCCTGGGCGGTCGGCGGCAGTCGGGGCTGGTCGCCGGTGGGCGTCGGCCTTGGGAGGATGTCGCCGTGCTCGGATCGGGGTGGATCGGCTAGGGCACGAGAGTTTGGGAGAAAGGGTTTGGGGTGAGTGAATGAAAAAGTGATGGAGAGGAGAGGGTTTATATAGGATGAGCACCAGGGGTTACGGAAATGAAGAGTTGCCGGAGTTACGGGAGGGGAAGAGGCTCGAGCGTTCGAAAGAGCCAAGGTCGGCCGAGGCTTCAATGGAAAAGAAAGGAAAATGTTCTCCTTTACTGAGTGAGAGAGAGTAAGATTTAAATGAGTTTAAGGAATTCTTTTTTTTTCTTTTCTTTTAATATCACATATGAGTAATTATAACCTAATTACTTAAGAATGGATTTAAAAACGAGATTGGGTTCGGGATGAGTTCAGAACGAGAACTGGGTACAGATTCGGGTCAGGCCAAAAATCTATTAACTGGTTTAAAAATAATCCTTATATATGTGATTTCGGGACGGGTCAGGGCCAACAGTCAAAAATCCAGAAAAATAAATTTTTTTCTAAATATTATTTTTTCATAAAAATAATAATTAATTAAAATTTTATATAACTAAATAAAATTTGACGAGTTTTGACCAAACACTAAAATTTCTAGAATGTTAATAAATAATTATAAATAACAATGAATTAAAAATTACGGGTTACACAACCTTCCCTCCTTAGAAAATTTTGTCCTCGAAATTAAAGGATAGACCTCAGGTCTCAAACAAGTACGGGTACTGCTCCCGCATCTCATCTTCTCGCTCCCAGGTAGACTCGCCTGGGGAATTGTGCCTCCACATAACTCTGACTATGGGCACTACTAAAATATCATCTAATAGCGACGTAATTTAGCGACGGCAAGAAATGACGTCGCTATTAGCGACGGCTTTATAAACACGTCGCAAAACGTCGCTGCCTAGCGACGTTCTGCGACAGGAGTTTACTACGTCGCTGAATAGCGACGTTCAGCGACATATTATTAGTATATGTCGCCATTTTTCGATGTTTGGCGACGTCAACACGTGACGTCGCTAAGTTATTTTACTTAGGGCACGCCGCTTCCTTCTTTCCCCCTCACTCTCACTCGAAAATACTCGAAAATTTTAATTTCCCTCCACCCCCCGGCGACTCCCTCCCCCTCTGTCAGTGCCCTCCCCCCCGGCGACCCCCTCCCTCCCGGCGACTCCCTCCCCCTCCGGCGAGCTCCTCCTCCTCGAGATCCTCCTCCTCGAGCTCCTCCTCCCCCAATCCGAGCTCCTCCTCCTCTTCCTCAGGTAAACCCTAACCTAACTCCTCTCCTTCCTCCTCCTCCTCTCCCACGGACACACACACACGAACATACGGACACGCATCGTGTCCCCAAAGACTCGTGCCCATTGGATTCGTGTCCCCAAAGACTCGTGCCCATTGGATTCGTGTCCAGTTTTGGATGTATTGAGTTTGGTTTGTTTTTGGACACATTGTGTCGTGTATTTGGACACGAGTTTGGTTTGGGAGACACGTACACACATGACACTTGTATATGCACACTTGACACTATACACTCTCTATCTCTCTAGTATATAAATGCATAAATTGTTGAATGTATATATTGTGTCCCCTTGGTTATAGCCTAGTATATGTAAATATCTTAACCTATATATGTATGCCTATATATATATATATATATATATATATATATATATATATATATATATATATATATATATATATATATAGTAAATATATAGCTAGTTGTGTGATTGATGGCTTGTTTAGAAGTGGTAGTGTGGTAGTGTGGTAGTATGGTAGTGTGAGTGTGAGTGAAGAGGGATATTGAGATAAGTGTTAGATTGTGTGTGTGTGTGTGTGTGTGTGTGTTTAAGAGTGAGAAAGGTGAGAGGGATTTAGATATGTATCCATAAGTTAGTATCCTAAGTTAGATATTTAGGATAGTATCCTAGACACTAATTTAATATCTTGTTTAGGATGTTAGTATCCTAGAGTTAGATAGGTAAGTTAATATCTTAGGATACTAGAAGTTAGTATCCTAGATAGGTTAGTTAGTGTCTTGGATAGGTTAGTTAGTATCCTATTTATCCTAGATAAGTTAGTATCCTAAGTTAGATATCTTAGGGTAGTTAGATTATGCTAGTATCTTGAGGGTTCAAGATAATAGGATATTAGGATATGGGCTAGAAGTTAGTACCCTAAGTTAGTACCCTAAGTTAATATCTTGGCTAGAATTTGGTATCCTAGGATAGTTAAATATCCTAGTATCATAAGAGTGTCCTAGATTAGTCTATGGTAATAGGATACCCTATAGGGGGGATGGGGCAGGGGACATGACCCTAACCCTATTTCGGACACGACTCTGTGACACAGGACACACACACACACACAATACATACATATATACCTATATATATAAATACACATATCTACATATATACATGTATATATATACTCACACACTTAGATACACACAAATACATATATAAATATATATGTATACAATGTATATACACACAAATACACATATATATACAATCAAAAATCCATTTGAAATTCATTTTAAGAATCTGAAATGTTGACGATATATATCCAAGGTTCACAATATCGGTATCGGACTATTCCTATGAGTATTGGTATCGGCGATATCGGTAGTATCGGCGGTATCGTATCGGAGTATCGGACTTTGGTATCGGAAAACAAATAATTATTAATAAATTATTTACATTTAAAAACATATATTTTATACATTTAGGCATAATTTTAAGTGTTTCAGCATTATTTCTTAGTAGTTTTGAAATTATATGAAATAGTAGTCACCCTTACCGATTGGTTTTATCGAATTGACCGGAACAAAGACCCCCAATGTCGGTATCGGTCAATATTTGGTATCGGTCGGTATCGGATCGGAACATGCCAAACCGTATCGGTATCGGCCGTATCAGTATCGGCCATATCGGATCGGTATCGGCCGATACTTTAAACCATGTATATACCATGGTTTTGCCTTTTAGTTGCAGGAATATGATAGGGTGACATGGTTGTCACATTAAGGGTCTTTGAGGAGGTGACATGTTATGAACAGATATATCCTTATAGTTCTCCTACGTAATGTTAAAGAAAATCCGTAGGAGAACTATATATAAGTATATATCTTTTTGCAACATGTCATCTTGTCAAAGACCCTTAATGTACCAATCATGTTACCGCGGTATTGGTATTTGGATACCAATAGCGATAAGGTAAAGGGTACCAATAGCGATAAGGTAAAGGGTACCAACTTAAGGTATTGGTATTGGGATACCAATAGCGATAAGGTAAAGGGTACCTTGGTAGGTAATGACTAGAAATAGGATATTTGACTTAGATTTGACCTTGTTTGACCAAGGTTGACTATTTTGACTGAAAGTCAAAGTAGAGTCAACATCTGACCTAGATTGGACTAAGAGTTGACAAAGTCAACTATAGGTCAACCCTTGACCTAGTTTGACTTTGTTTGACTTAGCTTGACCTTGTTTGACTTTGTTTGACTTAGTACAACCTAGTTTGACCTAGATTGCATATCATTGTTATTAGTAACTGTCCGCTGGGGGTACTTCTGAGGCAGAACTATGGTGGACCTTGGATTAACTACTCAGATGCTCCCGCAGATAGGAAGGCATTTTGGTTTGCCCACTTCAAGGTAAAAAATTTATTTATTTTTAAATTTTAATAATCATTTGTGTATACTATACAACTTTTGTATTTTTCTTCTTGTAGAGGACCTATTTCTATCCACCACACCGGGCGGCGAGGATCGAGGGCCAATTTTCTGCCGTCGCAGCCATGCTCATCCGTGATGCGATCCACGACCAGAAGTGTCGTGATCGCTCCGGAGAGCCGATCTATGGTTAGATCACGCAAGATCAGTGGGCTGCGATGAAGGCTAGATTCAGCGAGCCCAAGTACCAAGAGCGGTCTGACAAGGCCAAGGTGGCGCGGTCGAGTGCCGGTAAGTGATGTGGTGGCTCCATTCCGATGACGGAGCATTTTCGTCATCTGGTACGTTTCCTATGACGGACATTAATTTATATATAGTTCGATAGAATGTTTAATACTAATAATAGATAATATATTTTAACAGGTAAAAAAGGGTGAGGACCCAAACATGGTGACCGTCTTCCTGGTCACCCATCGGAGGGCTGCGGAGTTCATTGACGAGAGAGCGACGCAGGCATATGTACGTTCTATTCTTTATATTAATTTACTATAATTTAGAAAACAGGAAAATAGATATCAATATAGACTTTAGCAAACACTTACACGTTAGCAAACATATTCTAGGCCGAGTTTGTTCGGCTACAGCAGGAGGCAGCTGCTGTTGCTAGTGCGCCAGCAGAGGGAGGGGCTGGTAGTTCCTTCCAGCCGCCTATAGCTCCGTCGCAGGACGAGCTCTGGATGACCGCCGTTGGCGGTCTTCAGAAGGGTACGTACTACGGTACGGGATCTACGGTGCGTATTTGGCTTCGGAGTCATCCCGGGCCCCCTCCGTCAGTGCGCAGTCTCCGGCTTCGCAGGCGTCGTCACGAGCTGAGGATATTCGTCGTCAGATCGAGGAGCTGCATCGCGAGTTGCAGCAGCAGATTTCTTATACGGTCGAGCGACGATCCGACCCTCCGATCGTCACCGGACGATTTGATGCGGTCGAGCGCAGTATACAGGAGCTGATGAGTCTGCATCAGGCTACAGCTGCCAGCTTGCACACGCTCACCGAGTCTATGCGGCGCACAGAGCATAGACAGGTCGAGCTGGAGGGATCGCAGAGGAGCATGTCTGCCTCACTCACTCAGGTTTCGGCTTCGCTTGAGGCGCGTACTGAGAGGGTGGTGAGTACCCTTGCTGTTTATGGTGAGCGACTGCGAGGGTTGGAGCAGATACGTCCTCCCGGTCCATCGACGGCGCCGACTCCAGACATTGTACTGCCTCCGGCGCCGACTCCAGACATTGTACTGCCTCCTACTGTCCCTATGGTACAGCTCACCCAGGAGCAGTATGACTATATTCTATCCCAGTTGCGCGGCAGGGGTCTGCAGTAATTTTATTGATTTTTTATGACTTGTATGTATTGGCCCTATGGGCAAATTGTTTATTGGTACACTTTTGTTTATACACTTGGTGGGAGACTTTTTATCATCTTCTATTTTTATTTGACTCTATTGGATGTTTGTGAGGATATGTGTCTGTGATATTTACTTTGCACTGCCTCTTATTTTTATTGTGATATTTACTTTGTGATATCTGCGACGGGGATGACAAATATACCTACGCTGGGTTATAAGCGATGATCTGATATACAAAGGAGGTGCTGCCAAAATTTTAAAAAAATATAATGTGTATTTTTGTGATGATGTGTGTCTGTGTTTACAGTGAATGTGAAATGCAGTGTTCGAAACTATCGACAGTTTCGCTTACTGTTGTACGTTTTATCTTGGATAGAAAGAGCAAAAGTTCAGGGTGTACTTCTGAGAGCTTCATTTTCACGTCCTTCACTTTCTCCGGACGTCGTAAAGGTTCCCGAGAAGGTGAAGGACGTGAAGAGGAAGCTCTGAGAAGTGCACCCTGAACTGTTGCTCTTTCTATCCAAGATAAAACATAGAACAGTAAGCGAAACTGTCGATGGTTCGAACACTGCACTTCACACACACTGTAAACACAAACACACAGCATAACAAAAATACCAATTATATTTTTTTAATTTTTTTTATAATATCTGTGACGTATAGCGACGTTCTGCGACGGAATATACACGTCGCTATACGTCGCAAAATAGAGACGTCGCTAAACTGGACGTCGCTAAATTTGTCGCTAGGCGTCGCTATAGTGCCCATGTGGCTGCCATGCCATGTCATCATATATAATGTTTATCGCGTCGCAAAGTGGTCGCTCTACGTCACTATTTTGGCGACGTAACCTTACGTCGCTATCTGTCGCAAATTTTGCGACGTCTAGCGACACTAAACGTGATGTCGCAAACAGCGACGTTCTGCGACGAAATTGTCATCTGTGACATGCCTATACGCGACATCCAATTTTTGTCGCTAAATACGTCGCAAATATATTTTAGCGACGGATTTTCCTTATTTAGCGACATCTTCTGACATCGCTAAACGGGTTTATTTTTGTAGTGGGGAGTCACCGAAGTCCTGGTCCTCTTCTCGCCTCTGTCCAAAATCGCCACAGGCTTCTCTGGTACTGTAAGGCTGGGTCCAATCTCCAGCTCTGAATAGTCCAAGATGTGACTCGAATTCGGGATGTAGCATCTGAGCTGTGAAACATGGAAGACATTGTGCACGCCTTCAAGATTAGCTGGTAGAGCTAATCGATAAGCTACTTCTCCAATTCGGCTCAAAACTTCAAATTGACCGATGTATCTGGGACTCAGCTTCCCAGCTCTGCCAAATCTGATCGTTCCTCTGGTAGGAGAAATCTTCACAAAGACACTATCTCCTTCTTCAAACTCCAGTGGTCGACGACTGCTATCTGCCCAATGTTTCTGTCTGTCTTGGGCAATCCTGAGCTTGTCTCTGATCACCCTTACCTTCTCTGCTGCATCAGTCACCATTTCAGGTCCAAGCAGTACTCTTTCTCCTACGTCGTCCTATGCAAGTGGAGTGCGGCAACGACGTCCATAAAGAGCTTCAAATGGTGTCATGCCGATACTAGCTTGATAGCTGTTGTTGTAAGAGAACTCTACCAAGTGCAAATGGTCTTCCCAAGACCCTCCAAATTCTAAGATGTAAGATCTCAGCATATCTTCTAGCGTCTGGATGGTCCTCTCCGATTGTTCGTCAGTTTGGGGATGATAGGCTGTGCTGAACTTCAGTTGTGTTCCCAAGCTGTCATGCAAACTCTTCCAAAGTGTGAGGTAAATCTAGTATCTCGGTCAGATACAATACTTACCGGTACTCCATGAATCCGGTAGATGTGTCGTATGTACAGTGCTGCCAACTTCTCGGTGGATAAACCAACCTTGAAGGGGATAAAGTGAGCTGACTTAGTCAGTCGGTCCACAATAACCCAAATGACATCCTTCCCTCCTTGGGATCGAGGCAATCCTGACACAAAGTCCATTGTTATATGCTCCCACTTCCACTCTGGAATGTCCAGCGGCTGTAGAAGTCCTGCGGGTCTCTGTCTGCTAGCCTTCACTTGTTGACAAATCAAGCATCTAGCCAAAAATCTGGATACATCCTTCTTCATTCCATACCACCAAACAATGGTACGCATATCCCGATACATCTTGTTAGCTCCAGGATGTATGGAATACTGTGACTGGTGCGCTTCTTGCATCAGCTCATTCTTCAGTTCGCCAGATGGTACACACAGCCTCATACCATTCTTCAATGCTCCGTCACTGGCGATAGAGAATCCTTCAAGTGTTCCTGCCAGCACTTGATCTCTGAGTTTGCAAAATGTCTCATCTTGGAATTGTGTCTCCTTGATTTTGTCTATCAGACTTGAACGCAATTACAACTGCATCATGGTTGAGTCGGCTCCAGGTACCATAGCTTCTCGCTCCAGTTCCTTCATCTTTTCCTCAGGTAGTACAATCTCAAGTCCAAGCTTCTCTATGTCCTCCAACAAGTGCCGCTCCTTAGTTAAGAACATCGCCACTGGGTATCGACTAAGTGCATCTGCAACCACATTAGCCTTACCCGGATGGTACTGCAAGTCGATGTCAAAATCCTTCATCAGCTCCAGCCATCTTCTTTGTCTCATATTCAACTCCTTCTGAGTGAAAACATATTTCAGACTTTTGTGGTCTGTATATATTTCCACTCTCTCTTCATAGAGATAATGCTTCCATAGCTTCAAAGCAAAGATGACTACAGCAAGCTCCAGATCATGTGTGGGATAGTTCTTCTCATGAGTCCGTAATTGCCTAGATGCGTAAGCAATTACTTTCCCGTGTTGTTGAAGAATGCAATCCAGTCCTTTTCCAGAGGCATCACTGTAGATTAAGAAACTGCCGGTACCTGCGGGTAGCGCAAGTATCGGTGCTGTTGTAAGTCTCTTCTTCAGTTCCTCAAACGATGCCTGGCAAGCTTTCGTCCAGATGAACTCTTCATTCTTCCGAGTGAGCTTCGTCATTGGTTCAGCAATCTTGGCGAAATTGTAGCTCCCCTCCCCGGAAATTGTAAAATACTTTTTAAATTCATTTTATTTAAACGGTGATTTTTAGACTGTACATAAAAGGTATATACATCATTATAGATTTATGGCATTTTATTATTATTATTTATTATTAAGTTATCATGGGGATTATGATATAATATTAATAATATTGGTTACATTAGTTTAGTCAAATAATTGTTATTGGGGTTTATTCGAGTTTATAAAGATTATATATAAGTGTATGTTATTAATATGGCTGAATTATTAATTTAGATACTATGAATATATTGGTTATATAGTTAGATACTATGAATATATTTGTTATTATATATATGTGTGTTTGTGTACATAATTATATGCATAAATATATATGTGTGTATATAGATATTATCTTGTTATATATATATATATATATATATATATATATATATATATATATATATATATATATATTGTTTATATATATATATATATATATATATATATCTATATATATATATATATATATATATATATATATATATATATATATATATATATATAAATAATATATATAGAATTGGTATATAGATATTTATATGTATACGTATATATATAGGTATATGTGTGTTTATGGATATATAGATGTATGAATATATAATGTATATATGTAAACGTATATCGGTATATATAAATATATATATGTATATATACTTTAGATTTACTAGTAATTGCTAAAGGAATAGAAAAAAAGAAAAACGAAAAGAAGTAATACAAAAGCAATAGAAACCAAACAAAACCGACCAAGCCACAGGTCAGCCAGCCAGGCCGAGCCTGGGCCCCCCTTGAACCC
Source organism: Iris pallida (assembly GCA_029216955.1). NCBI lineage: Eukaryota > Viridiplantae > Streptophyta > Magnoliopsida > Asparagales > Iridaceae > Iris > Iris pallida. The sequence goes on along the minus strand of JANAVB010005599.1, from coordinate 24,993,953 downwards.
GAGCCCAACAACTCGGTTTACTTCCTTCCCCCCAGGTTTCTTATACACGCGTGTGTATATATGTAGTCGGCGCAGAGCGTGAGAGAAACGAAGAATCGATAAAAACCCTAATCACGCGATCACCCCACACGCCCCTGCGCGGACCAGGTCGTGCGCGCGCCGCCGTAGGTGGCCGCCGGCCAACCACGCGAGGTGGCAAGGTCGACAGAAAGGCCGCACGCGCAAAACAGTGGACAACGGCAGCAGCAGGAGTGCGAGGAGCCGACTTCGCGAGAACTTCTCGTCGCGCTCGGTCGACCAATGGTCGAACCATCTTCGCAGGTTTGTCGACAACCTTACCCTTAACAGTTCCCTTCAAATAGTTTGGATTATTTCACTTCATACGCGTTGCAAATCGATTCCCAAAACTGGGATAAATCTCGATTTCCTTGATTTAGAAACTGTCCAACGTCCGATGTTTACGGTCGAATTGCGACCAGAACATCGCGAACTTTGAAATTTTTTTTGAACAGACTTCTAGACAACCTAACCATCATTAAAACCCTATTTTTAGATTATTTTTATAAGCAGTAGATGCCAAAATAAATCGACTTAAAAATCGAGAAAAACCCTTTTAAAACAGTTTAAAAAAATTAGAAAATCCATCCACACGACGTGCGTCCCGCCATTCCGGGCGATATGGTCGTGAACCGAAAGCATCGAAAGGTGCATAACGCCTTCATGGTCGTGTGGGCTTTGGCGGAATTCAAATTGGTCGCGTGTGTGCGACGAATTTGATCGTATCCGTCGAAATTCACCGTATCGTGTACTTTGCAAATTCTCCAATTACTTTGTGCATGCTCGTCAGATCGAGACGAAACTTATGCCAACAGGACCGAATCATTTTTCTGGTCATGTATGCCAAGTTTGGTCTGATTCTAAAACCGTTGATAAAATCGTCGTTTTGTGGGCCCCACGGTCCCACTCAACGGGCAATTTTGTGCACGGCCCGCCGGAATCCAACTTTGGACATACGGTTGGGTTCGTATCGAAAAACTGGATTCGTGGACATGTAGTTTGACAACTTTAGAGACCGTTGACTCTGGCACACTTTTCGGTGCAAAGCGGGTCCAACGGCGGACATCGTTTTTGCCCAAAATTATCGTTTTGCCCCTGTGTCCAGAATTGGACTTAAGGACAGGCAATCCTAGCTAATTTGACTATTCTGAGAACGTTGGTACTATTTATTTCAGCATCCGGAGACTTCTACATGTGTTGATTGATTGTGGCTCATTGGGTGGTATGGTATTATTGGTTTCTCCAGCTAAGGACCTCAGGCAAGTGCACTTTCTGATTGCTTTTCGATTCATAGTAGTCTTTTCATTTCATGTCTATACATATATCTTGCTGCTTGTTGACACGCTCGTCACACGGAGTTGTCGGAAGGGGAAATATCTTAGTATACATGTGGACTATCCAGAAATATCCCAATATGTCTAATCTTGCACGATAGCAGCTGCACACGACACGTGCAGTGAGCCATATTTTACACCCTAGCCGTTCACATGTTGAAAATGATATTTCACACCACTTAGATAGATGTCTTTTATTAGTTTTTCCTTGTTTACTTCTCTATCGTGCTATGTCATCAGTTATCTTCCAGTTTTCATATCTCATATGTTATTTTCATGTCTTGTCGATTCTATTATGTTTTTGCATTGTCGTCCATTTGTGTACTTGTTCCATTCCTGACTGGAAACCAACATTTTTCCAGGTATTAGTCGCGATCACTCTTAGCACTGGGGAAGGCTTGGGTATGCTGAGGACAACCTAGAAATAGAAAACAGTTGTACCATTTTCATTAATTGTAAAATCTTGTATTTTCTTCAATTATAAATGTTGTAATAAATGTAGAATTGTGAATGAGAAGCAAATGTTGTATATTTTGAGTATTTATTTCTTGCGGGCTTGACAGCGTTCTACCGCCGACTCTGCGGCGTAGGCTGGCTTGGACACGTTTCGTATCCGTAAAGCGGGTGCGGGTCGTGACAAGTTTTTGTGGTGGCCCATGCAGTTCGGATTTTACAAAAGATTGCGAACTCGTGATGGTACGTTAGTCATACTATTGCGAGCCTGCGCCCAGGAAATGCTCATTCACAATTAGGATTAAAATGAATTAAGAGAATGACTAGGAATAGGAGTCCCTCATTAAATTGACAGTTGGGTAGTTAAGGTTATTAGATAGGCCATGCAATCTAGATAACATGCTAGATCTCTGTAGATACACTATTGCTTTTGATATGACAATGTGATTCAAAGTGGATATACTATTCGCTTGGTATGTTAGACTTTCCAGGTTTAAGGCTATAACCTTGATAACCTGCTCAATTTTCTTTTGCTCTATTTAGATATAAACCTTATACCATAAATTAGAATTGCCTATTTAAATTCTCTTTTGCTGTAAGGATTTAGTTTATAATTTCGATTCTGCAATTCGTGTACGAATCTCGAGGTAGATTGATTTGAGATTTCCCTCAAATATTGAAATGCATATAAAATAGATACTCGAATGTTTGTATTCCTTTCGTCTTTAGTTAATTCCTCCATGTTAAATCTTTTAATTTAAGTGTTGTGATTGATAGGACAAATACATACGCTCTATTTTTAGTCAACTTGTTTGAATCTCTAGAAGCTCATAAATTTTTACGGTTATAGTAAGAGAAATATTAGCTAACCCATAAAGTTTAGACAGCAGCGCACTGTCGTCAATTATTTGAGAGTGGAGATGTGGGTTCACTGCAGCCAGCAGCGCACTGGCGAGGCACAACCCATAGAATTGAAATCATCCCGAAGAACCATAGTCTATGGAACATTGCTAAAGCTATGTTCTCAATTGACCTCTTTTAGATCTTAAATACCCTTGCGTCAATATAAGGTAGAGTACCGATAGCCTATCACAATTGAATCATGGAACCAAGGGTTTGCCACAACCAGAGTATACGGGCGAGGCATAATTCTCGGTAAAATGACTTCAGGCGTGAATGTCAGTTTAGAATACTATAGAGGATAGGGAGTGCCCTGTATGACCCTAAGACCCAAAGCCAAAACTAGTAGAAGTTCTACCAGTTGAATAGCGTGTCTCCCAACCTAGCATCCCGTAGTCCTTGTGATCTATTAACGAGGTAATTGACTGACAATAATAGGCTTATCCTAGAATATAGAATTTAGAGTTCCATAACCCATTAGTCGACTAAGACCTTAGAGATAGGAAGATTATAGGAAGAATGTATGAGCAAGAACACCAGGTAAGGTTTTGATTATCTCAAAACTCGAACTACTATCTCCTCCTTCCAAAAATCTCACGTACTTGTATTTCGACTATCTTGACCAATACTGCTATTACAGCCTAGTTTTGCAAGCTACTCTTTTATCGAGCTTGATTCAAGACATATGTTTATTGGGGACGCCCGCTAACATATTGTCTAATCAGAATCATTGTATCACGGTCTGATCAACCATGATGCATTTGGTTCGCTTTTCATTTAATTACCCTACGTGGATTGAGATATAGAGGTATCCAGGATCTCATCCCCGATTGCTTTGACAATTCCTCTTGAATTATGCATTCGCCTTTTTAATCACAAAATTGTATTCAGTGACGTCTCTCTTGAACTCTTTAATTGTTTTGTCTTTCACCGATTAGAAAGATGAAAGCTCGTAATTGATAGATAGATATAGAGTATCCCCATGGCTATGATAGTGGTACACGCAAGTGTAGTTACCATCGGCCAACCCTGTGACTGGAACCTTGCCTCGAGTTATTTGTCCTCCCTTCGCCCCTAAACATACTATCCTAATCTTCTAGTCCTTGGAATCCGAGAATGATTAGGATCCTTCCCTTGATCAAATGTCAACCTAGGAGACTACCTATTCTCCAGAAACCAAATGTTGTGAGCCTCTAATCATATGTTCGAAGCTTGCCTTCACTAGAGCCCTTGTGGCAATAGTCTGACAGGCTTGACACAAATAGAAATTCACGACTTAATTGTTAGAAATCCTTTCATAGGATGTGCCTTAAAGTTGGTTACCCCGTCGACAACTCATGTACACTGTGGACGAGTAGGTCATTCTATTTTATCGACCATGTGTCATTGCACATGCACTCGTTTCCCATTTATTGAGGAACGACCATTGACTTGACTTATATCTACTGTATTCCGATACGTCGTACCTTATTCTTTATTGACCAGAGTCGATGTACAATATCCGGACTTTAAAATTCTTCTAATCTTATTATTCCTAAAACCATGTCCTAGCTTCTAAGGTGGGTAGACCGCTAGCCTTCTAAAACTTTTAGGATATACCAGGACTACCGAGTGATTAAAATAATTTCCATTAGGATGATTATTAGTGCCCTTGGACTCTCACTTTTTATTTAGATCATTTTGTGTCCCCGGCCGTGTCATTAATATTCGGAGCACGAGACCAGCCATTACCGTCCAACAAATTTTATATACGAGATCTAGATGAGTCCACCTTCATCTAGGCATATCATGTCCTACTCAAACCCGTCCCCTTGTACTCTATTTTTATGGTATGACTTTTAGGACAAAAAGACTAGTTATAACCCTTACCATAGTACCGATACATTCCCGACTTCCACTAGAACCTCAACTTCATTCCATCGATCCAGTATATGGTTGCGATCTACTCGAAGACCACTACGCACATGTCACTAGTGTGCCACCCAATTGAGGCCTCATGTGCTGCTTAAACACAAAAGTCACTGAAGGCACATTTTGAGCTTTAGGGACCTAGCTAACCAACCCGACTAGTAACTAAGTCAATCACTTGGTTGAAATCTATTCTAGGATACCCTAATCTAGTAGGAATAGTTTTATCCTTGGGATCTTGCCTAGTCCATATAGATTAAAACCCAATGTTCATCCAACCAGCGACTGATGCCCAAATGGAGAACCCATTAAGACCACAACCTTGATTTCTCAAATTCTGTTCCATTATGAAATCTTGTTCAGATAGAATTTTGAGAACGAAATTTAGGTATTGCACGAGTTGCAAGCCCCTCTAGGAGATGAAGAGTTCTTCGACTTAGCAAGTGACTGAACTATAGTAACCCAATCTAGCAAATAAGTCAGTGGTTCGTAAACACCCTTTTTAGCCATATCGTTGGATACTTTCTACTGCTCTTGAAACTTTACAGTAGCTTCCGATTATTCAGCCTTATCTTCATGTCCTCTCCACTTCGGAGAGACGAAGGTCATGCTTATTAGCATTTATCAATATTTCTTAGCTACTTGTGTAAATCGTGCTTGTTGATTTTGGGTTGCGTGATAGATGGGAGAGGATTCTAGATACCATATGCCTAGATATCTGTTGGTAGAATTGTTAGCAGTTAGTTGGAAGATTATAAAATTTTAGCGACAGAAGATTTGATGGAGTAGTATGACCAAAGGTGGGTAGAAGACCTCCAGTATTGGAAATTACGAAATGGCTAGAGAAGGTTATAAAATATTTTTGAGGAATTAAATTTGAGGAGATTAAGGGAATACTAGACTTTGAATTTTAAGAAATAGTTATGAATTGAATTTCGAGGACGAAATTATTTTTAAGGTGGGTAGATTTGTAGCTCCCCTCCCCGGAAATTGTAAAATACTTTTTAAATTTATTTTATTTAAACGGTGATTTTTAGACTGTACATAAAAAGTATATACATCATTATAGATTTATGGCATTTTATTATTATTTATTATTAAGTTATCAAGGGGATTATGATATAATATTAATAATATTGGTAACATTAGTTTAGTCAAATAATTGTTATTGGGGTTTATTCGAGTTTATAAAGATTACATATAAGTGTATGTTATTAATATGGTTGAATTATTAATTTAGATACTATGAATATATTGGTTATATTAGTTAGATACTATGAATATATTTGTTATTATATATATGTGTGTTTGTGTACATAAATATATGCATAAATATATATGTGTGTATATATATATTATCTTGTTATATATGTGTGTATATATATATTATCTTGTTATATATATATATATATATATATATATATATATATATATATATATATATATATATATATATATATATATAATATATATATATATATATATATATATATATATATATATATATATATATATATATATATATATATATATATATATATATATATATATATTTATATATATATATATATATATATATATATATAAATATATATATATATATATATATATATATATATATATATATATATATATATATATATATATATATATTTTTAATATATATATATATATATATATATATATATATTTATATATATATATATATATATATATATATATATATATATATAAATTGGTATATAGATATTTATATGTATACGTATATATATAGGTATATGTGTGTTTATGGATATATAGATGTATGAATATATAAATGTATATATGTAAACTTATATCGGTATATATAAATATATATGTATATATACTTTAGATTTACTAGTAATTGCTAAAGGAATAGAAAAAAAAGAAAAACGAAAAGAAGTAATACAAAAGCAATAGAAACCAAACAAAACCGACCAAGCCACAGGCCAGCCAGCCAGGCCGAGCCTGGGCCCCCCTTGAACCCGAGCCCAACAGCTCGGTTTACTTCCTTTCCCCCAGGTTTCTTATACACGCGTGTGTATACATGTAGTCGGCGCAGAGCGTGAGAGAAACGAAGAATCGATCAAAACCCTAATCACGCGATCACCCCACGCGCCCCTGTGCGGACCAGGTCGCGCGCGCGTCGCCGTTGATGGCCGCCGGCCAACCACGCGAGGTGGCGAGGTCGACAGCAAGGCCGCGCGCGCAAAACAGTGGACAACGGCAGCAGCAGGAGTGCGAGGAGCCGACTTCGCGATAACTTTTCGTCGCGCTCGGTCGACCAATGGTCGAACCGTCTTCGCAGGTTTGTCGACAACCTTACCCTTAATAGTTCCCTTCAAATAGTTTGGATTAATTCGCTTCATACGCGTCATAAATCGATTCCCAAAACTGGGAAAAATCTCGATTTCCTGGATTTAGAAACTGCCCAACGTCCGATGTTTACGGTCGAATTGCGACCAGAACTTTGCGAACTTTGAAAAACCATTTGAACAGATTTCTAGACAACCTAACCATCATTAAAACCCTATTTTTAGATTATTTTTATAAGCAGTACATGCGAAATAAATCGACTTAAAAATCGAGAAAAACCCTTTTAAAACAGTTAAAAAAAATTAGAAAATCCATCCACACGACGTGCGTTCCGCCATTTCGGGCGACGTGGTCGCGAACCAAAAGCATAGAAAGGTGCGTAATGGCTTCGTGGTCGTGTGGGCTTTGGCGGAATTCAAATTGGTCGCGTGTGCGCGACGAATTTGATGCGTATCCGTCGAAATTTACCGTATCGTGCACTTTGTAAATTCTCCAGTTACTTTGTGCACGCTCGTCAGATCAAGACGAAACTTGCGCCAACAGGACCGTATCATTTTTATGGTCGTGTATGCCAAGTTTGGTCCGATTCTGAGACCGTTGATAAAATCGTCGTTTTGCGGGCCCCACAGTCCCACTCAACGGGCGATTTTGTGCACGGCCCGTCGGAATCCAACTTTGGACATACGGTTGGGTTCGTATCAGAAAACTGGATCCGTAGACATGTAGTTTGACGACTTTAGAGACCGTTGACTCTGGCACGCTTTTCGGTGCAAAGCGGGTCCAACGACGGACGTCGTTTTTGTCTAAAATTACCGTTTTGCCCTTGTGTCCAGAATTGGACTTACGGACAGGCAATCCTAGCTAATTTGACTATTCTGAGAACGTTGGTACTATTTATTTCAGCATCCGGAGACTTCTATATGTGTTGATTGATTGTGGCTCATTGAGTGGTATGGTATTATTGGTTTCTCCAGCTAAGGACCACAGGAAAGTGCACTTTCTGATTGCTTTTCGATTCATAGTAGTCTTTTTATTTCATGTCTATACATATATCTTGTTGCTTGTTGACATGCTCGTCACACGGAGTTGTCGGGAGGGGAAATATCTTAGTATACATGTGGACTATCCAGAAATATTCCAATTTGTCTCATCTTGCACGATAGCAGCTGCACACGACACGTGCAGTGAGCCATATTTTACCCCCTAGCCGTTCACATGTTGAAAATGATATTTCACACCACCTAGATAGATGTCTTTTATTAGTTTTTTCTTGTTTACTTCTCTATCGTGCTATGTCATCAGTTATCTTCCAGTTTTCATATCTCATATGTTATTTTCATGTCTTGTCGATTCTATTGTGTTTTTGTATTGCCATCGGTTTGTCTACTTGTTCCATTCCTGACTGGAAACCAACATTTTTCAGGTATTATCCGCGATCACTCTTAGCACTAGGGAAGGCTTGGGTATGCTGAGGACAACCTAGAAATAGAAAACGGTTGTACCATTTTCATTAATTGTAAAATCTTGTATTTTCTTCAATTATAAATGTTGTAATAAATGTAGAATTGTGAATGAGCAGCAAATGTTGTATATTTTGAGCATTTATTTCTTGCGGGCTTGACAGCGTTCTACCGCCGACTCTGCGGCGTAGGCTGGCTTGGACACGTCTCGTATCCGAAAAGCGGGTGCGGGTCGTGACAAAAATCATTCACAAACTTCCGGTAGTAGCCAGCCAAGCCCAAGAAACTTCTTATTTCAACAACTGAGCTTGGGGTAGACCACTTCTCAACAGCCACTATCTTCTTAGGGTCCACCGAAATTCCTTCTCCTGTGACAACGTGGCCAAAAAAATCCACCTTGTCGAGAAAGAATTCACATTTAGAAAGCTTACCATATAGCTTCTTTTTCCTCAAAGTTTCCAGAACTTTCCTGATGTGCTCTTCATGCTCCTCTTCAGTCTTCGAGTAGATCAGGATGTCATCGATAAAGACAACAACAAACTGATCCAAGTATTCATGGAAAATCTTGTTCATAAGGCTCATGAATACAGCATGAGCATTCGTCAGTCCAAACGACATGACCAAGAATTCAAACTGCCCATACTTGGTGTTGAACGCCGTCTTTGGAATATCCTCCTTCCTGACCTTGATCTGATGGTAGTCCGATCTGAGGTCTATCTTCGAGAACACCTTAGCTCCTCTGAGTTGGTCAAACAGGTCATCGATCCGGGACAGAGGGTACTTGTTCTTGATGGTGATGTTGTTCAGCGCCCGGTAGTCGATGCACATCCTCATAGTCCTGTCCTTCGTGGGCACAAATAAGACAGGTGCTCCCCAAGGTGAAGCTCCATCTCGAATAAATCCCAAAGCCTTCAGTTCATTGATCTGATCCTTCATCTCCTTGGCCTCCTTCGGGTTGACTCTGTAGCATCCTTTAGAAATAGGGGAAGAGCCGGGGACTAGGTCAATGGAGAACTCTATGTCTCGATCTGGGGGTAACCCGGGAAGACTATTAGGGAAGACGTCCATAAATTCTTCTATGATAGGATGGGGAGGTCCGGGTTCTTCTGTGATAGAGGTGTAAGTAACACACTCCATAACCTCTGGAGTTCGAGAGATTTCAAACTCCGGTTCTCCAGGTGGGCTGAAGACTACACATCCTCTGTGACAATCTATCAGTGCATGCTTCTTACTCAACCAGTCCATCCCTAGGACTACATCATAGTTGGGTAAGGGCATCACAAGCAAATGTGCTAAGAATTGGTGGCCTGATATGGTGATAGGGCAGTTACAGGTCTCAGTGATGGGTAGGGGTCCACCACCGGTCATGACTCTACATATCTTCTTGCTAAAGCCCGTAACTATGTGGTGTACAGAGATGAGTTTTGTTGATATGAAACTATGTGATGCACCCAAATCAAATAAAGCTAAGGCAGGATAGGAATGCACATAAATGAAACCTGTGATGACATCAGCGGTGGGTTCCTGCTCTGGCTCTTGCTCCTCTGCTGCTAGGGCAAAGGCTCGCCCAGTCTTCTGTTGATGCTGCACAAATTGTTGTTGCTGAGTGGGCAGAGGACCTTTCTGCTGAGTAGCTCCATTCCGGTGGATCGACGAGGGGCAGTCCTTCACTTGGTGGATGGTAGACCCATAGACTGGGCAATGTCCTAGCCACTTCCTGCAGATGTTCGACTGATGCCCTGGCCTCTTGCAAAAATCACAGACAGGGATCTGCCTCTGAGGTGCTCTATCATTGTTCCTCGCTTGTTGGTGCTGGTGGTGGTGGTGAGGAGGCCGGTTGTTGTTGTTGTTGGGCTTTTTCTGATTACCCTGGAAGTTGTTAGTTCCAGGATAATCCCTCTTTGAGCGAGCGGGTTGGCTCTTCTCTATATCCTGAGCTCGCTCCAGGATCCTTTCATAAGTCTTAGCATCGCCTGAGATCACATGGGTGCGGATCTCTTCTCTCAGCCCATATCTGAACCTTTCAGCACGATCATCTGGGTCAGCTACCAAATTCTTGGCAAAATGGCTGAGTTGGCCGAATTCTATCGCATATTCTCCAACTGTCATATTTCCTTGCTTCAGGTTCTAAAATTGCCTCTCCATCTCTCGCAACTCTGATGTTGGGAAGAACTTCCTCTGGAACAACCTTTTGAAGGTGTCCCAGTCAAGCTGCTTATCCTGGAGTCAGGGTTCATTTCGATACCAGGTGCTTGCTACATTTTGTAGTTGGAGTCCCACTGCTTCGGCCTTGAGGTCTTCTGGAAGTCGAGCGACGCTTAGGAGACGCTCCATGCTGTCGAGCCATTTATCGGCATAGACGATTCCTTCGGTTCCCTTGAAGGGTCGAGGGTTTTGCTTCTTGAAACTCTCAATATCGCCCACCTTGGCAATATGATCCCCATTAATTTAAATGGCCTTAATGTTACATAAATTAATCTTTTAGATTTATGTTTACCTTGGCAGGCCTTGGTTCATGTTGAGCTGCTTCTCCTCTCTCCAGTACAGCCATAGCCACGTTATGGGTATTCTCCATGCCTTCTCTCATAATCGTCATCTATTCGCGATGAGCTTCAGTTTGAGTTCTCTGTGCTTCTAGCACTCCTCGTAGCAGGCCTACGAGGTCGCTGGGGTCTACAGGCACCGGTGGGGCAGCTGGATTGGGCACCACCGCAGTGGGCTACAGCTCAGTCTGGGAAGATGATGGATCTGCCGTTGTAGCAGCATATATCCCACGGGGTGCATTATGGGGACGATCGGTCAGCTGATGGGGTGTAAACCCGAACTTGGTTGAGGAGGTGGGGTATGATCGGGGGATGACACCTCATCGCCAGCAGGGTTGGTCTTGTCAGTGGCCATTCTCTGGAAGGTTTAGGATATAAACATAAGCAAGGTAGCCTACCAGTCTATAACAATCAAGAATATTTATAATATATAACGGTCCTAGGTTGTGACAAATTAATGTTCTAGTGTTCTAAATATCTCTAGACAAATTTTCCTAAGTTGTTGATTGTTTCGACCTGTATGGGCCACCACTAAAAACATGTCACGACTCGGTCCCAATTTCTTGGGTCGAATCGGATCAGCCCAGCCTGCACCGTTGTTGAGACGGCGACAGTAAGCTGTATCACTCATGCAGGTAATCAACAACACAATTCTAATTGCCACAAATTAATATTTCGATAAATAAAACTTGTCCAAACACAAAGTTTTCAAATACAACCCACAACTGAATTAAAATATTTGTTTTTCACAATATCATAAACTGGAACCAAATCTAATTAGCAGTCTCCTCATCATCATCCTCTGGTAGAACAGCCGGGTACAGCTCAGGATCATAGCAGCTACTTATCAGTAGCTCATTATCGTCCATAGAACCTAAAAATGTAGTCTCCAGTCAGGAGGGAGCAAAAGACAATTCATGATAATTTAACAATTGAAATAATAATGGAGTTATGCACTTTTAAACAATTTGAAGTAAATAGTTTTTCAGCAGTTAAAACATTATGATGTGAATAGGCAATGAATATGATCGGATTGGGTTGTACAGTTGTATCCTATTGATACGATATGGCTTATCCCCGTGTGTATGAGGGGTAAGCTAACACAGACATTATACTATTTTGGATGTGGTCATACTCATTACACTACTCCCCCAGTACCCAACAGTTAATCAGTCAATGCTCTCAGAGAGTTCCATGTTGCATCGTGGTTTAAACTTGCAATAAAACGATAACTAAATAATTGTAAACTACCACAAAATGTACTTGCCTTGGTTCGACTGAATTTGGGATGTCTCCGGGATTGAATTCAGACTTGTCCTCGAAATCCTACAATCGAGAAGTCTGCCTTAGATTTCTAAAGTTTTCATGCTAGATGTGCTAGTTACAATCTCTAAATTTGTCCTAGTCAATTTTTAATCTTTATTATACGAACACAAACAAAACTCGATTATCTAATGCGTTACATTTAATTATGATGGAAAGATCATTTTATATTTAATTTCGGAAAACTTTGTATTTATCGGTTTATTGGCAAAACTTGATATTTTATAATTTATATAATAAAACTACATTTTTTTTAAATGAGAAGAACATGAATTTCTAAAATGTTATAATTATTTATCATTTCTAAATTTTTACGTTTTCGAACAAAATCAGAAAAATATGAACACATTACTAGCTATAACAAAATTAGCAGAAATAAATGGGCTTATGTCCTTACAGACCATTTTACATGAATTTAAATAAGAAGAAAACTTTGGTTAGTCTCTAAAAATTATCCTACAATTTAATTACAAAATAAAATAATAATTTAAATTAAATTGAATTAATTTACGAGTCTCAGATATTGGTCCAATCGCCAAAATAGCTAATGCCTCAACGTCCGGAACAATGCCGGTTTCGTTTGCATTTCGCTAAGGGCCCATTGACCGATACGGTCGTCGTCCAAAATCCAATTTATAAATATTTTCGAAAACCGATTTGAAATCCATTTATAAAGTTTTATAAAAATTTGGGCAGCATTCCCTCTATATTTGGGACAACCCAAACCTGGAAAAATGTGCCAAAACACCAAAATATTACCCAAACCAGGGAAACTCCAATTATTCAATCCACCAATAATATTAACCCGAAAATAATATCGAACCCAAAAATATAACCACAGCACGTTTCCGAAGGATATTCGGAAGACCGAAATTACACGAAAACCCGAAATGAACTTCGAAAAACCGAAACTCCTCGAAAATTCCAAAACCAACAGAAACACTCAAAGAAAAATAAGCCACAGAACCAATTCCGAAAAGATTTCGGAAAACCAAACCATAGAAATATTCCGAGAACTCTCAGAACGTTTCCGAAAGGATTTCGAAAAATCCGAAAATGTCTCGTTTACCGAATTCCCGGGGAAATTCGTGGACCAAAATTCATCATAGACTACAGAACGGAAACGGGGACAACGAAAATATACCAGAAGTTGCTCGGCTAGAGCTCTCAGGTGAATATTATAGAAAAAGAACACACGGACAACGTCTCGGGCTCGGATCAGCGCCTCGTCGGGGTACGACTGCGCGTACAGCACACGAGCACGGAAACGACAGCGACGGGGTGCCACGGAGTAGCACCAACGAACGGGGACAGCAGCGGGGAGGCACGGAAAAACAACGACGAAGGGACCGCGGGTCACGGGGCCACGAGAGGTCGGCCGGCCGGGAACGGCGGCGCTGGTCGGGCCGGCTGGGTCGAGCGCGGGCGGCGAGAAATGCCGGGCTGGCCTGGGCGGTCGGCGACGGCCGGGGCTGGTCGCCGGTGGGCGTCGGCCTTGGGAGGATGTCGTCGAGCTCGAATCAGGGTGGATCGGCTAGGGCACGAGAGTTTGGGAGAAAGGGTTTGGGGTGAGTGAATGAAAAAGTGATGGAGAGGAGAGGGTTTATATAGGGTGAGCACCAGGGTTACGGAAATGAAGAGTTGCCGGAGTTACGGGAGGGGAAGAGGCTCGAGCGTTCGGAAGAGCCAAGGTCGGCCGAGGCTTCAACGGAAAAGAAAGGAAAATTTTCTTCTTTACTGAGAGAGAGAGAATAAGAGTTAAATGAGTTTGAGGAATTCTTTTTTTTTCTTTTCTTTTAATATCACATATGAGTAATTATAACCTAATTACTTAAGAATGGGTTTAAAAACGAGATTGGGTTCAGGATGAGTTCAGGACGATAACTGGGTACGGATTCGGGTCAGGCCAAAAATCTATTAACAGGTTTAAAAATAATATTTATATATGTGATTTCGGGACGGGTCAGGGCCAACAGTCAAAAATCCTGAAAAATAATTTTTTTTCTAAATATTATTTTTTCATAAAAATAATAATTAATTAAAATTTTATATAACTAACTAAAATTTTACGAGTTTTGACCAAACACTAAAATTTCTAGAATATTAATAAATAATTATAAATAACAATGAATTAAAAATTATGGGTTTTACAAAACTCATTCTCAAGCCACAAAAACTTGAACCAAATGTCCTCTAAGAGTTAATTCGGGTCTATATATAGACTTTGTCCAAATGCTCCTATTGGTAAAATTCCAGCTCTATCAGAATCTCCTTGCTGCACACGACGTAGAGAGAATGACCCTCGACTTAGCTCTGTCCAGATCAACAACGAAGTACAGTAGAGTTTCGGGAAGATAGAGTTTACGGGAAAAGGACTTTTTCTAGAGAGTTTCAGAGATTTTTATTATTTGTAAAAAGAAGGTATGAGATGGGCCTCAATATATAGGCCAATCTGCAACGTATGAAAATAATGGAGAATAATGACCAAAATTAAAAAACCAATTAGCCAGCCTATTAAAAGACCCGAACGTTACACAAGAAAAAATATGAGCAACATGTGGTTCATTGAACCTGGACAGATTTGTGTAGCAAACGTTACAAAATTTAAATGACTTGTAACGGTCAAAAATTTGAAGAAGCAAAAAGATTTTTAGGGTCTCAGTCCGAACCCGAAAAGGAAATCGAATCGGCATTCGACGCCAGCAGATGTGGGCACGTACCCGTACCCGTTACGCGCGTCGAGCCGGACCGGGCGGCGGCGACGGCGCGTGCATGTGGCCCATGGGGCTCCCATACAATAGTTCAATGAAGCAAGAACAAGGAAAGTATTATATGCATATGGAATTCCCTTTATCCAACCGATGTGGGACTATTAGAATAAGGTGGACTTGAACTTTTGCTCAAAAGTTGCACATGCAGCTAACAAGTTGCACCCCCGGACCCGAAAGTCCGGACCGGCCCAGTCCGATTTGACTGTGGTTCGGGCCGGTCAAACCGTCAAACCCGATCGGGCCGACCCGGACCGGCCCGAAACATGCCCGGTTCGGCTGGTTTTGAATTTTTTTAAACCGTTTGGAGGACAAAATGACCATTTTACTTGCTGTTTTTAGACCGTTGGAAGGGTATTTTGACAATTTTGCTGAAAATGACCAAATATATCCTTAAAACAACTCTTTTTGGGGGGGTAAAATTGGTCATTTTGTACCCGAAAAATCTATAAATAGACCAAATTTCATAAAAATTATACACAATCATTTATTTCCTCTCTTGTATTTTGAAGCTAAGCAATTTTTTGAAGATTGAACAACAAGCCTCTGGGATTTGAAATGCAACTTCCTGAAGACCAAAGTACAGTATTCTTGAGCTTTTCAAATTCTGCGAAAATTCATGGAGTTGAGCATCTCTTCCCTGAAGTTAACCTTCCAAGTAATTTTAATTTTAGAGTTTTTTTTTCCAATTTTTGACCTTTTTTTTTCTTCTGTCTCTCTCTTTTTGGTAGATAACATTTTTTTTCTCTTATATCTTCTTTCTCTGCAAAATTTAATTTTAAACTATGGATACTACTGGTTCTAACCACCCTTACGGAGGTGATTCAGAACAAAATTTTGCTTACTATGCTGATTTATTTGAAAATAATTCTATTTCAGATTCTGTGATATAGACATAAATGTCATCTCCTGAAGTTAAAAATATGGCTACAAATATTGTAACCAGGAAGAAGTCAGTTTTATGGCAATATTATATAAATGTTGTAATAAAGGCTATCGAGCTTTTCCATCCTCTTCATACTCCATGGTAGGGGTGAGCATTCGGTTTATTCGGTTTAAACCGAACCGAATAACCCAAAACCGAATTGGACCGAAACCGAATAAACAAAACCGAAACCGAACCGAATTGGCCAAAAACCGAATCAAACCGAACCGAATTAAATCGGTTCGGTTTTCGGTTTATTCGGTTTATTCATATATTTTTGATTTTTTTGAGCTTTTTTGTTAATATATATAGTAACTAAATATACATAGACATATTTAGTATATACCTATATATATTTAGTATATACCTATATATATTAATACTTATATATATAGTACACACACACATACACACACATATATATATATATATATATATATATATATATATATATATATATATATATATATATATATATATATATATATATATATATATAAATTAATTAATTAAATTTTCTTATTCGGTTTTCGGTTTTGGACCGAAACCGAAACCCAAAACCGAAACCGAAACCGAATAAGAAAATTTAGTATTTTCAAAACCGAAACCGAACCGAATTTTTTTAAAACCGAACCGAACCTCTTATTCGGTTCGGTTCGGTTCGGTTTTCGGTCCAAAACCGAATAATGCTCACCCCCACTCCATGGCTGTGCTAGCAATCTGGAGAGTAACAAATCTTGAAGCTTGTTTAATAAAACTTAATGCATTATATCTCCTCCATTTAGTCTTTGGATCTTGACTATTGACCTTATGGGGTTCTACAAGAGCTCTATTTGTAACAGGACATAGATCCCAGATTTGATTAGTCGTGGCTCTCTTTTACGTACTTATTTTGTAAATAAATTCAAAAACTTATCGTGTATCACATTGCGATTTGACTTTTCTTTCAGTAAGTCATTTCATATTAATTTCATCGAGTGGGGATTCCATTAATCTCAGCGATTTGACTTTTCTTTCAGTTGTACAAAATATATACACAATGTCTACTAAACGTGGTAGATGTTGATTCTACTACAACTGTAGATCGTTGTTAAAATTATATTTACAATATTTGTAATATATTTAAAAAAATATTTTTATAATACTTAAAGAATCATTGTGGAAAGGTTTTCGTTAGAGTTGTAAAAGCTCTTTTACAATGTTTGTGGAGACTAAATTGATTAGGCCGCTCAGCTCAGCTTTCTCTGAGATTAATCAAATCTGGGATCTACAGTTGAGGACCACCCTACTGAGATTAATCAAATCTTTAACAGGAGATGTCCTCTTATCCATTAGAAGCAATCAAACCAAAAAAAGAATTCTTCTTCTTCTTATTCTTCTTCTTGGTGGAGGAGGAGGAGGAGGAGGAGGAATCATAAACCACCAAACCTCTGACTTTCTAAAAACAAGAATTCTAAAACTTGGATTATAGCCATAAACATGTTGGAGTTTTGGTTTTTCCTTTAAAACTTTAGTCCAACATCGGAAAAAACAAAGAGATTGTATCTCTATATATTAGCTTTGCTATTATTGGAGATGCACATGAGGTGTGGAGGTGCACATGGGTTTGCCATGTGGGGTTATTTTTCTAATGGAAAAAAAGCTAAAATCAACAATTAAAGCATTCATGCTTTTTGCTCTTGGAAAATTTATTTCCATAGGAACTAAGCCCCGTAGGGACTTAGCGACTCGGACTCGGACTCGGACTCATGGGCTCATGAGGCATTTTGTTGGCACACTTTGCACTTAGCACGTCAGAACGTGCGTTTGCATGTTCGGGGCGGTTGCTACATGTTCGGAGTGGTTTTTACCACGTTCCTAACTTTGTGGCAACCGAACAGTTACTACAGGGCCTATATAAGGCATCCTCTCTCTCTCTCTAGGTATAACACAGAAGAAAAAGATAAGCCACCACAGAAGGTTTACGAAGTGTTTTTTTAGCACAAGTAAACAGAGAAACAGAAGTGTTCTTTAACACAGTTCTGATTCCAGTAGCCTTCGAGAGAGAGAGAGGAAAGGCGCCACACCAGCGTAGCTTTTGCACGGGAGTTCGTGTCCATCCGAGGAGTCAGAAGAGCAGGAGTGTTCCACGTTCTCCGACAAACTTGCTGGTTCCTGAAAGCTGTTCGTGTAGGGCGAATAAAGCTTTGAGCAACGGTGATCATTCACTCCAGCAGGCCATCTTCCATATTTCGTCTGTCATCTTCTTCGCTGTTGTGATTATGAAATCTTTTTAGATTCTCGTATATCATACGTTGCTCTGGATTACGAAATCTTTTTAGATTCTCATAATACTTTAAACGAAATCTTTTTAGATCTTCGTTTTACTCGCACAACCTTCCTAGAAGTGTTGCGTTGGAACATTGTTTTTACAATTATTTTATTTTCTCTGTTTTCCATCGAAAAATTATGCCCGGCACTAACAATCTCAAAGCTTTATTGCTACGCGGGAAAACTTTAATGCTTCACTCCTCAATACTGACTTTTGTAAGTTAGAAAAGTTTGATGGAGAGCATTATCAAGTCTGGAAGAGGAAGGTTTATCTCACTCTTCAACTCAGAGACGTGGATCACGTGCTTCTTGAAGAGGAACCTACTGTTCCAGATACTGGGTCTGCTGCCGTAATTACTGCGGCTACTAAACTTCAGGCCAAGTGGAGAAGGGAGAATAGCATTTGCAGGTTGCTTATCCTGAATGCTGTGGAGGATTCCCTAGCAGAATCCTACAGTAAGAAACCAATTGCCAGAGACATATGGGAGTCTCTGGAGAAACTGTACGAAGAAGACAAGAATAGGAGCAAGATATTTGTGGTTGAAAAATATCACAAATGACTCTTTGAGGACGAGAAGTCCATGCTGCCGTAGGTAAAAGAATTTCTGAAGCTACGACAGAAGTTGGAAGACAAGGCGATGCCCCTCCCTGACAAGTTTGATGTTGGAGGGATTGTCTCAAAGCTCCCCGCTGGGTGGAGTAAGTTCTATGCAAATTTGTATAGGAAGAAGCTTGAGATCAGCCTTGAAGATCTCTTGCAAAAAATCTATGTTGATGACCAGATGCGGATTCAACAGAAGGTGGGCACACTGTCCAAGCAATTGGCTAACACAAATCTGGTTCATACCAAGGAACAAAGGGGAAAGTAGGTGGCTTCCCACAGCAAGAAGAAGGACCCTAATAATCTGAACGTGAAGGGGACTTCCTTCAAGCGAAAGAAGGCAAAATCTCAGATGCCTTGTTTCAAGTGTGGCAAGAAGGGCCACTTCAAGAATGAATGCAAAGCAAAGACCAAGCAATCAGAGCAAGGAGAGCCTAGTAAGGTATCTATGATGACTGACGTAGTTGCTATGATTGCACAGGTCGATGCGGTAGGGACTGATTCTGACTGGTGGGTAGACACTGGAGCCACCTGCCATGTCTGCTCCAGCAAGGAATGGTTCATCATCTACACACCTTCTTCTGAAGTGGTTATGATGGCGAACCAGGCACAAGCTGAAGTGCTCGGGATCGGGACGGTGGTGTTGAAGCTGACTTCGGGGAAGTCTCTGACGCTTCAAGGCGTAAAGTATGTGCCTGCTATCGCCAAGAACCTGATCTCAGGAGGCCTACTCTGCAACGCAGGCCTCAGGATGGACATCAATGCTGGCCAGATGGTGATGTCTATCAAAGGAACATATTTCGGGAAAACTTTTTATACCGAAGGAATGTTCAAAATTCAGCTTGTAAATCAGTCCAATGTAATTAATATGATTAATGAAATCACTCCTTCTGCTTATACTCTTGAGTTGTGACATAATAGGCTAGGACATGTTCATTGTAAACGAATAAACAGAATGTCTAGTCTAGGACTTATCTCCAAGTGTGGGGGTAAGGTAGAGAAATGTGAAGTTTGTGCTCAAACAAAGATCACAAGGAAACCCTTTCCTCGAGTTAATCGAAGTACAGATCTTCTGGAGTTGGTACACTCCGATATCTGTGATTTCAAACAGTTCTCTATAAAGGCCGGGATGAAGTATTTCATAACCTTCATCGATGACTTCTCAAAGTATGCGTTCGTCTACTTGCTGAAGGCTAAAGACGAAGCATTCGTGAAGTTCAAGGAGTTCAGAGCCGAAGCTGAGCGGCAGACTGGACAATAACTCAAAAGGATAAGAAGTGATCGAGGTGGGGAGTACAGGTCTCATGAATACGCATCATTCTGCAAAGAACATGGAATTGTCAATGAGACTACGGCTCCGTACTCTCCTCAATCAAACGGAGTAGCAGAGAGGAAGAACAGAACGTTAACAGAAATAATTAACTCAATGTTGTTGACTGTTGGTCTTCCTAAGTGCTACTGGGGAGAAGTTGCGTTGACGGCCACTTTTATTCTAAATAGAGTGCCTCATGCAACTTTAGACGTTACTCCTCATGAACTCTAGTTCAAGGTCAGACCTAACTTGAATGTCATTTGAGTGTGGGGTTGTCTGGCATATGTCAAGCTTCCAAATCTGAAGATTCAGAAGCTTGGGACAAGGACTACTAAGACGATCTTCTTGGGGTATGCCGAGAAGAGTGATGCTCAAAGATTTCTTGATATTGAGTCAAATCATATCATTGAATCTCGCGACGTAGAATATTTTCAAGACAAATTTGCAAGGCACAAGAATATTGTTCTTACGGATGTTCCGGAGAACAATGAGGGTGCGCAAGAAACTGAAGTCTTCAATGAAGGTGTGGTCCAAGGAGTTCGGAAGTGACTTTGTCACCAATCATGTGGAAGCAGATCCGGTTACCTATGATGAGGCGATGAAGACCAGAGACGCGATTTTCTGTAAGGAGGCGATTGACAATGAAATTGATTCCATCACCTCAAATAACACTTGGGTGTTGGTTGATCTTCCTGAATGAGCGAAACCCATCGGATGCAAATGGATCTTCAAGAAGAAGATGAAAGCAGACGGAACTATTGACAAGTTCAAGGCTAGATTGGTAGCCAAAGGGTTTTCTCAGAAGCAGGGAATCGACTACTTTGACACGTATGCTCCAGTAGCCCGGATGACTACCATCAAAATGTTGATTGCTCTCACAGCGATACATAAGATGGTGATGCATCAGATGGATGTGAAAATGGCTTTCCTAAATGGCGAGCTGGCCGAAGAGATTTACATGCAACAGTCAGAGAGACTTGTCGTCAAGGGTCTTGAAAACAAAGTCTGCAAGTTGGTGAAATCCTTGTACGGTCTTAAACAGGCTCCCAAGATATGGCATGAGAAATTTGGCAAAGTTATAAGGTCAAATGGCTACATGGTCAGCGAGACAGACAAGTGTGTTTACACGAAGTTTGCTGATGGAAGAGGTGTGATCGTTTGTCTGTATGTGGACGACATGCTTATCCTAGGTACGGATATGAGCTGTGTCACGGAGACAAAGAGGTTCATCTCGAGCAAGTTCGGTATGAAGGACTTGGGGGAAGCTGATGTGATCTTAGGGATCAAGATCATCCGGACAGACACTGGACTAGCGCTGTCACAGTCTCATTATATTGAGAAAATGATCACTCGTTATGGGTAGATCTTCCAGGGATCGATACGCCGTACATGTGTGATCTGAAGCTGAAGCCTAATTCAGGGGAAAGCGTCAGGCAGCTGGAGTATGCAAGCGTAATCGGGAGTTTGATGTATGCTACTACTGCCATAAGGCCAGACATAGCTTTCGCCGTAGGAATGTTGAGTCGTTTCACGAACAACCCAGGTGTTGAATACTGGAAGGCTGTGAAACGGGTTATGAGATATTTCAAGAAGACTCAGACATATGCACTGTACTACAACGGAGATCCGCCGGTAGTGGAAGGCTTCAGTGATGCCAGCTGGTGCTCAGAGGGGGAGAGCGAGAGGTCCACAGGTGGATTCATTTTCACAATGGATGGAGCTGCTATATCCTGGAAGTCGAAGAAGCAGACTATGCTCTCGCAGTCATCCATGGAATCTGAGTTCTTTGCACTTGATATCGCAGCCGAGGAAGCAGAATGGCTTCGGGAGCTCATGTACGATCTTCCAGTAGTTGGGGCACACATACCGGCGATACCGATATACTGCGACAACCAGGCGACTGCGGCGGTGTCATCAAATGACCTCTTCAACGGGAAGAAAAGGACTGTGCGGTTGAAGCACAGGACAGTACACGATCTTATCAAGAGATGTGTTATTGCAGTAATTAATGTTCGAAGTCAGAAGAACCTGGCGGATTCGTTCACTAAGGGCCTCAAGCGCCAGCTGGTCGATGACACAACTTGTAAAATGGGCATGAAGGCATTCTGATATTGTATTATTGTATTCCTACCATAAAGTTTTATGCTATTAGTTCAAAGATTTATCTACTAGGCATCTAGCTTTTGGTTCAAGGGAGGACCACTAATCGGAAGAATATCAAGAACGGTGGGTACATGTTCTGTAACGACCCGCTTCATCCTAGCGGAACGCCGATTCAAACGCAAGTGCAACGACTCAAACGAGCCATCGACCCGAAGAGTTGGCATCGACCTGATGAAGAATCGATACAAGGCTTACGTTGTCCCGTCAAAGATGAATCCAGACTTAGACTTTCAAAGGCGCGCTCGGAATATCGCTCGGCCGATGCGAGCATCGCTAAGGTGGGTAGCTCCGATGAACCCATCTTTGCTTAGCCTAGACACATAACAATATGGACAATATTGCTAGAATCGCTAGGCGTTAACACCGTGCATGCTAGTAAATGAATGACTCAACGCACCTAGCTAAGGGAATAATCCCATCTTGCATGCTTGTTTAGAACATGGAAAAGAACTCGGCAAATGTAGAAACTCTCGCACTGCGCACTACGCTCGTGCTAAGGCACAAGCTTACACTCAAGTCCCTTATGCGTTCAACAATGAAACAATGAATGGTTTACAATAATAAAACGGGAAGACTATCAATATAGTCGTTCCGAGTAGAGTATAGCAACATTGAAAGACTATGGGACCGATGGGTCGCCAAGGCGACTCCTGTACTGGGAGTTGTGTAATACGTGAATGAATGAATCAACGAATGAATGAATGAATACGTGAATGAATCAATAAACAAACAAAAAAGAAAAACAAAGAAAGAAAAGAAAGAATACATGAAAGATAAGAAAGAAAGGAATGGTTAGCGACAGGTGTGACGGACACGTGTAACGGGACTCGCTACCCGCGCTACACGGACGCCAACCTGGTCGATAACGCATTATGGCTAAGGGTTAGCCTATGGCTCGGAGACAGCCGTTAAGTTAAAATGATAAGTCAATACGAAATGGTCGTAGACAAACGGCACGGGCGATGGGGGAAGAATACCGTGGCCGTAAAGTGGAAGGATTCTACGGCACGGGCGTTGTGTGGGGAATACCGTGGCCGGCCTAGGCGGAATCAAAACGGGGCTTACGGGCTGCTTGGGTGTGGGCTTGGCGACCCAGGAGACGTAAGTGCAGGGTATTTCAAGAGACTTAACGGGGTGTGCCAGCCAACACCCTACGCTTGTTGAGAAATACCAAAGAAGAATATGTCCAAATGGCTTGTGATGCCAACGACCAGTGCATATAGATTAAGTGGGCTTTGCTGGTGGCTATCCACGTGCAAGTCCTTGCATTGAAATCAAAGTAGTCTAAGTTAAATGAACAAGTGCCCCCTGAACATGCTTGAAATGTATCACACCAAATGATAAAGAATACTTCATGCAAATGAGTTAAAAGAAAACACGCCTACGACGCGCTAGAATCTGAGGCAGGAAAATGCCCTTTACACTGAATGCTTACATTGAATCATGTCAAGTTGAAATATATGAACTGTTGTCTAACTTGGTTTACTTTGGGCAGGAAAGGCCGGACGGTAAGTATGGGTAAGTCGTGCATTCATTTCCATGTACACACTTGAATTTGGCAACACGAGATAGGTTACAAAATATGCCATGAAACTGATCCTAAGGTAAGATTAGAAAGACAATGAATGATAGATGGTGCACAAAAGTAAATAGAACGTGTTTGGTAATGATAGCATTGTGGGTGAGCTAGTCTCCCCACCAGTGCATAACAATGTACTGATAACCCCATACTCTGCTTGCAGGATGCAGGAGACGCCGGCGGGTGCGGAGCTTCCATCGAAGGTGCTAAGGCGCGGAGCCAACTCTGGGGCCTTGGAACGTTGCAAGAAGCTGAAGCACCCTATACAGGACATAATGTATCGGAACATCGCCATGAATCATTCCATCTTGTAAGCCACTTGGCACGCCTCTACTGTTTCAGAGAGAGAGCTTGAGGGACTTGTAAACTCGGCCTAGCGGCGCTTGTAAACTTCTTGAATATCAATAAAGAGTTTGAATTCCGCTTAAATTTGTGTTCATTTATTTTCTGCTGCAAATGGGAACACTCTGTGCGACTCTGTGGCCTAGCTCAAATCAGCCGTTTCTGGACTTGGCCTTGCACGGGCGCAACCTAGGCCCGTGCGGCATCACGCCTTAGCGAGGACAATCGCTCCTACGGGAGCGGGGCGTGACAGATTGGTATCAGAGCACGGCTTTATGTCCTTGGACTTCATTTCGATTTTTTCAGTTTTGAAAGCTCGGTTTCGAAACAAAAGAAGTGTACGCTCTCTCTCGTTGTGCCTTGGGATATTCCAAACAATAAGTCTAATATTTTCAAAAGCTCGTATAAGTACTCGGTTGAACGGGATCGATAGGCGACGGCCTTTGTGCCGAATGATGTTAAATATGGCTCGATAGAGAACACATGCTAAGTTAGTAAAGTCGCGTGCGTGCCCAAATAGTCCTACATCGACATTAGCAAACGAACGTACAAACTTGAATATAGTCCGCACGGGATGGTTATGCGGCACAACTTAGTCCGCGTGTCGCGCACCTCGACTTTTGGTGCAATTGAGTTGTGAGCGATAACAAGTACCGCCCGATCGGGAACGAAGCTACATTTAGAGTGTATATCGATAGAAACGCTACCGAGTTCACGCTTAGGCATGCATGGAAGACTGATTTTGATGTTGAGGAATAGTGCAAACGACTTAGTGCGTCGATACGACGTGAGCGATTACGCTAGAGATTCATCGAACGAATCTAAAATATGTCTTGGCAAATGATGCGAATGCGATTGTGGATTTATGGAATGACTTGAACACGAGTGGTGTATGTGATAGGTTCGGAGAAGAATAAGAATGAGTGTCGACGACTAGTCGAGTGGCTTGAACCCTGAGTGGCGTATGGACGTCATAGAAGTTATTCGAGCGAGACTAAAGGATATACGGATAGAACGAGTATGTCGGCGAAGAGATGCGATCGCGCAAAGCCTTAGAACGCGTCACGCTTAGTTGGTCATGACTTCGAATGTCCCGAACGGGATGTCGTTCGGACAACTTGTCAATGGAAAACGTAAGTTAGAACATGATTCGGAACGATGAATAAAAATGAATAGTCTTGATCGAGGAAATTTGGAGGATCGCGCGTACGATTTCGGATTGATTCAAATAAATTGTGACTTGAGTTTGGACAACGATCTTGAAACTAGCTTGAGGAATAGCGATCGAACTTGATATTGAATATCGAGGAAATTGTGGAATATCCAACTCGGACAACAGCATCAACGCACGACTCGAAATCGGTTGCAAAAGAAAGATCGTCAGGTTACGCATATCGTCGATGGTATTGAGGCATATCAAAGATCGATATGCGATAACTCGGGGGTACTCTGACTCGGCGAATGACGATCGTACAAATGTCATTGTCCTGTTGGATGCTGTACTTGGGATGTTCAAAACGTGTCGAGGAAAATATAGACGTGGCTCGAGGATTTTTTAGTTGAATGAATCACGGTCGGACTATCAAATAGAGATCTTGGCTTGGTGGAAATTAAAATGTTTGGATTGCTTCGACGACAACCACAACGTCGACATTCTTGTCTTATGCGAGCGCAACTCCAGTCTCGCACATGCGTCGCGCCGATTAGGGCGATCACTCCGCGTGAGCGCTGGTATGGTGATTCATACAGCGGGGGTGATTGAACTAGCATGGCGTGACAATTTGTGTGCTTCGACTTGTGGTTTGACGCGAAGGTGACTTGAGAATGATTCGGTGTGCTTGATGATTAAGTTTGAGGATTGAGTAGGTCCAATCCGCGTATCAAAAATGAATTAGTCTAGACTCAAGCAAGAGTTACGCTCCGATGAGAATGATTATTCCGCGGGAGCGTTGCATGGTGATTCATGAACCACCGTGGAAAATCGGACTCGCGTGAGATTGGGGCGCAACATATTGTCAAAGCTAGATGAACTCGTGATCGAATACAAGAATTGGTTAGAATGGATATGTGAAGTATGTCGATTTAGTGATTTGAACGGATTCGAATTCGTTGTGCTGCACGACGAATGTCTTGATTCGAATTAGGCGATCATGCTCGATGTTTAGAAATCTGAGTGACGCGAGCTCGGATAGAAAATCCCGTACTACCGACTTTGGTTTGACCCTAGGATTGGGATTAGTGTTGCCATTATTGTTGGGGAACTATGATTCCAATCCTGACATTGACTTAGCCTTGAGAAATGGCCTAGCGGTTAGGCGAGACGCCCCTGTTTCATGTGTTAGCAATCAAAAGATTGATCTTGAGGATTGACATGGATGGATTGAATGATACAAGAATAGGAAACCCTGCTCACGAGATTCGGCTGACATGTATATATTTCAGGGACGTCGGGGTAAGCGCACGATGCGACTCGAGTGAGAATGATGAATTCTCTATCATGCGGTTTGGTGAATGCATGTATTTTGGAGACGCCTGGAATGTGTGCACGATCCAACCAAGTGACACGTTGAATTCCAAACGAGACTTGAGGAATGGAAAGTATCGGGGATTGAGATCGTGTTAAAAGAGAGGAATGATACTAGTACGAGCGTGGCTCGGAATCAAAGAAACGTGTAGGCAGAGGGTGCGTGAACGACGACGAGATTGGCCCCAAACGAAGGGAATGATATGGAATCGATATCGTGCAAGTAAAAGTTGGTATAACGAATTGAACCATTGATAGGAAGATATACTCGATGATAGTGCAATACTTGGTCTTGAATCAGACGGAAATTACTTAGACTTGGTCGACCCCGCTAAGAAGAAATCATACTGATTTCGTGGACATGAATGCTAGAGAAGCGAATCGGGTCATCTCGATGACCGAGATAAACGAAAGTGAGTTTGCCTCAGCCTACGACCCTAGCATTTGACGAATTACAACGTGCCTCGTGCGACCATTTCAGTCATATTACACGGAGAAATAACAACCAAGACGAGGAAACACTTGAATTTTATAAGTACCATCAACTCTAAAATGAATGAAAAGTTATTCGATAAAATCGACCAAACGTATGCGACGCGAAACTTAGAAAGGTATCGAGTATGGTTTGATGCCATCGAACAATAGAGCCGTTCGATAGAATTGTCTAAGATACATACACGACATGGGTTAAGGAACGGTAGGATGACCTGCACTCAGGAAGTCTCAAGGACGAGACTTGTTTTGAGTGGTGTATTATGTAACGACCCGCTCCGCCCTAGCGGAACGCCAATTCAAACGGCAAGTGCAACGACTCAAACGAGCCGTCGACCCGAAGAGTTGGCATCGACCTGATGAAGAATCGATGCAAGACTTACGTTGTTCCGTCAAAGATGAATCCAGAATTAGACTTTCAAAGGCGCGCTCGGAGTATCGCTCGGCCGATGCGAACATCGCTAAGGTGGGTGGCTCCGATGAACCCGTCTTTGCTTAGCCTAGACACATAACAATATGGACACTATTGCTAGAATTGCTAGACATTAACACCGTGCATGCTAGTAAATGAATGACTCAACGCACCTAGCTAAGGGAATAATCCCATCTTGCATGCTTGTTTAGAACATGGAAAAGAACTCGGCAAATGTAGAAACTCTCGTACCGCGCTCTACGCTGGTGCTAAGGCACAAGCTTACACTCAAGTCCTTTATGAATTCAACAATGAATGGTTTACAACAATAAAACGAAAAGACTATCAATATAGTCGTTCCGAGTAGAGTATATCAACATTGAAAGACTATGGGACCGATGGATCGCCAAGGCGACTCCCGCACTGGGAGTTGCGCAATACGTGAATGAATGAATCAACGAATGAATGAATGAATGAATACGTGAATGAATCAATGAACAAACGAACAAGAAAAAGAAAGAAAGAAAAGAAAGAATACATGAAAGATAAGAAAGGAAGGAATGGTTAGCGACAGGTGTGACGGGCACGTACAACGGGGCTCGCTACCCGCACTGCACGGACGCTAACCTGGTCGATAACGCATTATGGCTAAGGGTTAGCCTATGGCTCGGAGACAGTCGTTAAGTTAAAATGATAAGTCAATACGAAATGGTCGTGGACAAACGGCACGGGCGATGGGGGGAATACCGTGGCCGTGAAGTGGAAGGATTCTGCGGCACGGGCGTTGTGTGGGGAATACCGTGGCCGGCCTAGGCGGAATCAAAATGGGGCTTACGGGGTGCTTGGGTGCGGACTTGGCGACCAAGGAGATGTAAGTGCAGGGTATTTCAAGAGACTTAACGGGGTGTGCCAGCCAACACCCTACGCGAAGTTGAGAAATACCAAGGGAGAATATGTCCAAATGGCTTATGATGCCAGCGACCGGTGCATATAGATTAAGTGGGCTTTGCTGGTGGCTATCCACATGCAAGTCCTTGCATTGAAATCAAAGTAGTCTAAGTTAAATGAACAAGTGCCCCCTGAACATGCTTGAAATGTATCACACCAAATGATAAAGAATACTTCATGCAAATGAGTTAAAAGAAAACATGCCTACGACGCGCTAGAATCTGAGGCAGGAAAACGCCCTTTACACTGAATGCTTACATTGAATCATGTCAAGTTGAAATATATGAACTGTTGTCTAACTTGGTTTACTTTGGGCAGGGAAAGCCGGACGGTAAGTATGGGTAAGTCATGCATTCATTTCCATGCACACACTTGAATTTGGCAACATGAGATAGGTTACAAAATATGCCATGAAACTGATCCTAAGGCAAGATGAGAAAGACAATGAATGATAGACGGTGCACAAAAATAAATGGAACGTGTTTGGTAATGATAGTATTGTGGGTGAGCTTGCCTCCCCACCAGTGCATAACAATGTACTAATAACCCCACAGTCTGCTTGCAGGATGCAGGAGACGCCGGCGGGTACGGAGCTTCCATCGAACGTGCTAAGGCGCGGAGCCAACTCTGGGGCCTTGGAACGTTGCAAGAAGCTGAAACACCCTATACAGAACATAATGTATCGAAACATCGCCATGAATCATTCCACCTTGTAAGCCACTTGGCACGTCTTTTATGTTTCAGAGAGAAAGAGCTTGAGCAACTTGTAAACTCGACCTAGCTCCGCTTGTAAACTTCTTGAATATCTATAAAGAGTTTGAATCCCGCTTCAATTTGTGTTCATTTATTTTCTGCTGCAAATGGGGACACTCTGTGCGACTCTGTGGCCTAGCTCAAATCAGCCGTTTCTGGACTTGGTGTCACGACCCGCACCCGGATATACGGATACGAATACGTAGACGACGCCCAACCTACGCCGCAGTATCGGCGGTAGAACGCTGTCTAGTACCCGAAATGTACACTACGTCTATAAGGCCTATAACTACAAATATACTCTAGTCACATCACAACAGCGAGGGATGATAAGACAAGAAAGATAACTAAAGCACAAGAACAACTAGTATCTACTAAAAGGAATCATAAGACAGGAAATAAAGAAGGAAAAATAAGACGAACTAAGGATAACTACCAGGCAACTCACATAGAAGAATAGTGAGATCCACCTCAGCTAGCAACATCATGAAGTCCACTAATGGTATAAAAACTCCTAAAATATTATCAACGGTATCCTGTCAGGAAAATGAGCAAGTACAAGCACTAACAGCAGTTCCATGTGAATTGACAAATACTATAAGAGACAGTATAATGAACTACAAGACAAAGATATATGAAGACTTGGGAACCGTTCGGAAGCCAAGTTACAACCCTTAAACCAAACAAGGACCGGGGTTGTAACTCTTCTCCCGAGCAGAACTTAGTCTCAAATCAAGGTACAATGTAAAGGCATGTAGAGCATGTGAGTAACTGTATATCATGCATGGTGAGGAAAATACTGAATGTAGAACAGAGCAGGATATACGATAAGATAAGTAAATATAAAATGTGTCTCGAATATTATAGCCTAATGTGATCGGTATGGGTCAAGAATCAGGCTTCCAGCCGACTGGCTACAAGTACGTGGACTCGGTCTGGCCGGGATGGTAAGCTATGGAGCAAGTAGTAGCACAGGTCAGGCTATACCCATCGTGAGGTGAGGGTATAGCTATGATACAAGTAGTAACTCAAGGTGGGCATTGATCACACTATCTATAATATTCCCCATTCCCCGAATAGTATATGGATCCGGACATAACACGTCATGACGCGGGATTCCCTAAGAGGGGAGCAAGTCCTCTTCTGGAATCGGCGTCAATACAAGTACAAGAATCAAGACCAAGCAAGTACCAGTATCCCAAGAAATCCAGGAATGACATCTCATGACAGGAATCCGACAATACTAGTCCGTGAACTATCGTGACTGAGAATCAAGTAAGACACTACGACTGAATCGGATATAGCAGATATTAAGACAATGAAAACTATCAGTGAATGTACTCGCCTGTGGTCCTGAGCTGTCAAATGGGATCGATGCTCAGAGTAATGCCACAGACCTAAAGATAAGATATATATAAGCTAATTAGGGTTCAACAGTGTTGGGCTTGATTCTATAGTATAAGCTACGTAATCTAGGTCAGACTCAGTCCAACTAAGTCAAACTAGGTCACACTGAGTCACACTAGGTCAAACTAGATTAATGGTTGACTAACAGTTGACTTTTGGTCAACTGGTCAACTCTGGTCAACTCTAGGTCAACCTAGGTCAAATGTTGACTCGACTTCGACGTTCAGTCAAAATAGTCAACTATAGTCAAACAGGGTCAAAGCTAGTCCCTATAAACATCTACAAGGTCAACACATCAATTTCAGTGATTGTGAAATCACCGGAATCGATGGAACTCAAAATACCACAAAAGAAAAAAGATTATAATAATAGGGTGAAAACCTACAGATGTTGTCGGATGGTGAAACAACCATCACCAACGTGTCCAGAATGGTCAAATCAGCTAGGATAGCCTGTCCATAAGTCCAATTTGGACACAGGGGCAAAAAGGTACCAAAATGGTGTCCGTGTCGGACCCACTTTGCACCGAAAAATGTGCCAAAATAAAAGTGCACAAAACCTAACAAATTATATGTTCACGAGTCCAGAATGACGATACAAACCCAACGGTATATCCAGAATTGGATTCTGTTGACCCGATCTCAAATTGGTCCGTTGACCAGGACATTGAAAACTGATTTACACGAAAAAGCGTGTCGGAGCAAATGTTCTCAAAACTCAGCAAATTATATGTCAACGAGTCCAGAATGACGATACGAACTCAACGGTATATTCGGAATTGGATTCCGATGAGCCGACCTCAAAATGACCTGTTGACCCGGATATTGGTATCCGACTTGCACCGAAATGCGTACCGGAACCAATGTCCACTAAAACCTAGCAAATTATATGTCAACGAGTCCAGAATGATGATACAAACTCAACGGTATATCCGGAATTGGATTCCGATGAACCGATCTCAAAGTGACCCGTTGACTCAGAAAGTGGGACCCGCTTTACACCGAAATGCGTGCCAGGGCCCACGTTCTCCAAATCAAGCAAACTTTATATGAAAATATGCCAGAACGACGTTAGAAGTATACTGGTGGTGTCAAAATTTGAATCCGGAGTCCCGGGTTCAAAAATAGAATTTTACAAGTGCAACACTAAGAATTCGGACGACCAACTTTGGCGTCGAATTCGACCGACCTAACAAGCTCAAACTGAAATGAAATCTAAAGGGGGCAGGAAGAGGGTTATACCAGCTTCGCACAGGAACTGGTAGCACACCAACCGGAGCCTCAATAGAGAAGATACGAACCGACGAAGTTGGCTCCGTAAAACTGTCCAAAAATAACACAATTTAAACGGTCAAATTGGTGGCCGGTTATGATGTATCAAACGATAAAATTAACGGGTAAAATTTCAGGGGAGTGAAGGGGTATATACCGAGATTGAGACGGAGTAAAGAAATCATCGATCAAACGATCAAATTTCTCGAAAAATGTGCGCGAAGTCGCTGTCCCGAAACGCGAATTCTGAAACTTTCTCGCGCGCGCGTCGACGGGACTCCGTGCAAAACGCACGAATCGGGCGTTTCTCGCGCCGGGGAAAGAGGCAGCATGCCACGGGGGCCTACCCGGGGGTGCGCCCGACCCGCGCGTGGCCGTGGGGGGAGCTCGTCGACGCCGGCGCCGGCCGCGGCGGCGCCGGTGGCGGCGACAGCGCGCGCTCTAGCTCGCAGTTGCTGCTGCGTTGGCTGATGTTGCTGTTGCACTGTAGGGGAGGCTCGTTGGCCTGGCGCGGCGGCACAGCCAAGGGGCGCGACGAGCTTGGTGGAGCTCGGTGGTGGCGGTGTTGGACGTGGTGGTGACGTGATCTGTTTGAATGGTGGAGGTGGCGGGAGTGGTTTATGGTGATGGAGATGAAGATGATGATGATGATGTTGTGTTAGGGAAGAGGAGTTGGAGTCGGGGAGGAGGAGATGGTGAGCTCGGCAATGGAGGGGCTGCCCCTTGCTGTTGGTGAAGGGGTGTGGGTGAGTTTGTGAACAAAATTTAAAGAGAGAGAGAGAATGAGAATTAATAATAGAATAGAGAGAGAGAGGGAGAGAAAGATATAGATGGAGGGGGGATGTGTTCGGCTGATGTGAGAGGGGTGTGGGTGTGGCTGTGAGGAGAGGGGGTATGTTGGTGTAAAGTGAGGGGAGTTGTGAGTTGAGATAAATGAAAGAGAGAGAGAGAGAGATATGTATATATAATATGCGGGTGTGTATATATTATATATAGAGAGAGAGGGAGATATTTAGTGAGAGAGATATTTAGAGAGAGAGAGGGAAATATTTAGTGTGAGAGATATTTAGAGAGAGAGGGAAATATTTAGTCGGCTGACATGGGGAGGGGGTATTTGTGTGTGTAGGAGTTATTTTAGGAAGAAAGAGAAAGAGAGAGTTATATATATATATATATGTATATATATATATATATATTATAAATATATATATATAAGAGATAAAATGATATACTTAAATAAGTAGAGAGAGAAAAGAGATATTTAAAATAGGAAAAAGAGAGAAATTATATGGGGGTGTTCATAAGGGGATAACATAAAATCTGGTTGGGCATTGGATCCGGTTCGGTCAGGTTTGGACAAGCTTGGGGCCAAGATTTAATTAAAATAATAATTTAAACTATTTAAAATCATGGACGAAATGGGAGAACAAGGAAAATCAATTCGATGGCACGCGAGTGGCACGTGCACAGTAGGCTCAAAACAGGCTAGGGCCATATATTGGGTCGACTGGATTGGACAGATGTCGGGTCCAGAAATTAAGTTGGAAATTAAATCAGATTTTACGGTAGATAATTAATTGGCTTAAATTGACCCTAAAGTTGTGCGAAGAAAATGAAGCACAAAATGGAGTGTCTGAGTGGGACACGAAGGTCATGGGTGAAGAGCGTCTCGAGTAGATCAGACATGACAAGTTGGTTTCGAGAAAATGACTAGTCTGGTGCTCCTAAATTAAAAGTCATGGTAACGCGCATATGATGATCAAGGAAAAGAGTGGGAATTCAATTAATAATTAAATGGTCTAATATTGACCCGAACTTGCGCGAAACAAAAAGAGCACAAGGGAACGAGTTCAAGTGGGACAAGATATATCAAAATGAAGATAATCTCGTCTACTACAAACTCTAAGAAGGAAGTTTCCAGAGACTGGCATCCCTGATGCTCTAGAATTCCAAGTCACGGTAAAGAGCATTTAATGATCAAAATCAATTAAATCGAAATTAATTATCGAGAATAAATTATTTGAAAAATTCGAAAATAAATTCCAGAAATTCAGGGGGCTTACATCCTACCCACCTTATAAAAATTTTATCCTCGAAATTAAAGGTTGGTAGTGGGGTTAAAACATGATAGAAGGTTTAGGCAATATTTTAGGCACGATCCAAGAATGATAAGTTTTGCACAATCAAGATAATCGATTCACAACTGTTCAGGCACGAAGAGGGATTTGGCACGATAGAATCATGTTATGAACAAAATTATATGTGCATGATTTCAGAAATAAGTCAAATTATTGGGGCACATTTTAAGAGACGATAAGGATAATCGAAGACATACATGAAATTCAAGTACGGGGTGATCCATAGGACTTAGGTTGATGAAAATCAACCTGAAAGTCGTATAGGCCCGATCAAGATGAAAAGCTAACCATGACCAAAACAAGGTTTGGCTCGGTTGAGATAAAAATTTTAGACACAAACAAGGACCGAAGTCAAGGTCTTATAGGCCCGATCAAAGATTAAGGAGGATGATTAATAAAATCATGAAATACGATCCAAGTTCGAACGCGATTAAAATCGAAAATAGTCTAAGTTCACTTGGCACGATTTGAGGGTTAAGATTATCAAGATCATGAAAATCA
Organism: Iris pallida; assembly: GCA_029216955.1. Lineage (NCBI taxonomy): Eukaryota > Viridiplantae > Streptophyta > Magnoliopsida > Asparagales > Iridaceae > Iris > Iris pallida. The sequence continues at coordinate 24,959,192 of JANAVB010005599.1, read as the reverse complement.
AAGTTGGATAGTCATGATCTAAAACAGGGCTAAGAGAAGCAAATGGAAGAAAAATTTGAGAATAGCACGATTGAGAGATAGATTTGATAGAAATCGGATTATAGGTCACATAAGCACGATCAAGATCCAAGTTCAGTTATGAAAGACGATAAAATCATGAATTCGAAATCAAAGTCCTAAAAGCACTATTAGGAAGGAACCCAATTCACAAAGGAATTTGAAGTCATCTAGAGATTCATCGAACGAATCTGAAATATGTCTTGACAAATGATGCGAATGCGATTGTGGATTTATAGAATGAATTGAACCCGAGTGGTGTATGTGATAGGTTCGGAGAAGAATATGAATGAGTGTCGACGACTAGTCGAGTGGCTTGAACCCTGAGTGGTGTATGGACGTCATAGAAGTTATTCGAGCGAGACTAAAGGATATACGGATAGAACGAGTATGTCGGCGAAGCGATGCGATCGCACAAAGCCTTAGAATGCGTCACACATAGTTGGTCGTGACTTCGAATGTCAAGAACGGGATGACGTTCAGACAACTTGTCAATGGACAACGTAAGTTAGAACATGATTCGGAACGATGAATAAAAATGAATAGTCTTGATCGAGGAAATTTGGAGGATCGCGCGTACGATTTCGGATTGATTCAAATAAATTGTGACTTGAGTTTGGACAACGATCTTGAAACTAGATTGAGGAATAGCGATCGAACTTGATATTGAATATCGAAGAAATTGTGGAATATCCAACTCGGACAACAGCGTCAACGCACGACTCGAAATCGGTTGCAAAAGGAAGATCGTCAGGTTACGCATATCGTCGATGGTATTGAGGCGTATCAAAGATCGATATGCGATAACTCGGGGGTACTCTGACTCGATGAATGACGATCGTGCAAATGTCATTGTCCCGTTGGATGCTATACTTGGGATGTTAAAAACGTGTCAAGGAAAATATAGACGTGGCTCGAGGATTTTCTAGTTGAATGAATGACGGTCGGACTATCAAATAGAGATCTTGGCTTGGAGGAAATTAAAATATTTGGATTGCTTCGACGATAACCCAAACGTCGACATTCTTGTCTTATACGAGCGCAACTCCAGTCTCGCACATACGTCGTGCCGATTAGGACGATCACTCCGTGTGAGCGCTGGTATGGTGATTCATACAGCGGAGGTGATTGAACTAGCATGGCGTGACAATTTGTTTACTTCGACTTGTGGCTTGACACGAAGGTGACTTGAGAATGATTCAGTGTGCTTGATGATTAAGTTTGAGGATTGAGTAGGTCCAATCCGGGAATAGAAAATAAATTAGACTAAGACTCAAGCAAGAGTTATGCCCCGATGAGAATGATTATTCCGCGGGAGCGTTGCATGGTGATTCATGAACCACCGTGGATAATCGGACTCGCGTGAGATTGGGGCGCAACATATTATCAAAGCTAGATGAACTCGTGATCGAATGCAAGAATTGGTTAGAATGGATATGTAAAGTATGTCGATTTGGTGATTTGAACGGATTCGAATTCGTTGTGCTGCGCGACGAATATCTTGATTCGAATTAGGCGATCATGTTCGATGTTTAGAAATCTGAGTGACGCGAGCTCGGGTAGAAAACCCCGTACTATCGACTTTGGTTTGACCCTAGGATTGGGGTCAGTATTGGCATTATTGTTGGGGAACTATGATTCCAATCCTGACATTGACTTAGCCTTGAGAAATGGCCTAGCGGTTAGGCGAGACGCCCCTGTTTCATGTGTTGGCAATCAAAAGATTGATCTTGAGGATTGACATGGATGGATTGAATGATGCAAGAATAGAAAACCCTGCTCAAGAGATTCGGCTGACATGCATATATTTCAGGGATACCGGGGTATGTGTACGATACGACTCGAGTGAGAATGATGAATTCTCTATCACGCGGTTTGGTGAATGCATATATTTTAGGGACGCCTGGAATGTGTGTACGATCCAACCAAGTGACACGTTGAATTCCAAACGAGATTTAAGGAATAGAAAGTATCAGGGATTGAGATCGTATTAAAAAAGAGGAATGATACTAGTACGAGCGTGGCTCGGAATCAAAGAACATGTAGGCAGAGGGTGCGTGAACGACGATGAGATTGGCCCCAAACGAAGGGAATGATATGGAATCGATATCGTGCAAGTAAAAGTTGGTATAACGAATTGAACCATTGATAGGAAGATATACTGGATGATAGTGCAATACTTGGTCTTGAATCGGACAGAAATTACTTAGACTTGGTCGACCCCGCTAAGAAGAAATTATACTGATTTCGTGGACAGGAACGCTAGAGAAGCGAATCGGGTCATCTCGATGACCGAGATAATCGAAAGTGAGTTTGCCTCAGCCTATGACCCTCGCATTTGACGAATTACAACGTGCCTCGTACGACCATTTCAGTCCCATTACACGGAGAAATAGCAACCAAGACGAGAAAACACTTGAATTGAATAAGTACCATCAACTCTAAAATAAATGAAAAGTTATTCGATAAAATCGACCAAACGTATGCGACACGAAACTTAGAAAGGTATCGAGTATGGTTTGATGCCATCGAACAATAGAGCCATTCGATAGAATTGTCTAACATACGTACACGACATGGGTTAAGGAACGGTAGGATGACCTGCACTCAGGAAGTCTCGAGGACGAGACTTGTTTTGAGTGGTATATTATTTAACGACCCACTCCGTCCTAGCGGAACACCGATTCAAACGGCAAGTGCAACGACTCAAACGAGCTGTCGACCCGAAGAGTTGGCATCGAGCTGATGAATAATCGATGTAAGGCTTACGTTGTCCCGTCAAAGATGAATCCAGACTTAGACTAACAAAGGCGTGCTCGGAGTATCGCTCGGCCGATGCGAACATCGCTAAGGTAGGTGGCTCCGATGAACCCGTCTTTGCTTAGCCTAGACACATAACAATATGGACACTATTGCTATAATCGCTAGGCGTTAACACCGTGCATGCTAGTAAATGAATGACTCAACGCACCTAGCTAAGGGAATAATCCCATCTTGCGTGCTTGTTTAGAACATGGAAAAGAACTCGACAAATGTAGAAACTCTCGTACCGCGCTCTATGCTCGTGCTAAGGCACAAGCTTACACTCAAGTCCCTTATGCGTTCAACAATGAAACAATGAATGGTTTACAATAATGAAACGGAAAGACTATCAATATAGTCGTTCTGAGTAGAGTATAGCAACATTGAAAGACTATAGGACCGATAGGTCGCCAAGGCGACTCCCGCACTGGGAGTTGCATAATACGTGAATGAATGAATCAACGAATGAATGAATGAATGAATACGTGAATGAATCAATGAACAAACGAACAAGAAAAAGAAAGAAAGAAAAGAAAGAATACATGAAAGATAAGAAAGGAAGGAATGGTTAGCGACAGGTGTGACGGGCACGTACAACGGAGCTCGCTACCCGCGCTGCACGGATGCCAACCTGGTCGATAACGCATTATGGCTAAGGGTTAGCCTATGGCTCGGAGATAGCCATTAAGTTAAAATGATAAGTCAATACGAAATGGTCGTGGACAAACGGCACGGGCGATGGGGGGAATACCGTGACCGTGAAGTGGAAGGATTCTGCGGCACGGGCGTTGTGTGGGGAATAGCGTGGCCGGCCTAGGCGAAATCAAAATAGGGCTTACGGACTGCTTGGGTGCGGGCTTGGCGACCCAGGAGACGTAAGTGCAGGATATTTCAAGAGACTTAACGGGGTGTGCTAGCCGACACCCTACGCTAAGTTGAGAAATACTAAGGGAGAATATGTCCAAATGGCTTGTGATGCCAGCGACCGGTGCATATAGATTAAGTGGGCTTTGCTGGTGGCTATCCACGTGCAAGTCCTTGCATTGAAATCAAAGTAGTCTAAGTTAAATGAACAAGTGCCCCCTGAACATGCTTGAAATATATCACACCAAATGATAAAGAATACTTCATGCAAATGAGTTAAAAGAAAATATGCCTACGACACGCTAGAATCTGAGGCAGAAAATGCCCTTTACACTGAATGCTTACATTGAATCATGTCAAGTTGAAATATATGAACTGTTGTCTAACTTGGTTTACTTTGGACAGGGAAGGCCGGACGGTAAGTATGGGTAAGTCGTGCATTTATTTTCATGCACACATTTGAATTTGACAACACAAGATAGGTTACGAAATATGCCATGAAACTGATCCTAAGGCAAGATTAGAAAGACAATGAATGATAGACGGTGCACAAAAGTAAATGGAACATGTTTTATAATGATAGCATTGTGGGTGAGCTAGCCTCCCCACCAGTGCATAACAATGTACTTATAACTCCACAGTCTGCTTACAGGATACAGGAGACGCCGGCGGGTGCGAAGCTTCCATCGAACGTGCTAAGACGCGGAGCCAACTCTGGGGCCTTGGAACGTTGCAAGAAGCTGAAGCACCCTATACAGGACATAATGTATCGGAACATCGCCATGAATTATTCCATCTTGTAAGCCACTTGGCACGCCTTTTATGTTTCAGAGAGAGAGAGCTTGAGCGACTTGTAAACTCGGCCTAGCGTCGCTTGTAAACTTCTTGAATATCATTATAGAGTTTGAATCCCGCTTCAATTTGTGTTCATTTATTTTCTGTTGCAAATGGGGACACTCTGTGCGACTCTGTGGCCTAGCTCAAATCAGCCGTTTCTGGACTTGGCCTTGCACGGGCGCAACCTAGGCCCGTACGACATCACGCCTTAGCGAGGACGATCGCTCCTACGGGAGCGGGGCGTGACAGATTGGTATCAGCGCACGGCTTTACGTCCTTGGACTTCATTTCAATTTTCTCAGTTTTGAAATCTCGGTTTCGAAACCAAAGAAGTGTACGCTCTCTCTCGTTGTGCCTTAGGATGTTCCATACAATAAGTCTAATATTTTCAAAAGCTCGTACTAGTACTCGATTGAACGGGATCGATAGGCGACGGCCTTTGTGCTGAATGATGTTAAACATGACTCGATAGAGAACACATGCTAAGTTAGCAAAGTCGCTTGCGTGCCCAAATAGTCCTACATCGACATTAGCAAACGAGCATGAAAACTTGAATATAGTCCGCACGGGATGGTTATGCGGCACAACTTAGTCCGCATGTCGCGCACCTCGACTTTTGGTGCAATTGAGTTGCGAGCGATATCAAGTACCGCTCGGTCGGGAACGAAGCTAAACTTAGAGTGTATATCGATAGGAACGCTACCGAGTTCACGCTTACATGCACGGAAGATTGATTTTGATGTTGAGGAATAGTACGAACGAGTTAGTGCGTCGATACGGCGTGAGCGATTATGCTAGAGATTCATCGAACGAATCTGAAATATGTCTTGGCAAATGATGTGAATGCGATTGTGGATGTATGGAATGACTTGAACCCGAGTGGTGTATGTGATAGGTTCGGAGAAGAATAAGAATGAGGGTCGACGACTAGTCGAGTGGCTTGAACCCTGAGTGGTGTATGGACGTCATAGAAGTTATTCGAGCGAGACTAATGGATATACGGATAGAACGAGTATGTCGGCGAAGCGATGCAATCGCGCAAAGCCTTAGAACGCGTCACGCTTAGTTGGTCGTGACTTCGAATGTCCTGAACGGGATATCATTCGGGCAACTTGTCAATGGACAACGTAAGTTAGAACATGATTCAGAACGATGAATAAAAATGAATAGCCTTGATCGAGGAAATTTGGAGGATCGCGCGTACGATTTCAGATTGATTCAAATAAATTGTGACTTGAGTTTGGACAACAATCTTGAAACTAGCTTAAGGAATAGCGATCGAACTTAATATTGAATATCGAGGAAATTGTAGAATATCCAACTCGGACAACAGTATCAACGCACGACTCGAAATCAGTTGCAAAAGGAAGATCGTCAGGTTACGCATATCGTCGATGGTATTGAGGCGTATCAAAGATCGATATACGATAACTTCGGGGTACTCTGACTCGGCGAATGACGATCGTGCAAATGTCATTGTCCCGTTGGATGCTATACTTGGGATGTTAAAAACGTGTCGAGGAAAACATAGACGTGACTCGAGGATTTTCTAGTTGAATGAATGACGGTCGGACTATCAAATAGAGATCTTGGCTTGGAGGAAATTAAAATGTTTGGATTTTTTCGACGATTACCCCAACGTCGACATTCTTGTCTTATGCGAGCACAACTCCAGCCTCGCACATGTGTCCCGCCGATTAGGGCGATCACTCCGCGTGAGCGCTGGTATGGTGATTCAAACAGCGGAGGTGATTGAACTAGCATGGCGTGACAATTTATGTGCTTCGACTTGTGGTTTGATGCGAAGGTGACTTGAGAATGATTCGGTGTGCTTGATGATTAAGTTTGAGGATTGAGTAGGTCCAATCCGCGTATCGAAAATGAATTAGTCTAGACTCAAGCAAGAGTTACGCCCCGATGAGAATGATTATTCTGCGGGAGCGTTACATGGTGATTCATGAACCATCGTGGATAATCGGACTCGCGTGAGATTGGGGTGCAACATATTGTCAAAGCTAGATGAACTCGTGATCGAATACAGAAATTGGTTAGAATGGATATGTGAAGTATGTCAATTTGGTAATTTGAACAGATTCGAATTCGTTGCGGTGCGCGACGAATGTCTTGATTCGAATTAGGCGATCATGCTCGATGTTTAGAAATCTGAGTAACGCGAGCTCGGGTAGAAAACCCCGTACTATCGACTTTGGTTTGACCCTAGGATTTGGGTCAGTGTTGGCATTATTGTTGGGGAACTATGATTCCAATCCTGATATTGACTTTGCCTTGAGAAATGGCCTAGCGGTTAGGCGAGATGCCCCTGCTTCATGTGTTAGCAATCAAAAGATTGATCTTGAGGATTGACATGGAGGGATTGTGTCACGACCCGCTCCCGAATAATAGGATACGAGTCGGACACGCCCAGCCTTCGTCGATGGACACGACGAAATAAGCTGTACAATACTAAGAAAAACTCAAAGTCACAATGTAATGTAAACAAAATACAGCTTTTATAACGTTCCCAGAAATCACCAATATCCATCAAGTGTTTTAAATACAAACTCAGCCGGAGACAAATTCGGTCAAATAAAATGAATATACAATAATGAATCTCCAAGATACAATCTCCAGAAAATAAATAAAATAAAAAGCTACAATATCCAAGCAATCACCAGCTCTATGAATCTCCCACTCACTGCAACGATCCTATCAGGAAAAGAGCAAAGTACAACCCTGAACAGACAATATACAATATAATCTGTAATCCAGAGTACAAGGTGAAACCAGAATACCAGAAAACTAGAACATGAAATGAAACTGAACTGCGGTACCAGAAATGAAATATAAAACTGCAGGCAATGGATGACAATCAATATGCTAGACAATGAACACGGCTATCAATGTACAAGGCAATCAATCACGACAATCAATATGCAATTGTGACAGTTTTGAAATATTAAAACTAATGTGTGACCGGCTTAGGAGCAATCAATCAATCAATGAGGCAATGAGTCAATTCTACAAGGTACGGCTTTATCGTACGTGAAGTGTACGATTAGGCTATCTACAATACCTATATTTGGTGTGGTCACACAAAAGCTAATATTTCCCCCAATTCCGCAATAACAATGACGCACAAGCAATGAACAATGACACAAGAAAATCGTGTATAATTCGTGTTAGATATGAGAAGATGGCACATGAAGGTAAGACAGAAAACAAGGTACAAGTCAAGTCAGTGTACTTGCCTCGGTTTGGTCGCACGAGAATTGTACTGCATGGTTGCAATGATTCACCTGTTATATTTTGTACAAGTTTATTAGGGTTTAAACAATGCTATTTAGCTAACTAGCTTTAGGTAATTCAACTATTTAACATTATTTAGAAAATAATATAGTTTGAATCAATATAAATACTAATAAACTAATTTAGAAATATTAAACATTTTGGTAGCAAAATTTATAACTATATAAACCTTTTTAGTCACAAATACTTTTATAAGAAAATATAGTATTCAATATTAATCAATTTTTATATGCAATATATATATATATATATATATATATATATATATATATATATATATATATATATATATATATTGCATATAAAAATTGATTAATATTGAACTATATATATATATATATATATATATATATTGCATATAAAAATTGATTAATATTGAATACTATATAGTATTCAATATTAATCAATTTTTATATGCAATATATATATATATATATATATATATATATATATATATATATATATATATATATATATATATATATATATATATATATATATATATATATTTAAAGATCTTAATAAGTAATATTAGTATAAATAAATCCTTTTCGGAAATCTTTTGCAAAATAATAATAACCATTAATAGGAATTTATATATTTATATGTGTACAAGATATTTATGTTATGCTAATAAATAAGGTAGCATATATATATGTATTTGGAATATAATATAAAAATGATAGCAAAAAGAACCTTTAACAATTATTAATAAAACAATTAAATGCTAAAGAAATAGCTTGCTTAAATATAGAATTCTAGCTAACAGGCCAAGCCCAACTAAATATAATCCAGCTTATATAAACTAACAAATTACACTTAATTATCTTAATCCCAAACCAGCCCAACATACTGGCCCACAGACCCTATTCTTAATATTTTAACTTAATATTTCTAATCAAAACAGCCCAACACACTACTTCCTGACCCAGCCCAACCATTGGCCCAGAGACCCGACCCACAGACCCTGGCCCATCCTCTGTTAAATGAATTTAACTTAATTATTTAAAACAACAGCCCAAAAACTCAGCCCGCTCACTGGCCCAACTTACTAAAAATTAATAACTTAAACTTAATATTTTTCTTAACTCAACGGCCCATTCACTGGCCCAAGGACCCGGGCCGATCTTTTACATAAAACCCATTTTCTTTCTCTCCCTCTCAGCCTTTTCTCAACCATCCGACCAGAACCAAAAAAATCTCCCCACGAATCTTCCAGAACTCAGCAGAAGAGTCGAGAGACAGCTCGTCTCACGTCTTCTCCGGCGAGAGACCGTCTCCGGCAAAAACTCGGTCTCCTCCCTCCGGACTTCCAGAGTACACCCTAACCCTAGGGTCCATAATCTTCCTCTCGTCTCTTCTTCCTCTTCAACACAGCGAAGCAAACCCTAACCCTAATGATTTCCAACTCTGGCCGACTACTACCCTTCCTCACAGTCACAAACCCGAACCCTAACCCTAAGTTCATCATCTTCTACATCTTCTTCAACTATCAAGACCCCTCGCCTGAACCCTAGGTTCCACTTCATCGTCTTCGGCCAAAACCCTAGATTTCTAGGTTCTTCTTCCAGTCGAAACCCTAGATTTCTAAGCCTATAGGTCTTCTTCTACATGGCTGACTACAAACCCTAGGTTAGGAAACCCTAACCCTAAGTACTTCCTGTCACCACAACCCTAGACCCAAAAGCAAACAAGGAAGAGAGGGAAAAAGGAGATCGATGAGGAATCTCACCAGCCACGGTGGGGATGTCGATCTACGGCGCCGGCGAGTAGATCCAAGCACTAACGGCGAGCCTCGTCCTCCGGTGGTGGCTCGGTGAGTCTGGTGGCGTCTCGGCAAAGCAGGCTTCGTCGAAGTCTCCTCGGCTCGGCTGGTGGCGTAGATCGGCTGGTCGGCGCTCTTCTCGAAGGGTCGGCGCTCTGCAGTCGAGGCGGCTCGCTGCTCGTGATGGTGGAACGGTCTCCGAGGAACAGGCGGTGCTGGAGTGGCGTGGCACGAGCTACGAAGCGGCGCTGATGGCGGTGCACACTGAACGTGGGGGTCAGCGCGGAGCTCAAGAACTGAGGCGGTGGCGCTGTCTCCAAGGCTCTGGCGGTGGCGGGGTCTTCGAGATGGCTCACTGCTCGAGAAGCAGCGTAGCAGTCGAGGCGACGGCGAGGTGCGGTGGCGCACGGCGGCAACGGCGGCGGTGGTCAAACTCCGGCGGCTCAGCCTCCTCCAGAAAGGAGAGAGAAAGAGAGAGAGAAATTATAGAGAGAGAGACTGTAGAGAGAGAGAGATGAGAGAGGTGAGGTGACGTGTCAGGGAGAGAGGGAGAGGGTACTGTGCCTGTCAGAAATGTATTAGGCTGCGTGTAATTTATAATAAATAATATGTGTGTGAGTGGCACAGTAGGTAAATAACTGTAGATTTAGGTGCATTAGTATAGTGGCAGTAGCAGTAATTAAAATTAGATCTGGGGTAATATAGAATAGTTGTAACAGAATTGGAATTTCGAAAATCAAGATTCCCTCCATAGATTTCAAAACAGGTTTTTAAATTCAGAAATAATTTCAGTTCCAAAACAGGTTTAGATTCAAATAAAACAGACTTTTAAATGTTAAAATTTCAAACAGTATTTAAAACATAACTTCACTAAAATTCCAACAGACTTAATAGTTCAAAATACTTTTCCAAACTAAAACAGATTAGCTAATAATAACTAATTAATAATTAGGAATAAAATCAACAGTAATCCATAACCATCTATAAATCAATAACCGTTAATAACTAAAAACAAATTAATCCACTAAACTTCATTTGCTAAAATAATAACAAAAATGCTTAATCTCATTTAAGGGAATAAAAATTATTTTGAGAAATAACCTTCTCTTAGAATAAAATTCTTTTTATTAAAGAACATGTTTTCTATAAAAACAATATTTTAGAAAAATTTCAAAACTTCACCAAATATGATTCAGGGAGTTACAAATCTACCCCCCTTACAAAAATTTCGTCCTCAAAATTTCAAGGGTTTTGCAATGTACAAAATCAATCAAAATTTATTAAAGGCAACCAGAAAACTAAATGATTTATTTATGTAGTAAAATAACAAGGACTAACAAGTAGTCACTAGACAATACGAAAATAGTAAATGCAAGAAAAATTCAGAGACAAGCCTCAAAAATAGGCAATATAAAAGAAATACAGCTACTACAAACAAGTAAGAAAGATAATGATCCACTCGGCTGCGCTTGTCACTCCCCGTTCCCGGAATACATATTTTTATACATGTACAACTCATGTGTATTTATTTAATATTTATCATGTATTATCCTGTATTTAAATTCCTTTAATTTCATGTTAATTAATTACCTGCTCTTTAAATTTTCATGTTAATTAATTTTCTGCAATTTTATTTTCTGCATTTTAAATTTTTTGCATTTTTATTCCTGCTTTTATTTCCTGCTTTAGCCTTACTTTGCTTTCGGGTTGGGTCTCTCGGGTTGGCCTTGGATGAACCCGGCCCAACACTCCCACCTACCACCCCTTTGCTATTTAAAGCCACCCTCTCCCTTCTCTCTCCTCATTTACTTCTTCTTCACCATTTACTTCTTCTTCTTCTTCCTCTCATTACTTCTCCACCTACCAGCAGCAGCAGCAGGAGGCAAGTGCAAACTTGCTTCTACTTGAGAACCATGTTTTTATGGTTCATTTGGCTTCCTCTGGTGATTCTAAGAGAGATTAGTTCTTAGCATTTTTGATTTCTATGGCTTGTTTTCTCTAGATCTAAGTTGTAGTATTTCGGCTATTTATGGGTTTTGGTCCACCAACTTTGCGTGTATTTCTCTGGCACTGGAACGAAGGCTCCATAGGACTTGGAGTTTGGGAGATGTTGTACGCTCGCGTTCTTACGTGCTCGCGTAGACATCAGCCCTTCACGCTCACGTCTTTACGTGCGTGCGTGTATTTTAGTCACGCTTACGTTCTTACGTATTAGCGTGTATTTTTAGTCACGCACACATCTTTGAGTGCGAGCGTGTATATTAGTCACGCACACATCCTTGCGTTCATGCATGTATTTTAGTCACGCACACATCTTTGAGTGCATGCATGTATTTTAGTCACGCACACATCCTTGCGTGCGTGCGTGTATTTTAGTCATGCACACGTCCTTACGTGTTGGCGTGAATTTGAGTCACGCTCATGTCTTTGTACTTGAGTGCGTGACTTTTTACGCTCACATCTTTGTGCTTGCGTGCGTGACTTTTCACTCTCACGCTGTGCGTGCGTGCGTGCGTGAACTACTTGTCACGCTCATACGCTCACGTTTGCCAGCATGAATCACTTTTCACGCATCACTTGTCACGCTTCACTTTTCACGCTCACGCTTGCCAGAGTGTACCACGTTTCACGCTCACTTCTACCTACTAAACTTGGCGTACTTTTTATACGTACGATTCTTGTGTGACTTTGGACTTAGCATAGACTGGTTGGCGTGACTTCTTGCCCTGGGTGTTCTATTTATTCATTTAATGTTTGCATGATAATTCTCCTATTATATCCTTATGTCGTTTTATGAACTTGATAATCTTAGCATGTTAATGATTGTGTATTAGTGCCCTGTGTCTTGATTGATTGATGGATACCTAGTAAGACTGAAACTTGACCTTGAGAGTTATAGACTCGACCCCACTCAATGCTACATGACTTTCATGCCTTTTCACCATTGATGACGATGGTGATCTTGACTAAATTAATCATGCGTTCCTAGTTGGAACTAAGAGACTGGCTAGTCGTCTTATTGAAATGAATGAATGAGACACGTTCATGTTATGAACTATTGTAATCGACTGGCTGATCCCGAATATTGACATACATGCACATGCAGGCTTCAATCTATTTATTTATTTATGTATTTATTTATTTTCTACAAAAGAAGCATGTGTACTTTATGGTCAAGGCATGATTACCGTGGTTAGAATTGATTGTTGCATTATGCTATGTAAGACCTGCAACCTAACCACACTGGTATCGTTGTAGAGTTGTGCATATCGTACCCCGTACGAAAGTACTCATTTGAATGACCATGATCCACGGTATGGGATTTCACTCAACGTAGGGACTATTAAGTTAAATAAATAATGATTGCATGGAGAGAATAGATTCCCGAGTTCTTACATAGCAGCCCTCTTGGGACTAGTAGTGCCCGACAGGCCGGCTGGTTCCCACAGATACTGTAAATCTGCCACACGGGCAGGGAACAATATCTGCTTTTATTATTATTGTATATTGTATATTGATGATGGGCGTCCTGCTGGGACTCGTCTAATTCATGCATGGTGCAATTGATTGACTGGATAGACTAGCCTTGCTCGCACATAGTAAGAACTGAGGAATCCCTAATTGTATAATTCCAGGATAACTTGGGACTCACAATAGCAAGCCGTAGGATTGGATTGGCCGTTCAAGATGATTTGTTTGTGTACTGTACTATTCTGTTACCTAACTGGGATGATCAGAATGTCAGGACATGATGGGCCAACTTCTGTCCTTGTTTGGTTGGGAGGTTGGTTCGAAGTGTCGTAATATGATGTGAATCCTAGTAGCAAGCAGAGATCTATTATTATATTCTTTTACTTACTGGTTTAATCCTTTATATCATTCTTCCTTGTGGTACTTGCTATTAGAGGTCTAACCTCTCTGGTTTTGCATGGCCAGATTTAGAGCCGGTTCCCGAGGACTCAGCTTACTTCTACCTCCAAGATGGTCAACACTAGGGGAATGATCGCAGGAGGACTCGAGTGGGTCCCTTACTTCACCGCTCGTTTTGCTATTTACTTTATACTTAGCCGTTTGGCACCGACATGTTAGTCGGATTGTCTTGTACTTACTTTTACATAATTGTAATTAAGTCAGACTGCAGCTGATAACAATTATGTATACTTGCTATATCATCTGGCTATGTTTTGTAAAGCCAGATCTCAAGAATATTTTGACTGAGCGTTTGGGACGTCTTACTGCTTTATCTTACATGTTCTCTATTTCTGTTTCCTTGTTCGAATGATTGAGACGATAGATGTGTAATGACCATAGTAAGACTTTTATGTAGTATGCACCCCCCCTCTCGTCTGGTTAGACAGTATTGATCGTATTATACGGTATTTATCTACCCGTAATACGTAGCTGGCTGAGTCACTCCTCCGCTCTCCAGTATTCTGGTTCTGGGGCGTGACAAGGTTTTAGTGGTGACCATGTAGGTCTGATTTCAGACTTGTGGGGTGTTTTGATTTATAGGATGTCTCAATCACACGTATTCCTCCTTGATCTTATGATTCGTTGTTCTCAACCCTTGCTTGACATTTCGGTATCCTTTGACTCGTTGATCCTTCATTTTTGGTTGTTTGATTGTTCTCTTGTCCCTTTTCTTAGGGGCACTTCGTCCACATCGGTCAGAGCTGGACAGCAACAACAAGGGCAACATGGACAACATGACCAAGTTGGTCAGCAGCAAGGGCCAGTCTCACCTCAGGAGACTATCCAGGAAGAAGTGATAGTGAACCAGCGGCTGAACCGCTGTATCCGAAGGTTCCACCACCACCAACAGTTCCACCTACCTTGGGAGTGGACACACCAGCCCTTCTGGAGATCATGAGAGGAATGATGGCTGCTCAGCAACATCAGATGTTGGCCCAGCAGCGCATGCACACTCAGCTACAAGAGCAGAATGTGTTGCTCAACCAAGGATTGCAGACGGCTTTAGAGAGAGGAGTGAGGACTGATTCAGGAGCCTCAGCCAGGTTTTGCAAGTACAACCCCCGCCGTTTCGAGGGCACGGAGGATGCCATCTCAGCAGATGCATGGCTTAAGGATATTGAGACTATCCTGACAGCAGCTAAGGTACCGATAGAAGAACGTGTGGATCTAGTGAAGTTGTTACTTCAGGATCTCGCACGTGATTGGTAGGAATCAGAGGAAGTAGGCATCAGACATCCTGTGGCTTGGGACGATTTCACTGCAAGATTCAAGACCAAGTACTATGGAGTTGTGGCACGGTTTGAGCTACAACAGAAGTTTATCAGCCTCAAGCAGGCCGACAAGACTGTAGATGCTTATGCAGCGGAGTTCTGCAGATTGAGTAGATTCGTCCCAGAGATGGTAGCAACAGAGAGTCAGAGGGCCATGAGGTTTCAGCAAGGGTTTCATCTTGAACTCTTGCAGTTGATAGAGGGGCACAATTACCAAACTTTTGACGAAGTATTGACGGCAACTCGAAGGCATGAGATCACCATTCAGAGGCTTGCGACAAGGACTGGGGGTCAGAAGAGATCCTACAGTCAGATTGAAGGAGGAGGGGGAGCAGCACCCCGAACAACAGCACCATCTACTGGCATTCGTATCCACGATGTGGCGATACGAGGACCAGCACCACCAAGACAGCAGCAACAGCAACAGAGGAAGAACCAGCAACCCCCGACGGGTTACACTTATTATGGGAAGATGGGGCACACTAGAGACGTGTGTCGGACATTGAATGGACTGTGTCTGATATGTAAAAATTTGGACCATCGGGTTACCACATGTCCCATGAATTCGAGGTCAGGAGGACCAGGGCAGCAGTTTTCTGCTCTGCCAGCACCAGGGGCAGGCCAGTATCGAGGACCAGCGGTGGCAGTTAGGCCGTTGGCACAGCGTCCGTTAGTGCAGCAGGCTCAGATGTTTCGGCAGCAGGGGCCGCCGATGTAGCAACACCAGCATAGACCACCCCAGCATCATCAAAGAAGGGGCCAGCAGCAGCATCAGGCTAGGCCGCAGCATGGGAACCAGCAAGGAGGTCGAGGGAAGGCATTCACTCTGTCCTTAGAGGAGGCATTGGCATCGGGAGATGTTGTGGCAGGTAACGTTCTCGTCGCCTCATATCCCGTAGTAGTATTATTTGATTCGGGAGCATCCCATTCATTTATATCTGCACGATTTGCGACACGACTAGGAATGGAGTTCGAGGCATTGCCAGGGAGGTTGAATATACTCATTGGTAATGGGCTCGTAGGAGTTAGTAGAGTTATTTTAGCATGTAGCGTTGTAGTTTGCGGGCATTCCTTACCCGCCCGGTTGATAGAATTTTCTGTTAGAAATTTCGACGTTATCTTAGGCATGGACTGGCTGAAAGACAGTCATGCGACAATAGATTGTTGTAGAGGGAGTGTATCTTTTGATATTCCAGGCATGAAGAGATTCACCTTAGTCAGATCAGAGGCAACTCAACAAGAGCAGGGAGTAGTAACGGCAATGGAAGAAGTTCAGATTTCGAAGGTAGTTGAAGAGTTTCTAGACGTATTTCCTGAAGAACTTCCAGGTCTACCACCAGTTAGAGATATTAAGTTCAGTATAGAATTGGCACCAGAAACTAAACCGATATCAGATCGAGTTTACAGAATGGCGGATTCAGAGCAGGCCAAGGTATATCAGCACATAGAGGAACTGAAGGAGAAGAAGTTCATCCAAGCTTGCGTGTCACCATGGGCAGCACCAGTGGTACTTGTGGGAAAGAAGGATGGGTCATCCAGATTGTGCATTGACTACATGAAGCTTAACGCGACAACAGTGAAGAACAAGTATCCATTACCCAGGATCGACGACTTATTTGATTAGTTGAGCAAAGCTAGAGTTTTCTCCAAGATAGATCTTCGTTCAGGGTACCATCAGGTGAGGGTTCGGAAGGAAGATATTCCCAAGACAGCATTCAGGTCGAAGTATGAGCATTACGAATTCTTAGTAATGCCGTTTGGTTTGACCAATGCTCCAGCGATATTCATGGATTTGATGAACCGCATCTTTATGCCATATTTAGACCAGTTTGTCGTTGTGTTTCTTGACAACATTCTCGTATACTCTGCTAGTGAAGAGGAGCATAAAGACTACCTCAGGAAAGTGTTGCAGGTTCTGAGAGAGAACCAGTTATATGCCAAGCTCAGCAAGTGTGAGTTTTGGTTGGATCACATTTCATTTTTGGGTCACATCATATCAGGAGCTGGAGTAGCAGTAGATCCCAAGAAGGTAGAAGCAGTAGAGAGTTGGCCAGTACCCAAGACCGTAGCATATGTGCGAAGTTTCTTGGGATTGGCAGGATATTACAGAAGGTTTGTGTCAGACTTTGTAAGGCTTTCAGCGCCCATGACCCGCTTAACCCGGAAGGATATACCATTTGTTTGGTCGGCAGAATATCAGGCATCATTTGAGACTTTAAAACAGAAGTTGATATCAGCACCTATTCTTACATTGCCAGTCGGACCCAGAGGTTTTACAGTATATTGTGATGCGTTAGGTAAAGGACTTGGATGTGTCCTTATGCAACATGGGAAGGTGATAGCATATGCATCTAGGCAGCTTCGGGACCACGAGAAGAATTTCCCAACTCATGATTTGGAGTTGGCAGCAGTAGTGTTTGCTCTGAAGCTATGGAGGCATTACTTATATGGTGATCGAGTGGACATGTACACAGACCATAAAAGTCTGAAGTACATCTTTACTCAGAAGGAACTAAACATGAGGCAGAGAAGATGGCTAGAGTTGATCAAGGATTATGACGTGGAGCTTCAGTATCATCCAGACAAGGCTAATATGGTGGCAGACGCTCTCAGCAGGAGAGGCGGCGCATTTATGTTAACAACACAGAGGCATATCTTAGAAGACCTTCAGGAGATGGACATCGAAGTTATACTTCCTAGTGATGTAGGAGTTCTAACAAGTCTGCAAGTTCAATCCGACTTGGTAGGCAGGATCAAGGCAGCTCAGGTACCAGACCCAAGGATTCAGAAGCTTAGGGCAAAATGTGAGTCAGGACTCAGGAGGGAGATGAGAATTCATGAAGATGGTACACTTAGATTTGGATCGCGTCTATGTGTGCCTAGTGGAGATATCAGACAGGAGGTTATGGCAGAAGCTCACAGCTCTCAGTATTCTATTCACCCTGGAGGGACCAAGATGTACCAAGATATCAAGCAGCATTTCTGGTGGAACGGGATGAAGAGGGAGATAGCTAGATTTGTTTCCCGTTGCTTGGTATGTCAGCAAGTGAAGGCAGAACAGCAGAGGCCAGTTGGGTTATTACAACCGTTTTCTATCCCGGAATGGAAATGGAAGCATATAACAATGGACTTTGTGATCGGTTTACCGAGATCACCAAGTGGTAAGGATGCTATTTGGGTGATAGTAGATCGGGTTACAAAGGTAGCACACTTTCTTCCCTTCAGAGTAGGGCAATCTACAGAAAAGTTGGCAGAGTTGTATATGCAACAGATAGTCAGGCAGCATGGAGTCCCTGTCAGTATTGTGTCGGATCGAGATACCCGCTTTATATCACATTTCTGGAAGAGCTTACATCATAGTCTGGGTACCAAGTTAAGATTTAGCACGGCTTACCATCCGCAGACGGATGGGCAATCAGAAAGAATGATTCAGACTTTAGAAGACATGTTACGAGCTTGTACACTAGATTTTGGAGGATCTTGGGAAAGCCACCTGCACTTAGTCGAGTTCTCATACAACAACAGTTATCAAGCCAGTATCCAGATGGCGCCATTCGAAGCACTATATGGTAAGAAGTGCAGGTCACCGCTTGCATGGGATGATATCGGGAAGAAAAAGATGTTAGGCCCGAAAATGATTATTCAGACGGTTGAAGTAGTTAAGGGAATTAGAGAGCGACTTCGAGTTGCGCAGGATCGGCATCGTCATTGGGCGGACCAGCATCGTAGGCCGTTAGAGTTCTCTGTTGGGGACCACGTATTCTTGTGGATCTCACCTACTCGTGGGGTCAATAGATTTGGCATTCGCGGGAAATTGAGTCCGCGGTACGTGGGCCCATTCGTTATCCTTGATCGGATAGGCGATGTTGCTTATCGTTTATCCCTCCCACCTTCGTTACGAGAGGTGCATGACGTGTTTCATGTATCTCAATTACGTAGGTATGTATCGGACCCAAGTCATGTCCTCGATCATTCTGAACTGGTTGTTGGTACCAACCTATCTTACGAGGAACAGCCTGTGTCTATTTTGGACCGAAGAGAGAAGATACTCAAGAACCGAACAATTAGTCTTGTCCGTGTTGCTTGGGGTCATCACTCCTTGGGAGAGTCAACGTGGGAACGTGAAGATGATATCCGATCACGGTATCCACACCTGTTTGACTCGCAAGGTATATCTCTTTCTATATACCTTGATTGTCCTGATTCTTCATGCTTATCACTTTATGGGTAGAATTGGTTGATATCGTAGATTGATGGATTTACATATATAGTACTTGCTTTGATATGGTAAATGATTGCTTGCTCGAATTAGTTTAGCCCCGATGTTTCTATCCTGCTTGGATATGAAATTCCGAGGACGAAATTTTTCTAAGGTGGGTAGAGATGTCACTCCCCGTTCCCGGAATGCGTATTTTTATACATGTACAACTCATGTGTATTTATTTAATATTTATCATGTATTATCCTGTATTTAAATTCCTTTAATTTTATGTTAATTAATTACCTGCTCTTTAAATTTTTATGTTAATTAATTTCCTGCAATTTTATTTTCTGCATTTTAAATTTTCTGCATTTTTATTCCTGCTTTTATTTCCTGCTTTAGCCTTACTTTGCTTTCGGGTTGGGTCTCTCGGGTTGGCCTTGGATGAACCCGGCCCAACACTCCCACCTACCACCCCTTTGCTATTTAAAGCCACCCTCTCCCTTCTCTCTCCTCATTTACTTCTTCTTCACCATTTACTTCTTCTTCTTCCTCTCATTACTTCTCCACCTACCAGCAGCAGCAGCAGGAGGCAAGTGCAAACTTGCTTCTACTTGAGAACCATGTTTTTATAGTTCATTTGGCTTCCTCTTGTGATTCTAAGAGAGATTAGATCTTAGCATTTTGACTTCTATGGCTTGTTTTCTCTAGATCTAAGTTGTAGTATTTCGGCTGTTTATGGGTTTTGGTCCACCAACTTTGCGTGTATTTCTCTGGCACTGGAACAAAGGCTCCATAGGACTTGGAGTTTGGGAGATGTTGTACGCTCGCGTTCTTACGTGCTCGCGTAGACATCAGCCCTTCACGCTCACGTCTTTACGTGCATGCGTGCATTTTAGTCACGCTCACGTTCTTACGTGTCAGCGTGTATTTTTAGTCACGTACACATCTTTGAGTGCGTGCGTGTATTTTAGTCACGCACACATCCTTGCGTGCGTGCGTGTATTTTAGTCACGCACATATCTTTGAGTGCATGCGTGTATTTTAGTCACGCACACATCCTTGCGTGCGTGCGTGTATTTTAGTCACGCACACATCTTTGAGTGCATGCGTGTATTTTAGTCACGCACACATCCTTGCATGCGTGCGTGTATTTTAGTCATGCACACGTCCTTACGTGTTGGCGTGAATTTGAGTCACGCTCATGTCTTTGTACTTGAGTGCATGACTTTTCACGCTCACATCTTTGTGCTTGCGTGCATGACTTTTCACTCTCACGCTGTGCGTGCGTGCGTGCGTGAACTACTTATCACGCTCATACGCTCACGTTTGCCAGCATGAATCACTTTTCACGCATCACTTATCACGCTTCACTTTTCACGCTCACGCTTGCCAGAGTGTACCACGTTTCACGCTCACTTCTACCTACTAAACTTGGCGTACTTTTTACACGTACGATTCTTGCATGACTTTTGGACTTAGCATAGACTGGTTGGCGTGACTTCTTGACCTGGGTGTTCTATTTATTCATTTAATATTTGCATAATAATTCTCCTATTATATCCTTACGCCTTTTCATGAACTTGATAATCTTAGCATGTTAATGATTGTGTATTAGTGTCCTGTGTCTTGATTGATTGATGGATACCTAGTAAGACTGAAACTTGACCTTGAGAGTTATAGACTCGACCCCACTCAATGCTACATGACTTTCATGCCTTGCCACCATTAATGACGATGGTGATCTTGACTAAATTGATCATGCGTTCCTAGTTGGAACTAAGAGACTGGCTAGTCGTCTTATTGAAATGAATGAATGAGACACGTTCATGTTATGAACTATTGTAATCGACTGGCTGATCCCGAATATTGACATACATGCACATGCAGGCTTCAATCTATTTATTTATTTATGTATTTATTTATTTTCTACAAAAGAAGCATGTGTACTTTATGGTCAAGGCATGATTACCGTGGTTAGAATTGATTGTTGCATTACGCTATGTAAGACCTGCAACCTAACCGCACTGGTATCGTTGTAGAGTTGTGCATATCGTACCCCGTACGAAAGTTCTCATTTGAATGACCATGATCCACGGCATAGAATTTCACTCAACGTAGGAACTATTAAGTTAAATAAAATAATGATTGCATGGAGAGAATAGATTCTCGAGTTCTTACATGGCAGCCCTCTTGGGACAAGTAGTGCCCGACAGGCCGGCTGGTTTCCACAGATACTGTAAATCTGCCACACAGGCAGGGAACAGTATCTGCTTTTATTATTATTGTATATTGTATATTGATGACGGACGTCATGCTAGGACTCGTCTAATTCATGCATGGCGCAATTGATTGACTGGATAGACTAGCCTTGCTCGCACATAGTAAGAACTGAGGAATCTCTAATTGCATAATTCCAGGATAACTTGGAACTCACAATAGCAAGCCGTAGGATTGGATTGGCCGTTCAAGATGATTTGTTTGTGTACTGTACTACTCTGTTACCTAACTGGGATGATCAGAATGTCAGGACATGACGGGCCAACTTCTGTCCTTGTTTGGTTGGGAGGTTGGTTCGAAGTGTCGTGATGTGATGTAAATCCTAGTAGCAAGCAGAGATCTATTATTATATTCTCTTACTTACTGGTTTAATCCTTCATATCGTCCTTCCTTGTGGTACTTGCTATTAGAGGTCTAACCTCTCTGGTTTTGCATGGCCAGATTTAGAGCCGGTTCCCGAGGACTCAGCTTACTTCTACCTCCAAGATGGTCAATACTAGGGGAATGATCGCAGGAGGACTCGAGTGGGTCCCTTACTTCACCGCTCGTTTTGCTATTTACTTTATACTTAGCCGTTTGGCACCGACATGTTAGTCGGATTGTCTTGTACTTACTTTTACATAATTGTAATTAAGTCAGACTGCAGCTGATAATAATTGTGTATACTTGCTATATCATCTGGCTATGTTTTGTAAAGCCAGATCTCAAGAACATTTTGACTGGGCGTTTGGGACGCCTTACTGCTTTATCTTACATGTTCTCTATTTCTGTTTTCTTGTTCGAATGATTGAGACGATAGATGTATAATGACCATAGTAAGACTTTTATGTAGTATGCACCCCCCCTCTCGTCTGGTTAGACAGCATTGATCGTATTATACGGTATTCATCTACCGGTAATAAGTAGCTGGCTGAGTCACTCCCCCGCTCTCCAATATTCTGGTTCTGGGGCGTGACAGCGCTCCTACAGCTACTACTGATCCTCATAAACTGGGTCCTCCTGCTGCTGCTCTGGTACTGGCCCCTGACGAGTGAAAGCCGCAGGACAATCTCTCACTTGGTGAGTGGCAGATCCACAAACCAAATACTGTCCTAACTTCTTGCGGCATTCCTCGCCACGGTGTCCCGATCTCTTGCAGTATGCGCAAGAAAAGTACACCGGGGTCTGGATCTGCATCTGCTGCCTCGGCGATGTCGGTGCTCGAACATGGTGCTGATGCTGAGGTAGCCTGTGCTGGGTGTCGGTCCGCTTCGGTGGACCCTGGGAACTGCTGGCGCCAATGTCTCTGTCCCGCTTGAGCTTCGGGTCCATCTCCTTCTCCACTCCCTGAGCAACTTTAAGAATGCTCGCATAGGTAGTGGCCTGACTAATAGCTACTGCATGACGCAGCTCCCTGGTGAGGCCTTTCTTAAACTTCCAAGCCCTCTCCTTCGGCGTGCTGACTAGGTTCTCTGCGAACCTGCTGAGTCGGGTGAACTCTGATGTGTACTGGGCAACGGTCATATTCCCCTGCTGCAATGCTTCAAATTGCATCCTAAGCTCGTCCCGCTCCACATCCGAGAAGAACTTCTCCTGGAATAGCAGTTTAAAATCCTTCCAGGAAACTCCGGGCTCTGCTAACTGGGGCTCTTCCCGGTACCAAGCCCTAGCGATGTCGAAAAGTTGCATGCTCGCAACTTCGACCTTCAAATCATCCGGGATCCTTGCCATCTTCAATGACCGTTCAGTATTCTCTAGCCATTCGTCTGCATAGACTATCCCCTCATTGCCCCAGAAATCCATCGGGCAGAGAAACTGATATTTTTTGGCAGTTTCTGGCCTCGGCGCTGCTAGTGCCGACGGTGCTGGCGGTGCTGGCGGTGCTGGTGGAGCTGGCTCTCTGGTCCTGAGTGCGTCGACGACGGTCGCTCTGAACTGCGCAGCTTGGTGATTCTGGACCTCCATGAATTGCTGGAACATGGCCATCACTTGCGTGCCGTCGAACATCATCGTCGGTGGAATCGGCTGAGGCGGAGGCGGTAGAATTTGCTCCTGTGCACTGGATGCAGGCTGCTCACTGGTCCCAGCGTTCGTCGTGGCGATCGTCCTACAGAAGAAATAAACTGTTGATTGCTATATCCTATAAAAATCATAAGTTATCCTAAAAATCATAAGTAAATTAAATTTTTCAAAAAAATTTAAACATCAATAACCATAAACCATAAACCATTAATCATAAGCCATTTTCATAAACCATAAACCATTTTCATAAACCATAAATCATTTTCCCGCGGTTCCTATGCTGTGATGATTTTTTCTTAGCTTTCGCTGGTCCCCCAATAACACTTTATTGCATATGTGTCATTAGGACAGACCTGCATGGGCCACTACAAAAAACATGTCACGACCCGCTCCCGAATAATCGGATACGAGTCGGACACGCCCAGACTTCGTCGATGGACACGACGAAGTAAGCTATACAATACTAAGGAAAACTCAAAGTCACAATGTAATGTAAACAAAACACAGCTTTTATAACGTTCCCAGAAATTACCAATATCCATCAAGTGTTTTAAATACAAACTCAGCCGGAGACAAATCCGGTCAAATGAAATGAATATACAATAATGAATCTCTAAGATACAATCTCCAAAAAAATAAATAAAATAAAAAGCTGTAATATCCAAGCAATCACCAGCTCTATGAATCTTCCACTCACCTGCAACGATCCTATCAGGAAAAGAGCAAAGTACAACCCTGACCTGACAATATACAATGTAATCTGTAATCCAGAGTACAAGGTGAAACCAGAATACCAGAAAACTAGAACATAAAATAAAACTGAACAGCGGTACCAGAAATGAAATATAAAACTGCAGGCAATGGATGACAATCAATATGCTAGACAATGAACACGGCTATCAATGTACAAGGCAATCAAGCACGACAATCAATATACAATTGTGACAGTTTTGAAATATTAAAACTAATGTGTGACCGGCTTAGGAGCAATCAATCAATCAATGAGGCAATGAGTCAATTCTACAAGGTACGGCTTTATCGTACGTGAAGTGTACGATTAGGCTATCTACAATACCTATATTGGGTGTGGTCACACAAAAGCTAATATTTCCCCCAATCCCGCAATAACAATGGCGCACAAGCAATGAACAATGACACAAGACAATCGTGTGTAATTCGTGTCAGATATGAGAAGATGGCACATGAAGGTAAGACAGAAAACAAGGTACAAGTCAAGTCAGTGTACTTGCCTCGGTTTGGTTGCACGAGAATAGTACTGCATGGTTGCAATGATTCACCTGTTATATTTTGTACAAGTTTATTAGGGTTTAAACAATGCTATTTAGCTAACTAGCTTTAGGTAATCCAACTATTTAACAGTATTTAGAAAATAATATAGTTTGAATCAATATAAATACTAATAAACTATTTTAGAAATATTAAACATTTTGGTAGCAAAATTTATAACTATATAAACCTTTTTAATCACAAAATACTTATATATATACATTTATATATATATATATATATATTATATATATATATATATATATATATATATATATATATATATATATATATATATATATTTATATATATATATTTATATATATATATATAAGTAATATTAGTTATAAATAAGTAAAAAAAAATATATTTAAAGATCTTAATAAGTAATATTAGTTATAAATAAATCCTTTTTGCAAATCTTTTGCAAAATAATAATAACCATTAATAGGAATTTATATATTTATATGTGTACAAGATATTTATGTTATGCTAATAAATATGGTAGCATATATATGTATTTGGAATATAATATAAAAATGATAGCAAAAAGAACCTTTAACAATTATTAATAAAACAATTAAATGCTAAAGAAATAGCTTGCTTAAATATAGAATTCTAGCTAACAGGCCAAGCCCAACTAAATGTAATCCAGCTTATATAAACAAACAAATTACACTTAATTATCTTAATCCCAAACCAGCCCAACATACTGGCCTACAGACCCTACTGTTAATATTTTAACTTAATATTTCTAATTAAAATAGCCCAACACACTACTTCCTGACCCAGCCCAACCATTGGCCCAAAGACCCGACCCACAGACCCTGGCCCATCCTCTGTTAAATGAATTTAACTTAATTATTTAAAACAACAGCCCAAAAACTCAGCCCGCTCACTGGCCCAACTTACTAAAAATTAATAACTTAAAACTTAATATTTTTCTTAACTCAACGGCCCATTCACTGGCCCAAGGACCCGGCCCGATCTTTTACATAAAACCCATTTTCTTTCTCTCTCTCTCAGTCATTTCTCAACCATCCGACCAGAACCAAAAAAAATCTCCCCACGAATATTCCAGAACCCAGCAGAAGAGTCGAGAGACAGCTCGTCTCTCGTCTTCTCCGGCGAGAGATCGTCTCCGGCGAAAACTCGGTCTCCTCCCTTCGGACTTCCAGATTACACCCTAACCCTAGGATCCATCATCTTCCTCTCGTCTCTTCTTCCTCTTCAACCCAGCCAAGCAAACTCTAACCCTAATGATTTCCAACTCCGGCCGACTACTACCCTTCCTCACAGTCACAAACCCGAACCCTAACCCTAAGTTCATCATCTTCTACATCTTCTTCAACTATCAAGACCCCTCGCCTGAACCCTAGGTTCCACTACATCGTCTCCGGCCAAAACCCTAGATTTCTAGGTTCTTCTTCCAGTCAAAACCCTAGATTTCTAAGCCTCTAGGTCTTCTTCTATACTGGCCGACCACAAACCCTAGGTTAGGAAACCCTTCCTGTCACCACAACCCTAGACCCAAAAGCAAACAAGGAAGAGAGGGAAAAAGGAGATCGATGAGGAATCTCACCAGCCGCGGTGGGGATGTCGATCCACGGCGCCGGCGAGTAGATCCAAGCACTGACGGCGAGCCTCGTCCTCCGGTGGTGGCTCGGCGAGTCTGGTGGCGTCTCGACGAAGCAGGCTTCGTCGAAGTCCCCTCGGCTCGGCTGGTGGGGTAGATCGGCTGGTCGGCGCTCTTCTCGAAGGGTCGGCGCTCTGCAGTCGAGGCGGCTCGCTGCTTCAGATGGTGGTACAGTCTCCAAGGAACAGGCGATGCTGGAGTGGCGTGGCACGAGCTACGAAGCGGCGCTGATGGCGGTGCACACTGAACGAGGGGGTCAGCACGGAGCTCAAGAACTGAGGCGGTGGCGCTGTCTCCAAGGCTCTGGCGGTGGCGGGGTCTTCGAGATGGCTCACTGCTAGAGAAGCAGCGAAGCAGTCGAGGCGACGGCGAGGTACGATGGCGCACGACGGCAATGGCGACGGTGGTCGAACTCCGGCGGCTCGGCCTCCTCCAGAAAGGAGAGAGAAAGAGAGAGAAATTGTAGAGAGAGAGACTGTAGAGAGAGAGAGATGAGAGAGGTGAGGTGACGTGTTAGGGAGAGAGAGAGGGTACTGTGGCTGTCAGAAATGTATTGGGCTGTGTGTAATTTATAATAAAATAATATGTGTGTGTGTGTGGCACAGTAGGTAAATAACTGTAGATCTAGGTGCATTAGTATAGTGGCAGTAGCAGTAATTAAAATTAGATCTGGGGGTAATATAGAATAGTTGTAACAGAATTGCAATTTCAAATTAAAACAGATTTTCAAAACCAAATATTTCCTCCAATAATTGTAACAGATTTCAAAATTCTAAATCAAACAATTTTCAACAGAATTTCCAAAAACAATATTTTAAAATGGAATTTCGAAAATCAAGATTCCCTCCATAGATTTCAAAACAGGTTTTTAAATTCAAAAATAATTTCAGTTCCAAAACAGGTTTAGATTCAAAATAAAACAGACTTTTAAATGTTAAAATTTCAAACAGTATTTAAAACATAATTTCACTAAAATTCCAACAGACTTAATAGTTCAAAATACTTTTCCAAACTAAAGCAGATTAGCTAATAATAACTAATTAATAATTAGGAATAAAATCAACAGTAATCCATAACCATCTATAAATCAATAATCGTTAATAACTAAAAACAAATTAATCCACTAAACTTCATTTGCTAAAATAATAACAAAAATGCTTAATCTCATTTAAGGGAATAAAAATTATTTTGAGAAATAACCTTCTCTTAGAATAAAAATTCTTTTTATTAAAGAACATGTTTTCTATAAAAACAATATTTTAGAAAAATTTCAAAACTTCACCAAATATGATTCAGGGAGTTACAGATTGAATGATGCAAGAATAGGAAACCCTGCTCACGAGATTCGGCTGACATGCATATATTTCAGGGATGCTGGGATATGTGCACGATGCGACTCGAGTGAGAATGATGAATTCTCTATCATGCGGTTTGGTGAATGCATGTATTTTGGGGACGCCTAGAATGCGTGCACGATCCAACCAAATGACACGTTGAATTCCAAACGAGACTTGAGGAATGGAAAGTATCGAGGATTAAGATCGTGTTAAAAGAGAGGAATGATACTAGTACGAGCGTGGATCGGAATCAAAGAAACGTGTAGGCAGAGGGTGCGTGAACGACGACGAGATTGGCCCCAAACGAAAGAAATGATATGGAATCGATATCGTGCAAGTAAAAGTTGGTATAACGAATTGAACCATTGATAGGAAGATATACTCGATGATAGTGCAATACTTGGTCTTGAATCGGACGAAAATTACTTAGACTTGGTCGACCCCGCTAAGAAAAAATCATACTGATTTCGTGGACAGGAACGCTATAGAAGCGAATCGGGTCATCTCGATGACCGAGAAAAACGAAAGTGAGTTTGCCTCAGCCTACGACCCTCGCATTTGACGAATTACAACGTGCCTCGTACGACCATTTCAGTCCCATTACACGGAGAAATAGCAACCAAGGCGAGGAAACACTTGAATTGAATAAGTATCATCAACTCTAAAATGAATGAAAAGTTATTCGATAAAATCGACCAAACGTATGCGATACGAAACTTAGAAAGGTATCGAGTATGGTTTGATGCCATCGAACAATAGAGTCGTTCAATAGAATTGTCTAAGATACGTACACGACATGGGTTAAGGAACGGTAGGATGACCTGCACTCAGGAAGTCTCGAGGACGAGACTTGTTTTGAGTGGTGTATTATGTAACGACCCGCTTCGCCCTAGCGGAACGCCGATTCAAACGGCAAGTACAACGACTCAAACGAGCCGTCGACCCGAAGAGTTGGCATCGACCTGATGAAGAATCGATGCAAAGCTTACGTTGTCCCGTCAAAGATGAATCCAGACTTAGACTTTCAAAGGCGCGCTCGGAGTATCGCTCGGCCGATGCGAACATCGCTAAGGTGGGTGGCTCCGATGAACCCATCTTTGCTTAGCCTAGACACATAACAATATGGACACTATTGCTAGAATCGCTAGGCGTTAACACCATGCATGCTAGTAAATGAATGACTCAACGTACCTAGCTAAGGGAATAATCCCATCTTGCATGCTTGTTTAGAACATGGAAAAGAACTCGACAAATGTAGAAACTCTCGCACCGCTCTCTACGCTCGTGCTAAGGCACAAGATTACACTCAAGTCCCTTATGCGTTCAACAATGAAACAATGAATGGTTTACAACAATGAAACGGGAAGACTATCAATATAGTCGTTCCGAGTAGAGTATAGCAACATTGAAAGACTATGGGACCGATGGGTCGCCAAGGCGACTCCCGCACTGGGAGTTGCGTAATACGTGAATGAATGTATCAACGAATGAATGAATGAATGAATACGTGAATGAATCAATGAACAAACGAACAAGAAAAAGAAAGAAAGAAAAGAAAGAATACATGAAAGATAAGAAAGGAAGGAATGGTTAGCGACAGGTGTGACAGGCACGTGCAACGGGGCTCGCTACCCGCGCTGCACGGACGCCAACCTGGTCGATAACGCATTATGGCTAAGGGTTAGCCTATGGCTCGGAGACAACCGTTAACTTAAAATGATAAGTCAATACGAAATGGTCGTGGACAAACGGCACGGGCGATGGGAGGGAATACCGTGGCCGTGAAGTGGAAGGATTCTGCGGCATGGGCGTTGTATGGGGAATACCGTGGCCAGCCTAGGCGGAATCAAAACGGGACTTACGGGCTGCTTGGATGCGGGCTTGGCGACCCAGGAGACGTAAGTGCAGGGTATTTCAAGAGACTTAACGGGGTGTGCCAGCCAACACCCTACGCTAAGTTGAGAAATACCAAGGAAGAATATGTCCAAATGGCTTGTGCTGCCAGCGACCGATGCATATAGATTAAGTGGGCTTTGCTGGTGGCTATCCACGTGCAAGTCCATGCATTGAAATCAAAGTAGTCTAAGTTAAATGAACAAGTGCCCCCTGAACATGCTTGAAATATATCACACCAAATGATAAAGAATACTTTATGCAAATGAGTTAAAAGAAAACACGTCTACGACGCGCTAGAATCTGAGGCAGGAAAATGTCCTTTACACTGAATGCTTACATCGAATCATGTCAAGTTGAAATATATGAATTGTTGTCTAACTTGGTTTACTTTAGGCAGGGAAGGCCGGACGGTAAGTATGGGTAAGTCGTGCATTCATTTCCATGCACACACTTGAATTTGGCAACACGAGATAGGTTACGAAATATGCCATAAAACTGATCCTAAGGCAAGATTAGAAAGACAATGAATGATAGACGGTGCACAAAAGTAAATGGAACGTGTTTGGTAATGATAGCATTGTGGGTGAGATACATAAAAATGTACTGATAACCCCACAGTCTGCTTGCAGGATGCAGGAGACGCCGGCGGGTGCGGAGCTTCTATCGAACGTGCTAAGGCGCGGAGCCAACTCTGGGGCCTTGGAACGTTGCAAGAAGCTGAAGCACCCTATACAGGATATAATGTATCAGAACATCGTCATGAATCATTCCATCTTGTAAGCCACTTGGCACGCCTTTTATGTTTCAGAGAGAGAGAGCTTGAGCGACTTGTAAACTCGGCCTAGCGCCGCTTGTAAACTTCTTGAATATCAATAAAGAGTTTGAATCACGCTTCAATTTATGTTTATTTATTTTCTGCTGCAAATAGGGACACTCTGTGCGACTCTGTGGCCTAGCTCAAATCAGCCGTTTCTGGACTTGGCCTTGCACGGGCGCAACCTAGGCCCGTGCGGCATCACGCCTTAGCGAGGACGATCGCTCCTACGGGAGCAGGACGTGACATGTTCTATTGGGCATGGAGAGGTTACGGACCTATAACCACTGTTGTCTACTGTTATTTTCTGCGGAAAACGGTTCCTGTGGGAAGGTTTGCTTAATAGCCTTAATGAGTTCTCAGGCAGAGTGAATGTCTGGTGTGCTTTACAGGAAGCACGGTAGAGCAGCACTACAAGGAGTGAAACTCCATGCTACAGTAGGGTGACTCCACGATGAGGTTCCTATATGTGGGGTACTGTCCAGGAATAGGATAAAGCCTCGGCTTTGCAGGCCAAGTCACAGCGACGTACCACCGCAAATAGGCAGTTAGCCTAATGCTGTATATTAAAATAAAGAGGGGTATAGTCAGTACTACAAGAGGAGGAGTTCCTCATGTTACAGTGGCATGACACCACGATGAGGTTCCCGGTACGGGATAAAGCCTCGGCCTTGCAAGCCATGTCGTTGCCGCGTAACACTGCAAGGGAGCCTAAGGCTTCATGCTGGGTAGTTTGGTACTACAAAGAGACAGTTGCCTCATGCTACAGTAGTTTGACACTACAAAGGTTCCCAGATATGGGGTGATTCCCAGGAAGGGTTAATGCCTTGGCTTCGGGCCATGTCATAGCGGCGTAGCACCGCAAGGGAAGCGCAAAGCGCTTCATGCCATATCTCTTTATAATGAACTCACCTATAGTGTATGGACAAAGAGATATCAGGCCGTCTCTTGAGGGCAAACTTGTAGACACCTAAAATTATACACTGAAACCAGGCTGGCGCAGGGCCTTTAATGTGTAGCCAGAAGCACATGTAACTACATTATGTGAGTGAAAAGAATTTCAGCTATGATGCAGAATTCAAGACTCAGTCTATTCTTGTATTATAGTCTGATTTTTGACCCATGCGGGAAGATTCAAGTCGTCAGCGACATCTCTCCTAATGTATGATGGACAGTTACTGTGGGGAACACTTATACCCATATATAGAGATATGTGGGAGATTGTTGGAGTTTTGGTTTTTCCTTTAGAAAACTTTAGTCCCACATCGAAAAAAACAAAGAGATTGTATCTCTATATATTAGCTTTGCTATTATTGGAGATGCACATGTGGTGTGGAGGTGCACATGGGTTTGCCATGTGGGATTATTTTTCTAATGGAAAAAAGGCTAAAATCAATAATTAAAGCATTCATGCTTTTTGCTCTTGGGAAATTTATTTCCATAGGAGCTAAGTCCCGTAGGGGCTTAGCGACTCGGACTCGGACTTGGACTCAGGCTCATGAGCTCATGGGCTCATGAGACATAATGTGGCATTTTGTTGGCTCACTTTGCACTTAGCACGTCAGCATCGTCGCTAGGCGCATAGTGCGCTTTAGTTGCGCTTATTGCGCGAACCACTTGCGCTGTCCAGTTGCGCTGCTCAGTTGCGCATGCCCAGTTGCGCAAGCCCAGTTGCGCTGCCCAGGTGCGCGCCCAGGTTGCGCTTGGGTGCGTTGGGTTGCGCTAGGTTGTGCTGGGTTGCGCTGGGTTGTGCGGGTTGTGCGGGCGCGCTGATTGCGCTGTGTGTGCAGTGCGCGCAGTGTGCGTAGTTCAGTGCGTGCTCTGTCGCACAGAGTGCAAGGAGCGCGGGGTGTGCGCAGTTGGCGCAACTTGCAGCAGAACGTGCGTTTGCATGTTCTGGGCGGTTGCTACATGTTCGGGGTGGTTTTTACCACGTTCCTAACTTTGTGGCAACCGAACAGTTGCTACAGGGCCTATATAAGGCATCCTCTCTCTCTCTCAAGGTATAACACAGAAGAAAAAGAGACGCCACCACAGAAGGTTTACGAAGTGTTTTTTAGCACAAGTAAACAGAGAAACAGAAGTGTTCTTTAACACAGTTCTGATTCCAGCAGCCTTCGAGAGAGAGAGGAAAGGTGCCGCACCAGCGTAGCTTTTGCACGGGAGTTCGTGTCCATCCGAGGAGTCAGAAGAGCAGGAGTGTTCCAAGTTCTCCGACGAACTTGCTGGTTCCTGGAAGCTGTTCGTGTAGGACGAATAAAGCTTTGAGCAACGGTGATCATTCACCCCAGCAGGCCATCTTCTACATTTCGCCTGTCATCTTCTTCGCTGCTGTGATTACGAAATCTTTTTAGATTCTTGTATATCATACGTTGCTGTGGATTACGTTATCTTTTTAGATTC
The DNA here is from genome assembly GCA_029216955.1 of Iris pallida. Lineage (NCBI taxonomy): Eukaryota > Viridiplantae > Streptophyta > Magnoliopsida > Asparagales > Iridaceae > Iris > Iris pallida. The sequence continues at coordinate 24,926,463 of JANAVB010005599.1, read as the reverse complement.
TCGTAATACTTTAAACGAAATTTTTTTAGATCTTCGTTTTACTCGCGCAACCTTCCTAGAAGTGTTGCGTTGGAACATTATTTTTACAATTGTTTCATTTTCTCTGTTTTCCATCGAAAAATTGTGCCCCCGACACTAACAAAACAAATGCAAATGTCAACAGCACAAGTAGCTTGCTGGTCATGACCAACCAAACCCAAATGAAGCAACTTAAAACAAACAAACGAAGGAGGAAAAAAAAACTTTGATAAGGAAGAAGAGTTGTTTTTTGCATGTTAGACTCATGCTACAGTGACCACGCCGCGACCTTCGGCCCCACTTGTAGCATTGCAGCCAACCAGAGCCTGGCACGTCAGCTGGTGGTGTTGCTCAACAAGCTAGCTGTCGCCATTCAGGATCGTACTTGTAGCCGCACTACTCGGGCCCAAAGTTTGAACTTGATCCACTGACCACGTCACATGGACTCTTGATCTTTATTCTAGTCAAACCCATGAATTTAAATCCAATTTCATTTATTTATTTATTTGTTTATTAAATAAAAATTATTATTTGTGATGAACATGATCCAAGTTGTTAAGGTCAATAATACTTGAATTAAGACGGGAAAGTTGACGAAATGAATAATTAAAACTTGAGATTTTTTTTTGGGAAGAAGGAAAAGTCTTTTATGTTGAGAATAGTAAAATAGGTAGTATATATATTTCCATGTATTAAATTCAACTATTATAGTTAACAGTACAGAGTTCGTTGGATCTAGACAAATTGTCAAAGAGAGGTTACTTAATCCCTTACAAGATTTAAAAAGAAATGTTTTGTGACTAACAAAATGGTTGAGCTAGTCATGTGTGTTCTTAGTTTGATATTTAAATTAAGCAAGCATATATATAAGAAAAATGCTTTATGTACCTCCAAAATGTACCTCCTTCATGTCCCTCCGCCACGTGGCCCTCTTCCATTGGCTCATGTCTTCCCCTTAACTCCCCCCCTATTTGCTTGGGTCAATAAGGCGGTGCCATGTGGCGGAGGGACATGAAGGAGGTACATTTTGGAGGTACATATAGCATTACTCTATATATAGCATTACTCTACATATAGCATTTTGGAGGTACATATAGCATTACTCTATATATAACACCACTATGATATGGTTTATTTTTGTTTCAAGTTTGACATAATGGTGTTATGGATCCAATCTGATCCAGTTGGGGGTAGTGTTAGACCTAGACCTAACCGTCTTTGGTTGGGTTTGGCATCATGGTTGCTTCTTCTTAATTTTCATAATTTTCTTAAATCTTAATACGAATAAGTATATAAAGTTAGTATATACATAACGACCAACAGAAGGAAAGAAGTAGCACATTGAGTTTCTTTAGAATGAGTTTCTTTAGAATAATCATTGAGAATATAGACAATATTTCTTTTAGCAAGAATAAAATTATAATTGAAAATTTAATTAACGAATAATTAGATAAAGTTAGTGCACCTAAATATCGATATAAGGGAAGAAATGGGCACCTTGAGTTGATCATAAAGAAACACATTCATAACCCAACGAAAAATGACATGATAATAGAGAAGTGAAGAAGTATCACATGCTCAATTCCCTAAAGAGATTTTGTTTATCTAATCACGAAAATTTACATCCACCTATCTTGATATAATTATATCTTAAAAAAGGTTAAATAATTTATTTAATCATTTCTCACTAATCAACTTAGGGTATTACAAACAATCGACTAAGATATGTGTCACGACCCACACCCACTGTTAGGGTACGAGAACGTAACGATGTCCAGCCTACGCCGCAGTGTCGACGGTAGAACGTTGTCCTAGGTCGCAATATCTAACATATAGTGCTAAGCAGTTTATACTCCCCGAATTGGGGTGACATAGCAGATACAGACTCAATCACATCTAAGCTAGAGCATGATAAAGATAGATAAAACATGAAATCCAAAAGAAAATACATCAGAGAGAGATCTAAGTGTCTAAGATACACAAACCCAGAAATACATCTCAAAACTCAAATACAGTAATCCACAAAGTAAAATACAACTCCAGACAGAAGAAATACTATCTAAACAACCTCTAATGTATCTCCTCTAGGCTAGCAGGCACCTCCAGGCTATCTGTAAAATTTATCAACAGGTCCAGTCAGGACTGGAGCGAGTAAGTACATCTCAACAGATCATAGCAGGTTAGAAAATATAATCATGCAGTAAAGTAAGATATAGATACTGAAGGAATTGCAGTATGTAAACAGAGAGAGAAACTTGTAATAGAAATATCTACAATACATAGAGAACTAACAGTGACTAGTGAGTCAGAGTAAAATATAAACATGTGAATGGCATAGGAGATTCATGACTACAGCTAAGAGAGTGATTCATGACTACAGCTACTGGGATAATATTCACATGTCTATTTCCACTCCTCCATCCCCAATCGATACACAAAGATCTGTTCAAGTTATGTTAAGGTTCGTGAAACTTCACATGGCTCATAAAATGAGTGATACGTGAAGGTGATTCATGATGGCTCTGTGAACATGAGAGTACATGTGTCACAAGCGATTCGTGAATCAGAGGAAGCATAGAGATACGTGATGATTCGTGAAACGCATAAAATATGCAGTATCCGATGCTCCCGAGGGGGATAACATCTCATGAAAAGATCCATATAGTACCAATCCGTGTGACCAACGTGACAGTATCAAGTAAAGTAATTTAAAGCAGAAAAATAATTCTAAGCAGGATATGAAATGATCAGAGAATGTACTCGTCTCGATAACCTGGACAGCTGATAAGTATAGGGGGTCCCACTGAAGCCACAGAGTCCTATTTAAAGCAACATAGGTTACAAGGTGTTCAAGTTATATTAAATGAATCTCTACAAACAATCTATTTTATTCTAGGTTTTTTTAGTCAAATAACTCTAGGTCAACTCCGGTCAATAATCTAGTCAAACTAGGTCAAGTGTTGACTTACAGTTGACTTTGGGTCAACTGGTCAACTCTGGTCAATATGGTAAAATCTAGTCTAATTATTGAAAATATAAAGTGTACTTCGTTATTCGTACGTCGAAACTTACGACACGCAAATCGAGATAAGAATATCAATGGTAAGGTTGATAATCTTATTATAGTGATCCACGCGTTCATCTTGTCAATTTTAGCGATATGAGATTACTGGAATTGACTGAGCTCAGTTTCGTTGTACTAATCCCGAAATACGAACATTATAAGAATTATTTATTACTTAATTATAAAAAAGGCTAAACTCAGAGAAACTATCAACAAACATTGTCGGACGATGAAATAAACATCGTCAACGTGTCCAGAATAGTCAAATTAGCTAGGATAGCCTACCCAACAGTCCAATTTGGACACAAGGGCAAAAAGATAATTTCAGGTCAAAACGGTGTCCGTGTCGGAGCCGTTTTGCACCGAAAAACATGCAAGAAAACAAGTCTATAAAATATAATAAATTATAAGTCCACGAAACTAGAATGACGATACGAACCCAACGGTATCTTCAGAATTGGATTCCGTTGACCCGATCTCAATTTGACCCGTTGACCCGGATATTGGTATCTGTCTTGCACCGAAATGCGTGCCGGATCCAATGTCCACCAAAACCTAGAAAATTATATGTCAACGAGTCCAGAATGATGATACAAACTCAACGGTATATCCGAAATTGGATTCCGATGAGCTGGCGTCAAAAAGTCCCGTTGACCCAGAAAGTGGGACCCGTTTTGCACCGAAATGCGTGCCCGGGCCCACGTTCTCCAAATCTAACAAATTTTATTTGAAAATATGCCAGAACGACGCCACGAGTCTAATGGTGGTGTCAGAAATGAAATCTGGAGTCCCGTGTTAAAAAATGGAATTTTACAAGTTGGAAATTACGAATTCGGACGGCCAACTTTGGCGTCGAATTCAACCAATCAAACAAGCTCACAATAAAACAAAACTGGAGGGGTAGTAAGAGGGTTATACCAGCTTCGCACAGGAAATGGTAGCACGCCAAAAGGAGCTGCGGTGGAGGAGATACAAGCGGACGAAGTTGGCCCCGCAAAACTGTCCAATTTTATACATTTTAAACGGTCAACTTGGTGGCCGATTTTGATGTATCAAATGATAAAATTAACGGACGAAAATTGACAAGAGCGAAGGTGGATATACCGAGATTGTGACGGAGCAAAGAAATCTCCGATCCAACGGTCGGATTTCGCGGAAATTGTACGCGAAGTTGCTGCGACAAGGCGACGTTTCAGCTACGTTTTCGGGCTCGTCACGACGGGAACCCGTGCCAAACGCACGGATCGCCTCCGATACGCGTCGGAGAGAGAAGCAACGGCCACGGGTCCAGCCCTGGGGGTGCGCTCCGCCACGTAGGGGTCGCCCACGCCGACCACGGCGGCGGTGGCGCCGGCGGTGGCCGCCAACGCGCACGCGGCCAAGCGCCGGCTGTGCGCTGCTATGGTGCGCTGCTTCTGTTGCAGCGAGGCGCGGCGAGCAGCAAACTGCGACGAAGGAGGCTCGCCTAGCCACGGTGAGGGTGGTGGTGGCGCACGGGGCTGAGGTGGTGAAGGTGGCTGTCGGGTTTAAAGAGTGGTGGTGGTGATTGAAGAAGAAGGAAGGAGAGGAGAAGTTGTGGTGCGTGGAGTTGTTTGGGTGGTCGACGGCCATGGCCGGAGTAGGGGTCGGCCAAGCTCGGCCATGGGGTGAGGAGAGAAGGAGGCCATGGCGGTGTCGGGTTGATGAAGGGGGGAGGTGTATTGGCTGCTGTGTTGTTGTGGTGTAGTAGAAGTTATGGGAAAATGAATAATAGAGAGAGAAGGAGATGTATTAATTGATGAGAGAGAGAGTTGAGGATAATCCCCCCTAGGTTTTAGGGCCGGCTGCATAGGGTGTTTGGGAATGCATGGAGGAAATTAATGGGTATGATTAAAAGAGGAAGATCCTGTCACGCCCCGAGTCGGCAACGTTCGTCCCCGATGTTAATTTTGCCGATTCGATCGTCCTCGCTAAGGCGTGATGCCGCACGAGCCTGGAGTTGCGCTCGTGCAAGGCAAGATGACAAGTTCTCACATGGTTATCTTTTGATTTTGATATTAATACGCCAAGTCGAAACTTCACAAATCACATCAGAATATACGACGCGGTATAGGAAGATAGAAATGCTTTTCATTCATAGCTTGCAACGAAGTGCAAGTCGTAATTTACATTGGATGCCATTGCGGCTTCATTGATTGAAAACAGAAAGAAAGAAAATACATTCGACAAGTTGCCTGAACTACGCTTGTCGTCCCATACATTCGCCCCTTTATACATAAGCCGTCGAATTGAATTGGCTTCAAAATACTTCAGCATAGGAAGAGCTTCAAAACGTCTCTCCGCACTTCAGCTTCGTTTTAGGTTGGAGCGCCCGCCGCACTTGGAGAAATTGGGGGAGGGGATTAGCACACTTGCTAAGTGGACGAGACGAACCAACTCGTCTAAACCGACTCTGATTTGTTAGGATAGGCATGCTTTAGAGTTGTCTTTCTATTAGAACTAAATGAATTCAGTTCATATTCGATGGCCGTCTTTGAGTAATAAAGCATACAATATAATATCGTAGTTTTTATGTTTCTTACCATGGCCGTGCTCGTCCCTGCATGAAAAACAGAGATAATATTTACCCTGCATAAGACAATAGATGAGCATGAAACTATCTTATATGCGGTCATTGGTACTATGCACCACTAGGGACTTAATCGAAGTTGGCATGCGACGCTACCCTTTCAGCCTAGGTTGCAAGCCTTACTGAAGGTCCCGCATGCCTCGCGCCGAAGCACGATGAATTATTCCCCCTAGGACGAATCGGTTTCGATGCCCCGGATACCGTTTCGAGGAAAACAAACTTGTGCACAAGCTGTCCATGACCATGCCTATGTGCGAATGTTTGATATATGCAACCCGTTTTGTATAGCGCGGATAGTATCGAACGACATTATCATTTCTCGCAACTCATGCAATGATTCATTTTCCCCAAAGCCGTACACCGATTTAGCGTCCCGTGGACACCAAATTGTTCGAGGCATCATAATCCATGTTCAACGTTTCATAATGTTTTGCAGCACTTGAAATAGTCTATCTTTTTCTGTAAACCTTAAACTTTTTGGTTTATGTGAAAAACTTGTATTTGTAAATCTATACATTTTTCCCGAGTTCTTGACTTAGTGGATTGGCATGCAATTAACTTGGCATCGTTCGATTTGAATGGATTCGAAGCAAGGAGTAAGTTTGCGGGACAGAATAGAAAAGAAGGCCGAATCACCCACCGATTACTTTGCTTCGTGCCGATCGTCCAAGCGCTACGCAACGTCAATCCTTAGTTATGCGAGCTCCTGCAATGGCACCAACGCTTTGTTAGAATTCCTTCTTTTCCCCTTGCATCGAAATTGTAATTGCATCCATGAAAACGACGCGAAAGCACTTCATCAAGCCCAGCGGCAAAAGATCCAAGAAAACCATACAGCGGTCCGGTCCCGTCGAAGGGACTCTTATAGAGAGCTCGTACGCCGAGACGCAGCCCGCTGCATCTAGGACTTGTTCCAACAGAAGTCGTTCCATTAGTTGGATCGATTCTCGTATCTTCCGTCCAAATCGAATTGAATCGATGCCGCAAGGCGTTAACGTTTACCAAGCTTAGCGATCGAGTCAGATGGCCATCTAAGTTCCCGGCCGATCTGACTCGGCGCTAGTATATTATGAAGTTTCGTCGCTTATCGAAAGCGGGGCGCTACATAATATACCACTAAGAAAAAGTTTCGTCCCGAAACTTAAGAATAAGGGTCGGACCTTAATTTAGACGAACAACGCAGGGTACTTCTCTTTCATCTCCGCTTCCATCTCCCACGTCGACTCCTCAACTGTATGGTTCCGCCAAAGCACGCGGACCAAGGACATCGACCGATTTTGTAGCACCTTTTCCTTGCGGTCCAAAATTTGAATAGGCTCCTCCGAGTAAGACAAGTCAGTACGTAGCTCCAACTGATCGAAGCTAACCACATGACTTGGATCGTGCACGTATTTTCGAAGTTGTGAAACATGGAAAACATCGTGCACATCGGCTAAGGCAGGAGGTAGTGCGATCCGATAAGCAACCGTCGCAACTCGTTCAATGATCTCGAAGGGGCCTACAAATCTCGGGCTCAATTTGCCTTTAACGCCGAACCGCATTACTCCGCGCATGGGCGTTACTTTCAGAAACACATGGTTCCCGGCCAAGAACTCTAGCGGTCGTCGACGAAGATCTGCGTAGCTCTTTTGTCGACTTTGCACGATGCGGAGTCTATCTCGAATCAAGCGAACCTTTTCGACGGCCTGCTCCACCAGTTCCGGTCCAAGCACTTGTCGCTCTTCGACTTTATCCGAGCATATCGGCGAACGACACTTCCTTCCGTAGAGCGCTTCGTATGGAGCCATCTGAATGCTCGACTGATAACTGTTGTTATACACAAACTCCGCAAGCGGCAAATGCGTATCCCAACTAGTCTTTAGGTCGATCGCACACAGATGCAGCATGTCTTCTAAGATCTGGTTGACCCTCTCCGTCTGACCGTCTGTTTGGGGATGGTACGCCGAACTAAAGTTCAGTTTGGTCCCCATCGCCGCTTGGAGGCTCGTCCAGAAATGCGATAGAAATCGCCCGTCTCTGTCCGAAATTATTGAGGCCGACACCCCGTGCAGTCGAACAATCTCATCGACGTAGATTTGCGCTAACCGATCGACGCTCCATCCTACTTTAATTGCGATGAAGTGAGCCGACTTGGTCAATCTATCAACAATGACCCAAATCGCGTCATTCTCCCGCGGCGTCTTCGGAAATCTCACAATGAAATCCATCGAGATATTGTCCCACTTCTACTCGGGAATGGCGATGTTCTGCAGCTCGCCGCCGGGCCTCTGGTGTTTCGCCTTCACCTGCTGACACGCCATGCATTGCGATACGAACGTAGCCACGTCTTTCTTCATGTCGTGCCACCAAAAGTTTGTGCGCAAGTCCTTGTACATCTTGGTGCTCCCAGGATGTAACGAGTACTTCGCATAATGCGCCTCCGTCAGAATTTCTTTTCTGAGTTCGGCAGTTTCAGGAATGCAGAGCCTTCCCTTTAGTCGCATCGTTCCGTCTCCGTCTTCCGTAAAGTCAGTCGCCCTTCCCATTGAAATCAGCTCGCGCATCTTCTTCAGGAAAGAGTCGTGTTCCTGTGCGGTCTTTATCTTGCTAAGCAGGCTCAATCCTAACTTCAGTTGAGCTAGGTGCAGGTGTCGATACTCAATTTCGAGTTCGATACCCATCGCTTCAAGGTCTCGCCGTATTTCCTTGTTTATGGCCAGTGTTCCCATAAATATTTTGCTGAGTGCGTCGGCCACTACGTTTCCCTTGCCCGGCGTGTACTCGATCGTTAGCTCGTAATCTTTTATGAGTTCGAGCCATCGTCGCTGTCGTAGGTTGAGTTTCCGTTGCGTAAACAAGTACTTTAGGCTTTTATGATCTGTATAGATTCTGCATGCCACACCATAGAGATAGTGCCGCCATAACTTCAATGCAAAGACGATCGCCGCCAATTCTAGGTCGTGTGTTGGGTAATTTTTCTCGTGCTGCTTCAACTACCGTAAAGCGTAGGAGATGACTTTGTCTCTCTGCCTGAGTACGCACCCGAGGCCAGTTCCTGACGCGTCGCTGAATATCTGAAAGCCTTCTGGACCGTCTGGAAGTGCAAGGATTGGAGCTGAGACGAGCCGTTGCTTCAACTCTTGAAAGCTGGATTCACAGTCGTCGCTCCATTCAAATACTACTCCCTTCTGGGTGAGGCGAGTCAGAGGCGACGCTAGTTTTGAAAAGCTTCGCACGAACCTACGGTAGTAGCCCGCTAAGCCCAAGAAACTTCGAATGTCGCTAGCCGAGGCAGGTCGTTTCCAATCCACCACCGCATCAATCTTCTTTGGGTCCACCGCAACACCTTCGGCAGAGATTACGTGCCCGAGAAATGTCACGCTACTCATCTAGAACTCACACTTACTCTGCTTGGCGTATAGTTTGTTTTCACGCAGAATCTGCAGTACCGTCTTCAAATGTTTCGCGTGCTCTTCCCGATTCTTTGAGTAGACAAGGATATCGTCGATGAATACGAATAAAAATTTATCGATTTGAGGTCGGAAGACTCGGTTCATCAAATCCATGAAAGCGGCCGAGGCATTCGTCAAACCGAACGGCATGACGAGGAATTCGTAATGACCATATCGAGTGCGAAAGGCAGACTTCGATACGTCGTCGGACTTGATCTTCAATTGATGATAGCCTGAACGAAGATCGATTTTTGAAAATACTGATGCACCTTGCAATTGGTCAAACAAGTCGTCGATTCGCGGCAAAGGATACTTGTTTCATACGGTCGCCTTGTTGAGTTCTCGATAGTCGATGCATAGCCGCAACGACCCATCTTTCTTCTTCACGAACAGTACGGGAGCTCCCCACGGAGAGATGCTAGGGCAAATAAATCCGCGGTCTAGCAACTCTTGTAATTGTACCTTCAGCTCCTTCAGTTCTGCTGGAGCCATTCGGTAAGGCACCTTTGATATCAGCCGTGTATCCGAAAAGGTGTCGATGCTGAATTCAATTTCTCGATCCGGCGGCATCCCGGGCATCTCGTCAGGAAAAATATCAGAAAAATCTGCCACAACATCCGTCTGCATTGTGTTTGTATTATCTGTCCGCGTGTCTCGAACTGATGCCAAGTATCCCGCGCAGCCGGAACGCAGCATACACCTTGCCGAGATTGTCGATACCATCATCGCCGTCTTCGAGGCTGTACCGCACGAATATGAGAACTCCGTTTCGCCAGGAAGACGAAACACTACTCTCTTCTCCGCGCACTTGATCGTTGCACGACAAGCGCCCAACCAATCCATGCCCAGGATTAGGTCGTAATCTTTTATGTCTAGCACGACGGCATCCAAGGATAGATATCTTCTCCCGACGCAAATATGGCCATCCCTACAAATAAAGTTTGCAGGCATATCGACTCCCGACGGAGTGCTAATGCTAATGTTCATATCTAGTGATTGCATGGTGATTTTATTTTCGTTCGCAAAATCAGTAGATATAAAGCTATGCGTCGCACCCGAATCGAATAATACTCGAGCAGGTATATCTTTGTAGAGTAATATACCTGTTACAACCGTATCGGACGCGTACGCCTCGTCCCGAGTTAATGCATAAACTCGGCCTTGAGCTCCGTGGCGTTGGTTCTGTTGGTTGACGGGCACCGCATTCGCGTCTTGCAGTATCGGCGCTTTATACGGATTCGGGACGTTCCTCGGTGGGTTGTTTTGATTCGGCTTCCCCGCCTGACAATATTGACTGAAGTGGCCTAACTCGCCACATTTGAAGCATATTCTCAGTCTACAATCGGGTGCTCGGTGCCCACGTTTGCCGCATCTATTGCAATTTACTGCGGCAAAGTGACCACGATTCTCAGCGTGTTTGGGCGCTTTGGTACTCCCGATCCTCCAGCGTCATTAGGACGCTTGTTGAAGTTGTTGCGAATGACAGGCACGGCCCTTTGTGACATACGGCCGAAGATTCGTTCACTATCAAGTGCGGCTTCGTAGGATTCACGATAAGTTTGGCACCGTTGGTTCATGACGTACCTACGCAGTTCGTCGTTGAGGCCTTGCTAAAAACGCTCGCACCATTCTTCTTTGTTGGGCAGGAAGGCGCCGGCAAATTTTGTAAGTTTCGAGAAGCTTGCGTCATAATCTTCAACACACATATTCCCCTGCCTCAACATCATGAACTCATCCGCTTTCTGTCGACGGATGGCGCGAGGAACGTACTGCTCAAGGAAGGCTGTCTTGAACATTTCCCAAGAAATTTTTTTGTTGGAATCGGCTTCACAGATCCCTTGTTTCTTCGCCGCCCACCAGTCATGTGCTCGTAGTTGTAACTGCAGCGCCGCACAGGCCACCCTCTGGGACCCTTCGATGCAGAGGAGATCGAGCAAGTCCTCCATCTCTGCGAGCCATCCTACTATCACGTCGGGCTCTGCTCGGCCGTTGAACTTTGGCGGGTTCATTTTGCGAAACTCCTTCACTTTGAACATGGAAGGAGAGTTCATCATTTGCGGGGTGTCACGCCCCGATTCCGTCGAATCGATAGTCGTCCCCCGGGCGTGATGTCGTGCGAACCTAATTTGCGATCGCACAAGGCCAAGTCATAAGGTAATCCGAGACACGAGATCTAAGAGAGTACGCAGACAAATTGATACACACAATAAGTAAAGGAAACTTGATCTTTATTGATAATGAACATCTTTTTACAGACTCCGACACAAGACTCATTGCCGCGCGGGCTACAACATGACTCGATTACAAAAGAGTGCCGATGAGATAGCCGTTCCATACATTGCACACATCCCTCAATATACACAAGTACTCCATTGACCTGGATGGGAGGGACGCTGAGTCATTTTCCTTGGACTGTCGAGAGCCTTCAAAATGTGGAGTCGCTGAGAGATAGTCTTCGACGCACGGCCGAAGCTTCAAAAGTCACGAACGTCGCCTTGCTAGTTGGCACGTCCTTCCTGGTTCGCGGGACCTGCAAAGAGCGAGGATCAGCATGAAACACATGTACTGGCGAATGGCTAATTAAATCCAAGCTCTGCATTTGATTCAAGAAGTTTCATAAACATGTTTGCTAGCTATTTCAATGATCTTTCTAACCATCCTGTATGATTTGCATGTTAACATGTTTTGAGGCAAGCAACTATCATGTTCATCCCGTGTCCCGTGCACCTGTTAAGTAGTGACAGGGGTTTAAAGGCCACTGGCAATGTCAAGCCATCGCGGACTATAGCATTCGGTTAGACGACGCCCCTTTCGCGTCGGGTAGCGAGCCCTGTGCGAAAGTGCCCGCATAACTCGCGCCGATGAAGGGTTGGCGCTGCTACACTCGTTCCTCCCGGGCCGAACCGGTCCCTTGGCCGAGGCAACCGTTCGAGGAACTTCACCTTGTCGACAAGTTGTCCAATGACCGTTTTCTTTGGAACTTAGTTGATTTACTCATTTTTCCGTATCGTTGCGATAAGCGTTAATAGATTCATTCGTTGGATTGGCATAGACCAAGTGTAATTGCATAGGGAAGCACGTTTTTCATTGGCAAAACCGACAGTTCGATAACAAGTGTTTCGTGAAGTATCGTGCCACGATTTCATTGATTCTATACTATTATGACAAGCATTTATTTTACTTCACATGTTGAGTTTTTTGAAGTAGAGGGACGGGACGAAGGAGGTCAGCCACTCGCCTTAGCTTGCTTCAAGCGAGTGACCGGTTGGCTGCGCTGTCGTCGCCTACACGATCACCTGCAATCGCATAAGCAACTGATTAGAACACTGTGTATTTCAAGGAATTTCGATATGAATGCGAGCTCGAAAATGCGTCACGAAAACCCATCGAAAGCATTCACGAAAACGAAAGACAAAGCCAATTCAATTGCGGCATGAAAACCAGAGCAACGGCAGGTCTCTCCCGACTCAGCCGCAGAGCCAATCCTCGAGGCGCAACCCGCTGAATATGGGACTTGGTTCCGAAGAAGCCATTCCATAACGTGGAATGGATCTTAATTCAACCGTTCCCGTTCGATCGACTCGGCTGATTCCGACCTATCGGTCCCGACCAAATCGATAGCGACAGTGTTCCTTTCTCGCGCACCCCGTGGACGGAGACGGGGCACGATGTAGGGACGGGGCACTACACCATAACCAACTAATAAAAAGTTTCGTCCTCGAAACTTAAAGATGAAACCTACCTCTACGAGAACAATGAAGGGAATTTATCCTTCATCTCCGATTCAAGCTCCCACGTCGACTCTTCGACCGAGTGGTTCTTCCAGAGGACGCGGACGAGAGGGATCGCTCGATTGCGCAGCAGCTTATCCTTGCGTTCTATGATTCAAACTGGTTCTTCAACGTAGGATAAGTCAGACTTTAGCTCCAGCTGGCCAAAATCTACCACGTGGCTCGGGTCGTGCACGTACTTCCGCAATTGAGAGACATGGAAGATATTGTGAACACCTTCAAGCGCCGGTGGTAGGGCAACTTTATAGGCCACTGGCGCGACCCGTTCAAGTATTTCGAACGGCCCAACGAATCTCGGACTCAGCTTTCCTTTCGCGCCGAACCGACTAACTCCCCGCATGGGCGACACCTTGAGGAATACATGATCGCCTACTTGAAACTCGAGTGGTCGACGATGAATGTCCGCGTAGCTTTTCTGGCGACTCTGTGCGGTCTTTAATCTTTCCCGAATGAGCTTGACCTTTTCTACAGTCTGTTCTACCAGCTCCGGGCCGAGTATCTGCCGTTCCCCGACTTCATCCCAGCAAATAGGAGATCTGTACTTCCGGCCGTACAAGGCTTCATACGGCGCCATTTGGATGCTGGATTGGTAGCTATTGTTGTATGCAAATTCCGCCAGCGGTAGGTGGACGTCCCAGCTTGATTTGAAGTCGATAGCGCAGAGCCGTAGCATGTCTTCAAGAATCTGGTTGACGCGCTCCGTTTGGCCGTCGGTCTGAGGATGGTAAGCTGAGCTGAACTGCAACTTGGTTTCCAGCGCCGACTGAAGGCTACTCCAGAATCGCGACATGAACCGTGAATCCCGATCAGAGACGATGGATACTGGAACTCCGTGCAGCCGTACTATCTCGTCAAGATAAATCTGCGCCAGGCGATCAACGCTCCAAGTAACTTTGATGGCGATAAAGTGCACTGACTTGGTTAATCGATCGACGATGACCCAGATGGCGTCGTTCCCCCGTGGTGTCTTCGGCAGGCCAACAATAAAATCCATAGTGACATGATTCCATTTCCACTCGGGAATAGCGAGGTTCTGCATCTCCCCGCCCGGTCGCTGATGCTCAGCTTTCACCTGCTGACAGGCCATGCATTGCGACACGAAGAGCGCCACATCTCTCTTCATCCCGTGCCACCAAAAGGTCGTGCGGAGGTCCTTATACATTTTGGTACTGCCTGGATGCAAAGTGTATTTCGCATAGTGCGCCTCCGCCAGGATCTCCTTTCTAAGTTCTGAATCGTCCGGAACGCATAGCCTACCCTTCAATCGAAGCACGCCGGTTTCGTCTTCCGCAAAGTCGGTCGTCCTGCCTGTCGAAATTAGCTCTCGCACTTTCTTCAGGTATGAATCGTCTGTCTGAGCGGTCTTGATCTTATTCAGCAAGCTCGGCTCCAACTGTAACTTTGCCAACTGCACGTTCCGGAATCTGACTCGGAGCTCGATGCCCATCTCTTCAAGGTCGCGTAGCAGTCGAGGGTCGATGGATAACGAGGCAAGGTACTTCCGACTCAAAGCGTCCGCCACAACATTTCCCTTTCCCGGCGTGTAGTCGATAGTCAAGTCGTAATCCTTGATTAGTTCCAGCCAACGCCTTTGCCGCAAGTTCAGCTCCTTCTGCGTGAATAGATACTTGAGGCTCTTGTGATCGGTATAGATCGTGCACGCCACACCATAGAGATAGTGGCGCCACAATTTCAACGCAAACACAATCGCCGCTAACTCCAGGTCGTGCGTGGGATAATTTTTCTCGTGCGGCTTTAGCTGTCGGGACGCAAAAGATATCACCTTGTTCCGCTGCATCAGCACGCACGCCAAGCCCTGACCGGACGCGTCGCTAAATATCTGGAAACCCTCAGTCCCTTCTGGAAGTGCGAGTATCGGGGCCGAGACGAGCCTCTGCTTCAACTCTTGGAACGCAGCTTCACAGTCGTCTGACCATTCAAAGGCGACTCCTTTCTGGGTGAGGCGAGTCAGAGGCGATGCGATCTTCGCGAAGTCTTTCACGAAGCGTCGGTAGTATCCAGCTAGGCCAAGGAAACTTCGAATCTCGCCGACGGACGCTGGCCGCTTCCAATCGACAACGGCTTCAACTTTCTTTGGGTCGACCGCAATGCCTTCAGCAGAAATGATGTGTCCGAGGAATGCGACGCTGCTAAGCCAGAATTCACATTTGCTTCGCTTCGCGTAGAGTTGATTTTCTCGAAGGGTCTGAAGCACGGTCCGCAGATGCTCAGTATGCTGCTGCTTATTCTTCGAGTAGACGAGTATATCATCGATAAAGACCACTACGAACTTGTCGAGGAAGGGTCGGAACACCCGATTCATTAAATCCATGAAGGCAGCAGGGGCGTTCGTTAGGCCGAACGGCATTACCAGGAACTCGTAATGGCCGTATCGAGTGCGGAAGGCAGACTTCGGCACATCGTCCGGCTTGATCTTGAGTTGATGATAACCCGAACGCAGATCAATTTTAGAGAACACCGTGGCTCCTTGGAGCTGATCGAACAGATCATCTATGCGGGGCAGGGGATACTTGTTCCGGACGGTGGCTTTATTCAGCTCGCGGTAGTCGATACAAAGACGCATAGAGCCGTCCTTCTTCTTGACAAATAGTACGGGCGCTCCCCACGGCGAGACGCTGGGTCGGATGAATCCCTTGTCGAGCAATTCCTGTAACTGTACCTTGAGTTCTTTAAGCTCTGCAGGGGCCATTCTGTACGGGGTCTTCGAGATCGGTCGAGTGTCGGGGAAGGTATCGATAGTGAACTCAATCTCTCGATCGGGCGGCATGCCGGGCAACTCGTCCGGGAACACATCGGGGAATTCTGCCACAACGTCGGTCTGACCCGCGTTTGCACCATCCTGTCGCATGTCTCGAACGGAAGCCAGATAGCCTTCGCACCCGAAATGCAGCATCCGTCGAGCAGATATCGCAGAGATCACCATGTAGGTCGGCGACGCCTCACCACACGAGTAGCAGAATTCAGGCACTCCCGGTATGCGGAAAGTGACTTTCTTCTCAGCGCAGTCTATGGTTGCGTTGCACGGACCGAGCCAATCCATCCCCAGAATGATGTCGTAGTCTTTAATGTCTAAAACTATCGCATCAAGACTGACCTGTTGACCACCTATACAGATGATTCCGTCTCCGCAGACTAAATTCGCAGCTAGTGGTATGCCCGACGGGATATTAACAGTAAGCTCAAGACCGAGCGGTGTCAGGGGAAATTTGTGTTCGGCGACGAAGTCCGCCGATATGAAACTATGCGTGGCACCTGAATCAAACAACACACGAGCAGGTTTATTATTGAATTGCAGTATACCTGTCACAACTGTGTCAGATGCGAACACTTCGTCTCGGGTCATGGCGTAGACACGGCCCTGAGCATTGGGGCGACGGTCTTGGCCATTCTGTGGTGCGGTCGGTGGAGCCCGAGGTGCTTGGCCTCGATTTTGTTGATGTTGTGGGCGCTGGCTCGACGTAGCTTCCGGACAGTCCCTTACGAGATGATCTCTTTTGCCGCATGCGAAACAGACTCTGTTCTTAAGTCGGCAGTCGGTGTCCAGGTGCCCATCCTTGTGGCAGAAATTGCAGACCATCCGTTCCTTCGTCTGGTTGCCGCGATGTTGACGCTTATGTGCGTTGTTGCCTCCCGCATAACTATGGCGTTTGTTATTAGAGTTAACAGCGCCGGTAGTAGTAGGAGGATACTCGGACTCCAGACGGATGGCGTGGTTGAGTGCCTCGCCCACAGTTTTGTATTCCGGCACCGAGACATGTGCACGGATAGTGGAACGCAGGCCCACAACGAATCGCTTTGCTCGGCTTGCAGTAGTAGGTAGATAGTCACCAGCGAACTTGGCCAGTTTGTTGAATTTGGCCGCATATTGTCGTACAGTCATATTCCCTTGCGTCAGCTGCATGAACTCGTTCTCCTTTTCCTGTCGCACGGCTGCAGAAAGATATTCGTTCTCGAACGCATTTCTGAACGTCGCCCATGAGATCGCCGCTGTCTCGTCTTCACGTCGAATAGCCCGCTTCTGCACAGCCCACCAATCGTGCGCGTTCATTCGAAGTAATAGTTGAGCACACGCGACTTTCTTCGGGTCCTCGACATCCAGAAGCTCGAACTTGTCTTCCAGCTCCTCCAACCAGTCGATCGCCACCGCGGGATCTTCTGTGCCGTTGAAGGAAGTGCGGCAGCTTTTAGTGAACTTTGACACGTCGAAGTTGGAACTTCTCGGTGCTGCAGGTGAGAGCACGGGCGCCTCTGGTTCGGCTTCGTTGGATCGAACCGCAGGCTGGGTCACGGCAGGTGTCATCGTTGAGTTGTTGTTGCCGACGACCGACTGTACGATCTGCTGGAGGGTATTCAGCTGCTGCTGCTGCAGCTTGAATTGAGCCTCGAACCGACTCTCAAATTGAGCCTGACGAGCCTCTGCTTGCTGACGATGGAGCTCGTTTTGACGTTGCTGCATTTCAAGCATTTGCAGCATACGTTGCATCGGGTCGCCGGAAGATCCGGCTAAAGTAGGCGTCATTCCCGTTGGGTTAACGGAATGCTCGGGCCTAGAAGCACTCGAGCCGCTCGAAGCGCTCGTCTCGTCTTCCGTCTGAGCTTCCGTAACTGCAGGGAAAAAGGAAGGCAACTCTCGTTAGTTTCAGAAAATGTCCTGGGTTCAGCGTATGGAACAACTCTTCTCATCGACACGAGGTCAACGGTCGGAGACTAGAATTCGACACGAGAGGCCAAGGACGTAAAGCCGTGCTCTGATACCATTATGTCACGCCCCGATTCCGTCGAATCGATAGTCGTCCCCCGGGCGTGATGCCGTGCGAACCTAATTTGCGATCGCACAAGGCCAAGTCATAAGGTAATCCGAGACACGAGATCAAAGAGAGTACGCAGACAAATTGATACACACAATAAGTAAAGGAAACTTGATCTTTATTGATAATGAACATCTTTTTACAGACTCCGACACAAGACTCATTGCCGTGCGGGCTACAACATGACTCGATTACAAAAGAGTGCCGATGAGATAGCCGTTCCATACATTGCACACATCCCTTAATATACACAAGTACTCCATTGACCTGGATGGGAGGGACGCTGAGTCATTTTCCTTGGACTGTCGAGAGCCTTCAAAATGTGGAGTCGCTGAGAGATAGTCTTCGACGCACGGCCGAAGCTTCAAAAGTCACGAACGTCGCCTTGCTAGTTGGCACGTCCTTCCTGGTTCGCGGGACCTGCAAAGAGCGAGGATCAGCACGAAACACATGTACTGGCGAATGGCTAATTAAATCCAAGCTCTGCATTTGATTCAAGAAGTTTCATAAACATGTTTGCTAGCTATTTCAATGATCTTTCTAACCATCC
This sequence comes from Iris pallida, assembly GCA_029216955.1. Classification (NCBI taxonomy): domain Eukaryota; kingdom Viridiplantae; phylum Streptophyta; class Magnoliopsida; order Asparagales; family Iridaceae; genus Iris; species Iris pallida. The sequence continues at coordinate 24,908,172 of JANAVB010005599.1, read as the reverse complement.
TGTATGATTTGTATGTTAACATGTTTTGAGGCAAGCAACTATCATGTTCATCCCGTGTCCCGTGCACCTGTTAAGTAGTGACAGGGGTTTAAAGGCCACTGGCAATGTCAAGCCATCGCGGACTATAGCATTCGGTTAGACGACGCCCCTTTCGCGTCGGGTAGCGAGCCCTGTGCGAAAGTGCCCGCATAACTCGCGCCGATGAAGGGTTGGCGCTGCTACACTCGTTCCTCCCGGGCCGAACCGGTCCCTTGGCCGAGGCAACCGTTCGAGGAACTTCACCTTGTCGACAAGTTGTCCAATGACCGTTTTCTTTCGAACTTAGTTGATTTACTCATTTTTCCGTATCGTTGCGATAAGCGTTAATAGATTCATTCGTTGGATTGGCATAGACCAAGTGTAATTGCATAGGGAAGCACATTTTTCATTGGCAAAACCGACAGTTCGATAACAAGTGTTTCGTGAAGTATCGTGCCACGATTTTATTGATTCTATACTATTATGACAAGCATTTATTTTACTTCACATGTTGAGTTTTTTGAAGTAGAGGGACGGGACGAAGGAGGTCAGCCACTCGCCTTAGCTTGCTTCAAGCGAGCGACCGGTTGGCTGCGCTGTCGTCGCCTACACGATCACCTGCAATCGCATAAGCAACTGATTAGAACACTGTGTATTTCAAGGAATTTCGATATGAATGCGAGCTCGAAAACGCGTCACGAAAACCCATCGAAAGCATTCACGAAAATGAAAGACAAAGCCAATTCAATTGCGGCATGAAAACCAGAGCAACGGGAGGTCTCTCCCGACTCAGCCGCAGAGCCAATCCTCGAGGCGCAACCCGCTGAATATGGGACTTGGTTCCGAAGAAGCCATTCCATAACGTGGAATGGATCTTAATTCAACCTTTCCCGTTCGATCGACTCGACTGATTCCGACCTATTGGTCCCGACCAAATCGATAGCGACAGTGTTCCTTTCTCGCGCACCCCGTGGACGGAGACGGGGCACGATGTAGGGACGGGGCACTACACGGGGAGCCATCTTCCTCCTCGTCTTCTTCTTGATCACCTTGCTTTTCCTCGGGCTCTTCGTCCGTCGTCTTGGTATTGCCTGCCATTCTGCTCACTATCTGAGTCAGGGCGTTCATCTGTTTTTGTTGCACATCAAATTGCGCTTTGAATTGTATCTGAAGCTGCTGCTGCTGCACTTCCATCAGCTGTAGCATCTTCTCCATAGTCGTCTCGCTAGGCCCAGTGCTCGACGTACTATCTACAGTTTGGGTGGTTGGGCCGGCGATTTTCTTATCTCGCTTAGTCATTCCTACAAACAGTATAAACCCGTTAGTATTTTTCAAAAATATCTACGGGCTTACCTGTATGGAACTTGTATTTTACGCAGCATGCCGACAAGCATTCAATCAAGCCATCGCAACGGACATTCCAACAATGAAACATCTTTCGCAAATCCGAGGAAACATAATTGTGCTCTGATACCAATTTGTCACGCCCCGAGTCGGCAACGTTCGTCCCCGATGTTAATTTTGCCGATTCGATCGTCCTCGCTAAGGCGTGATGCCGTACGAGCCTGGAGTTGCGCTCGTGCAAGGCAAGATGACAAGTTCTCAAACGGTTATCTTTTGATTTTGATATTAATACGCCAAGTCGAAACTTCACAAATCACATCAGAATATAAGACGCAGTATAGAAAGATAGAAATGTTTTTCATTCATAGCTTGCAACGAAGTGCAAGTCGTAATTTACATTGGATGTCGTTGCGGCTACATTGATTGAAAACAGAAAGAAAGAAAATACATTCGACAAGTTGCCTGAACTACGCTTGTCGTCCTATACATTCGCCCCTTTATACATAAGCCGTCGACTTGAATTGGCTTCAAAATACTTCAACATAGGAAGAGCTTCAAAAAGCCTCTCCGTACTTCAGCTTCGTTTTAGGTTGGAGCGCCCACCGCACCTGGGGAAATTGGGGGAGGGGATTAGCACACTTGCTAAGTGGACGATACGAACCAACTCGTCTAAACTGACTCTGATTTGTTAGGATAGGCATGCTTTAGAGTTGTCTTTCTATTAGAACTAAATGAATTCAGTTCATATTCGATAGCCGTCTTTGAGTAATAAAGCATACAGTATAACATCGCAGTTTTCATATTTCTTACCACGGCCGTGCTCGTCCCTGCATAAAAAACAGAGATAATATTTACCCTGCATAAGACAATAGATGAGCATGAAACTATCTTATATGCGGTTATTGGTGCTATGCACCACTAGGGACTTAATCGAAGTTGGCATGCGACGCTACCCTTTCAGCCTAGGTTGCAAGCCTTACTGAAGGTCCCGCATGCCTCGCGCCGAAGCACGATGAATTATTCCCCCTAGGACGAATCGGTTCCGATGCCCCGGATACCGTTTCGAGGAAAACGAACTTGTGCACAAGCTGTCCATGACCATGCCTATGTGCGAATGTTTGATATATGCAACCCGTTTTGTATAGCGCGGATAGTATCGAACGACATTATCATTTCTCGCAACTCATGCAACGATTCATTTTCCCCAAAGCCGTACACCGATTTAGCGTCCCGTGGGCACCAAATTGTCCGAGGCATCATAACCCATGTTCAACGTTTCATAATATTTTGCAGCACTTGAAATAGTCTATCTTTTTCTGTAAACCTTAAACTTTTTGGTTTATGTGAAAAACTTGTATTTGTAAATCGATACGTTTTTCTCGAGTTTTTGACTTAGTGGATTGGCATGCAATTAACTTGGCATCGTTCGATTTGAATGGATTCGAAGCAAGGAGTAAGTTTGCGGGACAGAATAGAAAAGAAGGCCGAATCACCCACCGATTACTTTGCTTCGTGCCGATCGTCCAAGCGCTACGCAACGTCAATCCTTAGTTATGCGAGCTCCTGCAATGGCACCAACGCTTTGTTAGAATTCCTTCTTTTCCCCTTGCATCAAAATTGTAATTGCATCCATGAAAACGACGCGAAAGCACTTCATCAAGCCCAGCGGCAAAAGATCCAAGAAAACCATACAGCGGTCCGGTCCCGTCGAAGGGACTCTTATAGAGAGCTCGCGCGCTGAGACGCAGCCCGCTGCATCTAGGACTTGTTCCAACAGAAGTCGTTCCATTAGTTGGATCGATTCTCGTATCTTCCGTCCAAATCGAATTGAATCGATGCCGCAAGGCGTTAACATTTACCAAGCTTAGCGATCGAGTCAGATGGCCATCTAAGTTCCCGGCCGATCTGACTCGGCGCTAGCATATTATGAAGTTCCGTCGCTTATCGAAAGCGGGGCGCTACAGATCCTATGGCCAGGAATTAAATGGAGAAAAATAGGTTATTCCTATAGGATTTAATTCAACGGAAAATTCCGATAAATATAGGAAAATAGGTAGAAAGAATAATTAATATTTTTGGGCAAGAAAAATGAGGGCGTCATGAGAGAGGAAAAATGAAGCTGGGGTTGGGTTCAGTGGAGCCGGATTGGATCCAAAACCGGACATCGTACAAAAATCGAATTAAAAATTAGGTGTTGATGATTATGGGTAAATAAGTAGCACATGGGGATTCCAATAAATGGGACACAAGTGGCGGACGGATAGTAGGCTCAAAGTGGGCCATGTCCATAATTGGGACTGACAGGTTTTGGTCGACAGGGGACCCACAAATCAAGTTGAAAGATAAATGTGACACCGTGGGGTGAAATAAAATCGGGTCACGTGTCAGGAAAGTTGTACAAAGCAAATGGAGCACAAGATGGCGTGTCTGAGTGGGACACGAAGGTCATGGGTGACGAGCGTCTCGAGTAGATCAAGCATGAGAAGTTGGTTTCAAGAAAATAACTGGTCTTGCGCTCCAAAATTAAAAGTCACGGTAATGTGCTAAAAAGATCAAGGAAAAGAGTGGGAAAATCAATTAATAATCAAATGGTCTAATTCGACCAGAAGTTCAGCGAAGCAAAAAGAGCACAAGGGAACAAGTTTTAGTGGGACACCATATACCGTCATGAAGGTAATCATGTCCACTCCAAAACTCGTGAAGAAAATTTCCAGAGTTGAACATCCCTGACACTCCAAATATCAAAGGCACGGAAGAGCACACTTAAGGATAAATAAACAGAAAAATTATTTATCGAAACCAGATCAATCAGAAAATTAAAATAAAAATAAAAATAAAAAATCAACCCGAAATTCAGGGTGCTCACAATATGAGTTATATATTAATATTTACCAAATAACTTTTTTAGCCATAATTTATTATATTTCTATCTAAGAAACTATTACACCAAAAAAAAAAACGACCCACTTGCTATTTTGGTTATATATTAGTATAGATGAGGTACCTGACTTACCTGCATTTATTAATTAAGGAATTAGACATTTTCTTAATTATTGTCACCACCTTTGATTCCATATAACCTCTTTACATCTTCTTATTCCTTGCAAGATACATGATAACATAACACATAAATATGTTCAACTTCAGAAAATGGAGAGTTTGATAATGTTGTACATTGAAATGTTACATGTTTCATATATATTAGAGCATATAATTCTTTAGTTCCACAATTGATGTATCTTACTTCCACTAGTTTTAAAAGGATTTGTTTTGGACGTGCGTGTGGGGTCCTTGCGCGTGCCTGCTCGATCCAACGGTCGAGGACGACGGGGCTCCCGATCCGGACCATATATATATCGTAAAGTTTGAATAACAACTTATTCATTTATGTATCAATATTTTTATTTTAATAAAAAAATAAGTTGCACTATATTTGTTTTACTAAATCTTGTACAAGATATTTACACGTAATAAGTAGGATGGAGAAACAAACAAGATGGTGGCTGTGGGGACAGAGAGGGAAGGAAAGAAAGAGTCAATCTAAGCTATTGGTATAGGTCTCCAAAGCAAAGCTGTCTGTACTTGTCTGTGGAATATGTAATCTTCCATGTGGGACTAAAACTTCAACGTTTTTGTCAAGCTTGACCCAATAGATGCGGAATCCACTTGCATATCTAATTGAATCACAAAGAGACGAATATATATAAGACTATACTTTCATTTGTAGAGCACACAATTAATTAATACGCACCATTTTTCTTCCTTAATTGTCTAAGCTTCTTCAAATTGAGGTCATCCGAAACTTGCGTTAATGGAGGTCAATGAAGGCTATGGTGTTGTGTGTTTACTTATTATATTTGATTTAAGAATAGTAGCATATGACACGAGAGTAGTTGATGAGCATTTACTTGTCTATATAGAGAATATTCTAGTGACTTAAGATTGGAGTGCTTGTAATATTATATATATACGTAGGATATTTTTTTTCCCATTAGAAATATAATAATGTAATTATAATACGTGTAAATAACTTAATAATACATGTAGAGGAAGCTAGCCAAGTTGGATGCAGATCACCCAATGGACTTGTGCCCCCACTTGATCAGTTGGTAGTTATTTGTTAATTAAAGTTACATTTTGTTTTATGCACTTGATTATTCCGAGCAAAATTTGTTATTCTTATTTTTAAATGTTTTATAAATATGCAAAATTCTGAATTTTAAGCATACAAGTAATTATTGGGGCAAACAAGAAAAGTTTTAATAGTTTTTTTCCCCAAAAAAGAAAAAGGAAAATGTGCACTATCACCCATGTCTCTCCTATTATCGTCGCCTATGTTTCTCTTGTTCACACTCGCCACCCTGACTGGAATTGTTAGGCGTTGCTACCAGTCATGAGAAACAAACACACGAGGGACATTTTTTTATCAATTAAATATAGGGATAAAGTTATAATTAATTAGACATCAAATTGAGATCACGATCAATCGGTATGCGGAACGAGATCATCGATACTCAAAATAGGGTTTGTCCTGGTTGTTTCTTTCCTCAACGGTCTGAAAATAATACTGTCAGTGCACTGCTCGAGCTGAAACTGTCCATGACAGTTTCTGGGATAGCGCAAACGGTCCGAAAATCGACTGTTCGTTGCTCAAATTAAAATCAAAGTGGTGCGAGTTTATAGTCACCAACATGAGCGTGCCAACTTTCCTACCCCCCCCCCCCCCCCCCCCCCCCCCCCCCCCCCCCCGCATCATCGGAACGGGGGGTCCGCATGAGACTTCCGCGCACGCCTGCTCGATCCAATGGTTGAGGACGACGGGGCTCCGTGAGGTTCCGTGGACGGGACTCCCGATCCGGACCCTATATATATGTATGTGTACACGCGCGCACATGCATAAAATATGCTATAATTTTTAATAAAATAAACGATTGATGATATACATACGGCTTGAACGGTTCATTTTTGAGCCGTTTCAAATCGCATTATAAAGAGTAGAGATTATCATACACTCATGTATTTTACTAAAAAAAATTAGTAATATTGGGTATAGTAGATATACATTGCGTCCTAGCCATCTTCATCTCATATTTTGGAAATATAACATGACAAATTGGAGAAAGTTTGAATTGTTTAAAATTACTAATATATCCCTCATCCAATTGTGAGTTTCTTTCAACAAAATTTATTCCTTGTGGTGGGACATTTATATCTTTTACCATGAATTCCATATTATTATACAAATTGTACACAAAAAAGTGGATAATACATCAATGTATTTCTTGTTGTAAATATGGATGTTCCATGACTCTTAGCCATCCATAACTTATGTAACTCATGTCCTTTGGTTTCATAACTTATGCAACTCATGCCCTTTGATTTCATAACTCATGACCTTTGGCAATCCATTGTAAACCTATATAAAGGCCATATTGGATGAATGAAATGACACATGTAAAAAAAATAGAATTTTTATCCATCAAAGAAAAGGATGATAGTGACCTTTAATATCATGTACTATCATATAATGAAATAAAATTTTATTTATGAACTTTGAATTTGTCTGATGATTTACAAGCATTTACATTTATACATAATACTTCTTAAGGAAATTGTCATTGATAGGCATCATAGCAACTCGACCATCAAGCTCTGAGAGTTGATAAGCTCCATTTGAGAAGACTTTGCTTACAACATAGGGACCTTCCCATTTCGCATCGAATTTTCCTTTGCTCATATGAGTCATAGTCATAGGACGTCTGACCGTTAGAACAAGTTCTCCTTGCTGAAATGTTCTGACTTTAACTTTGCGGTTGAAAGTCTTCGAGATGCGGGCTTGGTATAACTCAATATGCTGTTGAGCCATTAATCGCTTCTCATCAAGCGCTTCTAACTCTTGAAGTCGAAGAAGATCGTTATTCTCTGTAGTAAGCTCGTTAGCAATGGCAATCCTTAAAGAAGAAATTTGCAGTTCCAAAGGAAGAACAGCTTCACAGCCATACACCAAAGAAAAAAGTGTAAAGCCTGTAGGATTTAGTTCGATAGGCCCAAAGACATTCGCCAAGTTTCTCGCTCCAATTCCGTTTATTAGTGGATACAAACTTCTTAAGGAGTTTAATGATGGTTTTGTTAAAGGCTTCAGCTAAACCATTAGCGGCAGGATTGTATGCTGTCGAAGCGACGTTGTCAATCCGGTGATCATCACAGAATCTGGTGAACTTCTGGCTGATGAATTGAGGTCCATTGTCATGGATGATTCTTCGAGGTACACCAAATCTATAGATGACGTGGTGTTTAACGAAGTTGATGACACTGCTAGTCTTGACTTCAGCCAGTGGTATAGCTTCAGCCCACTTGGAGAAATAGTCAGTTATTGCCAATATGAACCGATGTCCTCTAGAAGAAGGAGGATTGATGGGACCTATGACATCCATACCCCATGCTTCGAAAGGCCAGGAAGCAGCAGTTGGGTGTAGGAATTCTGATGGTTGATGAATAAAGTCTGCGTGGATTTGACAAGCACGACATTTCTTTGCATATTCAATGGCATCTGATACCATAGAGGGCCAGTAGTAACCCATGCGTCTAATGCGATCCTGTAGTTTAGGACCAGGTTGATGTGCTCCACAGACACCGTCATGAGCTTCGCGTAAAACTTGTTTAGCTTCATCACCAGCAAGACAGCGTAGGAGAAGACCGTCATAAGTTCGTCAATAAAGGGTCTTGGTAGTTTGATTGTAGTAGAATCGGAGAGATCGTCGACGAACACTTGTAGCCTCCTTAGGATCTTCGGGGAGTATGTCATGTACCATGAAGTCAATGAAAGGAGTTCTTCAATCTTCATCGATAACATTGACTTCAGCAAAGTTGCTGAATTCAATATTACGATTGTTTTCGATGCAGAACAATTCTCGATTGAAGATAACCACCACCTGTTGTCTTTTGATAGGGATGGCTAAGACAGCTGCAAGATTGGCCAAAGCATCTGCTTCAGTATTACAAGCTCGTCGAACATAGTCGATGAAGAAAGCTTTGAATGATATAGCCATGTTGATTGCCGCTTCATGATAAGGCACTAGGTCTTGATGACGAACTTCATAGGTTCCTCTAACTTGATTAATAACCAGCTTAGAATCACCGTAGACTTCGAGATATTTAACGTTTAGTTGTTTGGCTAACTGAAGGCCGATGAGTAGAGCATTGTACTCCGCTACATTGTTGGAGCAAGGTTCATCTAGAGAGTAGGCTCTTTGGATAGTTGATCCGTCTGGAGAAACGAGAACAACCCCAACTCCTGCCACAATGGCACCATTTGGTCCAAATCTAGATGCACCATCAAAGAATAAATGCCAGGTTAGAAATTCTTCAGAGATCATATTGACTTCCAATGTCTCGTCTGGAATTTCGTTATAGAGCTTAGATGTTTCTGGCACAGGATGAGCTGCTAAGAAATCTGCCAGCGCTTGACCTTTGACAGACTTTTGAGGAACATATACCATGTCATATTGGGCTAGCAAGATTGCCCATGTAGCCAGCCGAGAATTGAGTGTGCTAGGCTTCTTCATGAGTACCCGAAGAGGATTAACTCGGGATATGACATAAATAGTTTGGCCAATGATGTAATGCCTCGTCTTCTGCACAGCAAACATGAGAGCCAGGCATTCTTTTTCGATCGGACTATAACGGTGTTCAGCACCAATCATAGTACGGCTAAGATAATAGATGGCCTGTTCATGGCCTTCTTTATTCTTTTGGGCAAGTAAAGCACCCAATGAATGGTCCATTGCACGGACATACATCAAGAATGGAATGCCAGAGATAGATGGCACCAAGACTGGTGGGTTCATGAGATACCGTTTGATATCATCGAATGCTCGTTGACACTCTTCAGTCCAAACGAAAGATACACCCTTCTTCATTAGTTGAGTGAATGGTCTGCAGCGTCCAGACAAGTTCGAAATGAACCTCCTGATGTACGCAAGTCGACCTTGGAATCCTCGTAGCTCTTTTAGGTTGCGTGGAGGACGCATCTCTTGAATGGCTTTGATCTTCTCGGGATCCACGTGTATACCCTTAGAGGTAATGACGAAGCCGAGAAATTTGCTACTAGAGACGCCCAAGAATGACTTGGTGGGATTCATTTTGAGTTGATGTTGGCGCATGAGATTGAAGATAGTTCTCAAATCTTGAATGTGATCTTCTTTTAGACGACTTTTGATAGCAATATCGTCAACATAGCATTCTACAGTCTTGCGGAGATGATCTTTGAAGATGGTACTCATAGCCCGTTGGTAGGTTGCACCAGCGTTCTTGAGACCGAATGGCATCACTGTGTAGCAATAGACACCACGAGGAGTGCGAAAAGAGGTATGCTTTTCATCTTCAGGATTCATCTTGATCTGATTATATCCAGAAAATCCATCCATAAAAGATATTCGCTCGAACCCACAGGTATTGTCAATCATGACATCCGTGATAGGGAGAGGAAATTCATCTTTTAGACATGCTTCATTAAGATCCCGGAAGTCGATACAGACTCGAACTTTGCCAGTTTTCTTTATGACTGGAACAACGTTGGCCACCCAGTCAGGATGTTGTTCTTCTCCTCCAGTATTGCGGATGACAGTAGCAGCAGTGCAGTTGCCTCGGATAGTCGAAGAGTTTCCAGATGTTTTCCCAGAAGAGCTTCCAGGAATGCCGCCAGAGCGAGAGATCGAGTTTACCATCGACTTGATTCCCGGGACAGCCCCAGTGTCAGAGAGAGTCTACAGGATGGCGCCGTCAGAGTTGGAGATATTGTACAAGATGATCGAAGAACTCAGAACCAAGGGATTCATTCGTGCTAGTGGATCGCCTTGGGGAGCCCCGATGCTTCTTGTGAAAAAGAAGGATGGTACGTCCAGATTATGTGTTGACTATCGTACCTTGAACTCAGTGACGATCAAGAACAGATACCCTCTTCCGAGGATAGATGACTTGTTTGATCAACTCAAAGGGGCGTCAGTATTTTCGAAGATTGACTTGCGGTCAGGATACCATCAGATCAGAGTCAGAGAGCAGGACATCCCGAAGACAGCTTTCAGATCTAGGTATGGGCATTGGGAGTTCCTTGTGATGCCATTTGGAGCAACCAATGCGCCGGCTGTATTCATGGACCTCATGAATCGAATCTTCATGCCTTATTTGGATCAGTTCGTAATTGTGTTCCTAGACGACATCCTGGTCTACAGCAAGAGTGAAGCGGAGCATGAGCAGCATCTCCGAGTTGTCCTTCAGATTCTCAGAGAGCACCAGTTGTATGCCAAGTTTAGTAAATACGAGTTCTGGCTCGATCGTATTTCGTACTTGGGCCATATCATCACCAGAGGAGGAGTAGAAGTGGATCTCCAGAAGATCGTGGCCATTGAGACATGGCCAGTGCCCAGCACAGTTGCAGAAGTTCGCAGTTTTCTTGGATTGGCCGGTTACTACCGGCGATTTGTTTCAGACTTTGCTCGGATTTTAGCGCCATTGACTCAATTGACCCGCAAGGATGTGCAGTTTGCTTGGACAGCAGAATGTCAGGATTCTTTTGAGAGGTTGAAGCGAGGCTTGATGACGGCTCCTATTCTCACGCTTCCAGATGGAACCGGAGGATTCTCAGTGTATTGTGATGCTTCCGGCAGAGGTTTAGGATGTGTTCTGATGCAGCATGGGAAGGTAATAGCTTATGCGTCACGGCAACTTCGTGATCATGAGAGGAATTACCCAACCCATGACTTGGAGCTGGCAGCAGTAGTGTTTGCACTTAAGTTGTGGAGGCACTACCTATATGGAGATAGGGTGGAGATTTTCACCGACCACAAGAGCCTGAAGTATGTTTTCACCCAAAAGGATCTTAACATGCGTCAGAGAAGATGGCTAGAGCTGCTTGTGGATTATGATGTCAACCTACAGTATCACCCAGGGAGGGCTAACGTTGTTGCAGATGCATTGAGCAGGAGAGCCGGAGTTTATTTCCTGACAGCGCAACCAGAGCTGTTGGCCGATCTTCAGAAGATGGGAATAGAAGTTGTCCTCCCTTCCAATGTGGCATTGATGGCCAGCATGCAAGTTCAGTCCACTATAGTCGAGAGGATCCGGATGGCGCAGTCAGCAGATTCCAAGCTTCAGCGGCTTAGAGCAGAGTGTGAGGCAGGACGAAGACCAGAGTTATGTATTCATGAAGACGGTACACTTCGACATGGGAAGCGTCTTTGTGTACCCAGTGGAGATGTCAGACAGGAGATCATGGCAGAGGCCCACAGTTCGCGGTATTCCATTCATCCCGGTGGCACGAAGATGTACCGTGATATTCGTCAGCACTTTTGGTGGAATGGCATGAAGAGGAGATAGCCCGGTTTGTCTCTCGTTGTTTAGTCTGCCAACAAGTTAAGACTGAACATCAGAGGCCAGCTGGACTGCTTCAACCATTGCCAATTCCAGAGTGGAAGTGGGAGCATATAACCATGGATTTCGTGACTGGATTACCTAGATCTCCGGCTGGCAGAGACGCTATTTGGGTTGTCATAGACAGGCTCACGAAGGTGGCTCACTTTCTTCCGTTCAGAGTTGGTCAGTCGACGGCTCAGCTAGCGGAGATGTATCTTCGGCAGATTGTCAGATTGCACGGTGTGCCAGTCAGTATCACCTCGGACCGAGATTCAAGATTTACGTCGCACTTTTGGCGTAGCTTGCAAGAGAGTTTGGGGACTCGCCTCCAGTTCAGCTCAGCGTATCACCCACAGACAGATGGCCAGTCAGAACGTACGATCCAGACTCTCGAAGATATGTTGAGATCTTGTACGCTCGACTTCGGTGGTTCGTGGGAAGATCACCTGCACCTGGTAGAGTTCTCGTACAATAATAGTTTTTAGGCTAGTATCCAGATGGCACCATTCGAGGCACTGTATGGTAGGAACTGCCGATCCCCGCTAGCATGGGACGATGTCGGAGAGAGGCAGATGCTCGGTCCAGAAATGATTGCTCAGACCGTTGAGGTGGTCAGGAGAGTCAGAGATCATCTTCGAGTTGCCCAAGATCGCCAGCGTCATTGGGCTGATTCTCATCGGCGCCCTCTTGAGTTTTCTGTTGGTGACCATGTATTCCTGAGGATTTCGCCTAACCGTGACGTCAATCGTTTCGGCGTACGAGGAAAGCTTAGTCCTAGGTATATAGGGCCGTTCGACATTCTGGAGCGGGTAGGAGATGTATCCTATCGTCTCGCTCTTCCGCCGTCGCTAATCAAGGTGCATGACGTGTTCCATGTATCCCAATTACGACGGTATATCCCGGACCCGAACTACATCCTGGATCATTCGGAATTGGTTGTTGGTACCAACCTTTCGTATGAGGAGAGGCCCGTGTCTATATTAGACCGAAGAGAGAAGATACTCAAGAACAAGACTATCAAGTTAGTCCGAGTTGCTTGGGGTCATCACTCTTTGGGTGAGTCGACGTGGGAGCGTGAGGATGATATCCGATCGCGATATCCCGACCTGTTTGACTCGTAAGGTATAATGTCTTCCTTATGCCTTATGCTTTCAATTCCTTGCTTGAATAAATGACTGCATGATAGACTGCTTGTTATAGCTTACGATTAGTATAGCTTGTCCTTGCAATTCTAGCCTCTTGATTAAATTTCGAGGACGGAATTCTTTGAAGGTGGGTAGAGTTGTAATGCCTGTGGTTCGTATTACGTATCTTGGTATACGTGTACGTATTCTTGACTCGTATTGCGTATTTTTCTGTATGGTTATTTTGGCATGCCATTGGTTGTGGCTTAGCTTGGTTCGGCTTAGCTTGGTTTGGTTTGCTTTTGGGTTCATCATGAACCAAAAGAAAACCCCTACCTACCACCACCACTACCCTTTATTAATCCATTCCCTTTCTCTCTCTTCATTATTCTTCTTCCCTATCATAACTTCTTCAACCACTAAGAGAAAGAGAGAGAGAGCTTAGGCAAGTGCAAACTTGCTTCATGATGGATCTCATGTTTTATTGTTCCATTCTCTTCCTTACTTGATTCCAAGCCTCTTTAGAACTTGGCATTCTTCATTTTGATAGATATTTTCTTGTAAATCTAAGTTTATATTATTTTCGGATTTTTTGGGTTTTGATCTACCAAACTTTATTATTTTCATATTTTGATTGTTCCATGTTGTAGAGAATTCAATTTCATGCAGTTTTGGCTTTTGTTTCGCTAGATTTCGACTTCGGATGAGAAAGTTATGGCCAAAACAATTTCTGGTCATTTCTATGTTCATCTGCAGCATGAACAGCATGTCGCAGAAGACGCATGTCGCAGAAGGTGCATGTTGCAATGAAGCGCATGTTGCGGTAGCCGCATATCATGTCGCAGTTGGCGCATATGATGTCTCTGTTGACGCATGTCGCAGTTGACGAATATGATGTCGCTGTTGGCGCATGTCGCAGTTGGCGCATATGATGTCTCTATTGACGCATGTCGCAGTTGACGAATATGATGTCGCTGTTGGCGCATGTCGCAGTTGGCGCATATGATGTCTCTGTTGACGCATGTCGCAGTTGACGAATATGATGTCGCTGTTGGCGCATGTCGCAGTTGGCGCATATGATGTCTCTGTTGACGCATGTCGCAGTTGACGAATATGATGTCGCTGTTGGCGCATGTCGCAGTTGGCGCATATGATGTCTCTGTTGACGCATGTCGCAGTTGACGAATATGATGTCACTGTTGGCGCATGTCGCAGTTGGCGCATATGATGTCGCTGTTGGCGCATGTCGCAGTTGGCGCATATGATGTCGCTGTTGAGCCGCGTGAGCCGCATGAGGCGCATGTCGCAGTTGGCACATATGATGTCGCTGTTGGCGCATGTCGCAGTTGGCGCATATGATGTCACTGTTGGCGCATGTCGCAGTTGGCGCATATGATGTCGCTGTTGAGCCGCATGAGCCGCATGAGACGCATGTCGCAGAATAGGCCGCATAGTGCCTGTTTTGGCTATTCTATTTCTTATTTGCATGATTTGTGGTCAGAATTTCTCCCAACTCCCAACGTCATAGTTGTAGATCTTTCCCTTGGCTTCAAGAATATGTCACTAGTTATTTTATACAAGTTTCTCCCATTCATGATAATGTAAGAATAGAACACGATAGTGGCCCACTGTGGCGCACTCTTGACAAGTAAACTGGCATGATATGTCTCGACATACTGTTATGACAGCTAGCCTGACATGACAAGTATGACTGACCTGGACACCGTGGGCGATTGCGTTTGTACAAATAAACTGGTACCGTATTGCATCATATCTAGGATGGGGATCCCTGAGTACCACGGTCAGGGTTACCTACTGAAATTGACTAAGACTAATTAACTAGAACGATTCAGTAGTCATGAAGAGATTCCCAGCTACAGGCAATCCCGTTATCTGGGCGCATTAAGTGGACTTGTAGCCTACCGACGAGTAGGGCACATTTCCAGCACACAGTCATGTGGTACACCCTTCATAAACGGACATTCGACCCGGATAACCGGATGGTCTGCAGGGCTTGTGGCTGTTGGGATAATCTTATTGCATCTTGCTAGTAACTAGGCCTGTGATAACCCTAGTTAGTTAAAAGTATCAAGCCGTACTCTTGATTGGCCGTGATTGATTGGATGAAGTTTATTCCAGCTTAGTCTTATCCTGATCCTGTACAAGATTGTATCAGGACATGATTCTTGTATCGATAAATGATGGGATACCAAGTTCTGTTCAGGTAAAGGGTTACAACCCCGGTCCTTGTTTGGTTTAAGGGTTGTAACTTGGCTATCTGAATAGTTCCATGGTTATCCTATCATATATCGTCCTGCTTATTGTGCCTGCTTTAACAATAACGACCGGAGGTCCAGTTCTGTTCAGGCGAAAGGTTACAACCCCGGTCCTTGTTTGGATTTATTGTCTTATTGCTCCCCATGTCATGCTTGTCATGTTTTACCTTACTTCAATATCGTGATTATTTATACCGACATTAACAATAAAGATCAGGGGTCCAGTTCTGTTCAGGCGAAGGGTTACAACCCCGGTCCTTGTTTGGTTTAAGGGTTGTAACCTGGCTCCCGGAGCAGTTCTGTGTCCTCTCTTCGTTTATTGTCATGTTACCTTACCAATAGTAAGTGAGACGGGTTTCTATTCAGGCGAAGGATTGCAATCCCGGTCCTTGTTTGGTTTAAGGGTTGCAGTCTGGCTACTTGAATGGTTTCTCCGTGCTCAATACATTATTGTTATCTCTATTATTATCAGTTCTTTATTTATTTTCTTTAATATTCTATGATGATATGCTGGTTTTAGTTCCTAAGTGAAGCCTCCTTTGTGGCACTTGCTCTTTCTGGGGTCTGACCCAGCTGGTTTTGTGTGGCCAGATATCGGAGCAGCAACAGAGGATCCACCTGTCTTCCAGCCCGATGGTGACCACCAGAAGTAACCAGGGCAACGAGTGGGTTTCTTTTGTCCTCCCACTCTATTTGTAAAATTATTCTTTTGAGGCGTTTAGCCGGCGAGCACGTGTTAGCTCGTATTGCACCTTTATTTACTGTCTGCCTACGGGCTGTAACATGATTGACAAATCCTAGGGTTGATCATGTATTGACTAAAACTCTTGCTAGTCCTGACATTTTGTACGACTAGCTTCATGATCATCCAATATGTAATGTATGGGACGCCTTACTATTGTATATTGATGCTCTAATATCTTGTGACTGTTACTACTTGCTTGTGATTGAGACAATAGGCTTGTTCTTGACCATAGGAGACTGATGGATTGTAGTTAAACCCTCATATATCTAGACAGCCGTGACCGTATAGTGACGTGGATTCCATTTCATTATACGTAGCTGGCTATGTCTGCCCCCGCTCTCCAGTATTCTGGTTCTGGGGCGTGACATGGTTTAAGTGGTGGCCCATGCAGGTCTTGTAAATCAAGATATGTGAGGGTTTACCGAATAGATGTCTCAATCAGTACTCGTCCTTGATCTCTGCTCGTATCTTTGAATCCCTGTAATCTTGACCTGATCCTACGCTTGTATCGTTGATCTGTCCTGGTCCTTCCTTATTGTTCTTTATGTCGTCTTCTTCAGCAGCATTGTTCCTGGACCTGCCGATCAGCAAGGCGGAGCACCTCCCGCGGACTAGCAGCAACCTGGAGATCAAGCCCAGCATTCAGGAGTAGCCTCCAGAGTCATGCCTACCGAAGGAGAACCACCAGTTCAGCCCGTCCCGCCTGCAGAGCCTGATGATGGCACTTTGGTGGGTCTCATCAGATCCCTATTAGCTTCCCAGGATCGTCGCGGAGATGCCTTGCACCAGGCGGTGGCAGATGCTTTGACCAGAGGAGGTCATCAGGGTAATAGCGCGGCCAACAGCTTCAAGCGCATAAACCATTCCTTCTTCGACGGCAGTGAAGATACGATCGCTGCAGATGCATGGCTTCAGAACACGGAGGTGATTCTAGAAGCAGCCAAGACTCCAGAGAATGGGAAGGTGGCCGTAGTGCGCCTGCAGTTACTAGATCTTGCCCGCAGCTGGTGGGCAGCGCAGGCCGATGGATTAGTGGCCCCTGTTGCTTGGGCAGTATTCAGAGAGAGATTCCAGACCAAGTATTTGATGCTGTAGCTCGGTATGATCTACAGACGAGGTTCACCAATCTGAAGCAGATGGGCAGGACGGTCGATGGATATACGACCGAGTTTTCTAGGCTTAGTCGGTTTGCTCCCACCTTGGTGGCGACCGAGTTCGATAGAGCCCAGCGGTTCCAACAGGGGCTTCATCTGGAGATTCTATTGGCGGTGGAGCAGTTTGAGCATCAGACCTTTGATACAGTACTGAGGGCAGCCCGGAGGCATGAGTATACCTCCCAGAGGATTGTGGACAGGACCGGAGGTCGAAAGCGATCTCACGGCCAGATGAATCAGTCATCAGCACCAGCCCCGGCAGCCAGGGCTTTGACCATTGGAGCTCCGAGGCGGGCGGCCTCAGTGACGTCGGTTCAGCATTCCGCCCCGACGCACCCTCAGCAGCAGAAGCAGAAGCAGTCTTCCGCAGTGGGATGTTCACACTGCGGGAAGCCAGGGCATGTAGTATCAGAGTGTCGCAGAGCACAGGGTTTGTGCTTGGTTTGTGGTGCCCCGGACCACAGGGTTGGGAACAGCCCAAACAGGGGGAGTTCATCAGCTTTCTCTAGTCCTTCAGTTAGAGGACCAGCGCCAGTCCAGCAGCAGCAGCAGTACCCGTTCCCGAGGCCATTGCCGATGCAGGTCCAGGCATTCCAGCAGCAGAGACCGCAACAGTATGCCCAAGCCCAAGCCCTGATCCAGAGCAGACAGAGGAATTTTAGCAGAGGGGACCCGCACCCCGAGGACATGGTCAAGTGCTGGCTTTGACCATGGGAGAAGAAGGAATAGCACCAGGTGAGGTGGTGGCAGGTACTATTCTCGTCAACACCTTTCCAGCTTCAGTATTATTTGATTATGGTGCCTCGCATTCATTTATGTCTGCACGATTTGTGACACGGATAGGACTGGAGCCCGAGTCATTATCAGTAAGGCTCAATATACTTACTGGTAACGGACTTGTGGGAGTAGATAGTGTATTTTCCTCGTGTCGGATCGTAGTTAGCGGTAGAGAATTCCCCGCTAGATTGATAGAGTTTCCGATGGCCGATTATGATGTGGTCTTAGGGATGGATTGGTTGAGGGACCAGTATGCTAGGATAGACTGCCACATTGGCAGGGTTATTTTTAGTATTCCAGGCGAACTGGAGTTTTCTTTCTCCCGAGGCGAAGTTGAACCTTCTCCTCCAGTATTGCGGATGGCAGTAGCAGCAGTGCAGTTGCCTCGGATAGTCGAAGAGTTTCCAGATGTTTTCCCAGAAGAGCTTCCAGGAATGCCGCCAGAGCGAGAGATCGAGTTTACCATCGACTTGATTCCCGGGACAGCCCCAGTGTCAGAGAGAGTCTACAGGATGGCGCCGTCAGAGTTGGAGATATTGTACAAGATGATCGAAGAACTCAGAACCAAGGGATTCATTCGTGCTAGTGGATCGCCTTGGGGAGCCCCGATGCTTCTTGTGAAAAAGAAGGATGGTACGTCCAGATTATGTGTTGACTATCGTACCTTGAACTCAGTGACGATCAAGAACAGATACCCTCTCCCGAGGATAGATGACTTGTTTGATCAACTCAAAGGGGCGTCAGTATTTTCGAAGATTGACTTGCGGTCAGGATACCATCAGATCAGAGTCAGAGAGCAGGACATCCCGAAGACAGCTTTCAGATCTAGGTATGGGCATTGGGAGTTCCTTGTGATGCCATTTGGAGCAACCAATGCGCCGGCTGTATTCATGGACCTCATGAATCGCATCTTCATGCCTTATTTGGATCAGTTCGTGATTGTGTTCCTAGACGACATCCTGGTCTACAGCAAGAGTGAAGCGGAGCATGAGCAGCATCTCCGAGTTGTCCTCCAAATTCTCAGAGAGCACCAGTTGTATGCCAAGTTTAGTAAATGCGAGTTCTGGCTCGATCACATTTCGTACTTGGGCCATATCATCACCAGAGGAGGAGTAGAAGTGGATCCCCAGAAGATCGTGGCCATTGAGACATGGCCAGTGCCCAGCACAGTTGCAGAAGTTCGCAGTTTCCTTGGATTGGCCGGTTACTACCGGCGATTTGTTTCAGACTTTGCTCGGATTTTAGCGCCATTGACTCAATTGACCCGCAAGGATGTGCAGTTTGCTTGGACAGCAGAATGTCAGGATTCTTTTGAGAGGTTGAAGCGAGGCTTGATGACGGCTCCTATTCTCACGCTTCCAGATGGAACCGGAGGATTCTCAGTGTATTGCGATGCTTCCGGCAGAGGTTTAGGATGTGTTCTGATACAGCATGGGAAGGTAATAGCTTATGCGTCATGACAACTTCGTGATCATGAGAGGAATTATCCAACCCATGACTTGGAGCTGGCAGCAGTAGTGTTTGCACTTAAGTTGTGGAGGCACTACCTATATGGAGATAGGGTGGAGATTTTCACCGACCACAAGAGCCTGAAGTATTTTTTCACCCAAAAGGATATTAACATGCGTCAGAGAAGATGGCTAGAGCTGCTTGTGGATTATGATGTCAACCTGCTGTATCACCCAGGGAGGGCTAACGTTGTTGCAGATGCATTGAGCAGGAGAGCCGGAGTTTATTTCCTGACAGCGCAACCAGAGCTGTTGGCCAATCTTCAGAAGATAGGAATAGAAGTTGTCCTCCCTTCCAATGTGGCATTGATGGCCAGCATGCAAGTTCAGTCCACTATAGTCGAGAGGATCCGGATGGCGCAGTCAACAGATTCCAAGCTTCAGCGGCTTAGAGCAGAGTGTGAGGCAGGATGAAGACCAGAGTTATGTATTCATGAAGACGGTACACTTCGACATGGAAAGCGTCTTTGTGTACCCAGTGGAGATATCAGACAGGAGATCATGACAGAGGCCCACAGTTCGCGGTATTCCATTCATCCCGGTGGCACGAAGATGTACCGTGATATTCGTCAGCACTTTTGGTGGAATGGCATGAAGAGGGAGATAGCCCAGTTTGTCTCTCGTTGTTTAGTCTGCCAACAAGTTAAGGCTGAACATCAGAGGCCATTTGGACTGCTTCAACCATTGCCAATTCCAGAGTGGAAGTGGGAGCATATAACCATGGATTTCGTGACTGGATTACCTAGATCCCCGGCTGGCAGAGGCGCTATTTGGGTTGTCTTAGACAGGCTCACGAAGGTGGCTCACTTTTTTTCCGTTCAGATTTGGTCAGTCGACGGCTCAGCTAGCGGAGATGTATCTTCGGCAGATTGTCAGATTGTACGGTGTGCCAGTCAGTATCACCTCGGACCGAGATTCAAGATTTACGTCGCACTTTTGGCGTAGCTTGCAAGAGAGTTTGGGGACTCGCCTCTAGTTCAGCTCAGCGTATCACCCACAGACAGATGGCCAGTCAGAACGCACGATCCAGACTCTCGAAGATATGTTGAGATCTTGTACGCTCGACTTCGGTGGTTCGTGGGAAGATCACCTGCACCTGGTGGAGTTCTCGTACAACAATAGTTTTTAGGCTAGTATCCAGATGGCACCATTCGAGGCACTGTATGGTAGAAAGTGCCGATCCCCGCTAGCATGGGACGATGTCGGAGAGAGGCAGATGCTCGGTCCAGAAATGATTGCTCAGACCGTTGAGGTGGTCAGGAGAGTCAGAGATCATCTTCGAGTTGCCCAAGATCGCCAGCGTCATTGGACTGATTCTCATCGGCGCCCTCTTGAGTTTTTTGTCGGTGACCATGTATTCCTGAGGATTTCGCCTAACCGCAGCGTCATTCGTTTCGGCGTACGAGGAAAGCTTAGTCCTAGGTATATAGGGCCGTTCGACATTCTGGAGCGGGTAGAAGATGTATCCTATCATCTCGCTCTTCCGCCGTCGCTAAGCGAGGTGCATGACGTGTTCCATGTATCCCAATTACGACGGTATATCCCGGACCTGAGCCACATCCTGGATCATTCGGAATTGGTTGTTGGTACCAACCTTTCGTATGAGGAGAGGCCCGTGTCTATATTGGACCGAAGAGAGAAGATACTCAAGAACAAGACTATCAAGTTAGTCCGAGTTGCTTGGGGTCATCACTCTTTGGGTGAGTCGACGTGGGAGCGTGAGGATGATATCCGATCGCGATATCCCGACCTGTTTGACTCGTAAGGTATAATGTCTTCCTTATGTCTTATGCTTTCAATTCCTTGCTTGAATAAATGACTGCATGATAGACTGCTTGTTATAGCTTACGATTAGTATAGCTTGTCCTTGCAATTCTAGCCTCTTGATTAAATTCCGAGGACGGAATTCTTTGAAGGTGGGTAGAGTTGTAATGCATGTGGTTCGTATTACGTATCTTGGTATACGTGTACGTATTCTTGACTCGTATTGCGTATTTTTCTGCATGGTTATTTTGGCATGTCATTGGTTGTGGCTTAGCTTGGTTCGGCTTAGCTTGGTTTGGTTTGCTTTTGGATTCATCATGAACCAAAAGAAAACCCCTACCTACCACCACCACTACCCTTTATTAACCCATTCCCTTTCTCTCTCTTCATTATTCTTCTTCTTCCCTATCATAACTTCTTCAACCACTAGGAGAAAGAGAGAGAGAGCTTAGGCAAGTGCAAACTTGCTTCATGATGGATCTCAAGTTTTATTGTTCCATTCTCTTCCTTACTTGATTCCAAGCCTCTTTAGAACTTGGCATTCTTCATTTTGATGGATATTTTCTTGTAGATCTAAGTTTATATTATTTTCAGATTTCTTGGGTTTTGATCTACCAAACTTCATTATTTTCATATTTTGATTGTTCCATGTTGTAGAGAATTCAATTTCATGCAGTTTTGGCTTTTGTTTCGCTAGATTTCGACTTCGGATGAGAAAGTTATGGCCAAAACAATTTCTGGTCATTTCTATGTTCATCTGCAGCATGAACAGCATGTCGCAGAAGGCGCATGTCGCAGAAGGCGCATGTCGCAGAAGGCGCATGTTGCAATGAAGCGCATGTCGCGATAGCCGCATATCATGTCGCAGTTGGCGCATATGATGTCTCTGTTGACGCATGTCGCAGTTGACGAATATGATGTCGCTGTTGGCGCATGTCGCAGTTGGCGCATATGATGTCTCTGTTGACGCATGTCGCAGTTGACGAATATGATGTCGCTGTTGGCGCATGTCGTAGTTGGCGCATATGATGTCTCTGTTGACGCATGTCGCAGTTGACGAATATGATGTCGCTGTTGGCGCATGTCGCAGTTGGCGCATATGATGTCTCTGTTGACGCATGTCGCAGTTGACGAATATGATGTCGCTGTTGGCACATGTCGCAGTTGGCACATATGATGTCTCTGTTGACGCATGTCGCAGTTGACGAATATGATGTCGCTGTTGGCGCATGTCGCAGTTGGCGCATATGATGTCGCTGTTGGCACATGTCGCAGTTGGCGCATATGATGTCGCTGTTGAGCCGCGTGAGCCGCATGAGGCGCATGTCGCAGTTGGCACATATGATGTCGCTGTTGGCGCATGTCGCAGTTGGCGCATATGATGTCACTGTTGGCGCATGTCGCAGTTGGCGCATATGATGTCGCTGTTGAGCCGCATGAGACGCATGTCGCAGAATAGGCCGCATAGTGCCTGTTTTGGCTATTCTATGTCTTATTTGCATGATTTATGGTCAGAATTTCTCCCAACTCCCAACGTCATAGTTGTAGATCTTTCCCTTGGCTTCAAGAATATGTTACTAGTTATTTTATGCAAGTTTCTTCCATTCATGATAATGTAAGAATAGAACACGATAGTGGCCCGCTGTGGCGCACTCTTGACAAGTAAACTGGCATGATATGTCTCGACATGCTGTTATGATAGCTAGCCTGACATGACAAGTATTACTGACCTGGACACTGTGGGCGATTGCGTTTGTACAAATAAACTGGTACTGTATTGCATCATGTCTAGGATGGGGATCCCTGAGTACCACGGTCAGGGTTACCTACTGAAATTGACTAAGGCTAATTAACTAGAACGATTCAGTAGTCATGAAGAGATTCCCAGCTACAGGCAATCCCGTTATCTGGGCGCATTAAGTGGACTTGTAGCGTACCGACGAGTAGGGCACATTTCCAGCACACAGTCATGTGGTGCACCCTTCATAAACGGACATTCGACCCGGATAACCGGATGGTCTACAGGGCTTATGGCTGTTGGGATAATCTCATTGCATCTTGCTAGTAACTAGGCCTGTGATAATCCTAGTTAGTTAAAAGTATCAAGCCGTACTCTTGATTGGCCGTGATTGATTGGATGAAGTTTATTCCAGCTTAGTCTTATCCTGATCCTGTACAAGATTGTATCAGGACATGATTCTTGTATCGATAAATGATGGGATACCAAGTTCTGTTCAGGTGAAGGGTTACAACCCCGGTCCTTGTTTGGTTTAAGGGTTGTAACTTGGCTATCTGAATAGTTCCATGGTTATCCTATCATATATCGTCCTGCTTATTGTGCCTGCTTTAACAATAACGACCGGAGGTCCAGTTCTGTTCAGGCAAAAGGTTACAACCCCGGTCCTTGTTTGGATTTATTGTCTTATTGCTCCCCATGTCATGCTTGTCATGTTTTACCTTACTTCAATATCGTGATTATTTATACCGGCATTAACAATAAAGATCAGGGGTCCTGTTCTGTTCAGGCGAAGGGTTACAACCCCGGTCCTTGTTTGGTTTAAGGGTTGTAACCTGGCTCCCGGAGCAGTTCTGTGTCCTCTCTTCGTTTATTGTCGTGTTACCTTACCAATAGTAAGTGAGACGGGTTTCTATTCAGGCGAAGGATTGCAACCCCGGTCCTTGTTTGGTTTAAGGGTTGCAGTCTGGCTACTTGAATGGTTTCTCCGTGCTCATACATTATTGTTATCTCTATTATTATCAGTTCTTTATTTATTTTCTTTAATATTCTATGATGATATGCTGGTTTTAGTTCCTAAGTGAAGCCTCCTTTGTGGCACTTGCTCTTTCTGGGGTCTGACCCAGCTGGTTTTGTGTGGCCAGATATCGGAGCAGCAACAGAGGATCCACCTGTCTTCCAGCCCGATGGTGACCACCAGGCGTAACCAGGGCAACGAGTGGGTTTCTTTTGTCCTCCCACTCTATTTGTAAAATTATTCTTTTGAGGCGTTTAGCCGGCGAGCACGTGTTAGCTCGTATTGCACCTTTATTTACTGTCTGCCTACGGGCTGTAACATGATTGACAAATCCTAGGGTTGATCATGTATTGACTAAAACTCTTGCTAGTCCTGACATTTTGTACGACTAGCTTCATGATCATCCAATATGTAATGTATGGGACGCCTTACTATTGTATATTGATGCTCTAATATCTTGTGACTATTACTACTTGCTTGTGATTGAGACAATAGGCTTGTTCTTGACCATAGGAGACTGATGGATTGTAGTTAAATCCTCATATATCTAGACAGCCGTGACCGTATAGTGACGTGGATTCCATTTCATTATACGTAGCTGGCTATGTCTGCCCCCGCTCTCCAGTATTCTGGTTCTGTGGCGTGACAGGTTATCCATATGTTGAGCCCAAGCATCTGTTTTAGGATTTTTTTCAACGTCCGCGTCATAGCCTTCTGGAAGTTCAACGGAAACCATGTTAGAGGATACGACCAACCTATGGACTTCGCCAATGCTAGTATCAGAATCTCAAGATCTGGAATCAGAAGAATTAGAGCGTTCTTCACTGTCAGAGTCGGAGACTGCTGGGGATAACAGTGGAGGAGAAGCATATCCGAGACCTTTCTTAGTCCTGCTGTAGTACATTTCTGACTTTCCTTTCGGAACAGTCGTGCGGATAGGAGTTCGTCTACCTTTACCGTAATTGAGGCCACTTTTGAAGTCATAGCCCATTTTTCGGATGATGTCTTTTGATTGTTGACTATAACGACGGAGCTGGAGACGTCCCGTATCGTTAAGTTTGCTATCATCTGTATAGCTGAATTGTTGTTCTGGTCCTTTACTAAAAAGTATTGGACTTTCACCTTTCTTTCGAGAAGGGCAAATACGGTAAGAATCGTCTGGGTCTTCAAATGAGACTTCTTTCTGAAGAGATTGTACAACTCCCATTGTAATTGATTGGAAGCTATCTAACATATCCAAATAGCATTTAGTATGATAAATGACATCAGTATACTGGAAAGTAGGTGCTTTTCATTGATTTGTACATCAGTATTTACAACAGGACCTTTAGCCTTAGCAGGCTTGGTCAGATTAATTACAAGAGGGGGAGAAGAAGAACGTGGGGGAGGCTTGTTACGACGGAGGTCGATAACAAGTGGCTCAGAGGAGGTGAGCTCCCTTTTTCCTTGTTGCGAGTGAGATCAACAACAAGTGGCTCAGAAGAAGTGAGCTGCTTTTTATCCTTGTTCCGACGTAAGTCGATAACAAGTGGCTCAAAAGAGGTGAGCTCCCTTTGATCTTGATCAGCATCAAATGACTTCTTTTGAACTGGCAAGTGAATAGCCAATGGTTTAGAAGACTGAGGATGTGAAACTCGCCCTTTAACAGGTATGATAAGAGTATTTGTGGGCGTTGTTTCTTGTTCTTCCTCAGTGTCTAAAGCTAACACAATCTTCATGAATTCATCCTTGTACATCCGAGCGTCGTTGCAGTATGCTTCAACGCCTTTGAAGGGATAAAGGTCCGCAACTTCCTTATGGACCACTCCTTTATCATCAACATATTTGAAACATTGATGAAGGGTTGATGGAACAATATTATGCTCATGTAAGAATGGTCTCCCCAATAGAGCATTATAAGAACAACCATGATTGTCAATTGTAACACCCCTGGATTTTTGAATTATTTTTTTATTTATTTGATTTAAATAGGAATTTATGGAATTTATGAGTATTTTTAATTAAATTATTATTAAATATGACCTTAGCCATTGTTGAGTTTTGGAAGCACAACAAATATTATTTTATCAAATCCAGTTCCATATTTGAATTCTAGACTCGTCCACCTTGAGTTTGATATATTATGTCCCATCCAATTTTGCTTTTCAATATTCCTTTGACTTTGCGCAATTTTGGGCCAACTTAGGCCAATTTGAACCATTGACGTAATTTTAAGCCAACTTCCAATTTGCTTTTGGGACTTGACAGAGATCGAAACCGTATGACCCAATATATGATTTTGACCCATGTTGAGTCTACAATTCATATGCCTAGGGTGCACCATCCAATCAAGTTTCCATGTGTTACTTATTTGCAAATGGCACATGAGACTCATTGAATTAATTTTTTGGGTCCAATTTGACTAGTAATGCTACTCGGACCCTAACCTAGTCAACCCTACTAGTTAGAGCCTAATTAGGAGTACCAAAACCAAGTATATATATATTTAAGAGAATTTTAGAGGTTTAATTGCAGCCATATGCAATATTCCCTTATATATTTGGCTTGGTCAAACATATAACCAAAATAGGAAACCTATTAATAATAGTATGATTTGGAGAATCAAATCCTATCCAAATTAGATCAAACCAAAGCCCATGCACTATATATATATACCTATCAAACCCTAACCATCTCCCTCTCTCATAACCACCCACTACTCCAAAATCCCCTCAAACCTAGCGGCCACCACTCCAAACCCGAAACCCTAGCCGACCCCCCCTTTCTTCACAAAATATAATTTCTCCTCGATTTTTGCGCCAACCACCACCACTTGGACGTCTCTCTCAACATCCTCTTCAACCCTAGCAACTATAGGAGCAACCTTGCGGCCGTTAGAGAGGTGCACGACGCGCTACTTGGGCCGAAACTCCGTCGAATCGAAGTCTGAAATGTCACAGCAGGTTAGTCGAATTGTAGATGATGTTTCACCCACTTTTTCTCATCTATTTATCCTCAAACCAAATCTGAGAGTTACCTTTATGTGTCTAGTCCAACCTCTGATCGTCGGATCCCCTAGTTCCAAGCGGTTTGCCCGTGGCGTTGATTCTACGACAGGGTATCCAGAACTGACGAATTCTGTTGCGGGCCACTTTTTGCCTATCTAAGGTCAGTTTATAACCTTTTAATATTTTTATTTAGAATATAGACGTCGATACCTTTCCAAAGCATATCTGAATGTTAGGTTTTACATCCGTTTGCTATTTTTAAAAATTTATGACATTTATCATGTCACCGAACTCCGAAAAATTCTGTTTTCCTTGTGTCCAAAAGTGTCAAAACTCCATGAATCCATATTAAACTTTATGTTGTGCAAGGTTTAACATTATAAATACTATTTTAACTAATTTCTGGGATTTTTATAGAATTTATTATTTTTATTTTATCATTGTTTCGGAAGTAAATTAATGGGTCGATT
Source organism: Iris pallida (assembly GCA_029216955.1). NCBI lineage: Eukaryota > Viridiplantae > Streptophyta > Magnoliopsida > Asparagales > Iridaceae > Iris > Iris pallida. The sequence goes on along the minus strand of JANAVB010005599.1, from coordinate 24,880,842 downwards.
TGAGGAAGTCATATGTAACATTGACATAAGACCTCTTGTGAAAGGATTTTCCTTTCGAAAATATAATTATAGCAATATATAAATATTTATAGATAAATTTCAGAATTTAAATATATTATTTTGTTATAATTGTAAAATATTTACGAAAGGATTTGGTACCCATATGTACTTATATAATAGATGTAGTATTGTAGCAACGTTATGACAACTAGGAGTCATAATTACTCATATAATTTATATATGGTATGTTGATATAGAATAATAAATGTAGTTTGACAACTTTAGAGACCATTGACTTTAGCACGCTTTTTGGTGCAAAGCGGGTCCAACGACGGACACCGTTTTGACCCAAAATTACCGTTTTGCCCATGTGTCCAGAATTGGACTTATGGGTAGGCTATTCTAGCTATTTTGCTCATTTTGGGACTGTTGGAAATGTTTGTTTCAGCATTCGGAGGTGTTTACGGGAGTTCAGGTTTTGTGGCTCTTTATTGCAGGACTTTTGCTACCACCAGGCAAGTACACCTTGCCAAGCTCTACAGTATTTACATGCTTTCCTATATTTTCAGTATTTCTTGCTTTGTTACATATCTCTCATGTTTTCTCTTGTGATTCATTCTAGTTACACGTGCACATAGATTTTGATTTTTCTTTCTTTACTACTTGTTCTATCTTTTCTATCTTGTTCATGTCTAGTGATAGTATTGATATACTTGTGCTATGTTTTTCTGACCTGTTTGACCTGTACTGGACTTGGACATGAATAGATCGACTTGGCTTCCTAGTTCCTTAGGAGAGGATGTTTTATTAGCCGTAGCTATCCTCTATTGTTAGTGCCTCCCCGGGCTATGATAGAGAACCTATTATAGGACTGTTAGTGCCTCCCCGGGCTACGGTTTTAGCTACGATTAACATTATATTCTCATGACATGTCACCATCTGTGTAGTTCTTTTTCGTGTTATTCTTTTCTCGATTTGGTTATTCCTATATTTTCTGCATGAGATTTACTGTACAGTAGGCATGTATATTATGTGTCTTGCTAGTCCTCTGAGGACCTGGTGATCTCTCCAGGCTTAGTTAGAGACGAGGACTACCCGGAGGTTTATGGTTCTGGAGTGGAGACTGGTGACACACCTTCGCAGGAGGACGAGATAGTGGCTGAAGACTTCTCTTGAGACATGTCTCTTCATTCATAGACTTGCTATTTTATTTTCTTTCTTTTCAGTGGACATATAGTGGTTATGTATTTCTTTTACTGTGGTTTCGGGATGTCTTAACCGCACAGTTACTTTCATATTTCATGTTGGACATATTTCTTTATTAGTATCATTTTATTAGACTTGATATTTTGTGTCATATTTCTGCGTGGATGAGATTAGCTGTGTACTTGTGACTTGTACTATATTCTGGGTTGTTATCATGATTTACAGCTTAAGCATTTCGCTAGTGGGCTTACTTTGAGATTTGGCCCATTGGTGAAGTGTTGCTGGCATGTACCGTATTCTAGTCCTATACGTATTTTGGGACTGGGGCGTTACATGTTTTTGTGGTGGCCCATGCAGGTCAACGTTAATCACTTCGGTTACGATACTGTACCGACGTGAGCCTGCGAATAGGATAGAAAGACCCTTAGGATCTCATCCACCTATTTATATTGTTTCGCGTCCTTGAACTCTATATTTCGACTTCGAAATTATTTCCTTGACATGCATCCTGCTTGATATCAACTTTCCTTTAAGCTTATAATTTTCGTTTGAGTGCAGTAAAATGGACCCGCAAGCCAGTGACGAGAGCCCCGCCGTCACCCCCCAAGGCGCTATAGTGACTCATGTCGATACGACCCCCGCCACCAGTTGGAGGTTCTTCTACCCAACCAGACGATCCAGCAGCTTCACACCCACCGAGGGACATGAGAGACGATATCTCATCCATGCCAGCACTGCCACCGATGCCACCGACGATGTTTCCCCAGCTTGGACAGACGATGGATCCCCAGCAGCTTTTCCAGACCATCTACGTGATGATGCAAGCGCAACAACAAGTTCAGATGGAGGCCCAGCAGAGACAGACGGAGCACATCGAGAATCGCATCATGACAGCACTAGAGAGAGCCACTCCACCAGTTCCCCAGACGACGATGGGAACCATCGTAAACTTTCGCCGGTTGAAGCCAGACAAGTTCTCAGGCAAGGAGGAGCCCACCGAAGTTCATAAATGGCTCACCAATATTGAGCAGCAGTTGGAGGCAGCTGAGTTACCGAGAGATCGTTGGATGATTGTCGTCAAGATGCAGCTAACTGGCAATGCACACCACTGGTGGCTTGCAGAGGAGAGAAGACTTGGAAAGGATAAGGTCACTTGGGAGGAGTTCTCCAAACTCTTCCAAGAGATGTTTATCCCTGCCACTTTCAAGGCAGAGCTTTGAAGAAAATTCTTACACCTCGAGCAAGGCAGCATGACCGTGGAAGAATACAACGCTGAGTTTCTACGACTAAGCCGCTTCGCACCTATATTGATCCAGACTGAAGAAGAGAAGGCCGAAAAATTCTACGAAGGACTGAGCTACAGACTACAGGAGCTTATTGGGGCTGTAGCACCTACCACTTACTCCGAAGTTCTTACTGCAGCACGACGTTTAGAGCGAGTCCATCGAAAGGGAACAAGCGAGAAGCGACCACATCCAACAACACCATCAGCAAAAGCATCATCAGGAGGACCTGAAAGACGTATCGTCGTACACCAGCAACCAAGAGTCGCCCCATATGCAAATAGCGAACTTCCCATCTGCCATTACTGTCAGAAGAGAGGACATGTCGAAAAAGATTGCCAACGAAGACTGAAGCTGTGTTTACGTTGCGGCTCTGATCAGCACCATATCCACACTTGTCCAGAGAAGCGCACTGAAAGACTAGCACCACCAGCACCAGCCCAAGGAGGATATCCACGAGGACCACTTCCCAACCAGGCAACGCAGTTCGAGCGGGCGAGACAACCGGAGGAAGCACCACGACAAGGACAGGCCTTTGCTATGAGGATTGAAGACGGTGCAACAACACAAGGAGCAAGAGAAGGTAACAACTTAAGGCTTTTATGATAATGATAGAAAGTAGAATATTAGTTATGCTTGCTTGTTACATTTTTGCTTAGGAATAACAATAGAAACATAGCACACCTTAGACATCTTAGAGCCATAGACATATTTTCCTTCTACCATAGCGAGTTATTTTAATTTCGAGGACGAAATTCTTTTAAGGAGGGTAGGATGTAACACCCCTGGATTTTTGAATTATTTTTTTTTATTATTTGATTTAAATAGGAATTTATGGAATTTATGAGTATTTTTAATTAAATTATTATTAAATATGACCTTAGCTATTGTTGAGTTTTGGAAGCACAACAAATATTATTTTCTCAAATCCAGTTCCATATTTGAATTCTAGACTCGTCCACCTTGAGTTTGATATATTATGTCCCATCCAATTTTGCTTTTCAATATTCCTTTGACTTTGCGCAATTTTGGGCCAACTTAGGCCAATTTGAGCCATTGACGTAATTTTAAGCCAACTTCCAATTTGCTTTTGGGACTTGACATAGATCGAAACCGTATGACCCAATATATGGTTTTGACCCATGTTTAGTCTACAATTCATATGCCTAGGGTGCACCATCCAATCAAGTTTCCATGTGTTACTTATTTGTAAATGGCACATGAGACTCATTGAATTAATTTTTCGGGTCCAATTTGACTAGTAATGCTACTCGGACCCTAACCTAGTCAACCCTACTAGTTAGAGCCTAATTAGGAGTACCAAAACCAAGTATATATATATTTAAGAGAATTTTAGAGGTTTAATTGCAGCCATATGCAATATTCCCTTATATATTTGGCTTGGTCAAACATATAACCAAAATAGGAAACCTATTAATAATAGTATGATTTGGAGAATCAAATCCTATCCAAATTAGATCAAACCAAAGCCCATGCACTATATATATATATATACCTATCAAACCCTAACCATCTCCCTCTCTCATAACCACCCACTACTCCACAAATCCCCTCAAACCTAGCGGCCACCACTCCAAACCCGAAACCCTAGCCGACCCCCCCTTTCTTCACAAAATATAATTTTTCCTCGATTTTTGTGCCAACCACCACCACTTGGACGTCTCTCTCAAATTCCTCTTCCACCCTAGCAACTATAGGAGCAACCTTGCGGCCGTTAGAGAGGTGCACGACGCGCTACTTGGGCCGAAACTCCGTCGAATCGAAGTCTGAAACGTCACAGCAGGTTAGTCGAATTGTAGATAATGTTTCACCCACTTTTTCTCATCTATTTATCCTCAAACCAAATCTGAGAGTTACCTTTATGTGTCTAGTCCAACCTCTGATCGTCAGATCCCCTAGTTCCAAGCGGTTTGCCCGTGACGTTGATTCTACGACAGGGTATCCAGAACTGACGAATTCTGTTGCGGGCCACTTTTTGCCTATCTAAGTTCAGTTTATAACCTTTTAATATTTTTATTTAGAATCTAGACGTCGATACCTTTCCAACGCATATCTGAAAGTTAGGTTTTGCATCCGTTTGCTATTTTTAAAAATTCATGACATTTGTCATGTCACCGAACTCCGAAAAATTTTGTTTTCCTTGTGTCCAAAAGTGTCAAAACTCCATGAATCCATATTAAACTTTATGTTGTGCAAGGTTTAACATTATAAATACTATTTTAACTAATTTCTGGGATTTTTATAGAATTTATTATTTTTATTTTATCATTGTTTCGGAAGTAAATTAATGGGTCGATTTGAGGAAGTCATATGTAACATTGACATAAGACCTCTTGTGAAAGGATTTTCCTTTCGAAAATATAATTATAGCAATATATAAATATTTATAGATAAATTTCAGAATTTAAATATATTATTTTGTTATAATTGTAAAATATTTACGAAAGGATTTGGTACCCATATGTACTTATATAATAGATGTAGTATTGTAGCAACGTTATGACAACTAGGAGTCATAATTACTCATATAATTTATATATGGTATGTTGATATAGAATAATAAATGTAGTTTGACGACTTTAGAGACCATTGACTTTGGCACGCTTTTTGGTGCAAAGCGGGTCCAACGACGGACACCGTTTTGACCCAAAATTACCGTTTTGCCCATGTGTCCAGAATTGGACTTATGGGTAGGCTATTCTAGCTATTTTGCTCATTCTAGGACTGTTGGAAATGTTTGTTTCAGCATTCGGAGGTGTTTACGGGAGTTCAGGTTTTGTGGCTCTTTAATTGCAGGACTTTTGCTACCACCAGGCAAGTACACCTTGCCAAGCTCTACAGTATTTACATGCTTTCCTATATTTTCAGTATTTCTTGCTTTATTACATATCTCTCATGTTTTCTCTTGTGATTCATTCTAGTTACACGTGCACGTAGATTTTGATTTTTCTTTCTTTACTACTTGTTCTATCTTTTCTATCTTGTTCATGTCTAGTGATAGTATTGATATACCTGTGCCATGTTTTTCTGACCTGTTTGACCTGTACTGGACTTGGACATGACTAGATCGACTTGGCTTCCTAGTTCCTTAGGAGAGGATGTTTTATTAGCCGTAGCTATCCTCTATTGTTAGTGCCTCCCCGGGCTACGATAGAGAACCTATTATAGGACTGTTAGTGCCTCCCCGGGCTACGGTTTTAGCTACGATTAATATTATATTCTCATGACATGTCACCATCTGTGTAGTTCTTTTTCGTGTTATTCTTTTCTCGATTTGGTTATTCCTATATTTTCTGCATGAGATTTACTGTACAGTAGGCATGTATATTATGTGTCTTGCTAGTCCTCTGAGGACCTGGTGATCTCTCCAGGCTTAGTTAGAGACGAGAACTACCCGAAGGTTTATGGTTCTGGAGTGGAGACTGGTGACACACCTTCGCAGGAGGACGAGATAGTGGCTGAAGACTTCTCTTGAGACATGTCTCTTCATTCATAGACTTGCTATTTTATTTTCTTTCTTTTCAGTGGACATGTAGTGGTTATGTATTTCTTTTACTGTGGTTTCGTGATGTCTTACCCGCACAGTTACTTTCATATTTTATGTTGGACAGATTTCTTTATTAGTATCATTTTATTGGACTTGATATTTTGTGTCATATTTCTGCGTGGATGAGATTAGCTGTGTACCTGTGACTTGTACTATATTCTGGGTTGTTATCATGATTTACAGCTTAAGCATTTCGCTAGTGGGCTTACTTTGAGATTTGGCCCATTGGTGAAGTGTTGCTGGCATGTACCGTATTCTAGTCCTATACGTATTTTGGGACTGGGGCGTTACATCAATGATATAGAAGGTAACTTTTGTGCGAAGATTGCCTATTTGGAGTTTTAAGCGAATCTTGCCCAAAGGTTCATTCCTTCCCTGATTGAATCCAAGGATGGTGGTAATTGTGGTGGAGAGACTATGCACAGGAATTTTCAGAGCATCGAGCATTGTTTTCGGCATGATGCTGAGAGCAGATCCTGGATCTATCAGGATACGATCGACTTTCATCGAATCAACATATCCTGTATAGTAGGGAGGACGATCATGCCTATTGTCCTCCATCAACATGTCATCTTATGTGAAAGTAATATTCGGAATTAGCTCTAGAACACTATGACAATGGAGACAAGAGACTGGTTCTGCTTCCGGCTTCTTGAGAAAAGCTAAACAAGTCTCAGCTTGCATAAGAGCTTCACTTAGAGTTTCTCGCGTCTCTCTGGAAAGACGCAAGAGCTCAAAGATAGATAGCCTCGCTGGGGTATTGGCTAGTTGAGCCAATATATCGAAGTTATAAGGCTTCTCAAGCCCAGTAGGAGTTGATTTCTTCAAGGGTTTATCGAAGCGGACTTGTTGCTTGCCTTTATCAGCAGCCACTGGCTTGGGAGGAATAGGAACCACAAGTGGTGAAGATGTAGAAGGACTTTCTTTAATAGCAACAGGTTGTGCTGGAGCAGGTTTAGAAGAAGAGGCAGGATTCTCTTGAGCTTCAGAGTAATCTTTCAGATAAGCTTTCCTTGATCTGGTGCCCAACAGAATTTCTTCATCAACTATGGGGTCAAAAGACACCATGTTGCAGATCTTTGTCTTATTTTTGGAGCGACCTTTCTTCTTGGAAGAAGAAAAATCCTCGAACTCTGAAGTAAGATCGGGATGGATCCACATAACCTCGCCATTGTCAAGTGACAAAGGAACGAGACCTTCGTTTGGTGGAGAAGGGAGATTTTCAATCTCGAGAGTAGCCTTCGGAATAGGAATGACACCATGCTGTATCATCTGCGGGGGAAAGTTACCGAACTGGACTGAAACCATGTTGGCAGTGACAGTCTTCTTATCTTGCTGCAGAGTAACAACTCCAGCATTGACAAGCTCTTGAATCTTACCCTTGAGTACATAACATGCTCGAGTAGGATGTCCAATGAATCGGTGGTAGACACAATACTTAGGATGATCGGTCTTACCGACTTCATCAGGCTTCTTTGGGTCTGGGAGCTGGATCTTGTTACTTTTGAGTAAGCAATCGAAGATACTTGCTGTGTCATTCTCGTCAAAAGAATACTCTACCTTAGGACGAGGTTCCCTCGATTGAGGTGCAGCAGGAGTAGAAGTAGACGTAGGCGGAGCTACGTTGACAGCCAAGGACTCTTTGCTTTTCAGATTAATGTTCAGAGTCTCCTTGTTCTTACGGTTATTCTGACGATTACCGCCGCCTGATGTTTGATGTTCGTCCCGATCTGGATTAGACATTTGTACCCCCAGCTGTTTTAATTTCTCAGTACTCACTTCAGCTGCTTTGGCGTTGACGATGAAAGATGGCCAGTCTTGGAACTGAGTTGAGCCTGTCCACATGCTAATAATAGGCAAGAGATTTGCCTTGCAAGTGTCTATGGTAACAGCAGCAGGAGTCCCTGGAGGCATCTTCAGGGCTTCTCGACGGAAGCGTTCAATGAAACTCTTAGCAGTTTTATTATATTTCTGTTTGATTTTATTGAGGGCAGACATAGTCATGTCATTGAATCCCTCATAGAATCGTTCCAGAAAGATTTGCTTGAGACCTGAAAAAGAAGTAATACAACCATCGGGCAAACTTCTGTACCAGTCGTATGCTACGCCGGCTAAACAACCGACGAACACTCTGGTAAGAAGAGCGTCATTTGGTTGGAGTTGAACAGTCATTATCTCGAAGTGATTGATGAACTGGCTCGGTGAGGTACTGCCGTCGAAGAGAGAGATTGTTGGAATTTTGTATTTGGGAGGAAATGGGACTTCCTTCCATTCAACTGGGTATGGCTGCTTGATTCCCAACCTTTGCAAGTTGTCTTTCTCTTTAAAAGCTTCAAACTGAGTTCGCAAGAGCTTGACAGCTTCATTGGCATCTTTGGATGATGAAGAAGGAGCCGGTTGAGTCAGAGTAGTAGGAGGAGGAACAGCATTGTAAGCACTACCCCTAGCTCCAGACTGACTGGGTGTAGTTTGAACTTGTACTTGTACAGGAGGCATTTGAGGAGATACTACCCCCAGCCCAGTGTTGACAGGCACCGATGAAGCTATGATTTCAGGATTCACAGCAGGTACAGTCGGTGGTATGGCATGTTGTGCCACAATGATAGAATGCATACTGGCGACCATTTCAGCCATGGTTTTCAGTTTGTCTTCTAGAGCAGCAATTCGCTGTTCTTGATTTGCAGAAGTTGAAGCGTCTGGATCTTCATTGACAACATAAGCTGTCACTTCTCTTGGTACACTACCAAATTACAGCATTTTAGCGACGGCCATTTAGCGACGGAAATTTTCCGTCGCTATTACCGTCGGATCACCGACGGATTTGTGACGAAATACCGACGGAAAGCAGTGGACAATTTTTTTTATTTTTTTATGTCCATATCCGTCGCTACGCCGTCGATAGGTCGTCGGCCAAGTAGCGACGGTTTTATATCCGTCGCTAGAACGTCGCATATTTTGGCGGCAAAAGCCTAAAATATTGGCGCGAGATTTGACTGACGACTTAGCGACGGAATAATCCTTCGCTACTCTGGCGCGAGATTTACTGACTACTTAGCGACGGAATAATCCGTCGCTACTCTCCGTCGCTAATTTCTGTACCCTAACTTAAATTGAACCGACGGGGGGGAAATTTTCATTCCCCCCCAAAACACTCTCTCTCTTCCCTCTCCCTCTCTCCGACGATCTCGCTCTCTCCGACCGGCGATCTCCCTCTCTCTCTCTAAGGTATGCTCTCTCTTCCCCCCCTCTCTCTCTCTCTATCTCCCTCTCTCTCTCTCTCTCTTTTACGATTTGGGGGGTTGGGGGGCTGTCGTAGTGGTCGGAGAGGGTGTGGGGCAGGGGGTTTCGGGTACGGGGTGGGGTGGTCGGGGCAAGGGTGGAGTGGGGTGGTCGGGGGCAGGGGGGTCGGGGAGGGGTCGGGCAGGGGTGGGGGGGTGGTCTGGGCAGGGGGGGTTCGGGTAGGGGGTGGGGTGGTCGGGGCAAGGGTGGGGTGGGAGAGGGGGCAGGGGGGGTCGGGGAGGGGGTCGGGCAGGGGTGAGGGGGTGGTCTGGGCAGGGGGGGGGTGGGAGAGGGGGTCGGGCAGGGGTTGGGGGAGGGTCGGGCAGGGGTTGGGGGGGTCGGGGCAGGGAGGGCAGGGGGGTGGGAGAGGGGGTCGGGCAGGGGTTGGGGGGGGGTCGGGCAGGGGTTGGAGGGGGTCGGGGCAGGGGGGCAGGGGGTGGGAGAGGGGGTCGGGCAGGGGTTGGGGGGGGTCGGGGCAGGGGGGGCGTAGGAGGGACTCTGGAGTCCCCGCGCAGGAGTCCTCCTCCTCCTCTCCCATAGACACACACACACACACGGACACACACACACACACGGACACACACACACAGACACACACACACACGGACACACACACACACACACGGACACACACACACACACACGGACACACACGGACACAGACACACGGATACACACACACTCAGACATATATATCATGGTTTAAAGTATCGGCCGATACCGATCCGATACGGCCGATACCGATACGGTTTGGCATGTTCCGATCCGATACCGACCGATACCAAGTATTGACCGATACCGACATTGGGGGTCTTTGTTCCGGTCAATTCGACAAAGAAAATTAAACAAAAAAGACAAATCAACAAGGGTTTAAAGCATAACAAGGTTGTAGAAGCATGTAAAAGAAGAAAATCACATCAATTGAAGAAAATCACATCTATTGTTTGTAAACCAATCGGTAAGGGTGACTACTATTTCATTTAATTTCAAAACTACTAAGAAATAACACTGAAAATACTTAAAATTAAGCCTAAATGTATAAAATATATGTTTTTAAATGTAAATAATTTATTAATAATTATTTGTTCCCCGATACCAAAAAATCCGATACTCCGATCCGAAACCGCCGATACTACCGATATCGCCGATACCAATACTCATAGGAATAGTCTGATACCGATTCCGATACCGATACTTTGAACCTTGATATATATATATATATATATATATATATATATATATATATATATATATATATATATATATATATAGGCATAATTTTAAGTAATTTATTAATAATATATATATATATATATATATATATATATATATATATATATATATATACACAGACACACGTCGTGAAGTCTAGTATATATATTTGATTAGCTAAGGTAGAAGTTTAGCCTAATTAAGGTTAGTTTTGACAGAGTTGACTTGGACTCCTAATTTGACCCAGAACTAGTCTAGTATACCATCTGCTCCTCCTTTCTTCCCTTCTTCTCATTCGACTATCTCGGCCTCCTATTCGGCCTACTATTCCGATATGCGTTTGATACGGTCTACCTAACCTATATACTGATACTAATCTGATACTCTCTGATATTAAGTACATCCGGCTTACTAGCTAGCGGATCCACCAGTTACATGATTATATACTAATTATGTTAGATTGTGATACTAAGTAGCCTCGTCGTAGGCCTAGCGTGTTATCCACAAGTTTAGTTTTTCTTACGATATGAGTATCGGTATCGGGCTATTAATTCTTATGTTTAGTTTGTCTTACGATACAGATATTCACATCAAATCGAGCATGAATCGTTACTTTGTTGATCGTACATGGATGTACAAACGACAACACGAGAGCAGAATTGGTGTGAGTGACGATTTTCAGGCAGGTGTGGAAGTATTTCTTAAGTATGCCATGAGCAAAACTCAGTACATGGACGATAACAAAATCAAGTGTCCATGTGTTAATTGTCACAATAGACGTTTCGAAGAAGTGATGACTGTGAGAGATCATTTGACCCGTAAGGGTTTCGTACGTGATTACGGCCTGTGGTCATCGCAAGGTGAATTATATTCAGAAAGAAAGGCTGCAGAAGCTGGTACTTATGCTTTTGATGATAATGCTGCAACGGATGTCCTCGAAGACGACGGATGCTCTGTGGATTATGGAGACATGCAGAACCTTGCACGAGATATGGTGTATGCTGCGGCAGGGCCTAATTTTGATCCGGAGGATCCTAATCCCGAGGCAAAGGAGTTCTATGATATGTTTAAGGACGCAGATACTCCTCTATATCCTGGTTCTGAGACTCATTTCGCACTGTCAGTGACGATGCGGTTGTTGAACATAAAGTCTGATTTTAACTTGCCACAAGCTTGCTATGATCGGATCACACAATTAACTAATGAGGTGTTACCGAAGGAATCAAAAGAGCTCCCAAGAAACTTCTACAAGTCAAAGATGATGGTCCGACAACTGGGACTGGGGTACGAGAAGATAGATTGCTGTCGCAACGGATGCATGTTGTATTACAAAGAGAATTGCGTATTAGAAAGTTGTTGGTTCTGTAATGCGGATCGTTACAAGACAGTACAGGGAAAAGGAAAGTCAACTAGAAAACGACGTCCTTACAAGTATATGCATTACTTGTCGATCACGAAGCGCTTACAGAGGATGTATATGTCTCTGAATACAGCAGAACACATGACGTGGCACAGTGAAGATCGCATAAAGGACGAAGGAGAATTGTCACATCCTTCGGATGGGGAGGCGTGGAAATATTTTGATTTGTGTCATCCAGATTTTGCTGCAGAGCCTAGAAATGTACGCCTGGCGCTATGTTCTGATGGCTTCGCCCCTTTCGGACAGTCGGGATCTCAATACTCATGCTGGCCGGTCATTCTTACCCCTTACAATCTGCCACCATGGATGTGTATGAAGACTCCTTATATGTTCTTGACAGCTATCATACCCGGTCCCAAAAATTCGACAAAGAACATCGATATATATTTACAGCCGTTGGTGGATGAGCTGAAACAGTTGTGGGAGATCGGCGTCACGACCTATGATATTTCCAGAAAACAAAACTTTCAGATGAGAGCTTCACTCATGTGGACAATCAATGATTTTTCAGCATACGGTATGCTGTCAGGATGGAGTACGCACGGCAACATGTCTTGTCCGATATGTATGAAAAATAGTAAGGCGTTCCGCCTTAGACATGGAGGAAAAACTTCTTTCTTTGACTGTCACCGTCAATTTCTGCCAACGAGACATCCTTGGCGAAAGAACAAGGACGCGTTCAGATATGGAAAACAAGAATTTTCTGAACCTCCTGCCAGATTGTCGGGATACGATATTTGGGAAGATGTAAAGGAATTGCCCACCACAATGGAAGATCCATCGAACAATCGTGTCGAGGGGTTCGGACAAAGCCATAACTGGACCAAACGGAGTATCTTCTGGGACTTGCCTTATTGGAAAGATAATCTTATTAGGCATAATCTTGATGTCATGCATATCGAAAAGAATGTGTTCGATAATGTCTTCAATACCGTTATGGATATTAAAGGAAAGACGAAGGACAATCCAAAAGCAAGACAAGACATGGCCGAGATATGCAAACGTCATAATCTAAACTTGATACAAAGGGGAGCTGGTGGACAAGTAACTAAGCCGATAGCGCCATACGCATTGAGCAAGGAAGATAGATTAATAATCTGCAAGTGGATATCTACTTTAAGATTTTCTGACGGCTATGTGTCGAATTTGTCTAGATGCGTTGATCTCAATGAACGCAAGCTAACAGGAATGAAGAGTCACGACTGCCACGTGTTTATGAAAAGATTACTGCCCATTGCGTTGAGAGAGTTGTTGCCTTCTGCTGTATGGGTTCCGTTGGCCGAGCTGTCTACATTCTTCAGGGATATCTGTTCAACTAAGCTCACGGTGCAACATATGATACAACTTGAGGAGAAGATTGTCTTAACAATTTGCAAGTTAGAGAAAATATTTCCACCGGGTTTCTTCGACAGTATGGAGCATCTACCGATTCATCTAGCATACGAAGCCCGTGTCGGTGCATCTGTTCATTATCGATGGATGTACCCCTTTGAAAGGTAAATAAAAATCGATATAATTTAAGTGGATTTTACAATTCATTGTTAATTCTCAAGATAATTTGTCTCTCTAGGTATCTACATCATCTAAAGAAGAAAGTTGGCAACAAGGCTCATATAGAGGCTTCGATATGCGAAGCATATCTTATCGAGGAGGTGTCAAACTTTTGCTCCATTTATTTTGATACTCATGTTGAGACAAATCGAAATAGACCTCAAAGGAATGACGAAGACGTTGAGGAAGGAGGTATATTCAATTTAAGGGGCAAGCCTATTGGGACTAGTAAGAAATGGTGGTTGAGTGACGATGAGTATGATGCCGCTCACCGATATGTCTTGTTAAATTGTGACATACAAGAAGTGAGAGATTTGGAGAAGTAAGTGACTACACCTCGTTATAATCTCTAATTTGGTGAGGTAAGTGACTACACTAATTTTTATTCTCTCTAACAGTGTATTTAGAGATGAAGTCAAAATAAGGACACCCGATATTACCGATGAGGGACTTCAAAGAGAGGTTGATTTTACCTTTCCGTCATGGTTTCGAGATTACGTAAGTAACTGAGATAATATGTTATGCGGCTACCATTTAAATATATATATGCAACTAAAACATTTAAAGTTTACAGGTTTTATTAGCTGAACCAAGTACACTCACAAATGAGAGCATTCGTTATTTGTCATTGGGACCGAAGAAGCATGCAAAGACTTGGCCCGGCTATGTCGTTAATGGCTTCAAGTTTAAGACAACTCAACATCCTATAAATGCCGAATTTCTCAATGACGGCTTCAGTACGAAGGATTCTGGTGTTTGCATAAGAGGCACAATCTATGACGACGAGCCGGACTTTGACTATTATGGAGTGCTTCGGGATATTGTAGAATTACAATATAGTGCCCCATTTGATATGCATATTGTTATGTTCAAATGTGAGTGGTTCGATACGACACCAAATATCGGTTGGAGAATCGATAAACAATTTGGATTCGTCGATATAAATCATCGCAGGAGGTATAGAGGGTCCGATACGTTTGCGATAGCAAGTCAGGCTGTTCAAGTCTACTATACAAGCGACCCAAGGCGTCGTAGAGATCGCTTTGACTGGTGGGCAGTATGCAAGATTAAATCTAGAAATACATTCAACGTTGGAGACCCAGCATACCAAGAGGACCAGATCGAAAAGCCCCAATACTTGGGACAACAGTCTTGTGACATGGATGTTGAATTAGAGGTTGATATACCTCTTGCTGATGAAAATAGAGGGAAGGAAGAGGTTGATATACAAGACTTAGATGTCAACCAGGGGAGAAAGAGGCGTCTTGTCCCAAGTATTAAGACTGAAGAAGAAGAAGAAGAAGAAGAAGAAGAAGAAGAACTTTATGAGGATGAGGATGAGGATACAGATGAATTCGACGATGAGGATGATGATGAAGATGAGGCCGAGGCCGAGGAAGAGGACGATGACGATGATTAAATATCGCTATATTTCAGTTGTATCTTGAAGCACCCAATATCTAGTCTCGAATCCTAAATTATCCTATTACATTTGGATTTACAATTACAAGTCTAGTGGAACACAGGATGCCCTTTCATCAAAAGTTACAAGAATTGTACTTTGTTGTATTGGTGCGTGATTTTATCAGATTTTGTGTATCTAGCTTTTATTCGTACTTCACTTCTGATTGTAATATTTATTTCAGTTTGGGATATTTGCGTATTATTGTATGAGTTTCTTTTTGCAGATGGCACTCCTAGGCCTACTCGTCTGGGCGGCACTCATCGCCCTGCTGCTGGTATGGATATGTTTAGTTTTATATTCATTTATAAATCTATGTTGTCGGTATTTTGTTTATGTGTTCTATTTATAGGGCATGGTTGCGAGCACCCGTACTGGTGGTGCTGGCCGTGGTCATGGCGGTGGCGACGGCGGCGGCGGTGGTGGTGGTGGTGGTCGTCATGGGCGTGGGCGTGGGCGTGGTGGTAGCGGTCGTGGTCGCCAGCCGCATTCCCCGGATGTGACCTCCGATCCCGACTTGGAGAGCCCGGACACAGGCTCTTCCTGCCGTCATTCTTCCTCGGTGCTACCGACATCGTCGTCGAGGCCTGTGACTCCATCCGCTAGCGGATCCGTTCCGCCACCGGATGTACCAGCGGATGCAGCAGCAGATGCAGCAGGGGGCCCAGCAGTTACTGCAGGGTGGGCCTCGGAGTACCCCGGGATTCAGTTTCATCCTGTTACCGGGGAGTACGTGCGCGGACCCGCGGATCCCCCGACGCCACCAGAGAGGCTGGTGGGCGAGTTCCGACGAGAGCTATGGCCCGCTGGTGAATCGTAAGTAAATTTAAGTTAATTTATTAAATTTGTTTCACTTATTCAAGTTAATAATCCAGTCGTTGCTTCTTTATAGGTTTTTCCCGTGGGATGCTGCCCGAATTCTATGGCGCATTATCCGGGATAACTACCATGGCCCCTACCTCAATTTTTCTGAGGTACCTCAGGACATGAAGTACGTCTGGCTCGACGAGATGAGGGTATAAATCCGTCGGTGAATTATTAATTATTCTTTAAATCATTAAATTTTTTATTACGTGATATTTGAATTTGTATGTCAGAGAACGTTCTGGTGGCCCCCCCATCGCGAGGAGGCGATCCGCAGGACCTACAAAGCCGCCGCCGGGAAGAAGATACGGGATGCGGTGTACGACCTTCGTACGGTGCATACGAGGAAGGACTGGATCCGGGCGGAGTACTATGAGCAGATGTTGGAGAAGATGGATACTCCGCAGTTCAAGCTAAAATCGGAGAAAGCTAAGGCTAATCGACAGGTCGCGGGTCTGCATACGGGGGGATCAAGGCCCCACGCATTGACGCGTGCAGATTTGGTGAGATAGCGCAAATTCAAATTCATTCTATTATTTAATTTTGTACTGTTAATATACGAAGTTAATTAAATTCTACGTATGCAGGCCCAACGGGCGGTGAAGCAGGGGAAAGAGGCGGAGACGGTCACCGCTCACAATGTATTCGTGCATACGCACAAGAGGCAGAAGGACGGGAGCTTCGTCGACGCGAGGGCCGAGGAGACTGATGTAAGTACTTACGTTTATGAGATTTATGTTAGAAATATAATTATTGTTAAGTTAATTAGATAAACTTAGGATTCAGACTATAACTTAGGGAAACATAGGATTTAGATTATAACTTAGGAAAACTTATAGTATAAACACATTCATTGGATAGGCTGCGTATCGTGAGGCACTTAGTCGGCTTGAGATCGAGCCCCCTTCCGAGAATGTCGACGAAACGACGCCCACCCAGACGCACTCTTCTATGGCCGCTCGCTACGACGACGTGTTCGTAGAATCCGTCGGCGGCGTTAGGAAAGGGCGCGTCTACGGCTTAGGTTCCATGGCGCCCTCGTTGCAGCCGTCCCCGAGATATCCACCGCCTCCGCCTCCCCCAGCGCCCCCGGTTGACGATGTGAGGGCGCAGCTTGCGACTCTGACCTCCGCGGTGTCAGATTTGCTGGCGATAGTGTTGGGGCGCTATCCGTCTGCTCCCGGTCCGTCTGCTCCCGGTCCATCTACTACTGCTGCCGGTGCTTCGGATCGACCTGGTCCTTCTTCCCCCGGACGGCTTTCGTTTAACCGCTCTGCGGACGCCCGCATCGTATCGGATAACACCATCTTGACGCTCCTTGACATGATGTCGCCATAGCAGCTACGTGCGCTTCCAGACCATGTCTTGTCCCAAGTGCCGGCACACACGGTGGAGGAGTACATACGCAAAGCGGATGCGGCGGCACGAGCACGAGACGATCCGACGGACGGGGTTTGATTTTGTTTATGTTGTTGGTTTTGTAGACATTTGGATACATTGTATGTTCGGATATTTTTTTTATGTTTGGATAATTTAATGTTGGATATTGGATATATTGTGTTGGTAATATTTTGTTGGATATTGGATACGTTGGATATTGGTGTCGGATATGGATATTTTGCATATAGATATATGGTGTTGGATATTGGATACGTTGGATATTCGTGTTGGATATGGATATATGGTGTTGTATATGGATATTTTGCATGTTTGATATCGTGTTGGATGTGTTGTATAAACAGGAAAGAGTCTGTTTGCAGTATTTTTTTTTTCAAAAATTAGCAGTTAGCGACGGACTGGCGACCACTCAGCGACGGATAGTCCGTCGCTAACTGGAGAAACTGAGGTTAGCGACGGAGTGTCGACGTAAAATCCGTCGCTACCTGGAGCATTTTAATAAAGCGACGGATTGGCGACGGACGATCCGTCGACCTGATGCTGTTTGATGTCCAGAAATTTTAGCTTTCGCGACGGATTGGCGACTAACTTACGGCGGACTGGCGACCACTCAGCGACGGATTATCCGTCGCTAACTGGAGAAACTGAGGTTAGCGACGGAGTGGCGACGTAAAATCCATCGCTACCTGGAGCATTTCAATAAAGCGACGGATTGGCGACGGACGATCCGTCGAACTGATGCTGTTTGATGTCCATAAATTTTAGCATTAGCGACGGATTGGCGACTAACTTACGGCGGACTGGCGACAAAGTCCCGACGGACTATCCGTCGCTAACTGTAGAAATTTAATGTATCGACGGATTGGCGACGTAATATCCGTCGCTACCTGGAGAATTTTACATTGAGCGACGGTTTAGCGACGGAATGTCCGTCGGTAATTGGGTATCAGAAAATCTCTGATACGCTTTTGCCGACAAATTTACGACGGATTAGCGACGGATATTGGGTATCAGAAAATCACTGATACGGTTTTGCCGACTCGTTAGCGACGGAGTTTTCCGTCGCTAACCCTATATCCTGATACAAGTTTTGACGAAAGCTAGTCGGTAATCCGTCACTATATATATTTAAATACGCCGACGGTTTTCCGTCGCTAAGTCGTCGCTGAGCGACGGAGTAGCGACGGATATGTTTTAGCGACGAGGTTATTCCCGACGGCTGTTTTACCAAAATATCCGTCGGTAATCCGTCGGTATTTATTTTTGGCGACGGACTACCGACGGATAAGGCCGTCGGTAAATCCATGTATTTTGGTAGTGGTACAGTGGAAGACACTGTACGTTTAGAACTTTCGATATATGCATCATAGTCGGAGAAAGAATCGTCTCCTGACTGAGAAGTAGGAAGATAACCCGAAGGATCTTGAAGAAGATTCCTCTCTCGGCTTCGGGAACGGGTATGTTGAAATACTCCTTCAGAGGATTCTTGGAGAAAATTCAAATAACGTTGGCTTGGCTTGCGAGGCTTGCCGTGCTTGGAGCATTTTCTACCCCCAGTGTCTCGGGAAGCCATGTTGACAGAAGCGTACAAAACTTCGTCTTTATCCTCTGACATCGGTTCAGTTTTAGCAAAAGTCAAACGATCGAAGACAGATCGCTTTGTTGTTTGACAACAACATTGGATGATGACTTTATGATTGCAATGATGATCAGATGATTGAACTGAAGGAGTTGAGGCATTATCCCGTTTTTGCCTGAGATATTCTCGGAGGTCAGAAACCATGCCAGGATGGGGAAAAGTTCGAGGAACGTGTTCTTTGACAACATTCGGAACATGGTTCTGATTCTTCAAATGTTTTGTCCCCTGTGTGTACAAGGAAGTGCTCACCTCATTGGCATAGGTATCAGGATTTTTGTTCCTGGAGGTTTGTCTTTGAGGCCTGACCTTCGGCATAGGTTGCTTACATTTTGCCGAAGTTGACCTATTAAGATATGTTCTTAGGTCTGCAAATTCATCCCCAGGGGTTTCTGTTTGAGACACCAACAGTTTTCCTTGTTTAGAACGGGATATCTTGAATGTTGGGAGGTCTTGGAATTCTGCTACCGGGGTAGACAGAATACCTCTTTGATCAGTACAAGTTCCTTTGTCATGAAGGAAAGAAGAATCCTTGTTTGAAGGAGTTCTTGTACTGACAGGTGCCGAAGCACGTTCAATTTGATCTTCTTCGGTAAAGACCGAGGAAGACTGAGAAAAGACCAAAGGGCCTTTTTCTTTATTTTAAGAAGAAGGGTTAGCTAAAGAGCGTTTTCCTCTGTTGTCTTCCAAGTCATGAGACAAGGAAGTCTGAGAAAAGACCAACGGGCCTTTTTCCTTGTTTTGAGGAGGGAGAGGAATAGCCAAAGGACTACCCCCAGTAGATTGTGCTGGAACAGCAGAGTGTTTAAGAGGAGGAACAGAGGCTTTCCCTTTGTTATGAGAAGAGGAGAGTTTAGCCAAAGGGCTGTTACTCTTGGATTGCGCATGCTTGGTTTGCGCATGGGTGGATGGCGCACTGGCCACTTGTGCATTAGAAGCTTTGGCAGAAAGTGCACTGGTTCTAGCCACAGAAACTGTGGTTTGCGCATCAGGAGTCCTTGCTTTAGAGTGCTTGGGATGCACTTTGGTTGTTGGAGTGTTGGTTTGCACAGGAAAAGCTACTGCCAACTGCGCTAGGGTCTTAGGAGTCTTAAATTTTGACAAGGCAGTATATGAAGTAGCCTGTGCAATAGTTGCAACAGATTGCACAGCATTGACTGCAACAGATTGTGCAGCAGTTGATGAGACAGACTGTGCAGCAGTTGGCACAGCAGATTATGCAGCAGTCTGGCTAGCAGATTGTGCAACAGAGTGTGCAGCATCCTTGGTGGCAAAACTGCCAGATTGTGCAGCAGTCTTGGAGACCCATACTGAGCGTACTTTGCTCTTGGCAGAAGTGGCTGAAGTACGGAGAGAGGTCTTGGAGTTAAGCATCGCCTCGTAGGCTGTCTGGTTGACTTTAACAACCAGCGTCTTCTGCATCTTTCCGATAGACGCTACGTCACATTGAGTTGCCACTTCCTCGTCGGAGGAGAAAGTTGTCCCCAGCAGAGTCGTCATTTTGTTTGCAAAAACAAAAGTATGAAACTTTATTGATACAAACTGTGTAATAAAAATTACAAGAATTCTGGGAAAATTACAACTGTAGGAATCCAATTTAGATGATGATTGTTTTATCCTTTGGACGACGTGAACTTTGAAGACGGAGCCTTTGAAGTTGAAAACAACTCTGGAAACTGAAGGCAAAAAGCCTCGGAAGTTGAAGGCAAAAGCATCGGAAGAATGCAGCAGCACTTGGGCAAGAACTCCTGGACTCTCTGATTTCTGGTTTCTGATATATGATCTCTGATCCCCTGATCTGAAGACTTGAAACTCTATTTATAGAGTTCTAGAAATAACTAACTTTTAGTTATTCTGGACTGCGCAGGATAGTTTGCGCAGCAAATGGATTGCGCAGCTGTGGACTGCGCAGGCAGTTGCTGGATCGTGGGCCAACTGTCTTGGACACATGGCATTATTTGATTGAAATGTGCATGATCGTGCATAGGCAGTTGCCACGTAATGAGCAATTGATGGCCTGAATGCCACATGTACTTTGTCAGTTATGTTGATAGAATGAGCAACCTGAACTGCGCAGACTTTGGTTTGCACAGGATTAGACTGCGCAGGAATGGATTGCGCTGCCAGCTGTCAGCCGCCCTCGAGCACTGTACGGCGCAATAAACGAACAGTTTCCTCGTTCTTCGTGCTGTCAGCTGTCAGAGATTTGATTTGGTTGTCAGGTAATGATGACTCTTGCCACGTCAGCCTGCGCAATTGGATGTGTACGCAGTCTAGCATGCGCAATTGGATTGCTGTGCAATCTGTTGTCTGTGCAATTTATTAAAATGATGTATATCTTGATTCTTTGTCTTTGTTGATTGATACAACTTGATTTTTTAGGACCTATGTAAAAAAAATCTTGAAAAGATTTTATATGGATAAATCTCATCCACTGAGTAGCCCCATGATTGTTCGATCTTTAGATGTAAAGAAAGATCCATTCCGTCCTCGAGAGGATAATGAAAAATTATTAGGTCCGGAAGTACCATATCTTAGTGCTATTGGGGCTTTGATGTATCTTACAAATTGTACAAGACCTGATATAGCATTCTCAGTAAATTTACTGGCAAGATATAGCTCAGCACCAACAAAACGACATTGGAATGGTGTTAAACATATATTACGTTATCTTCGTAAAACAACTGATATGGGCTTATTTTACTTAAAAAAAATTAGTATCACAAGTTGTGGGTTATGCTGGTTATCTATCTGACCCACATAAAGGAAGATCTCAGAGTGGATATGTGTTTACTTGTGGTGGTCCTGCAATATCATGGCGCTCAGTGAAACAAATATTAGCAGCAACTTCTTCTAATCACTCAGAAATTCTGGCCTTGCATGAAGCAAGTCGAGAGTGGATATGGTTAAGAACGATGACTCAGCATATCCAAGAATCATGTGGGTTATCTTCAACAAAGAATACTGGGACAATATTGTATGAAGACAATGCTGCTTGTATTGCACAAATCAGGAATGGCTACATCAAATGCGACAGAACGAAGCATATATCACCTAAATTTTTCTACACTCACGAGCTACAGAAGAATGGTGTCATTGACGTTCGGCAGATACAATCAAGCAAGAATTTTGCAGATTTATTCACTAAAGTATTACCAACCACAACATTCAGAAAGATGATTCAGAATATTAGGATGCGTCAGCTAAAGGATCTTTTGCCAGCATCAGGGGGAGCGTGATCACTAATTCTCAAACTGTACTCTTTTTTCTTCGACCAAGTTTTTATCCCATTGGATTTTTCTTGGCAAGGTTTTAACGAGGCAGTTTATCACGCTTACACATTTTGTGTAATATGCACTCTTTTTCTTTCGTCCAAGTTTTTATCCCATTGGGTTTTTCTTGGCAAGGTTTTAACGAGACATATTCCATATTACATCGGACATCCAAGGGGGAGTGTTGTAAATATAGATGTCCCATGACTCTTAGCCATCCATAACTTATGTAACTCATGTCCTTTGGTTTCATAACTTATGTAACTCATGCCCTTTGATTTCATAACTCATGACCTTTGGCAATCCATTGTAAACCTATATAAAGGTCATATTGGATGAATGAAACGACACACAACTTTCTTCTCCATTTTCTCTTGTTGCTCTCTCTCTAGTTTATAACATTCCTAATATTTTATATGCGTTATCGCGTCGTCATGACGCAATTAACACGTGGCGTGGTTATTACGCGGGAGTTTACACGCCTATAAATATCCCCCGTCTTCTTCAAAATCACTTGGACAAAATTTAGGGTTAGGGTTCCGATCTCCATGGCCTAAAGATCTCAACGGGGCAACAACAATGACGGAGAAGTGCCAAATGGTACAGTTCCTTTTATAAAGGGTTCTCTTTATCAATTCCTTGTTAGGGTTTGTAATTCATCTTCTTTTCTCTATTGGCACAAAATTAGGGTTTAGATACTGGTAGGTTTCCGAACTCCTAGAACATAGAGACTGGAATTTCTACCATGGTTTGCCATCTCGATCAACAATTAACAGATTGGAAGAGAATATTTGGGAGATTTTTGGGAATTTTATTGATCTAAAAGCTGGAAAATACAATGTAAGTAAAATTGCAGGTATGAGAAGAAAAATAAATTTCTGATAACAATTTTCTCATGATTCTCTCTCCTCTATACAATGTATTTATACTCATACCTAGCTGCTGATGTGTCCTCTGCTCTGTCATGTGCAGGCACTGATTGGCTGCAACTGTTGAGCTGGACAATGACGTGGCAATGAGGGAGTCACATGGCCAACTGTCATAACTACCTGTGCAGGAAGAAGAATGCTGGAAACAAAGGAAAATGAAGGAAAGATGGGTTGATACTGAGCCAATGAGCTGGGCTCGTATCAATTCCCCCTCTTAAACTGACCTTGTCTCAAGGTCAAAGTGGGGATATGTTTTGATGAAGTGCTCATATGGAATCCATTGAGCATGCTCTCTGTCTGAATGTTTCCATTGCACCAATAAGTCCACAGAAGCTTTGTTGTCCCTCTTGAACAACCTCCTCTCTAAGATCAAGTCAGGTTCTAGAATTAAACCTTCCAGCTAAGTAGGAGCTCTAGCTTGGACTTCCCTGCCATCACTAATCCTCTTCTTTAGTTGTGAAACATGGAATACTAGATGGATGAGTGAACCAAATGGAAGTGCTAACTTGTAAGCCACTGCACCAATTTTTGCCAAAACTTCATAGGGCCCAAAGTATTTAGGAGACAACTTCTGAGGTCTTTTCTGTCCAACTGAGACTTGCCTATAAGGTTGCAATTTGAGAAAAACCCAGTCCCCAACTTCAAACACCCTGTCAGTTCTTCTAGTGTCAGACATTTTTTTATTCTATCTTGGGCTATATGTAGATTGTCTTTGAGTAGTTGCAATGCATTGTCTCTAGAATTCAGGGCTTCTTCTACAATTCTGTCTTGAGGAGGATCAGGAATGTAGGTTAGAATATGGGAGGAGGCCTACCATAGACAGCCTCAAAGGGGGTGACTTGGGTGGAAGAGTGCCAATTGGTGTTGAACCAGAATTCAGCCCAAGGAAGGAACTTACTCCACTCATGAGGCCTATGCCCACAGAAACACCTCAAGTAAGCTTCAATGCACCTGTTGGTAACTTTTGTCTGCCCATCTGTTTGAGGATGGTAGGCAGTACTATACTTCAACTGGGTTCCCTGAGCCTTGAAGAATTTCTGCCAAAATTGGCTTGTGAATATTGGATCTCTATCACAGACTATAGACTTGGGCATTCCATAGAGCTTAAAAACTCCTTCAATGAAAACATAAGCCACCATAGCAGCAGTATAGGGATGAGACAGAGAAAACAAATGAATGTATTTTGTCAATCTATCTACTACTACTATTATAGTAGTTTTGTGGTAGCTAGTAGGTAATCCCTCTATGAAATCCATAGAGATATCCTCCCATATTCTATCAGGTATGGGTACGGGTTGTAGTAATCCAGCTGGGGATGTATTTTCAGATTTGTTTTGCTGATACACTCCACAAGCCTTGATGTAATTCTTGACAGAAGTCTTTATTTTCTTCTAGTAGTAGCACTTTTTGAGCCTGTGCAGAGTTTTTGTTACACCTGAATGACCTGCCTGGACATGGTCATGGTGTTCTTTGAGCATGGTAGTCACAAAATCAGACATGGGGTCTATGAATAGTCTGTTTTTGTAATAGAGACGACCTTGTTTCAAAGAATATTTAGTAGGATTCAACTTGCCTTGCTCCCACTTGTTCAGATGCTCTTGGTAGAAGTCTGAATGTTTCATTTGCTCCTGGAATTGAGTTAGCCAGTTAGCAGTGATCATTGTAACAGCACATAAGGACAGTGCTTCCTTCCTGGAAAGGCTATCTGCAGCAACATTCTCCCTTTCTTTTTTATATTCCACCCTGTAATTGTACCCTTGTAATTTGGCTAACCACTTATGCTGAGCTTCTGTACACATCTTCTGCTCCAGGAGGTATTTGAGAGACTGGTGATCAGTCTTAATGATGAACTCTCTCCCCCACAAGTATTGATTCCACTTTTTAATGGCTAACAATATAGCTAACATCTCCTTTTCATAGGTGGATAGGACCTTGGTCTTCCATTTTAAACCCTGGCTTAGAAAAGCTATAGGTTTTCCCCGTTGCATAAGGACTGCACCTATGCCATCACCTGATGCATCACATTCTAGCACAAAAGTTTTAGAAAAATTGGACATTCTCAGTACTGGTGGTCTAGTCAGGGCCAACTTCAACTGCTGGAAAGCATTCTGGGCTGCATCACTCCACTGGAAGGCATTCTTCTTGAGTAGGTCAGTTAGAGGTTTAGCTATAGCCCCATAACCTGTATAAATCTTCTGTAGTACCCAGTGAGTCCTAGGAAACCCCTTAGACCCTTGATTGTAGTAGGTACTGGCCACTGTTTTACTGCCTCAGTCTTCTCTGTGTCCACCTGTATTCCTTCTTGAGATATAACATGCCCCAAATACCCAACTCTAGCCAAGACAAATTGGCATTTGCTCTGTTTGATCTTCAAGTTATTCTCTGAGAGTTTGTAAAATACCTTCTCCAAATGTCCTAAGTGCTCTTCAAAACTTTTACTGTAAATCAGAATATCATCAAAGAAAATGAGTACAAACTTTCTCAGGTAATCTTAGAACAAGGTGTTCATCATTGCTTGGAAGGTGGAGGGTGCATTAGTGAGCCCAAAGGGCATCACAAGGAACTCATAGTGTCCTTCATGAGTTCTAAAAGCTATTTTGGAGATGTCTTCTTCAGCTACCCTAACCTGATGATATCCAGATCTCAGGTCTAGTTTAGAGAAAATTGTGGCTCCATAGAGTTCATCAAACAGTTCATCTATAAAGGGAATAGGAAATTTATCCTTTACTGTGTTTTGATTTAAGGCCCTATAATCTATACACATTCTCCAAGAGCCATCCGATTTTTTAACTAAGATAACAGGAGAAGAGTAAGAGCTAGTGCTTGGTCTAATAATTCCACTAGTCAACATTTCAGTAACTTGCTTCTCTATTTCATTTTTGTGTATATAAGGGTGCCTATAGGGTCTTTGGCAAACTGGGGAGGCTCCAGGTAACAAAGGGATCCTGTGATCAAAGTCCCTCTTGGGGGGCAGGCCTGTAGGCTCTTCAAACAGGTGACTAAACCTATCTAATAAGGGTTTGAGAGCAGAGTTTGTACCTGGTGTCATAGAGGCATTCTCCAGAGTGTATAACTGAATGATGTAGAATTAGAATTTTTGCCTGAGGTCCTTGCTGTCCACCTCATTTAGACTGTTCATGTCAGCATTCAATCCTCTGAGAGTGTATTTCTGCCGTTGGTGCTCAAACTTCATAGTCAGTTTGTGAAATTTCCAATTAATGTCCCCCAGGGTACGAAGCCAGTTAGCCCCTAGAACAATCTGACATCCTGTAATAGGCAATTTGAGTAGATTCACCCTTAGCTTATTCCCTTGGCAGTCAATCATCACATCAGAACATAGCCCTTTACTCTGCAGCTTATCTCCATTAGCCACTAAGACTTCAAAAACTTCATTAGCAGTGACAGGGAGCTGTAACCTTTCACTGAATTGTTTATCCACAAAGCTGTGGGTTGAGCCAGAGTTAACCAAGATGATGACTGGTTTACCTTGTACAGTGCCTCTCAATTTCATAGTAGAGCATTGAGTGGTTCCTGACAGTGCCTGTAGGGAGATGGAGAAATTCTCTGAAGCAGTGTCTCTCTGATTTTTGTATTCTTCTTCCTTATTCATCTTATCCCTTTGATCTTCATCTGCAATTAGCATAAACAGTCTTTTCTTCTTACATTTATGACCCTTAAACCACTTGTCTTCACACAAGAAGCATAATCCCAAGTTTTTCCTCCTAACAATTTCTGTTGGAGATATGGTAGGTCTCCCTGGTGTTGGAGTGTGAGTGGTAGCCTTCTTTCCCTGTTCTGAAGCAGCTGGAGTCATTTGGACAGGGTTAGTTAGGGAATCAACTGCCACACTGTATTTACTGGAGTAGGAACCCCCTTTATAGATTCTTTTGCGTGCTAAGAACTTGGCTTCATGCAACTTGGAGAGCTGTATAGCTGTCAGTAGGCTCCTGGGATTGGAGAGCTGCATTTCATACCTGATTTCCTCCTTCAACCTCCCAATATAGTGACTTATAAGGCCATTTTCAGGAATTCCTTGCACCCTTTGAGCAATCCTTTGAAACTGGGAATTGTACTCGTGTACTCCTCTATCTTGTTTAAGCAATTTCAAGTCAATTAAGAAATCAGTGAACTGTGAAGGACCAAATTCCATCCTGATGCTCTGGTAGAAGTCCTTCCAGGACATAAAACCATTTTTGAGCTTCATAACCCAGTGCAACCAATATGCTGTTATGTTTTTAAGTTGAACAGAGCACAACTTGACCCTGTCACACTCTGGGGTGTTGTAAAAACTGAAATAATGATCCACCCTCATTAACCACTCCTCAACATCTCTTGTGCCATCAAACTCAGGTAGTTTGAGTCTATGTGCAGATGGCCCCCTGTTCTGATGGTTATTATTCTGGGGATTGAATAGTAGTGCTTGAGTATTAAGCCTTGGTGGGGTGAAAAGTACTGCAGGATTATTTGGATATGGGGGTTGGCTTGCCACAACTCCTAGTGCTTATGTATTTGCCAGTGTTCTTATGGGTGGTGATAAGGTTTGTTCACCAGATCTCATAGATACAGGCATCACTGCAGATCCCATACTTCCTGGGGCTGTGTTGCTAATTGGTGCTGGAAAATTTTGAGCTAACATTGGTGGTGCAGGTGTAGATGGTGTTAACAATGGAGAGGGGTTCCCCTAGGAAATCAGATGCTCAGAATCTCTTCGAGCTAGGGTTAGCTCTTCTAACATCCTTTCAATTCTATCAAATCGATCATCATTTGCTCAAATTTTCTGGAGAGATCTAGTACAGTACCTGACAGAGCTCCTACAGTGTCTTCGACTGCTTCGATCCGCTCTTCATCAAGGCCTCATCGTCCATCTGACACAATTCCTACAGATCCACCATAGCTCGAGCTTCCTTCATGGCTGCCCTCACTGACCGGATCTAAGTGCTCTGATACCAAATTGGTAGGTTCCCGAACTCCTGGAACATAGAGACTGGAATTTCTAACATGGTTTGCCATCTCGATCAACAATTAACAGATTGGAAGAGAATATTTGGGAGATTTTTGGGAATTTTATTGATATAAAAGCTGGAAAATACAATGTAAGTAAAATTGCAGGTATGAGAAGAAAAGTAAATTTTTGATAACAATTTTCTCATAATTCTTTCTCCTCTATACAATGTATTTATACTCATACCTATCTGCTGATGTGTCCTCTGCTCTATCATATGCAGGCACTGATTGGCTGCAACTGTTGAGCTGGACAATGACGTGGCAATGAGGGAGTCACATGGCCAACTGTCATAACTACCTGTGCAGGAAGAAGGAATGCTGGAAACAAAGGAAAATGAAGGAAAGATGTGTTGATGCTGAGCCAATGAGCTGGGCTCGTATCAGATGCGTCGATTACTCTTTCCATTTGCAATGTACAATTTATGTGAATTTGTGGTGATGATCCATATTTATTGTTGATTCTTCATTACAGTTTGAACTTTTCTTGTCGATTGCTCAATTTAGGGTTAGGGCAAGGATTTCGACGTGATCATCTCATTTCCGAATTACAATACAAGCTTTCCATTCCATCTTTGTCACGTCCCGATTCCGTGGAATCGATAGTCGTCCCCCGGGCGTGATGCCGTACGAACCTAAATTGCGCTCGCACAAGGCATAGTCATAAGGTTATCCGAAACACAACGACAACAGAATGTGCAGAGTAAATTGAACACACATTATAGAGAAGAAAACTTAAGCTTTATTGATAATGAACATCATTTTACAGACTCGATACAAGGGCGCCGCGTGGGCATTTTACAAGCTGACTCCATTACAAAGTGAACGTCGATGAGATAGCCATTACATACATTCATCCCTTGATTATACAACCAAAATTACAAAACCACCTGGGATGGTGGGAAGTCGCTCCATCTGTCTTCGATCTTCAACAGCGGAGTCTTCAAAAGGGTTTGATCCAAGCTTCGATGCACGGACGAAGCTTCAAAACACATGAGCGTTGCCTCCCTTCACGTAGCACGCTCCTCCCGATCTATCGCACCTG
This sequence comes from Iris pallida, assembly GCA_029216955.1. Classification (NCBI taxonomy): domain Eukaryota; kingdom Viridiplantae; phylum Streptophyta; class Magnoliopsida; order Asparagales; family Iridaceae; genus Iris; species Iris pallida. The sequence continues at coordinate 24,851,716 of JANAVB010005599.1, read as the reverse complement.
TAGAGAGAGCGAGGATCAATACAATCAACATGTACTGGCGAGTGGCTAATTAATTTTCAGGCTCTCATTTGGTTCAAGAATTTTAGATAGAATCATACAACTTGCTTTTAGTGGTCTTTCTAGCCATCCTAGATATTTTTATGCGAAGCATTTTTGACGAAACATAACCCAAGCAAGTTACACCAGAATTTCCTTCGGCAGAGCGCACTGCGCAACATAAAACTTACCATCACCTTCCCTGTTAGTCGATAACAATTTATATCAAGTGTTTGATGTGGAGGTCAATGGCATTAACTAGCCATCCTGGACATAGCCTGGTAAACGGGACCCTTGCAACGCAAGTAGCAAGCTCCGATACAAGTCCCCGTTTTACCGATTGCTTTATACCCAGCTCGGCTATAACCTGTTTCTTCCTAGGCCGAGTCGGTCCCGTGGCCCCGGGTTGCCGCTCGAAGAAACCATCGCCCTTATCGACAAGTTCTCCATGACCGTGGTCGGTTGACATGGTATATTTTAGGGTACCGTTGGGACTTGTTATGTTATCGATTCATTTACTTGGTCTTTTGCAAGCCTAACACAATTCTATCTCTTTTCTACACAACACATATTTTTCTCTTATCACATAAAACTTGTATTCATTCAAGAGAATCATTCAAATTCGATATCAATACCCGAGTTCTCATTTGGAAATAGAGGGTCGAGACGAAGGAGGTCAGCCACTCACCTTGAGTTTTTGCTTGAGGCGAGGGACTTGTTGGAGATGCTCCCGACGAGGGTAATCCGGCCCTTGCAGATGCTCCCGACGAGAATGTTCTCCAGAACATAGCTGGAGGTGGCCAAGACGAAGCTCCAAGAGAGGCAACTCCCCTACAGGAGAGCGAAGCCGAGAGTGAAGCCTCAACCGATCCATCCACTTCCAGCCGCGTCATGTCAGTATACATGGCTGGGGGTGATACCGAGTCTGATGTGCCGCCAGCAGACCTCGTCCAGCGCATGGATACTCTGGAGGAAGGACTCAAAACCCTCTCTGCCTCCATGCAAATACTGACTCAAGCAGTGTTTGAGATACAGTCAGCTTTGTCCAGGGCGCCCTCTACCAGTCCTGATCTCGGGGCTAATGGAGAATCGAGTGTACCCCTTCAACGGGTATCCTCGGACACAGATCGCCGCGAGGCACCTCGGACATCGGAGCCCTCAAACGCTCAACTACAGGTGGTACCACCTTCCCCGACTCCCAGCTCCACGGAAGACGTGGTCGAGATGATCAGGGACTTGCACGAGCGCTTTGAGTCCAAGACGAGACAAGAGGAGCGCCAAAAGATGGGGATTCTCCAACTTTATCCTCTCGAGTGGAACAAAGTGGTTTATCCTCCTAAGTATAAACCACAAACACTGACACCATACGACGGGAAGGACTCTCCGCGTCGCTATCTGACGTATTTCCAGTCTCAGACGGGACATCTCCCGAAGGAGGACGCACTACTCACCAGCATATTTGTCGGGGCACTGAAAGGAGTGGCGTACGACTGGTACTACAGCCTCCCCGACAATTCCATATCCTTCTTCGATGACTTGACGCGCCTTTTCCTCGACCGTTTCTAGGACGACGGAAAAGACATGACAATGGCGTCCCTCATAGAGATACGCCAGAAGGAGAAGGAAACAGTTCGAGTATTCATCGAACGCTTCCGACAGGCCTGCTTCAGACTGCCTTCGGGCATGCCAGAACACGCGCTCCTCTCCTCATGCAGCATGAACATGTTGTCTGCAATCAAACTATGGCTCAACTCTACTCCTTCTCCCGACTGGAGTTCCTTGATCATCGAAGTCGAAGCCGCAGAAAAGAAGGCGGCCAATGCTCGTCTTCTGGGAGTCAGTTTCCCTGCCTTTGAAGACAAGGGAAAACGGCCTGCAGCCAACAACCCCGGACGAGAGACGAAGGGGAAACAGGCGTTGACTGTCAATGCCTCAAAAGGTGCATCAGCGCCTACTCAGAAGCCTCCACTTGCACCAAGACCAAAGGAGGTTTATTCTTTCAACGATGAAGACACCCTACAACTCTTTGAGATACTGAAGCAGGGTGAAAAGATCAAGCTGCCGGACCCAAAGCGTCCCGACGAGGTTGGAAAAGTGGATAATCCGAGGTACTGTCACTACCATCGGTTTATCGGACACCCAACCAAGGACTGCTTCATCCTCAAAAACTACATCCAGCGCATGATCAATGCGGATGTTATCTCCGTCGACTACGATGAGAAGATGGTGTCGGCCAACGTGGTGTTACTCCAGTTCGGCACCTTGCCGCCAACTACAACACAAGATGGCATCGTCCCCATCCTGAAGGCGACGATGGAGGTGGTTAACTTACCACCTACCAGGGACAACGTGAGTGGACTCATCCTGCTTACCACACCTCGGGGAGAGATCTTATGGGTCCACCCTGATCTTGTCTCTGAGGTCACTCAACCGGAGGTGCGCTCTGCCTCCAAATCTAAAGGCAGGAACATCAAGTCTTGTCGCATGGTCTCTTCCTCTGTGGAAGAGGCGCTTCCTGTACAGACACGTTCACATCAGAACGTCCAACCCGACGAAGCTGCCGTCGAGGTGGTGCCTCCTTCCACCATTCCCGCTTCCCCGAAAGAGGGCCCATCTAAGCCCTCAGCAGCCAATAAGCATAAGCATGTAGAGGCTCGTTTCGACAGACCTCTACTAAAGGAGAATACTTCGAGGTTAGCCAAGCCCCACAACTTTGACATATTGGCACAACTGGCCAGTACTCCTGCCCGCCTATCTCTATTCGAGCTCCTTCGTCTTTCCAAGGACACTCGTGAAGCTCTCTGCGAAGCCCTGAAGGATGCTGAGTCCTTCATCAGTCAGGTCAAGCAGCCTGAAGGCATCATCCCGAAGACGCTACTCTCAACACTGGGGATCCCAATGTACCGATTGGCGCCTAAGTGCCATATCGGTAACCTCAGAACCGAGGTCACTTGTTATGTCGTGGACGCCGAAGTCAACTACAACCTTCAGTTGGGTCGTCCATGGCTGCATGAGTACATGGTGGTGCCATCCACGCTCCACCAATGTATGAAGTACGTGTCCACCAACGACGTCATCCGGACGGAGTTCGCAGACATTGACCCTTTCAAAGGGGTTGAAGCCTACTTCACCGATTCTGACTTGTACAAGTCACCTGACGAGGAGGAAGCCAATGATGCTGATGACGAGGCAGAAACGGCAGCAGAGCCGGACATGGAGCCTGTCCCGACGCTCCCTTGAAGATCTGACTCAAAGGCAAGCCGCCTCAGAAGTTACCTCCCATGACCCGGGAAAGCACCATCTGCTCCTGAAGCTCCCTTGAAGATATGACTCAAGGGAAAGCCGCCTATATCGGCTCCCCTTGTAGCAAAACTACAGGGGAAGGCACCAATCGCTGGAGGCACAGTGGAGGCACCTCTGAAGGTGCGTCTTAAAGGCAAGCCGCCACAACTCAAGTTGCCGGAGAAAGCCCACATAGTCCTCTCGGACCCCAAGACCAACACTGTGGTGGATTCTCCCGATCCTACCCCAGTACTCACAGATGGAGAGCTAGGGGAATATATCTCTGCTGATGTAGATGCACCCTCTCTGGACAACGTAATCCCGCGGGATAAAATCTCGTATTTCATCAATAATAGAGTATCTTTTAATTATTCTAGTCTTCCACATTGGAATGCCATGTATACATTAGATAATGCTCTACGGTCGTTGCAAACACAAATAACGACCGTCCATCATGTAAATCGAGTAGTCCCGTCCCAAGGGGTCTGTTTTATTGTCTCGTCGCGGAATCGAGACGAAGAATCGATCATCTTCGGCAAAGTCGAGCGTCATCAAGACCTCCCGCCACTCGAGCCAGAACCAGATACCGGCAGAATACAAGTCTATCGGTACACGGATAAGGCAAATTACCTCATCCAAAAGATGGGTTACGTGTCATATCCCTATTTTAGAAATAGGTATATGACTGTATTTCGACTGTATTTTGTATTTTGGAGGATTTTAATTTTTGGGGTGTATTTGAAATTTTTATTATTTTATTGGAGGTGATTTTGCCCTCATTAATTATTTATTATTAATTAATTTCATGATCCTAGTCTACCCTCCAAAATATCTACTCCCCCTCTCTCTTGTCATTTCACTCCCTCACATCATCTCTCTCTCCTCCCCCTACCTAACCCCCTCACCTCTCTCTTCACTCTTCCTCTCTCTCCCCTCTTACTTGCTGGATCAACCGACCCCCACCCCCAATTCCTTTCTCTCTCTCACATCTCTCTCCCGACCACACTCAACCCCCCCCCCCCCTCCGGCCCTCTCTCTTCTCCCTCAACTCTCCTCTCTCCCGCTCACTCGGCCTCTCGTCCCTCTCTCTCGCTCGCTGTCTCCCTCTCTTCTCCCGGCCTCCGCCGACCTCCGGCCGCCCTGAGCTCCCACCGCCATCAGCCACCAGCGCCACCACCATCATCGTCGCCCCCTCGGGCCTCAGCTGCGGTCGCCAACGCCAGCACCGCCAGCGCCGCCATCTCCTCCGTGGCCGCTGTCTCCTCCGCCGGAGAGCCGATCTACCCCGGTAAGCTCCTCCGGCCTCCCCTCTCTGTCTCCTCCCCTCCGCCGGAGCCTGGCCGACCCCGGCGGCACTTCCCCTCCATGGATCTGCTCCTCCTCTCCCTCTTCCCTTCTGTCCGACGAGCCGCCGTGCCCCGCCGCGAGCGTCACGCCAGCCTCGAGTGGCGGATCGCCCTTGGGCCCCGTGCTGCTCGAGCAGTGTGCAGCCTTGGGAGTCGCGCTCTCCTCGGGCCGCGCGCACGCTTGACTTGCGTGTTCCCTCGTTTCCCGTACGTCTCGGGAAGCGAGCCCTCGAGCTTCGTACACGCCTCGAGCAGCGAGACGCTTTGGGCCCCGCGCTGCTCGGGTTATGTGCCGTCTCGATACGCGTACACCTTGGTGCACATGCTGTCTCAGTTCTCGTATCGCCTCGATTCGCGTGTTGCCTTGGGCAGCGGGACGCTTCGAGCCCTGCGCTGTCTCGGGCACCGTGCCACCTCGGTTTGTGTGTTGCCTCGATCCTCGTGTCTCGGCCTTTGTGCCTAACTTGTGACCCGTGCCGCCTCGATTTACGTGCACGCACCGATTTACGTGCCGTATCGATTTGCGCGTAATATTGTATCTTGTGTTGCCTCGGTTTGCTTGCTCGCTCCGATTGGCGTGCTATATTGGTCTCTGTGTCGTCTCGATCTACGTGCACGTCTTGATTTACGTGCACGTTTCTGTTTCTTGTTTGTCTCGATATTCGAGTCATCTCGATTCTCGTGCGCGTCTCGATACACGTGCACGTCTCGGGTTGCGTGCCCGTATCGGTCTGCGTGCCTCAGTTTTCGTGCCAGATCCCTGCGCTGCTTGCGGGACCCGCACGGTATAGCCTTCTGCCATCTCTTGTGATTATTCTATTATTTTATTATTTAATTCTAATGATTGTTTATTATGTGTTCTGAGGACCTCGATGGACGTGCTAGCTTGGGTCCAGATCGCCGAAGACTTGCTTACCTAGCCGAGCCCTCTAGGCAAGTATCCCTTGCTCATCGACGGCTCTTGCCCTCTCTCCTGGATTTTATTACATTTAATTAATTTGTACTTATAAATTGTATAATCATGATTAGTGTAGCCTAGTAGTAGAACTGCCATGATGATAACTTAGGATAGCTTGGTTCGATACCGGTTTACGACCGTATCGGACAACTCGGACGGGTCATCCACACCTCCGAGGACACGAGCACGACTCACACGTATGGATTGTCCCCATATGCCCCGTGTCCGACTCGCGGTCGGGTACGACTTGGCGAACTACTCTTGTGGCTGTGATTGTGCTTGGGTTAGAACTATAGACATGTGCTGTGATGCGCCCTGCGAGGCGGTTAGTTGATTATATTATGCATGTTGGCTTAGCGCCCAGTACGCATTGTAGTGCTGCTGGAGGCCGAGACTTAGTGTTCTCGGCTAGGGTTGGTGCCCAGTACGCATCGTAGTGCTACTGGAGGTCGAGACTTAGTGTTCTCGAATTGCGATTCTGCGGCGGGTTGTGCCGAGTGGATTTTAGCCCCAATTTGTAGGGTGCTCCCGTCCAGAATACAAAGAAGACTCTGCCGGATTTTTTCAGAATTTCCGGTTGGGTATTTGGTTCGAAGGATTGGGCAGTGCCATTCCTTTGGTTTGCGGGACTGAACTCATGCATGTTCTTCTTGGTATAGTATCCCTGATCTCATTGCCTGCTAGGTAGACTCCCGACTAGATTAGTCGTCTAGCGTCTTGATCTGTCATGTCCGCCGGATTATGTAAGGAGAGCGGTTCTACTCGGGTGAGGGTCTGCAACCCTGGTCCTTGTTTAGTTTAAGGGTTGTGGATCTGATCCAGAGTGGTTCACGCAATCCTTGTCTTTTCGACGGCATCACCCATTGGACTCTTGACTCGTGATTCTTCCTTTAGATGGTGTTCTAGTTTAGTTTGTTATCTCATTGTCTGTCCCGTCTGTCGGATTGTGTAAGGAGAGTGGTTATACTCGGGTGAGGGTCTGCAACCCTGGTCCTTGTTTGGTTTAAGGGTTGTGGATCTGATCCAGAGTGGTTCACACAATCCTTGCCATCATCCGACGGCGTTGATTAAGTGCTGACCCGTGTGTTGGGATTTTGATCTGATTCGAGGATTGACTATGAGGAGATATGATATTGAGATAATGATTATGGTAGACTAAGTGGGTTCTTAGATAGTGTTGCTAGTTCTTTGGTGATGTTCTAATTTGATCAGATATGTCTTCGAGGACTTTTGGATTTTGGATACTGGTGCGAGTGTCTCGCGGAACGAGGAGGATATCGAGGGTATTATTATATGATTTTTACTCGACTTCCCAAACGCCCAATCCGGTACCTTTGTGTATTCCGGTAGTTAGAGAACCTGGTTGATTGCTGTGTCTTGGTAGTTGAGGGGCTTGTTTTCTAGTGGCTTGTGATCATTGTCTAGGAGGATTCTTGTGAGTCTGAGGGCCTAGCATTGTTAGGGGAAATAAGATTGGTATTTGGTGGTTGTCTTTATTGACGTGATATTCACTCCCTCATGGATGGAAGACACTTGATAGATTGATTTGGTGGATAGACCGACTTGATGATTGGAGCTGTAGGCTCCCATATATGCTTGAGATGTTATTATAGTAGAGGTTCTGGTCTTGTACTTGACCTGATATCCATGCCACGATGTAGGCAGATGACTTCTTGTGACTGACGGAGTTGTCCTTGTCCCAGACCGGACTACCTGTATCCGTACTATAAGTCCAGCTTACCCCGTGAGGTACTGGCCCTGACCTTGCACTGCGGTACCCTTTGTCTATTGGCACTTTGAGGTGCTACTTCCATGATTATATGGCATTGCGATGCCATCTTGATATTCTGGCTATATTATATGATTACCTGCACGGGTATCTGGTAGTTGGCCTATAGTTTTAGCATGGTTAGGATTGCTTGCTTGCTTGTTGCATAACACTAAGGATGGATCACAACTGGGACTATAGGTGTCGAGGCTGATTCTTACTTAGCGTTCTCGTACTGAGGTACAACATCTAGGAGGATGAGCATGTGACCATGGCATGTGATTCCGGATAAATGTAGGGTTAATCTAGGCAACTAAAAAATGGTAGAAGCATTGGGAGGGAACGGAATCCCGAGATCGTGCATTACCGGCCGCCACAGGCTCGTCCTGGCGCGTCGGGGTTGGCCGCCACGGATATGGCAGTATCCGACTACTATATGTACTCCTGCTTAGCACGGTGGCCTTCCGAGGGACCGTACATACCTACCTGCTATGTGTTATTTGGCCTCGCTAGCCCTTGCGGGATATAGCACGATCTGAGGATTCCTATATGGCATTGTTGGGGTAACCCAACCACCACATAGACAGCCGTAGACATTTGAGTGGCCGCTTATTTATATAATTATTTGGCTTGTTGCTTGCTAAGCTGGCTGGCACGTAACGCTGTCCCGGTGCAGTAATTCGTTCCCTTGTTCTTGTTTGATGTAGGGATGGGTTACTGCTCCGATGACAGACTACGATCTCCAGTTAGCGATGCAGGCATTAGTGTATGTTAGGATGATTGTGATGATTGTTGAGTTACTTTTGGGAATAACTGAAGAACATGGACTATCGTGGTGCATGATCCAACCCATGTTCTTGTTTGATTGTTGGGTTGGTTATTGTGCTACGATAGGCTATCGACCGAGGTTACGACCAGAATACTTTTAGTTGTTGGATTGTTATCGTGCGTTGGTACCGCACGATCCCTTACCTCATTTACTGTTTTTAGATGCTATTTCTGTTATATTATATCCTGCTGGTTTTCTTCGTCCGTCCTTGAGCCTTCCTTTCTGGTACTTGCTACGGTTGGCCTGATCAACCCTGGATTGTTCCCAGATTGCCTGTGACCGACCATGTAGATCTTCCAGACTTGACTTGGAGGACGTGCTTCAGTTCCTGACCATGAGGGAACTGTGTGGGAAGGTATTCTTGTCTACATTATTTCTTATTGTAGACTCTCTGATTATCATATGAGTATTTCCTGTTTTTCATATGATTATCTCTCTTATCGTTATTTCATTGATTATTGCCTGTGGATATGAGATCAGATTTAGGCCATAGACTGCTTGCATGCTAGGATACCCAGCAAGATTGACAGCCACGATCGCCGTATGACGTTTTATACCTCATACGGAGTAGCTGGCCTAGTCCATCCCCGTATTTCGGTACTGGGGCGTGACAAGGTTTTAGTGGTGGCCCATGTAGGTCTCGGTTTGAGATATTGTTGGGTATCACATGATTGTTGATCTCAGTCCACTATTCCTTGGGATTCTAACTTGCTACGCTTGCCCTTCGCTCCCTTGAACTTGTGAATTGGTCCTCATCTCTACCTGGACCTATTTTGCTTTGTCCTGTCTCATTTGTTGTTATCTACCCCTGATCCTTGTTTGATAGATATGATCCTATAGTTGGTCATGTCGATCGTTTTATCTGATGAGATGTCATCTTATCTCCATCATTGGGTTACTTGATTATCTGTTTTGGGTTCTGTACTTTCTACCGATGTTTCACCTTGGTTGATTTCTTGTTATCCCTTTCGTGCGTTGACTTCGTGTTGACTTAGTATCATTATCGCCCTCTTCGAGCGTTGGCTGGATTGCTGCGGAATGAAGATTTCATCAGGACTCTGAGATTGGATATTTTAACATTTGTTGAGTATCCGAGGGATATTCTCGTATCGATTCGGCTTCCTTGATTCCGGACAGTTCTGCACCCATGATTATCTGTTTCAGATATTATTTTTATAGATATACTTGCTATACATTATATTTGATATGGATTCTTGATTTGGAGTATTTTTCTACGGATATGGAGTATTTTCCTAGAAAAGCTATCTTGTGGTTATTGTTGAAGATATTTTCGGATGTGTGATACGATTCACCTGGATTTTGGATTTTGATGGTTTTCTAGGACTTGTTATATTGTTAGAGATTTTGTGAATTTAGTGAATTGGATATTTGGGTTATGGATTTGGTTCGTTTTGGGTATTTGTCGAGAGTACCGGATGACCCTAGTATACCTTGACGGCGTGGTAACGAAAGTTGCAGCCGATCGATTATAGTGCCCTGATGCATCTTTTACAGCCATTCCGGATGGCGTGGCAAGGAATGATCATGACACACATTTTTCGGATATTAGTAACTACGGTCATCGGTTCGAGACATATATCCTGTATTTTATGATTTGTGAGGATTTTTATGCAGTTGGGATTTTACGTTTTCTGACATTGTTTTCGACATTCTATACTTGTTTTGATTTATGGGGTTATTTTGTGTATGCGAGACTTTGATTTTCGAGATTCTTTCGATGTTTTCGATTTACCTTGCGAGTTGATTTATTTAGCGAGACTTGTTCTCTTTGATGTTTTCATATTGATATTTGGTTCGTTTCTTATTGTATTACTTGATTTCTGTAAGGTGGGTAGAGTTTTCATAGTACCTATATGTACTAGTTTTGAAAATCTTATATACATGATTTCGAAATTTCGAGGGCGAAATTTTTGTAAGGTGGGTAGGATGTCATATCCCTATTTTAGAAATAGGTATATGACTGTATTTCGACTGTATTTCGTATTTTAGAGGATTTTAATTTTTGGGGTGTATTTGAAATTTTTATTATTTTATTGGAGGTGATTTTGCCCTCATTAATTATTTGTTATTAATTAATTTCATGATCCTAGTCTACCCTCCAAAATATCTACTCCCCCTCTCTCTTGTCATTTCACTCCCTCACATCATCTCTCTCTCCTCCCCCTACCTAACCCCCTCACCTCTCTCTTCACTCTTCCTCTCTCTCCCCTCTTACTTGCTGGATCAGCCGACCCCCACCCCCAATTCCTTTCTCTCTCTCTCATCTCTCTCCCGACCACACTCAACCCCCCCCTCCGGCCCTCTCTCTTCTCCCTCAACTCTCCTCTCTCCCGCTCACTCGGCCTCTCGTCCCTCTCTCTCGCTCGCTGTCTCCCTCTCTTCTCCCGGCCTCCGCCGACCTCCGGCCGCCCTGAGCTCCCACCGCCATCAGCCACCAGCGCCACCACCATCATCGTCGCCCCCTCCGACCTCCGCTGCGGCCGCCACCGCCAGCACCGCCAGCGCCGCCATCTCCTCCGTGGCCGCTGTCTCCTCCGCCGGAGAGCCGATCTACCCCGGTAAGCTCCTCCGGCCTCCCCACTCTGTCTCCTCCCCTCCGCCGGAGCCTGGCCGACCCCGGCGGCACTTCCCCTCCATGGATCTGCTCCTCCTCTCCCTCTTCCCTTCTGTCCGGCGAGCCGCCGTGCCCCGCCGCGAGCGTCGCGCCAGCCTCGAGTGGCGGATCGCCCTTGGGCCCCGCGCTGCTCGAACAGTGTGCAGCCTTGGGAGTCGCGCTCTCCTCGGGCCGCACGCACGCTTGACTTGTGTGTTCCCTCGTTTCCCGTACGTCTCGGGAAGCGAGCCCTCGAGCTCCGTGCATGCCTCGAGCAGCGAGACGCTTTGGGCCCCGCGCTGCTCGGGTTATGTGCCGTCTCGATACGCGTACACCTTGGTGCACGTGCTGTCTCGGTTCTCGTGTCGCCTCGATTCGCGTGTTGCCTTGGGTAGCGGGACGCCTCGAGCCCCGTGCTGTCTCGGGCACCGCGCCACCTCGGTTTGTGTGTTGCCTCGATCCTCGTGTCTCGGCCTTTGTGCCTAACTTATGACCCGTGCCGCCTCGATTTACGTGCACGCACCGATTTACGTGCCGTATCGATTTGTGCGTAATATTGTATCTTGTGTTGCCTCGGTTTGCGTGCTCGCTCCGATTGGCGTGCTGCATTGGTCTCTGTGTCGTCTCGATCTACGTGCACGTCTTGATTTACGTGCACGTTTCTGTTTCTTGTTCGTCTCGATATTCGAGTCATCTCGATTCTCGTGCGCGTCTCGATACACGTGCGCGTCTCGGGTTGCGTGCCCGTATCGGTCTACGTACCTCAGTTTCCGTGCCAGATTCCTGCGCTGCTTGCGGGACCTGCACGGTATAGCCTTCTGCCATCTCTTGTGATTATTCTATTATTTTATTATTTAATTCTAATGATTGTTTATTATGTGTTCTGAGGACCTCGATGGACGTGCTAGCTTGGGTCCAGATCGCCGAAGACTTGCTTACCTAACCGAGCCCTCTAGGCAAGTATCCCTTACTCATCGACGGCTCTTGCCCTCTCTCCTGGATTTTATTGCATTTAATTAATTTGTACTTGTAAATTGTATAATCATGATTAGTGTAGCCTAGTAGTAGAACTGCCATGATGATAACTTAGGATAGCTTGGTTCGATACCGGTTTACGACCGTATCGGACAACTCGGACGGGTCATCCACACCTCCGAGGACACGAGCACGACTCACACGTATGGATTGTCCCCATATGCCCCGTGTCCGACTCGCGGTCGGGTACGGCTTGGCGAACTACTCTTGTGGCTGTGATTGTGCTTGGGTTAGAACTATAGACATGTGCTGTGATGCGCCCTGCGAGGCGGTTAGTTGATTATATTATGCATGTTGGCTTAGCGCCCAGTACGCATTGTAGTGCTGCTGGAGGCCGAGACTTAGTGTTCTCGGCTAGGGTTGGTGCCCAGTACGCATCGTAGTGCTACTGGAGGTCGAGACTTAGTGTTCTCGAATTGCGATTCTGCGGCGGGTTGCGCCGAGTGGATTTTAGCCCCAATTTGTAGGGTGCTCCCGTCCAGAATACAAAGTAGACTCTGCCGGATTTTTCAGAATTCCCGGTTGGGAATTTGGTTCGAAGGATTGGGCAGTGCCATTCCTTTGGTTTGCGGGACTGAACTCATGCATGTTCTTCTTGGTATAGTATCCCTGATCTCATTGCCTGCTAGGTAGACTCCCGACTAGATTAGTCGTCTAGCGTCTTGATCTGTCATGTCCGCCGGATTGTGTAAGGAGAGCGGTTCTACTCGGGTGAGGGTCTGCAACCCTGGTCCTTGTTTGGTTTAAGGGTTGTGGATCTGATCCAGAGTGGTTCACGCAATCCTTGCCTTTTCGACGGCATCACCCATTGGACTCTTGACTCGTGATTCTTCCTTTAGATGGTGTTCTAGTTTAGTTTGTTATCTCATTGTCTGTCCCGTCCGTCGGATTGTGTAAGGAGAGTGGTTCTACTCGGGTGAGGGTCTGCAACCCTGGTCCTTGTTTGGTTTAAGGGTTGTGGATCTGATCCAGAGTGGTTCACACAATCCTTGCCATCATCCCACGGCGTTGATTAAGTGCTGACCCGTGTGTTGGGATTTTGATCTGATTCGAGGATTGACTATGAGGAGATATGATATTGAGATAATGATTATGGTAGACTAAGTGGGTTCTTAGATAGTGTTGCTAGTTCTTTGGTGATGTTCTAATTTGATCAGATATGTCTTCGAGGACTTTTGGATTTTGGATACTGGTGCGAGTGTCTCGCGGAACGAGGAGGATATCGAGGGTATTATTATATGATTTTTACTCGACTTCCCAAACGCCCAATCCGGTACCTTTGTGTATTCCGGTAGTTAGAGAACCTGGTTGATTGCTGTGTCTTGGTAGTTGAGGGGCTTGTTTTCTAGTGGCTTGTGATCATTGTCTAGGAGGATTCTTGTGAGTCTGAGGGCCTAGCATTGTTAGGGGAAATGAGATTGGTATTTGGTGGTTGTCTTTATTGACGTGATATTCACTCCCTCATGGATGGGAGACACTTGATAGATTGATTTGGTGGATAGACCGACTTGATGATTGGAGCTGTAGGCTCCCATATATGCTTGAGATGTTATTATAGTAGAGGTTCTGGTCTTGTACTTGACCTGATATCCATGCCACGATGTGGGCAGATGACTTCTTGTGACTGACAGAGTTGTCCTTGTCCCAGACCTGACTACCTGTATCCGTGCTATAAGTCCAGCTTACCCCGTGAGGTACTGGCCCTGACCTTGCACTGCGGTACCCTTTGTCTATTGGCACTTTGAGGTGCTACTTCCATGATTATATGGCATTGCGATGCCATCTTGATATTCTGGCTATATTATATGATTACCTGCACGGGTATCTGGTAGTTGGCCTATAGTTTTAGCGTGGTTAGGATTGCTTGCTTGTTTGTTGCATAACACTAAGGATGGATCACAACTGGGACTATAGGTGCCGAGGCTGATTCTTACTTAGCGTTCTCGTACTGAGGTACGACATCTAGGAGGATGAGCATGTGACCACGGCATGTGATTCCGGATAAATGTAGGGTTAATCTAGGCAACTAAAAAATGGTAGAAGCATTGGGAGGGAACGGAATCCCGAGATCGTGCATTACCGGCCGCCACAGGCTCGTCCTGGCGCGTCGGGGTTGGCCGCCACGGATATGGCAGTATCCGACTACTATATGTACTCCTGCTTAGCACGGTGGCCTTCCGAGGGACCGTGCATACCTACCTGCTATGTGTTATTTGGCCTCGCTAGCCCTTGCGGGATATAGCACGATCTGAGGATTCCTATATGGCATTGTTGGGGTAACCCAACCACCACATAGACAGCCATAGACATTTGAGTGGCCGCTTATTTATATAATTGTTTGGCTTGTTGCTTGCTAAGCTGGCTGGCACGTAACGCTGTCCCGGTGCAGTAATTCGTTTCCTTGTTCTTGTTTGATGTAGGGATGGGTTACTGCTCCGATGACAGACTACGATCTCCAGTTAGCGATGCAGGCATTAGTGTATGTTAGGATGATTGTGATGATTGTTGAGTTACTTTTGGGAATAACTGAAGAACATGGACTATCGTGGTGCTTGATCCAACCCATGTTCTTGTTTGATTGTTGGGTTGGTTATTGTGCTACGATAGGCTATCGACCGAGGTTACGACCAGAATACTTTTAGTTGTTGGATTGTTATCGTGCGTTGGTACCGTACGATCCCTTACCTCATTTACTGTTTTTAGATGCTATTTCTGTTATATTATATCCTGCTGGTTTTCTTCGTCCGTCCTTGAGCCTTCCTTTCTGGTACTTGCTACGGTTGGCCTGATCAACCCTGGATTGTTCCCAGATTGCCTGTGACCGACCATGTAGATCTTCCAGACTTGACTTGGAGGACGTGCTTCAGTTCCTGACCATGAGGAAACTGTGTGGGAAGGTATTCTTGTCTACATTATTTCTTATTGTAGACTCTCTGATTATCATATGAGTATTTCCTGTTTTTCATATGATTATCTCTCTTGCCGTTATTTCATTGATTATTGCCTGTGGATATGAGATCAGATTTAGGCCATAGACTGCTTGCATGCTAGGATACCCAGCAAGATTGACAGCCACGATCGCCGTATGACGTTTTATACCTCATACGGAGTAGCTGGCCTAGTCCGTCCCCGTATTTCGGTACTGGGGCGTGACATTACGACCTAAAAAGCAATAAAGGCCTGAACTACGACAAGGGTCGACGTCTCCCTCTCCGGCTTCCAACACCTAAAGGAAAGCCGCAGGACTACTATAATCGAACTCGATGGGGGGTAGGCTATGTCACGCCACCATCAACTCCAGAGAGTCCAGACGCAGAAGAAGTAGAACATTCTCACTTGTCCGAAGCATCGACTTGGGATTTCGATACCAGCATCGGATCATTCTTCAAGTAAGTGCTGTCAGCCAACATGACATTAGCACAACCTCAAGAAGATGAAGGCGAAGACCAAGCGCCGGAATCTTTCGAAGAAGAACCCTGGGCTCAACGCCTAGGAGAACAATGGGAGTCTCATTTTGAATTACGTGAACCTCCTACCGAAGACGAAGTCGAGCAGATCGACCTTGGGGACGGATCTTCTTCCAAACCCATCTTTATCAGCAAAAGCCTAAAAAGAGAAGACCGAGAATCTTTAATCTAGCTGGCTAAAGAGTATATCGACGTCTTCGTCTGGAGCTACGAAGATATGCCGGGACTTGATCCCCAGATCGCGATGCATAGGTTGAACATCTTACCTGATGCCAAGCCTATCAAACAACAACAGCGACGCTTCCGTCCGGACATCATGAACGCCATCGATCAGGAGGTGGACAAACTCTTAACCAGCGGCTTCATCCGTGAAGAACAACACCCAGATTGGGTGGCCAATGTCGTCCCTGTCACCAAGAAGAATAGGAAGATACGAGTCTGTATCGACTTCAGGAATCTCAACACTGCTTGCCCAAAAAACGAATTCCTGCTTCCAATCACCGATGTGATGATCGACAACACATGTGGCTTCGAACGCATGTCTTTTATGGACGGGTATTCGGGCTACAACCAGATCAAGATGTTCTCCGATGATGTAAAACACACGTCATTCAGGACTCCGAAGGGGGTTTTTTGTTATATAGTGATGCCCTTCGGCTTGAAGAACGCTGGTGCGACATACCAACGAGCTATGAGCACCATCTTCCGTTAGCATATTCGTAAGACAGTCGAATGCTATGTTGACGACATCGCAGTCAAGAGCCGTCTCAAAGGAGATCACCTACAAGACCTGAAGACAGTCTTCGATCTCATGCGGGCGCATCAACTCAAGATGAACCCCGCTAAATCCTTCCTGGGGGTTTCTAGCAGAAAGTTCTTGGGCTTCATTATCACGACGAAAGGCATTCATGTCGATCCCGAGAAGACCAAGCCATCCTTGACATGGACCCTCCGAAGAACCTCCGAGAGCTTCGAGGCCTGTAGGGGCGTCTGGCATACATCCGGAGGTTTATAGCAAACCTTTTCGGAAAATGCCAACCCTTCACCCAGCTCATGAAGAAGGGAGTCTCTTACGTCTGGACAGAGGAATGCCAAAAGGTTTTCGACGACATCAAGGCCTACCTGACGAGTCCGCCAGTCTTAGTGGCACCTGTCGCCGGCAAACCATTCCTCCTCTACGTCCGTGCCATGGATCATTCCCTTGGCGCTTTGCTGGCTCAGAACAGCGATACAGGCTATGAGCAAGCAATCTACTACCTCAGTCGAATACTCATCGGGGCCGAACACCGGTACAACCCCGTTGAAAAGGAGTGCTTGGCTTTTGTATTTGCCATCCAGAAGACTCGTCATTATATCTCGGGCCAGACAATTCATTTCATTTCCCGAGTCAATTCGCTCAGAGTCCTCATGACAAAGCCAGGGTCATTAAACTCTCGGCTAGCTACATGGGCGATCCTACTAACGTCATACAACATGGTGTTCGTTCCACAAAAAGCTGTTAAGGGGCAGGCTCTGGCCGACTTCTTAGCAGCACACCCCATCCCAGAGTCCTCAAAACTCTACGAAGACATCCCGGATGAGGTCCAAGAATCAAACGTTACCGAAGAAAGCTCTGTCTGGCGGATGTTTTTCAATGGCGCTTCAAGAACAGGCCCTAAAGGCCAAATCATCGCAGGAGTGGGGGTAGTCTTAGTCTCCCCCGATCAGCTGGTCATCCAGCATGCTTATTCCCTTTCGAAGCCGTGCTCCAACAATGTTGCTGAGTACAACGCGCTCATTATGGGACTCCAGCTGGCGCAACAGCTGGGGGTGAATCATCTGGAAGCCTACGGCGACCCAAAACTCGTCGTTAACCAGGTCAGAGGGCAATACGAAGTTCGCCATGAAGATCTGATCCCTTACCATGAAGTTGCATTGAACATCATTTCAACCTTCACCGGGTTCTTCATCGAACGTGTGCCCCATCTACAAAATTTAGAGGTCGACGCTCTGGCTAGCCTCGCAGCCTCATTGGCAGCACCCCTCGGGACTCAACACTATGTCACGGTAGTTGGTAGAGACTTGGTCTGTCCTAAAAACAACCTATGCTCACACATGGCCCACGCTATGCCGACAAGTACTGGTGTTAATGTCCGAGACTGGAGGTTCCCGTACATCGACTTCGCCGTCTACGAAATTCTCCCAGAGAACTCGAAGGAAGTCGTCTCAGTCAGGAGACGTTCCCTTCGATTCTATTATGATACAGCCACTAAAATGCTGTACCGACGCTCCTACGATGGACTTCTCCTTCGATGCCTGTCCAACGAAGAAGCAGCCGAAGCCCTTCAAGAAGCTCATGACGGAACTTGCGGGGCTCATCAACATGGGCCTAAGTTTCAGGATCGACTGCGATGCATGGGCTACTACTGGCCCACCATGGCCGCTGACGCTGTCGACTATGCTAAGAAGTGCCATGCGTGCCAGCTTCACGCGGACTTCATCCATACACCATCAGAACCTCCTACAGTCGCCTCTTGGCCCTTTGAAGCTTGGGGCATGGACATTGTAGGACCGATCACCCCTCTTTCATCGAGAGCACACCGTTTCATCCTAGCCATCACCGACTACTTCTCCAAATGGGCAGAAGTTGTCCCGCTAGCGGAAGTAAAGAGCTCCAGGGTGATCAGCTTCATCAAACACCATGTCATCTACCGTTTCGGGGTACCCCGGAGGATCATCCACGATAATGGTCCTCAATTCATCAGCCAAGTTTTCGGCAGATTCTGTGACAAGAATCGCATCCAAAACGTGGCCTCAACCGCCTATAATCCGGCAGCAAACGGATTGGCTGAGACGTTCAACAAAACTATCGTCAGGCTACTCAAAAAGGTCGTATCATCCAACAAACGCGACTGGGACGAAAAGCTCGACGAATGCCTTTGGGCCTACCGCACAACGGTACGGACCCCGACGGGCAACACACCATTCTCCCTGGTCTACGGGATGAAGCGGTACTGCCTCTCGAGATCCAGATACCCTCACTCCGTGTAGCAATCACAAATCAACTCACAGAAGAGGACAATCAACGTCATCGTCTGCGGAAACTGGAGGCACTTGACGAAAAATGTCTTCTAGCTCAACAACGCATCGAACTCTACCAATCCCGTATATCACAGGCTTTCAACAAGAAGGTCAAACAGAGGACTTTCCAAGTTGGAGACCTGGTTCTGGCAGTCAGGAGGCCGATGGTGTTAACTCACAAGACACCAGGAAAGTTCGAGCCCAAGTGGGAAGGACCTTTCATCATAGAGACGGTATACTCAAACGGTGCTTACCGCCTCGCCAAATCCAATGGGGACTTGTTCATGATGTCCATCAAAGGCAAGTTCCTGAAGAAGTACTACTCTTGATATCTTTTAGACATGTACTTCCACAAGGGAATCTGTGGACCCAATCATCAGGGCTCGCATACAATTCCCTTCCACAAAATCGTACGCTTCCGGAACCCAACTGTTCCGTGGCATCATTCAGTAGAAGAACAACCACGTCCACATTACCTCTAAGTTGTTCTCCTACGCCCTATAAAGCGGAATCTTACACTCCGTAAGACTACGTTACCCTTCATGTTTACCACGTCCACATTACCTCTGAGTAAACATTCCGTACAGACAACCCCTGCGTTGCCGTACATTGATCGCAGAACTTCCACGTCCACATTACCTCTGAGTAGTTCCGCGTATCCCCCAGGATCATTCCTACCACGTCCATAACACCTCTGAGTAGAGAGATTCCATCGTTTGAATCCCATATTTGCCATGTCCACATCACCTTTGAAAAAACATGTGGGTTCTCTCCAACTTATTATATGTACCTAAAAACCAAGGTGCGCAAAAGATAATAGGTCCACACAAATCATCAAGTTCATGACAGCAAAAATGAACACACCACAAAAACTTTGTATTCTTTATTTTCAAATAGAGATTAAAAGATTACACCCCTAGCAAGAGTTGCAAAATACACAAAAAGAAGAGACTACAATCCCTAAACATCCCCGGGGTTGGCCGAAAGCTCTTCAATCCGACGCCTCAAGTCTGCCGCCCGAGTCTCCACAGTCTCCGAGACCCGGCGTTCAGCTTCTTGACGCATCGCCTCTATGGCCTCAGGAGAAGTGTTATTCTCATGCTTCTCATCCAACTGCTGCCGCTGCTGAGCCAGGGTAAGAGCCCGGTGGGTGAAAGCTGTTTCCTCCTTCTTGAATGCCACATGCTCAGCCTGGGCACGCTCGGCATCTAACAGGAGTCGGGCCCGCTGGTCCTCAAGGCGGCGGATCTGCGCATCAACATCTGCGATAATAGCGCCCAACGCAGCTCGCAACTCCACTTTCTCCTGCGTAGACTGAGACAACCGCTCCATCGCAGCTTCAGTCTTAGCCACTTTGCGTTCCCAGACACTCACCGTGGCCTGGTAAGAGGACTCAGTCTCAGCGATCAGCTTCTCCTTCTCTGCGTCTATCAAGGCGGAGAGATCATTCCGCTGGATACACTAGAATTCGAAAAGCCGCTGGTCCAGCTCAGCCACCGAATCCTCCAGGATCTCGGCCATATGATCATGGCCCTGGTGAAGACGGATCAGGTTGATATGAGGCAGTGCTAGAGTTTTTTCCGTTGTAAAGCTCCCATTGGCGTCCATCACCGCTGAAACACCCCTCTGCAGCATTTTATACACCGCCTCGATGATGAATTTTACATATTCATCTGCATCCGCCAGCACCTGCGGCGTCATAGCAGGAGTCGGAGGAGCTGCTCTAGATAGCGGACCGGAAGAAGGCCCGCCTGCCTCAACCTGCGAGGCTGGAACCTCGGCATCAACAGGCCCTTCATCAACATGGGCTTGACTACTAGCCCGAGGAGCCAAAAGAACAGAGGAAGCCGAGAAAGGCGTCGATATAGTACACCAAGTAGAAGGAGCAACAGAGGGTTCCACCAAACCCTTACCCTTCTCAAGCTCGGATGAACCACCGACGTCAGGGGCTACCTCATCAGCCCCCAATGCACTATCAGCAGGCAGTACAGGGTATTCCCCCTCCGGCAGAATGGTGGGATCAACACTTGTCTCCTGATTCGTCCCTGGAGTCAGGACCGGCAGATGAGTCTCATTTTCCTCATTAAATCCCTCTACAGGGACGGGATCTGTCGCTACCTCCCGGTCGGCAGCCACCTCAGCCTCCGCTGCTGAGTTCGGGGTAGGGCTCGGCCACGCTTCGGCCGTCCTCCCCTCATCATGACAAGGAAGGGAATCAACCCTCTCCTCTGTTCCAACCATATCTGTTGCCCCCGCAACAGACTCATGCAACTCTGAAGGAACGTCATCTGAAGAAGACGAACTCCACCCCACTTCCTTATTTGGAAGCCCCGTGTCCGCTGGACCCTCGGCGTCCAAGGACCCCACGGCGGCCTTCATCATCTCGGAAGCTGCTGCATCCTCAGCTTCCCTTCTAACATAATCTGGGGATGTTGTAATCTCCACAACAACAATATCATCTGGGTTCTCCCCCATGGGAGACATCACAATCGGCGGGATGCGCACTTCAGACGAGCCCGCCACCTCCTTTGGCCTGCTCCCACCAGACTTCGGAGTACGGGATCTTCTTTTTAGCGGCTCCTACAAGAAGGAAGCAGTGGTCACATAAAATGTTGAACCTAAAATCAGACTATGTGGGACATCCTTACCTCCGCAGGTGCCGAGTCCGATGACACTGTCGGTGACGATGCCTTCTTCTGCCTCTTTGACGCAGGAGAGCCAACCTCTGTATCCGTACGTCTCTTCGATTGATCGACCGAGGGTTCCGCCTGACCCCATGTGGATACGGCAGGGGCACCTCGATAACCCGTCTATGGCGGACGGTACGATCGAGCCTTCGCCAACATATTCCCGGCCACCGCTAACTGGGTGCCTGCGATAAGACTGGTCTCCCTATCATATCCGGGAGGCACGGCGACCATAACACAGTAAAGTTTGGCGGCCGAGTAAAGAATGGGCGGCCGCGGGTTCTGGACGGGCAGCGTAAAGCGAGCTCCGGTACATCCGGCATTGTAGTAATGCCAAGCTCGCGCACCATCTAGCAAACTTCCGGTATACCCCAGGTTAATACTGGGATTATCCAACATCAATTGAGCATAGCCGAATTGTCGTACAAAACAGCTCGGCAAATACGGTTCCGGGTAACACTGGTTCCTGTTCCGGTACACCAGATGGGATGGCCGGATACTTTACAACCAGCAAAATCCCCAAGAAGACAGAGTGGTGGCATCTTCACCCGAATCCATTAAGTCTTCGTTGGCCTCAAAACCCAAGAAGATTGGACCAACTTTGGTGATCTCCCACCCCTGAAGGTGGTATGATCGCTCCATTAACAGCATGCGATTTGCAAAAGTCGAGGCACCAAAGGCAAATGTATCGATGGGAACATCACTATAAATGCTCCCAGGACGTAGAGTCCGCCAGGTGAAAGAAGGCCCAGACCGCACGGCGGCCAAAGTATCCCTTTGGTCGGAGGTAGAATCGATTTTTATGATGCCTGCCACCGCTCCCCCCTGAGATGGGGTTAGATCCCAAGACATCCTCCTCTTGGAAGCAAGACGACAGAAAGCCGTCAAAGGCCATTGACGTTCGAGTTGCTTAACAGTCATATGCACTTCCCTTGCTGTAAAGAACCAGTCTTCCTTGACCTTCAACACCTTTGCTTCAATAGAAGTAAGGAGATCCCCGGACAGGAACTCAGGCTTCAAGAAGGTCACATTATCAGAAGTGGCAGATTTCAAGACGCCATGCTCCATCATCCGTTTGAGGAACCCATGATGTTGTTCTCGGATTTGAGTCATTCTTTCGGGATGCTGATCGAGCATAATAGCGGCTTGAGCAGGGTTTATCACCTCCTCATCGTAATCTACTTCCATCTGGCAGAGGGCAGCGTCCAGAAGTGTCACGCCCCGATTCCATCGAATCGATAGTCGTCCCCCGGGCGTGATGCCGTACGAACCTGATTTACGATCGCACAAGGCCAAGTCATAAGATAATCCGAGACACGAGATCTAAGAGAGTACGCAAACAAATTGATACACACGATAAGTAAAGGAAACTTGATCTTTATTGATAATGAACATCTTTTATAGACTCCGATACAAGACTCATTGCCGCGCGGGCTACAACAGGACTCGATTACAAAAGAGTGCCGATGAGATAGCCGTTCCATACATTGCACACATCCCTCAATATTCACAAGTACTCCATTGACCTGGATGGGAGGGACGCTGAGTTATTTTCTTTGGACTGTTGAGAGCCTTCAAAAGTGGAGTCGCAGAGGGAGAGTCTTTGACGTGCGGCCGAAGCTTCAAAAGTCACGAACGCCGCCGAGTTAGCTGGCGCGTCCTTCCTGGTTTGCGGGACCTGCAAAGAGCGAGGATCAGCACAAAACACATGTACTGGCGAGTGACTAATTAAATCCAAGCTCTGTATTTGATTCAAGAAGTTTCATAATACATGTTAGCTAGCTATTTCAATGATCTTTCTAACCATCCTACTCGATTTGCATGTTAACATGTTTTGAGGCAAGCATATGAATTTGTATAACATTGAGCAACTATCAATATCATCCCGTGCCATGTGTATTTGTTAAGCAGTGGAAGGGTGTGAAGGCCACTGGCAATTTCAAGCCATTGCGGACATATAGTTGAGTTAGACGGCGACCCTTTCGCGTCGGGTAGCGAACCCTATACGAAAGTTCCCGCATAACTCGCGCCGATGAAGGCTGGCGCTTGCTATACACTCGTTCCTTCCGGGCCGAATCGGTCCCTTGGCCTAGGTAACCGTTCGAGGAAACTACACCTTGTCGACAAGTTGTCCAATGACCGTTTTCCTTGGAACTTAGTTGATTTACCCATTTATCCGTATCGTTGCGATAAGCGTTAATTGATTCATTCATTGGTTTGGCATAGACCAAGTGTAATTGCATAGGGAAGCATGTTTACCATTTCCAAAATCGGCAGTTTCGATAACAAGTGTTTCGTGAAGTATCGTGCCACGATTTCATTGATTCTACACTATTATGACAAGCATTTTATTTTATTTCATATATTGAGTTTTGAAGTAGAGGGATGGGGCGAAGGAGGTCAGCCACTCGCCTTAGGCTTGCTTCAAGCGAGCGACCGGTTGGCTGCGCTGTCGTCGCCTACGCGATCACCTGCAATCGCATAAGCAACTGATTAGAACACTGTGTATTTCAAGGAATTTTGATATGAATGCAAGCTCGAAACGCGTCACGAAAACCCATCGAAAATATTTATGAAAAGCGCATTCACGAAAACGAAAGCCAAAGCCAATTCAAGTGCGGCATGAAAACCAGAGCAACGGGAGGTCTCTCCCGACTCAGCCGCAGAGCCAATCCTCGAGGCGTAACCCGCTGAATATGGGACTTGGTTCCGAAGAAGCCATTCCATAACGTGGAATGGATCTTAATTCAACCGTTCCCGTTCGATCGACTCGGTCGATTCCGACCTATCGGTCCCGACCGAATCGATAGCGACAGTGTTCCTTTCTCGCGCACCCCATGGACGGAGACGGGGCACGATGTAGGGACGGGGCACTACACCATAACCAACTAATAAAAAGTTTCGTCCTCGAAACTTAAAGATGGAACCTACCTCTACGAGAACAATGAAGGGAATTTATCCTTCATCTTCGATTCAAGCTCCCACGTCGACTCCTCGACCGAGTGGTTCTTCCAGAGGACGCGGACGAGAGGGATCGCTCGATTACGCAGCAACTTATCCTTGCGTTCTAAGATTTGCACTGGTTCTTCAACGTAGGATAAGTCTGACTTTAGCTCCAGCTGGCCAAAATCTACCACGTAGCTAGGGTCGTACACGTACTTCCGCAACTGAGAGACGTGGAAGACGTTGTGCACACCTTCAAGCGCCGGCGGTAGGGCAATTTTATAGGCCACTGGCGCGACCCGTTCAAGTATTTCGAACGGCCCAACGAATCTCGGACTCAACTTTTCTTTCGCGCCGAACCGAGTAACTCCCCGCATGGGAGACACTTTAAGAAATACGTGATCGCCTACTAGAAACTCGAGCGGTCGACGATGAATGTCCGCATAGCTTTTCTGACGACTCTGTGCGGTCTTTAATCTTTCCCGAATGAGCTTGACCTTTTCCACAGTCTGTTCCACCAGCTCCGGACCGAGTATCTGCCGTTCCCCGACTTCATCCCAGCAAATGGGCGATCTGTACTTTCGGCCGTACAAAGCTTCATACGGCGCCATTTGGATGCTGGATTGGTAGCTATTGTTGTATGCAAATTCCGCCAGCGGTAGGTGGATGTCCCAGCTTGATTTGAAGTCAATTGCGCAGAGCCGTAGCATGTCTTCGAGAATCTGGTTGACGCGCTCCGTTTGGCCGTCGGTCTGAGGATGGTAAGCTGAGCTGAACTGCAACTTGGTTCCCAGCGCCGACTGAAGGCTACTCCAGAATCGCGACATAAACCGTGAATCCCGATCGGAGACGATGGATACTGGAACTCCGTACAGCCGTACTATCTCGTCAAGATAAATCTGCGCCAGGCAATCAACGCTCCAAGTAACTTTAATGGCAATAAAGTGCACTGACTTGGTTAATCGATCGACGATGACCCAGACGGCGTCCTTCCCCCGTGGTGTCTTCGGCAGGCCAACAATAAAATCCATAGTGACATGATCCTACTTCCACTCGGGAATAGCGAGGTTCTGCATCTCCCCGCCCGGTCGCTGATGCTCAGCTTTCACCTGCTGACAGGCCATGCATTGCGACACGAAGAGCGCCACATCTCTCTTTATCCCGTGCCACCAGAAGGTCGTGCGGAGGTCCTTATACATCTTGGTACTGCCTGGATGCAAAGTGTATTTCGCATAGTGCGCCTCCGACAAGATCTCCTTTCTGTGTTCTGAATCGTCCGGAACGCATAGCCTACCCTTCAATCGAAGCACGCCGGTTTTGTCTTCCGCAAAGTCGGTCGTCCTGCCTGTCGAAATTAGCTCTCGCACTTTTTTCAGGTACGAATCGTCCGTCTGAGCGGTCTTGATCTTATTCAGCAAGCTCGGCTCTAACTTCAACTTTGCCAACTGCACGTTCCAGAATCTGACTCGGAGCTCGATGCCCATCTCTTCTAGGTCGCGTAGCAGTCGGGGGTCGATGGATAACGAGACAATGTACTTCCGACTCAAAGTGTCCGCCACAACATTTCCCTTTCCCTGCGTATAGTCGATAGTCAAGTCGTAATCTTTGATTAGTTCCAGCCAACGCCTTTGCCGCAAGTTCAGCTCCTTCTGCGTGAATAGATACTTGAGGCTCTTGTGATCGGTATAGATCGTGCACGCCACACCATAGAGATAGTGGTGCCACAATTTCAACGCAAACACAATCGCCGCTAACTCCAGGTCGTGCGTGGGATAATTTTTCTCGTGCGACTTTAGCTGTCGGGAAGCAAAAGATATCACCTTGTCCCGCTGCATCAGCACACACCCCAAGCCCTGACCGGATGCGTCGCTGAATATCTGGAAACCCTCAGTCCCTTCTGGAAGTGCGAGTATCGGGACCGAGACGAGCCTATGCTTCAAATCTTGGAATGCAGCTTCACAGTCGTCTAACCATTCGAATGCGACTCCTTTCTGGGTGAGGCGAGTCAGAGGCGATGCGATCTTTGCGAAGTCTTTCACGAAGCGTCGGTAGTATCCAGCTAAGCCAAGGAAACTTCGAATCTCACCGACGGACGCTGGCCGTTTCTAATCGACAACGGCTTCAACTTTCTTTGGGTCGACCGCAATGCCTTCAGCAGAAATAATGTGTCCGAGGAATACGATGCTGCTAAGCCAAAATTCATATTTGCTTCGCTTCGCATATAGTTGATTTTCTCGAAGGGTCTGAAGCACGGTCCGCAGATGCTCAGTGTGTTACTGCCGATTCTTCGAGTAGACGAGTATATCGTCGATAAAGACTACTACGAACTTGTCGAGGAATGGACGGAACACCCGATTCATTAAATCCATAAAAGCAGCAGGGGCGTTCGTTAGGCCGAACGGTATTACCAGGAACTTGTAATGGCCGTATCGAGTCCGGAAGGCAGACTTCGGCACATCGTCCGGCTTGATCTTGAGTTGATGGTAACCCGAACGCAGATCAATTTTAGAGAACACCGTGGCATCTTGGAGTTGATCAAACAGATCATCTATGCGGGGCAGGGGGTATTTGTTCCGGACGGTGGCTTTATTCAGCTCGCGGTAGTCGATACAAAGACGCATAGAGCCGTCCTTCTTCTTGACAAACAGTACGGGCGCTCCCCACAGCGAGACGCTGGGTCGGATGAATCCCTTGTCGAGCAATTCCTGTAACTGCACCTTAAGTTCTTTAAGCTCTGCAGGGGCCATTCTGTACGGGGTCTTCGAGATCGGTCGAGTGTTGGGGAAGGTATCGATAGTGAACTCAATCTCTCGATCGGGCGGCATGCCGGGCAGCTCGTCCGAGAACACATCGGGGAATTCTGCCACAACGTCGGTCTGATCCGCGTTTGCACCATTCTGTCGCATGTCTCGAACGGAAGCTAGATAGCCTTCGCACCCGGAATGCAGCATCCGTCGAACAGATATTGCAGAGATCACCATGCAGGTCGGCGACGCCTCACCACACGAGTAGCAGAATTCAGGCACTCCCGGTATACGGAATGTGACTTTCTTTTCAGCACAGTCTATGGTTGCGTTACACGGACCGAGCCAATCCATCCCCAGAATGATATCGTAGTCCTTAATATTTAGAACTATCGCATCGAAACTGACCTTTTGACCACCTATACAGATGATTCCGTCTCCGCAGACTAAATTCGCAGCTAGTGGCATGCCCGACGGGATGTTAACAGTAAGCTCAAGACCCAGCAGTGTCAGGGAAAAGTTGTGCTCGGCGGCAAAGTCCGCCGATATGAAACTATGCGTGGCACCTGAATCAAACAATACACGAGCAGGTTTATTATTGAATTGCAGTATACCTGTCACGACTGTGTCAGATGCAAACGCTTCGTCTCGGGTCATGGCGTAGATACGGCCCTGAGCATTAGGGCGACGGTCTTGGCCATTCTGTGGTGCGGTCAGTGGAGCCCGAGGTGCTTGGCCTCGGTTCTTCTTCGGGCAGTCACGTACGGTATGGTCGGCTCGGCCGCACCCGAGGCACGTACCGTTCTTCAGTCGGCACTCGCTGATCAAGTGTCCCTCCTTGGCGCAGAAAGTGCAGACCACTCGATCCTTCGTCTGGTTACCGCCTCCGTTGCCACGATTTTGACGCTTGTGTGCGTTGTTGCCTCCCGCATTACTATGGCGTTTGTTATTAAAGTGAACAGCGCCGGTAGTAGTAGGAGGATACTCGGACTCCAGACGGACGGCGTGGTTGAGTGCCTCGCCCATGGTTTTGTATTCGGCCACCGAAACATGCGCACGGATGGTTGAACGCAGGCTTACTTCGAATCGTCGAGCTCAGCTGGCGGTGGTAGGTAGGAAGTCCCCAGCAAATTTGGCCAGTTTGTTGAATTTGGCCGCATATTGTCGTACCGTCATATTGCCCTGCTTTAACTGCATGAACTCATCTTCTTTCTCCTGTCGCACGGCTGCGGAAAGATATTCAGTCTCGAATGCCTTTTTGAATGTCGCCCATGAGATCGCCGCCGTCTCGTCTTCACGTCGAATTGCCCGCTTCTGCACAGCCCACCAATCGTACGCGTTCATTCGAAGTAGAAGTTGAGCACACGCGACTTTCTTTGAGTCCTCGACACCCAGAAGCTCGAACTTATCTTCCAGCTCCTCCAGCCAGTCGATCGCCACCGCGGGATCTTCTGTGCCGTTGAAGGAAGTACGGCAGCTTTTCGTAAATTTTGACACGTCGAAGTTAGAACTTCTCGGTGCTACAGGTGAGAGCACGGGCGCCTCTGGTTCAGCTTCGTTGGATCGAACCGCAGGCTGGGTCACGGCAGGTGTCATCGTTGAGTTGTTGTTGCCGACGACCGACTGTACGATCTGCTGGAGGGTATTCAGCTGCTGCTGCTGCAGCTTGAATTGAGCCTCGAACCGATTCTCAAATTGAGCCTGACGAGCCTCCGCTTGCTGACGATGGAACTCGTTTTAACGTTGCTGCATTTCAAGCATTTGCAGCATACGTTGCATCGGGTCGCCGGAAGGTCCGGCTACAGTAGGCGTCATTCCCGTTGGGTTGACGGAATGCTCGGGTCCAGAAGCACTCGAGCCGCTGGAAGCGCTCGTCTCGTCTTCTGCCTGAGCTCCCGTAACTGCAGGAAAAAGGAAAGGCAACTCTCGTTAGTTTCAGAAAATGTCCTGGGTTCAGCGTATGGAACAACTCTTCTCATCGACACGAGGTCAACGGTTGGAGACTAGAACTCGACACTGGAGGCCAAGGACGTAAAGCCGTGCTCTGATACCATTATGTCACGCCCCAATTCCGTCGAATCGATAGTCGTCCCCCGGGCGTGATGCCGTGGGAACCTGATTTGCGATCGCACAAGGCCAAGTCATAAGGTAATCCGAGACACGAGATCTAAGAGAGTACGCAGACAAATTGATACACACGATAAGTAAAGAAAACTTGATCTTTATTGATAATGAACATCTTTTACAGACTCCGATACAAGACTCATTGTTGCACGGGCTACAACAGGACTCGATTACAAAAAAGTGCCGATGAGATAGCCGTTCCATACATTGCACACATCCTTCAATATTCACAAGTACTCCATTGACTTGGATGGGAGGGACGCTGAGTCATTTTCTTTGGACTGTTGAGAGCCTTCAAAAGTGGAGTCGCAGAGGGAGAGTCTTCGACGCGCGGTCGAAGCTTCAAAAGTCACGAACGCCGCCGAGTTAGCTGGCGCGTCCTTCCTGGTTTGCGGGACCTGCAAAGAGCGAGGATCAGCATAAAACACATGTACTGGCGAGTGACTAATTAAATCCAAGCTCTGTATTTGATTCAAGAAGTTTCATAATACATGTTAGCTAGCTATTTCAATGATCTTTCTAACCATCCTACTCGATTTGCATGTTAACATGTTTTGAGGCAAGCATATGAATTTGTATAACATTGAGCAACTATCAATATCATCTCCTGCCATGTGCATTTGTTAAGCAGTAGAAGGGTGTGAAGGCCACTGGCAATTTCAAGCCATTGCGGACATATAGTTGAGTTAAACGGCGACCCTTTCGCGTCGGGTAGCGAGCCCTGTACGAAAGTTTCCGTATAACTCGCGCCGATGAAGGCTGGCGCTTGCTATACACTCGTTCCTCCCGGGCCGAATCGGTCCCTTGGCCTAGGTAACCGTTCGAGGAAACTACACCTTGTCGACAAGTTGTCCAATGACCGTTTTCCTTGGAACTTAGTTAATTTACCCATTTATCCGTATCGTTGCGATAAGCGTTAATTGATTCATTCATTGGTTTGGCATAGACCAAGTGTAATTGCATAGGGAAGCATGTTTTCCATTTCCAAAATCGGCAGTTTCGATAACAAGTGTTTCGTGAAGTATCGTGCCACGATTTCATTAATTCTATACTATTATGACAAGCATTTTATTTTACTTCATATATTGAGTTTTGAAGTAGAGGGACGGGGCGAAGGAGGTCAGCCACTCGCCTTAGGCTTGCTTCAAGCGAGCGACCGGTTGGCTGCGCTGACGTCGCCTACGCGATCACCTGCAATCGCATAAGTAACTGATTAGAACACTGTGTATTTCAAGGAATTTTGATATGAATGCGAGCTCGAAACGCGTCACAAAAATCCATCGAAAATATTCACGAAAAGCGCATTCACGAAAACGAAAGCCAAAGCCAATTCAAGTGCGGCATGAAAACCAGAGCAACGGGAGGTCTCTTCCGACTCAGCCGCAGAGCCAATCCTCGAGGCGCAACCCGCTGAATATGGGACTTGGTTCCGAAGAAGCCATTCCATAACGTGGAATGGATCTTAATTCAACCGTTCCCGTTCGATCGACTCGGTCAATTCTGACCTATCGATCCCGACCGAATCGATAGCGACAGTGTTCCTTTCTCGCGCACCCCGTGGACGGAGACGGGGCACGATGTAGGGACGGGGCACTACAAGAAGCACTTCATTCAAGAGTGGGACAGTCATCGACACTGGCAAAGATTCAAGGATGTTAGAAACAACAAAAGAATCTGAGCCTCATCCTCATCAAAAGCGCATAGTACATCTGAAAAAGAAACTTCGGCGCATCATCAGGGTGTAAACCCATGCGCGTCAGCAGTGAAGCTTCGGCGCACCATCAGGGTTTAAACCCATACGCATCAGCAGTGGAGCTTCGACGCATCATCAGGGTTTAAAC
This sequence comes from Iris pallida, assembly GCA_029216955.1. Lineage (NCBI taxonomy): Eukaryota > Viridiplantae > Streptophyta > Magnoliopsida > Asparagales > Iridaceae > Iris > Iris pallida. The sequence goes on along the minus strand of JANAVB010005599.1, from coordinate 24,820,982 downwards.
CCATACGCGTCAGCAGTGGAGCTTCGACGCATTATCAGGGCCTAAACCCGTGTGCGTCAGCAGTGGAGCTTCGGCGCATCCCATGCGCATCAACAGTAGAGCCTCGGCGCATCTTCAGGGTTTAAACCCATGCGCGTCGACGAAAAAAAAACCTCAGCACATCATCAGGACTCAAGGTCCATGTGCGTTCGCGTATGTGAAGATGATAAAACTCACCAACCACCGTCGGTCGAACGTCGACAGGCGGACGGGGAACATCAGCCGCGGCAGCCTCTACAGGCTCTTTCCCTTTGCCTCGTCCCTTGCCAGCACCGCTGCGAGGAGTCTTGGGAGCCATTCCTTGAGAGAAGAAAGTTAGGGTTTTTTGAAGAAGAACTCTAAAAGGCAAAAGCTAAGAGAGGAAGAACTCTCTCTCTCTCTCTCTCCATCTCACGCCTATTTATAGGCCCAGTCGCACGCGTGAACCGATGAAGTGTGACCTCAGCCGCCGTATCGGGTTCTGTGAGGAGATAACTGCAAATAAATCCAAAAAGATCATCATTAACCTTTTTAGTTATCGAGGCGTTATCATTTGCATTAACTGAGAGGAGTATGCGCCCCTTCACTGATGGGCGGATGCACCCGAACAGTCATGCACCCCGACAGTCATGCGCCTCAACCACCATGCTTCTTATTCAAAGTATTCCAAAACTTATCCAAAAGTTTTGAAAACTTTGAAGGGGGTCTTGTAGAAGCAAGGAATTTCAGGACCAGAAAACCTATGCGCCAGACACTACATGCGCCAGAGAGCTTGGACAAAGTACTTCACACAGCAAAACAACAAATATAGATATCACGCCCCAGTACCGAAATACGGGGACGGACTAGGCCAGCTACTCCATATGAGGTACGTAACGTCATACGGCGATCGTGGCTGTCGAGAGACTAGGGGGTACATGCTACAATCAAGTCTCCTATGGTCCCACAGAGTTCTATGTCTCAATCAATCAAATCACATCAGCAAATAAATGAACATTAAAGATAAAGCAGTAAGGCGTCCCCGACGCTTCATCAAAATGATCATGAGAGACTAGCTTTATAATTTAGCTATCTCAGAGAGTCAGGAGTACAAAATTATACACAGCTGCAGTCTGTTTATTTACAAGTCTGTACTTGACACAAAATATCAAGTAATCCGGCTAACAGGTGCCGGTGGCTAAACGCCGCAAAAGTATAAACAGGAGTGGTGGAGAAGAAACCCACTCGAGTCCCCGAACCGCCATGCTCCTAGTATGCACCATGGATGTCAGGGAGGAACATCGTGTCCTCAGGCTCTGCTACGGAATCTGGCCAAACAAAACCAGCGGGGTCAGCCCCGAATAGCAAGTACCGCCAAAGGGGCACAAGAGTTAAGATTAAAAACCCAGCTAATAGAATGACTGATAATAGTAATACTTATGCTACTATTATAGGGTAGCACAACATCCTCGAACCCATATGGCACCCTTACAACCAAACAAGGACAAAAGGTGCCGTATGGAGTCGGGACGTGTCGTACTCTATAACATTCACATAAGTTAAAAGGTATAAACAATAAAATCTCCTGATCGTGGCTTCGGTCGATAGCCTATCGCAGCACAATAACCAACCCAACAATCAAACAAGAACATGGGTTGGATCATGTACCATGATAGACCATGTTCCTCAGTCATTCACAGAAGTAGAACTTCACAACCAGAATAAGTCTTTCGTTCATAACTTCGGTCCACAGCCTGTCATAGTACGATAACCAACCCAACAATCAAACAAGAACATGGGTTGGATCACGTACCACAACAGTCCGCTTCCCTCGGTTATTCGCGGAAGGTAAATAGGAAACATGCAAGTCGTTTTCACGGCCAATCAAGTCTATGAGTTTCTAGTGGAACGAGGTTATCCTCGCGTCATGTTATGTAGAAAATCCTCAGATCGTATCTTTACAGCAAGGCTAGCCAACCCAGGAGTTCGCGTAGACAAGTGTTATTAAGCACAGGTCCCTCGTAAGGCCACCTTGCCAAAACATGTAATATATAGCAGGAATTAATCGGATACAGTCATCCACTCGTTGCAGATGACACAGTATCCGTGGAGACCAGCCGGCGCGTCAAGACAATATCTCAAGGCGGCTGGTGTAACACGATCTCGGGATTCTGCCCTCCCCATGCATCTAGTATATTTAGTTGCCTAGTTTAACCCTAGGTGAAATCTTGGACTATCATGCTGTGGCCTGCATGATTATCCTCCTAAAGTCGTACTTTAGTACGAGTACCCTAAGTGAGGATCCATGTCAATCAGTATGTCAACATGTGCTACCCTCCTTAGTGTAATGCATCATTACAAATACGCCACGTGGAGTTACGAGTCATTTGTCGAGCATGAACAAGAACTGGGACATTCAGGTACATGTATCAGGAAGGAACACTTTGTTCTTCGGGGTCACATCAGTGCTCATATCATGCTCGGGACAAAAGGCGTAAGGATATAAAATGGGCATATAATATCTAATAAAATATCAAAAGCATACGCACAACAAGGCAGCGTGGGTGAAAAGTCACGCAAGCTTACACAAGGCAGCGTGCGTAAAAAGTCGCACAGGCTCAAGGAGAGAGCTGCGTGAAAAGTCACGTAGGCTCAAGGGAAGAGCAGCGTGAAAAGTCGTGCAGGCTCAAGGGAAGAGCAACGTGAAAAGTCACGCAGGCTCAAGGGAAAGAGCAGCGTGAAAAGTCACGCAGGCTCAAGGAAAAGAGCAGCGTGAAAAGTCACGCAAGCTCAAGGGAGAGTGCTGCGTGAAAAGTCATACAGACTCAAGGGAAGAGCTGTGTGAAAAGTCACGCAGGCTCAAGGGAAAGAGCAGCGTGAAAAGTCACACACGCTACAGGGAGCAGCGTAGGTGAAAAGTCACGCACGCTACGGGAGACACGCTTCCAACAGGAAACGTACCTAAGTCTGCGTACGCAGCGCTAAAGAGCGCGCGTAGCTCAGTATGCGTGAGCTAAGAAGCTCTGCACACTGCTCACTGTCTTCTCCAAACAGCAAGAACACTATGACAGAACCCAAAACTTCAAAAACAACATAACTTGGTCATCCGAACTCCAAATCCGGATTTCCAAAGTTCCAACTTGGGTGAAATGGAATTCTCTTCCACATGGAAGCATCAAAACCCACAAAACTTCAACGAAAATAGATCAAAATTAAAGGAATCCGAAAATGATTAAAACTTAGATCTACAAAAATCAAAGCTTCAAAATAGAAATTTCCAAGTTCTAAACTAGTATAGATTGAGGAGAAGAACATGTTTTGGCAAATAGTTTTGTAAGAATCATTAACAAAATTATGAATCCTTCTCTTGAGCAAGTTGGTACTTGCCTTGGTTGGTGGAGGAAGTAAATGAGAAGAAGTAAATGAGAGGAGAGAGAAGGAGATGAGTTATTATATAGAATCTTGAACCCATGGGTTCATGATGAACCAAAGGGTTCATGATGAACCATGGGTGAACCAAGAATAGGTTACCCAAATGAGCCAAAACTGTAGGCCCAAATGCAGAAAATAAATTAGGAAATAATATTTTGTCGAATATTTTTGGAAAATACATGAAGAAATACTGCATAATAAATATCGTATAAATTCAAGGTAAATACAATTTATGGGTTTACGTATTAAAATACGTATTCCAGGATTGGGGAGTGACATCTCTACCCTTCTTAGAAAAATTCCGTCCTCGGAATTCCAGCCAAGACAGGATAGTGAAATCAGGGCAAGCAAGGCACAATCATATATAAGTTAACTATCATAGCAGTTATTATCATGCATCACAAAGTGCAAAATAAGCAGGTGCAGAAAAACATGGAATCGTGTCAATAAGGTGCATAAATATACCTTATTAGTCAAACAAATACGGATACCGAGATCTGATCTCGTCCTCGCGCTCCCAGGTTGACTCTCCCGGAGAGTGATGGTTCCAAGAAACACGGACAAGGTTTATCGTCTGATTCTTGAGTACCTTCTCTCGCCGGTCTAAAATAGATACGGGTTGCTCCTCGTAAGTTAGGTCGGTACCAACGACTAACTCAGAATGATCGAGGACATGACTCGAATCCGGGACATTGGGACACATGAAACACATCATGTATACCGATTAACGAAGGCGGAAGGGCAAGTCGATAAGCCACATCGCCTACCCGAGCGAGAATCTTAAAAGGACCAACATATCTCGGACTAAGCTTTCCTCGGGTTCCAAATCTGATGATACCCCGAGTAGGCAAAATCCGCAGAAATACTTGGTCGCCAACTCTGAACTCCAGAGGCCTACGATGCTGATCTGCCCAATGACGATGTCGGTCCTGTGCAACTCGAAGGCGCTCTCTGACCAACCTAACTATCTCCACAGTCTGCGTGATCATCTCTGGTCCCAACAACTTTCGTTCTCCGACGTCGTCCCATGCCAAAGGGGACCTGTACTTCCTTCCGTACAATGCTTCGAACGGGGCCATCTGAATGCTAGCCTGATAGCTGTTGTTATAGGAGAACTCCACTAGATGAAGGTGATCCTCCCAAGATCCGCCAAAATCCAAGGTACACGCCCGTAGCATATCTTCTAACGTCTGGATGGTTCTTTCTGATTGCCCGTCGGTTTGTGGATGATAAGCAGTACTGAATCTTAACTTGGTTCCCAAACTTTGGTGCAAGCTCCGCCAAAAATGAGAAGTAAACCGCGTATCCCGATCTGATACTAACTAACTGGAACACCGTGCTGCCTTACTATCTGTTTCATGTACATTTCTGCTAACTGCTCAGTAGTCTGTCCAACTCGGAAGGGAAGAAAATGAGCGACCTTCGTGAGTCAATCTACTATCACCCAGACTGCATTCTTACCAGTCGGGGATCTAGGTAAACCGGTCACAAAATCCATCGTGATGTGCTCCCATTTCCATTCTGGGATAGGAAGCGGCTGTAGCAACCCTGCTGGTCTCTGCTGCTCGGCTTTCACCCGCTGACATACCAGACACTTGGATACAAATCTCGCTATCTCTCTTTTCATGCCATTCCACCAAAAGTACTGCCTGATATCTCGATACATCTTCGTCCCTCCAGGATGAATGGAGTAAATAGAACTATGAGCTTCGGACATAACTTCTTACCGAAGGTCTCCACTCGGTACACAGAGTCTGTTCCCAAACCTGAGCGTACCATCTTCATGAATTACTAACTCCTTTCTACGGCCTGATTCACACTCCGACCGCAACTTCTGAATCTGTGGATCTCCTGCTTGTGCCGCCCTTATCCTCTCTACTAAGGTTGACTGAATCTGCATACTGGTCATTCTTCCTACATCCCTTGGCAAAACTACTTCGATTCCCATACTCTGAAGGTCATCTAAAATATGCTTCTGCGAGGTCAAGATAAAGGCACTGTCTCTCCTACTCAGTGCATCTGCAACTACATTCGCCTTGCCTGGATGATACTGAAGATCTAAATCAAAATCCTTCAGCAGTTCTAACCATCTTCTTTGCCTCATGTTCAAATCTCGCTGCGTGAACACGTATTTCAAACTCTTATGATCAGTATAGATCTCTACCCGATCTCCGTATAAATAATGCCTCCACAACTTGAGTGAAAATACCACAGCTGCTAACTCCAAATCGTGAGTCGGGTAATTCTTCTCATGGTCTCGAAGCTGTCGAGACGCATATGCTATCACCTTTCCGTGCTGCATCAATACACATCCAAGACCCTTCCCAGATGCGTCACAATATACTGTAAAGCCTCCTGCTCCTACTGGAAGTGTCAAGATCGGGGCTGAGATCAATCTCTTCTTCAATTCTTCAAATGATGCCTGACAGCTAGCTGACCAAACAAACTCTACGTCCTTGTGCGTCAAACGCGTTAAGGGCGCAGAGATCCTGGCAAAGTCCGCCACGAACCTTCTGTAGTAACCAGCTAATCCTAAGAAACTTCGCACTTCTACAACCGTTCTCGGGACTGGCCAATGCTCTACGGCCTCAATCTTCTTCGGATCCACTGACACTCCTGTCCCAGAAATTACATGCCCCAGGAACGAAATGTGATCTAACCAGAATTTATACTTGTCGAGCTTCGCATAAAGTTGATGCTCCCTCAATGTCTGTAAGACAGTCCTAAGATGTTTCTCATGCTCCTCTTCTCTGCTGGAATAGACAAGAATGTCATCTATGAACACCACCACAAATTTATCCAAGTACGGCAGAAAGATGCGGTTCATTAAATCCATGAATACTACGGGGGCGTTGGTTAGTCCAAAGGGCATTACTAAAAACTCATAATGCCCATATCTAGATCTGAATGCTGTCTTCGGTATGTCTTGCTCCCGGACTCTTACTTGATAGTATCCCGACCGAAGATCGATCTTGGAAAAGACACTGGCCCTGCTCAACTGGTCAAACAGATCATCAATCCTTGGTAGTGGGTACTTATTCTTCACTATTACTGCATTCAGCTTGCGGTAGTCGATGCACATCCTCGTCGACCCATCCTTCTTGGGAACTAGAATCACTGGCGCGGCCCAGGGCAATTTACTGTCTCGGATGAATCCCTTAGACTTCAACTCTTTTTCATGTTGATACAACTTATCCTGTTCTGACGGCGACATTCTGTAAACTCTATCTGCAATAGGCCTCGTTCCAGGGTTCAACTCAATGCTAAATTCTACCTCTCTGACTGGGGGTATCCCTGGGAGCTCATCAGGGAAGACGTCGAGAAAATCTTCGACCACTCTCAGAATCTGTCCTGGCTCTGACACTGCTGCTGAGATGACGCCTCCAGCCTGATTCTTCAAGGTTCGAGTAAAGATGAACTGCTCCATCCCAGGAACACTGAATATGACCCTACCTCCTCTACAATCAATTGTCGCATGACTGTCTCTCAACCAGTCCATGCCAAGAACAACATCAAAATTCCCCATAAGGAATTCAATCAATGATGCGGGCAGTAAATGCCCACACACCTCCACCGGACATGAAAAGCGCACTCTGCTAACTTCTACGAGCCCATTGCCGGTGAGTATATCCATCCTCTCCGGCAATGCCTCAAACTCTAATCCAATCCGTGTAGCATATTGTGCAGAGATGAATGAATGAGTAGCGCCTGAATCAAATAATGCTACAGCGGGAAATGAGGTGACGAGAATTTTACCTGCCACCACGTCACTAGACGCTAGAGCCTCTCCCAAGGATAATGTGAGAGCCTGGCCCCACGGAGCCCCTTGTTGCGGCCTTCCTCGACCATGTTGTTGCTGCCTCTGAGGGCCTTCGGCTTCCTGTGCCTGGCGGAACATCTGAGCCTGCGTTGGTAAACGCTGGGCTAGGGGCCTTACTGCTAATACTGGCCCTCCACTCGGGGTTGCCACCGGAGCTGGCAATGCTGGAAACTGCTGAGCTGGCCCTCCTGGCCTCTGCATCATAGGACAAGTAAAAATACGGTGGTCTGCACGGCCACACCTCAAGCATAAGCCATTCGCTGACCGGCACACCTCCCTCGTGTGCCCTGCCTTCCCACAGAAGGTACAGCCCTAGGGTGCTCCCTGACGCTGCTGCTGGTTCCTCGGCTGCTGATGCCGAACTGGCGCTGTATTAGTTGACACGGCCGTCCTCCGCGGCGCTCCTGTATCATGAATACGTACACCGGGTGCTGGTGCCGATGTTCGCTGCCTTGCTCCTCCTCCAACCTGGGAATGAGATCTCTTCTGACCTCCTGTCCTCGATGCTAACCTCTGCTGGGTAAGCTCGTGCCTACGAGCTGCCGTCAAAACAGCGTCAAACGTCTGGTAGTCGTGTCCTTCCACAAGTTGCAATAGTTCCAAATGAAGTCCCTGCTGGAACCTCATAGCTTTCTCTGGCTCCGTTGCCACCATTGCTGGTGCGAAACGGCACAATCTGCAGAACTCTGCGGCATACCCATCTACGGTCTTGCCTGCTTGCTTGAGACTGATAAACTTTTGCTGGAGCTCATATCGAGCTACTACGCCAAAATACTTGGCCTTGAATCTGTCACTGAAGGTGGTCCAACGAACAGGACGTCTTATACCAACTTCTTCTGATGCCCACCAGTCGCGGGCAAGATCCTGAAGTACTAATTTGACCTGATCAACCTTCTCATCATCTGGAACCTTGGCCGCCACAAGAATGGCTTCAATGTCTTGAATCCAGGCATCCGCAGTGATGGCATCCTCCGTGCCATCAAAATACCTCGGGTTCAAGCGACGGAACCTTCCTGATGCTCCCGAGTCAACCCCGGCACTCCTCTCAAGAGCTAACTGAATCCCCTGGTTCAGCAACACGTTCTGCTCCTGCTGCCGAGTCTGTTGCTGTTGGTGAGTAACAAGAATCCCTCGGACGATCTCTAGGAGTGCTACGGCATCTGGTACTGCCGTCGCTGCTGGTGCTGCAGGAGTTCCAATAACCTGCGGCTGCACTGCCTCTGGTCCCACTTCTGCTCGTGCCTGCACTGGAGAAGGTTCTCTCCCCTGTTGCTGCCCAGTCGAGCCATGCTCTTGCTGCTCTTCCTCATGGGCCTCACCCGCTACTGAGAATGAAGCACCCCTATAGAGAAAGATATAAGATTATCAAGTCCGGACAAGGAAGATTTCGAGGATGCAAGTCAGGTTAGAGATCAAGGCAAGGACAGAGAATTCAAAACAGAATTTCAAGGGGAACAAGTTGTGATTGAGACTCCTAATAATTCGCAATACCCCACAAGTCTGAAAATCAGACCTGCATGGGCCACCACTAAAACCTTGTCACGCCCCAGTACCGAAATACGGGGACGGACTAGGCCAGCTACTCCATATGAGGTACGTAACGTCATACGGCGATCGTGGCTGTCGAGAGACTAGGGGATACATGCTACAATCAAGTCTCCTATGGTCCCACAGAGTTCTATGTCTCAATCAATCAAATCACATCAGCAAATAAATGAACATTAAAGATAAAGCAGTAAGGCGTCCCCGACGCTTCATCAAAATGATCATGAGAGACTAGCTTTATAATTTAGCTATCTCAGAGAGTCAGGAGTACAAAATTATACACAGCTGCAGTCTGTTTATTTACAAGTCTATACTTGACACAAAATATCAAGTAATCCGGCTAACAGGTGCCGGTGGCTAAACGCCGCAAAAGTATAAGCAGGAGTGGTGGAGAAGAAACCCACTCGAGTCCCCGAACCGCCATGCTCCTAGTATGCACCATGGATGTCAGGGAGGAAGATCGTGTCCTCAGGCTCTGCTACGGAATCTGGCCAAACAAAACCAGCGGGGTCAGCCCCGAATAGCAAGTACCGCCAAAGGGGCACAAGAGTTAAGATTAAAAACCCAGCTAATAGAATGACTGATAATAGTAATACTTATGCTACTATTATAGGGTAGCGCAACATCCTCGAACCCATATGGCACCCTTACAACCAAACAAGGACAAAAGGTGCCGTATGGAGTCGGGACGTGTCGTACTCTATAACATTCACATAAGTTAAAAGGTATAAACAATAAAATCTCCTGATCGTGACTTCGGTCGATAGCCTATCGCAGCACAATAACCAACCCAACAATCAAACAAGAACATGGGTTGGATCATGTACCATGATAGACCATGTTCCTCAGTCATTCACAGAAGTAGCACTTCACAACCAGAATAAGTCTTTCGTTCATAACTTCGGTTCACAGCCTGTCATAGTACGATAACCAACCCAACAATCAAACAAGAACATGGGTTGGATCACGTACCACAACAGTCCGCTTCCCTCGGTTATTCGCGGAAGGTAAATAGGAAACATGCAAGTCGTTTTCACGGCCAATCAAGTCTACGAGTTTCTAGTGGAACGAGGTTATCCTCGCGTCATATTATGTAGAAAATCCTCAGATCGTATCTTTCCAGCAAGGCTAGCCAACCCAGGGGTTCGCGTAGACAAGTGTTATTGAGCACAGGTCCCTCGTAAGGCTATCTTGCCAAAACATGTAATATATAGCAGGAATTAATCGGATACAGTCATCCACTCGTTGCAGATGACACAGTATCCGTGGAGACCAGTCGGCGCGTCAAGACAATATCTCAAGGCGGCTGGTGTAACACGATCTCAGGATTCTGCCCTCCCCATGCATCTAGTATATTTAGTTGCCTAGTTTAACCCTAGGTGAAATCTTGGACTATCATGTTGTGGCCTGCATGATTATCCTCCTAAAGTCGTACTTTAGTACGAGTACCCTAAGTGAGGATCCATGTCAATCAGTATGTCAACATGTGCTACCCTCCTTAGTGTAATGCATCATTACAAATACGCCACGTGGAGTTACGAGTCATTTGTCGAGCATGAACAAGAACTGGGACATTCAGGTACATGTATCAGGAAGGAACACTTTGTTCTTCGGGGTCACATCAGTGCTCATATCATGCTCGGGACAAAAGGCGTAAGGATATAAAATGGGCATATAATATCTAATAAAATATCAAAAGCATACGCACAACAAGGCAGCGTGGGTGAAAAGTCACGCAAGCTTACACAAGGCAGCGTGCGTAAAAAGTCGCGCAGGCTCAAGGAGAGAGCTGCGTGAAAAGTCACGCAGGCTCAAGGGAAGAGCAGCGTGAAAAGTCGCGCAGGCTCAAGGGAAGAGCAGCGTGAAAAGTCACGCAGGCTCAAGGGAAAGAGCAGCGTGAAAAGTCACGCAGGCTCAAGGGAAAGAGCAGCGTGAAAAGTCACGCAGGCTCAAGGAAAAGAGCAGCGTGAAAAGTCACGCAAGCTCAAGGGAGAGTGCTGCGTGAAAAGTCATACAGACTCAAGGGAAGAGCTGTGTGAAAAGTCACGCAGGCTCAAGGGAAAGAGCAGCGTGAAAAGTCACGCACGCTACAGGGAGCAGCGTAGGTGAAAAGTCACGCACGCTACGGGAGACACGCTTCCAACAGGAAACGTACCTAAGTCTGCGTACGCAGCGCTAAAGAGCGCGCGTAGCTCAGTATGCGTGAGCTAAGAAGCTCTGCACACTGCTCACTGTCTTCTCCAAACAGCAAGAACACTATGACAGAACCCAAAACTTCAAAAACAACATAACTTGGTCATCCGAACTCCAAATCCGGATTTCCAAAGTTCCAACTTGGGTGAAATGGAATTCTCTTCCACATGGAAGCATCAAAACCCACAAAACTTCAACGAAAATAGATCAAAATTAAAGGAATCCGAAAATGATTAAAACTTAGATCTACAAAAATCAAAGCTTCAAAATAGAAATTTCCAAGTTCTAAACTAGTATAGATTGAGGAGAAGAACATGTTTTGGCAAATAGTTTTGTAAGAATCATTAACAAAATTATGAATCCTTCTCTTGAGCAAGTTGGTGCTTGCCTTGGTTGGTGGAGGAAGTAAATGAGAAGAAGTAAATGAGAGGAGAGAGAAGGAGATGAGTTATTATATAGAATCTTGAACCCATGGGTTCATGATGAACCAAAGGGTTCATGATGAACCATGGGTGAACCAAGAATAGGTTACCCAAATGAGCCAAAATTGTAGGCCCAAATGCAGAAAATAAATTAGGAAATAATATTTTGTCGAATATTTTTGGAAAATACATGAAGAAATACTGCATAATAAATATCGTATAAATTCAAGGTAAATACAATTTATGGGTTTACGTATTAAAATACGTATTCCAGGATTGGGGAGTGACATCTCTACCCTTCTTAGAAAAATTCCGTCCTCGGAATTCCAGCCAAGACAGGATAGTGAAATCAGGGCAAGCAAGGCACAATCATATATAAGTTAACTATCATAGCAGTTATTATCATACATCACAAAGTGCAAAATAAGCAGGTGCAGAAAAACATGGAATCGTGTCAATAAGGTGCATAAATATACCTTATTAGTCAAACAAATACGGATACCGAGATCTGATCTCGTCCTCGCGCTCCCAGGTTGACTCTCCCGGAGAGTGATGGTTCCAAGAAACACGGACAAGGTTTATCGTCTGATTCTTGAGTACCTTCTCTCGCCGGTCTAAAATAGATACGGGTTGCTCCTCGTAAGTTAGGTCGGTACCAACGACTAACTCAGAATGATCGAGGACATGACTCGAATCCGGGACATTGGGACACATGAAACACATCATGTATACCGGTTAACGAAGGCGGAAGGGCAAGTTGATAAGCCACATCGCCTACCCGAGCGAGAATCTTAAAAGGACCAACATATCTCGGACTAAGCTTTCCTCGGGTTCCAAATCTGATGATACCCCGAGTAGGCGAAATCCGCAGAAATACTTGGTCGCCAACTCTGAACTCCAGAGGCCTACGATGCTGATCTGCCCAATGACGATGTCGGTCCTGTGCAACTCGAAGGCGCTCTCTGACCAACCTAACTATCTCCACAGTCTGCGTGATCATCTCTGGTCCCAACAACTTTCGTTCTCCGACGTCGTCCCATGCCAAAGGGGACCTGTACTTCCTTCCGTACAATGCTTCGAACGGGGCCATCTGAATGCTAGCCTGATAGCTGTTGTTATAGGAGAACTCCACTAGATGAAGGTGATCCTCCCAAGATCCGCCAAAATCCAAGGTACACGCCCGTAGCATATCTTCTAACGTCTGGATGGTTCTTTCTGATTGCCCGTCGGTTTGTGGATGATAAGCAGTACTGAATCTTAACTTGGTTCCCAAACTTTGGTGCAAGCTCCGCCAAAAATGAGAAGTAAACCGCGTATCCCGATCTGATACTAACTAACTGGAACACCGTGCTGCCTTACTATCTGTTTCATGTACATTTCTGCTAACTGCTCAGTAGTCTGTCCAACTCGGAAGGGAAGAAAATGAGCGACCTTCGTGAGTCAATCTACTATCACCCAGACTGCATTCTTACCAGTCAGGGATCTAGGTAAACCGGTCACAAAATCCATCGTGATGTGCTCCCATTTCCATTCTGGGATAGGAAGCGGCTGTAGCAACCCTGCTGGTCTCTGCTGCTCGGCTTTCACCCGCTGACATACCAGACACTTGGATACAAATCTCGCTATCTCTCTTTTCATGCCATTCCACCAAAAGTACTGCCTGATATCTCGATACATCTTCGTCCCTCCAGGATGAATGGAGTAAATAGAACTATGAGCTTCGGACATAACTTCTTGCCGAAGGTCTCCACTCGGTACACAGAGTCTGTTTCCAAACCTGAGCGTACCATCTTCATGAATCACTAACTCCTTTCTACGGCCTGATTCACACTCCGACCGCAACTTCTGAATCTGTGGATCTCCTGCTTGTGCCGCCCTTATCCTCTCTACTAAGGTTGACTGAATCTGCATACTGGTCATTCTTCCTACATCCCTTGGCAAAACTACTTCGATTCCCATACTCTGAAGGTCATCTAAAATATGCTTCTGCGAGGTCAAGATAAAGGCACTGTCTCTCCTACTCAGTGCATCTGCAACTACATTCGCCTTGCCTGGATGATACTGAAGATCTAAATCAAAATCCTTCAGCAGTTCTAACCATCTTCTTTGCCTCATGTTCAAATCTCGCTGCGTGAACACGTATTTCAAACTCTTATGATCAGTATAGATCTCTACCCGATCTCCGTATAAATAATGCCTCCACAACTTGAGTGAAAACACCACAGCTGCTAACTCCAAATCGTGAGTCGGGTAATTCTTCTCATGGTCTCGAAGCTGTCGAGACGCATATGCTATCACCTTTCCGTACTGCATCAATACACATCCAAGACCCTTCCCAGATGCGTCACAATATACTGTAAAGCCTCCTGCTCCTACTGGAAGTGTCAAGATCGGGGCTGAGATCAATCTCTTCTTCAATTCTTCAAATGATGCCTGACAGCTAGCTGACCAAACAAACTCTACGTCCTTGTGCGTCAAACGCGTTAAGGGCGCAGAGATCCTGGCAAAGTCCGCCACGAACCTTCTGTAGTAACCAGCTAATCCTAAGAAACTTCGCACTTCTACAACCGTTCTCGGGACTGGCCAATGCTCTACGGCCTCAATCTTCTTCGGATCCACTGACACTCCTGTCCCAGAAATTACATGCCCCAGGAACGAAATGTGATCTAACCAGAATTCACACTTGTCGAGCTTCGCATAAAGTTGATGCTCCCTCAATGTCTGTAAGACAGTCCTAAGATGTTTCTCATGCTCCTCTTCTCTGCTGGAATAGACAAGAATGTCATCTATGAACACCACCACAAATTTATCCAAGTACGGCAGAAAGATGCGGTTCATTAAATCCATGAATACTGCGGGGGCGTTGGTTAGTCCAAAGGGCATTACTAAAAACTCATAATGCCCATATCTAGATCTGAATGCTGTCTTCGGTATGTCTTGCTCCCGGACTCTTACTTGATAGTATCCCGACCGAAGATCGATCTTGGAAAAGACACTGGCCCTGCTCAACTGGTCAAACAGGTCATCAATCCTTGGTAGTGGGTACTTATTCTTCACTATTACTGCATTCAGCTTGCGGTAGTCGATGCACATCCTCGTCGACCCATCCTTCTTGGGAACTAGAATCACTGGCGCGGCCCAGGGCGATTTACTGTCTCGGATGAATCCCTTAGACTTCAACTCTTTTTCATGTTGATACAACTTATCCTGTTCTGACGGCGACATTCTGTAAACTCTATCTGCAATAGGCCTCGTTCCAGGGTTCAACTCAATGCTAAATTCTACCTCTCTGACTGGGGGTATCCCTGGGAGCTCATCAGGGAAGACGTCGAGAAAATCTTCGACCACTCTCAGAATCTGTCCTGGCTCTGACACTGCTGCTGAGATGACGCCTCCAGCCTGATTCTTTAAGGTTCGAGTAAAGATGAACTGCTCCATCCCAGGAACACTGAATATGACCCTACCTCCTCTACAATCAATTGTCGCATGACTGTCTCTCAACCAGTCCATGCCAAGAACAATATCAAAATTCCCCATAGGGAATTCAATCAATGATGCGGGCAGTAAATGCCCACACACCTCCACCGGACATGAAAAGCGCACTCTGCTAACTTCTACGAGCCCATTACCGGTGAGTATATCCATCCTCTCCGGCAATGCCTCAAACTCTAATCCAATCCGTGTAGCATATTGTGCTGAGATGAATGAATGAGTAGCGCCTGAATCAAATAATGTTACAGCGGGAAATGAGGTGACGAGAATTTTACCTGCCACCACGTCACTAGACGCTAGAGCCTCTCCCAAGGATAATGTGAGAGCCTGGCCCCACGGAGCCCCTTGTTGCGGCCTTCCTCGACCATGTTGTTGCTGCCTCTGAGGGCCTTCGGCTTCCTGTGCCTGGCAGAACATCTGACCTGCGTTGGTAAACGCTGGGCTAGGGGCCTTACTGCTAATACTGGCCCTCCACTCGGGGTTGCCACCGGAGCTGGCAATGCTGGAAACTGCTGAGCTGGCCCTCCTGGCCTCTGCATCATAGGACAAGTGGAAATACGGTGGTCTGCACGGCCACACCTCAAGCATAAGCCATTCGCTGACCGGCACACCTCCCTCGTGTGCCCTGCCTTCCCACAGAAGGTACAGCCCTGGGGTGCTCCCTGACGCTGCTGCTGGTTCCTCGGCTGCTGATGCCGAACTGGCGCTGTATTAGTTGACACGGCCGTCCTCCGCGGCGCTCCTGTATCATGAATACGTACACCGGGTGCTGGTGCCGATGTTCGCTGCATTGCTCCTCCTCCAACCTGGGAATGAGATCTCTTCTGACCTCCTGTCCTCGATGCTAACCTCTGCTGGGTAAGCTCGTGCCTACGAGCTGCCGTCAAAACAGCGTCAAACGTCTGGTAGTCGTGTCCTTCCACAAGTTGCAATAGTTCCAAATGAAGTCCCTGCTGGAACCTCATAGCTTTCTCTGGCTCCGTTGCCACCATTGCTGGTGCGAAACGGCACAATCTGCAGAACTCTGCGGCATACCCATCTACGGTCTTGCCTGCTTGCTTGAGACTGATAAACTTTTGCTGGAGCTCATATCGAGCTACTACGCCAAAATACTTGGCCTTGAATCTGTCACTGAAGGTGGTCCAACGAACAGGACGTCTTATACCAACTTCTTCTGATGCCCACCAGTCGCGGGCAAGATCCTGAAGTACTAATTTGACCTGATCAACCTTCTCATCATCTGGAACCTTGGCCGCCACAAGAATGGCTTCAATGTCTTGAATCCAGGCATCCGCAGTGATGGCATCCTCCGTGCCATCAAAATACCTCGGGTTCAAGCGACGGAACCTTCCTGATGCTCCCGAGTCAACCCCGGCACTCCTCTCAAGAGCTAACTGAATCCCCTGGTTCAGCAACACGTTCTGCTCCTGCTGCCGAGTCTGTTGCTGTTGGTGAGTAACAAGAATCCCTCGGACGATCTCCAGGAGTGCTACGGCATCTGGTACTGCCGTCGCTGCTGGTGCTGCAGGAGTTCCAATAACCTGCGGCTGCACTGCCTCTGGTCCCACTTCTGCTCGTGCCTGCACTGGAGAAGGTTCTCTCCCCTGTTGCTGCCCAGTCGAGCCATGCTCTTGCTGCTCTTCCTCATGGGCCTCACCCGCTACTGAGAATGAAGCACCCCTATAGAGAAAGATATAAGATTATCAAGTCCGAACAAGGAAGATTTCGAGGATGCAAGTCAGGTTAGAGATCAAGGCAAGGACAGAGAATTCAAAACAGAATTTCAAGGGGAACAAGTTGTGATTGAGACTCCTAATAATTCGCAATACCCCACAAGTCTGAAAATCAGACCTGCATGGGCCACCACTAAAACCTTGTCACGCCCCAGTACCGAAATACGGGGACGGACTAGGCCAGCTACTCCATATGAGGTACGTAACGTCATACGGCGATCGTGGCTGTCGAGAGACTAGGGGGTACATGCTACAATCAAGTCTCCTATGGTCCCACAGAGTTCTATGTCTCAATCAATCAAATCACATCAGCAAATAAATGAACATTAAAGATAAAGCAGTAAGGCGTCCCCGACGCTTCATCAAAATGATCATGAGAGACTAGCTTTATAATTTAGCTATCTCAGAGAGTCAGGAGTACAAAATTATACACAGCTGCAGTCTGTTTATTTACAAGTCTATACTTGACACAAAATATCAAGTAATCCGGCTAACAGGTGCCGGTGGCTAAACGCCGCAAAAGTATAAGCAGGAGTGGTGGAGAAGAAACCCACTCGAGTCCCCGAACCGCCATGCTCCTAGTATGCACCATGGATGTCAGGGAGGAAGATCGTGTCCTCAGGCTCTGCTACGGAATCTGGCCAAACAAAACCAGCGGGGTCAGCCCCGAATAGCAAGTACCGCCAAAGGGGCACAAGAGTTAAGATTAAAAACCCAGCTAATAGAATGACTGATAATAGTAATACTTATGCTACTATTATAGGGTAGCGCAACATCCTCGAACCCATATGGCACCCTTACAACCAAACAAGGACAAAAGGTGCCGTATGGAGTCGGGACGTGTCGTACTCTATAACATTCACATAAGTTAAAAGGTATAAACAATAAAATCTCCTGATCGTGACTTCGGTCGATAGCCTATCGCAGCACAATAACCAACCCAACAATCAAACAAGAACATGGGTTGGATCATGTACCATGATAGACCATGTTCTTCAGTCATTCACAGAAGTAGCACTTCACAACCAGAATAAGTCTTTCGTTCAAAACTTCGGTCCACAGCCTGTCATAGTACGATAACCAACCCAACAATCAAACAAGAACATGGGTTGGATCACGTACCACAACAGTCCGCTTCCCTCGGTTATTCGCGGAAGGTAAATAGGAAACATGCAAGTCGTTTTCACGGCCAATCAAGTCTACGAGTTTCTAGTGGAACGAGGTTATCCTCGCGTCATATTATGTAGAAAATCCTCAGATCGTATCTTTCCAGCAAGGCTAGCCAACCCAGGGGTTCGCGTAGACAAGTGTTATTGAGCACAGGTCCCTCGTAAGGCTATCTTGCCAAAACATGTAATATATAGCAGGAATTAATCGGATACAGTCATCCACTCGTTGCAGATGACACAGTATCCGTGGAGACCAGTCGGCGCGTCAAGACAATATCTCAAGGCGGCTGGTGTAACACGATCTCGGGATTCTGCCCTCCCCATGCATCTAGTATATTTAGTTGCCTAGTTTAACCCTAGGTGAAATCTTGGACTATCATGTTGTGGCCTGCATGATTATCCTCCTAAAGTCGTACTTCAGTACGAGTACCCTAAGTGAGGATCCATGTCAATCAGTATGTCAACATGTGCTACCCTCCTTAGTGTAATGCATCATTACAAATACGCCACGTGGAGTTACGAGTCATTTGTCGAGCATGAACAAGAACTGGGACATTCAGGTACATGTATCAGGAAGGAACACTTTGTTCTTCGGGGTCACATCAGTGCTCATATCATGCTCGGGACAAAAGGCGTAAGGATATAAAATGGGCATATAATATCTAATAAAATATCAAAAGCATACGCACAACAAGGCAGCGTGGGTGAAAAGTCACGCAAGCTTACACAAGGCAGCGTGCGTAAAAAGTCGCGCAGGCTCAAGGAGAGAGCTGCATGAAAAGTCACGCAGGCTCAAGGGAAGAGCAGCGTGAAAAGTCGCGCAGGCTCAAGGGAAGAGCAGCGTGAAAAGTCACGCAGGCTCAAGGGAAAGAGCAGCGTGAAAAGTCACGCAGGCTCAAGGGAAAGAGCAGCGTGAAAAGTCACGCAGGCTCAAGGAAAAGAGCAGCGTAAAAAGTCACGCAAGCTCAAGGGAGAGTGCTGCGTGAAAAGTCATACAGACTCAAGGGAAGAGCTGTGTGAAAAGTCACGCAGGCTCAAGGGAAAGAGCAGCGTGAAAAGTCACGCACGCTACAGGGAGCAGCGTAGGTGAAAAGTCACGCACGCTACGGGAGACACGCTTCCAACAGGAAACGTACCTAAGTCTGCGTACGCAGCGCTAAAGAGCGCGCGTAGCTCAGTATGCGTGAGCTAAGAAGCTCTGCACACTGCTCACTGTCTTCTCCAAACAGCAAGAACACTATGACAGAACCCAAAACTTCAAAAACAACATAACTTGGTCATCCGAACTCCAAATCCGGATTTCTAAAGTTCCAACTTGGGTGAAATGGAATTCTCTTCCACATGGAAGCATCAAAACCCACAAAACTTCAACGAAAATAGATCAAAATTAAAGGAATCCGAAAATGATTAAAACTTAGATCTACAAAAATCAAAGCTTCAAAATAGAAATTTCCAAGTTCTAAACTAGTATAGATTGAGGAGAAGAACATGTTTTGGCAAATAGTTTTGTAAGAATCATTAACAAAATTATGAATCCTTCTCTTGAACAAGTTGGTACTTGCCTTGGTTGGTGGAGGAAGTAAATGAGAAGAAGTAAATGAGAGGAGAGAGAAGGAGATGAGTTATTATATAGAATCTTGAACCCATGGGTTCATGATGAACCATGGGTGAACCAAGAATAGGTTACCCAAATGAGCCAAAACTGTAGGCCCAAATGCAGAAAATAAATTAGGAAATAATATTTTGTCGAATATTTTTGGAAAATACATGAAAAAATACTGCATAATAAATATCGTATAAATTCAAGGTAAATACAATTTATGGGTTTACGTATTAAAATACGTATTCCAGGATTGGGGAGTGACATCTCTACCCTTCTTAGAAAAATTCCGTCCTCGGAATTCCAGCCAAGACAGGATAGTGAAATCAGGGCAAGCAAGGCACAATCATATATAAGTTAACTATCATAGCAGTTATTATCATGCATCACAAAGTGCAAAATAAGCAGGTGCATAAAAACATGGAATCGTGTCAATAAGGTGCATAAATATACCTTATTAGTCAAACAAATACGGATACCGAGATCTGATCTCGTCCTCGCGCTCCCAGGTTGACTCTCCCGGAGAGTGATGGTTCCAAGAAACACGGACAAGGTTTATCGTCTGATTCTTGAGTACCTTCTCTCGTCGGTCTAAAATAGATACGGGTTGCTCCTCGTAAGTTAGGTCGGTACCAACGACTAACTCAGAATGATCGAGGACATGACTCGAATCTGGGACATTGGGACACATGAAACACATCATGTATACCAGTTAACGAAGGCGGAAGGGCAAGTCGATAAGCCACATCGCCTACCCGAGCGAGAATCTTAAAAGGACCAACATATCTCGGACTAAGCTTTCCTCGGGTTCCAAATCTGATGATACCCCGAGTAGGCAAAATCCGCAGAAATACTTGGTCGCCAACTCTGAACTCCAGAGGCCTACGATGCTGATCTGCCCAATGACGATGTCGGTCCTGTGCAACTCGAAGGCGCTCTCTGACCAACCTAACTATCTCCACAGTCTGCGTGATCATCTCTGGTCCCAACAACTTCCGTTCTCCGACGTCGTCCCATGCCAAAGGGGACCTGTACTTCCTTCCGTACAATGCTTCGAACGGGGCCATCTGAATGCTAGCCTGATAGCTGTTGTTATAGGAGAACTCCACTAGATGAAGGTGATCCTCCCAAGATCCGCCAAAATCCAAGGTACACGCCCGTAGCATATCTTCTAACGTCTGGATGGTTCTTTCTGATTGCCCGTCGGTTTGTGGATGATAAGCAGTACTGAATCTTAACTTGGTTCCCAAACTTTGGTGCAAGCTCCGCCAAAAATGAGAAGTAAACCGCGTATCCCGATCTGATACTAACTAACTGGAACACCGTGCTGCCTTACTATCTGTTTCATGTACATTTCTGCTAACTGCTCAGTAGTCTGTCCAACTCGGAAGGGAAGAAAATGAGCGACCTTCGTGAGTCAATCTACTATTACCCAGACTGCATTCTTACCAGTCAGGGATCTAGGTAAACCGGTCACAAAATCCATCGTGATGTGCTCCCATTTCCATTCTGGGATAGGAAGCGGCTGTAGCAACCCTGCTGGTCTCTGCTGCTCGACTTTCACCCGCTGACATACCAGACACTTGGATACAAATCTCGCTATCTCTCTTTTCATGCCATTCCACCAAAAGTACTGCCTGATATCTCGATACATCTTCGTCCCTCCAGGATGAATGGAGTAAATAGAACTATGAGCTTCGGACATAACTTCTTGCCGAAGGTCTCCACTCGGTACACAGAGTCTGTTTCCAAACCTGAGCGTACCATCTTCATGAATCACTAACTCCTTTCTACGGCCTGATTCACACTCCGACCGCAACTTCTGAATCTGTGGATCTCCTGCTTGTGCCGCCCTTATCCTCTCTACTAAGGTTGACTGAATCTGCATACTGGTCATTCTTCCTACATCCCTTGGCAAAACTACTTCGATTCCCATACTCTGAAGGTCATCTAAAATATGCTTCTGCGAGGTCAAGATAAAGGCACTGTCTTTCCTACTCAGTGCATCTGCAACTACATTCGCCTTGCCTGGATGATACTGAAGATCTAAATCAAAATCCTTCAGCAGTTCTAACCATCTTCTTTGCCTCATGTTCAAATCTCGCTGCGTGAACACGTATTTCAAACTCTTATGATCAGTATAGATCTCTACCCGATCTCCGTATAAATAATGCCTCCACAACTTGAGTGAAAACACCACAGCTGCTAACTCCAAATCGTGAGTCGGGTAATTCTTCTCATGGTCTCGAAGCTGTCGAGACGCATATGCTATCTCCTTTCCGTGCTGCATCAATACACATCCAAGACCCTTCCCAGATGCGTCACAATATACTGTAAAGCCTCCTGCTCCTACTGGAAGTGTCAAGATCGGGGCTGAGATCAATCTCTTCTTCAATTCTTCAAATGATGCCTGACAGCTAGCTGACCAAACAAACTCTACGTCCTTGTGCGTCAAACGCGTTAAGGGCGCAGAGATCCTGGCAAAGTCCGCCACGAACCTTCTGTAGTAACCAGCTAATCCTAAGAAACTTCGCACTTCTACAACCGTTCTCGGGACTGGCCAATGCTCTACGGCCTCAATCTTCTTCGGATCCACTGACACTCCTGTCCCAGAAATTACATGCCCCAGGAACGAAATGTGATCTAACCAGAATTCACACTTGTCGAGCTTCGCATAAAGTTGATGCTCCCTCAATGTCTGTAAGACAGTCCTAAGATGTTTCTCATGCTCCTCTTCTCTGCTGGAATAGACAAGAATGTCATCTATGAACACCACCACAAATTTATCCAAGTACGGCAGAAAGATGCGGTTCATTAAATCCATGAATACTGCGGGGGCGTTGGTTAGTCCAAAGGGCATTACTAAAAACTCATAATGCCCATATCTAGATCTGAATGCTGTCTTCGGTATGTCTTGCTCCCGAACTCTTACTTGATAGTATCCCGACCGAAGATCGATCTTGGAAAAGACACTGGCCCTGCTCAACTGGTCAAACAGGTCATCAATCCTTGGTAGTGGGTACTTATTCTTCACTATTACTGCATTCAGCTTGCGGTAGTCGATGCACATCCTCGTCGACCCATCCTTCTTGGGAACTAGAATCACTGGCGCGGCCCAGGGCGATTTACTGTCTCGGATGAATCCCTTAGACTTCAACTCTTTTTCATGTTGATACAACTTATCCTGTTCTGACGGCGACATTCTGTAAACTCTATCTGCAATAGGCCTCGTTCCAGGGTTCAACTCAATGCTAAATTCTACCTCTCTGACTGGGGGTATCCCTGGGAGCTCATCAGGGAAGACGTCGAGAAAATCTTCGACCACTCTCAGAATCTGTCCTGGCTCTGACACTGCTGCTGAGATGACGCCTCCAGCCTGATTCTTCAAGGTTCGAGTAAAGATGAACTGCTCCATCCCAGGAACACTGAATATGACCCTACCTCCTCTACAATCAATTGTCGCATGACTGTCTCTCAACCAGTCCATGCCAAGAACAACATCAAAATTCCCTATAGGGAATTCAATCAATGATGCGGGCAGTAAATGCCCACACACCTCCACCGGACATGAAAAGCGCACTCTGCTAACTTCTACGAGCCCATTGCCGGTGAGTATATCCATCCTCTCCGGCAATGCCTCAAACTCTAATCCAATCCGTGTAGCATATTGTGCAGAGATGAATGAATGAGTAGCGCCTGAATCAAATAATGCTACAGCGGGAAATGAGGTGACGAGAATTTTACCTGCCACCACGTCACTAGACGCTAGAGCCTCTCCCAAGGATAATGTGAGAGCCTGGCCCCACGGAGCCCCTTGTTGCGGCCTTCCTCGACCATGTTGTTGCTGCCTCTGAGGGCCTTCGGCTTCCTGTGCCTGGCGGAACATCTGTGCCTGCGTTGGTAAACGCTGGGCTAGGGGCCTTACTGCTAATACTGGCCCTCCACTCGGGGTTGCCACCGGAGCTGGCAATGCTGGAAACTGCTGAGCTGGCCCTCCTGGCCTCTGCATCATAGGACAAGTGGAAATACGGTGGTCTGCACGGCCACACCTCAAGCATAAGCCATTCGCTGACCGGCACACCTCCCTCGTGTGCCCTGCCTTCCCACAGAAGGTACAGCCCTGGGGTGCTTCCTGACGCTGCTGCTGGTTCCTCGGCTGCTGATGCCGAACTGGCGCTGTATTAGTTGACACGGCCGTCCTCCGCGGCGCTCCTGTATCATGAATACGTACACCGGGTGCTGGTGCCGATGTTCGCTGCATTGCTCCTCCTCCAACCTGGGAATGAGATCTCTTCTGACCTCATGTCCTCGATGCTAACCTCTGCTGGGTAAGCTCGTGTCTACGAGCTGCCGTCAAAACAGCGTCAAACGTCTGGTAGTCGTGTCCTTCCACAAGTTGCAATAGTTCCAAATGAAGTCCCTGCTGGAACCTCATAGCTTTCTCTGGCTCCGTTGCCACCATTGTTGGTGCGAAACGGCACAATCTGCAGAACTCTGCGGCATACCCATCTACGGTCTTGCCTGCTTGCTTGAGACTGATAAACTTTTGCTGGAGCTCATATCGAGCTACTACGCCAAAATACTTGGCCTTGAATCTGTCACTGAAGGTGGCCCAACGAACAGGACGTCTTATACCAACTTCTTCTGATGCCCACCAGTCGCGGGCAAGATCCTGAAGTACTAATTTGACCTGATCAACCTTCTCATCATCTGGAACCTTGGCCGCCACAAGAATGGCTTCAATGTCTTGAATCCAGGCATCCGCAGTGATGGCATCCTCCGTGCCATCAAAATACCTCGGGTTCAAGCGACGGAACCTTCCTGATGCTCCCGAGTCAACCCCGGCACTCCTCTCAAGAGCTAACTGAATCCCCTGGTTCAGTAACACGTTCTGCTCCTGCTGCCGAGT
The DNA here is from genome assembly GCA_029216955.1 of Iris pallida. Taxonomy (NCBI): domain Eukaryota; kingdom Viridiplantae; phylum Streptophyta; class Magnoliopsida; order Asparagales; family Iridaceae; genus Iris; species Iris pallida. The sequence goes on along the minus strand of JANAVB010005599.1, from coordinate 24,796,670 downwards.
CTGTTGCTGTTGGTGAGTAACAAGAATCCCTCGGACGATCTCCAGGAGTGCTACGGCATCTGGTACTGCCGTCGCTGCTGGTGCTGTAGGAGTTCCAATAACCTGCGGTTGCACTGCCTCTGGTCCCACTTCTGCTCGTGCCTGCACTGGAGAAGGTTCTCTCCCCTGTTGCTGCCCAGTCGAGCCATGCTCTTGCTGCTCTTCCTCATGGGCCTCACCCGCTACTGAGAATGAAGCACCCCTATAGAGAAAGATATAAGATTATCAAGTCCGGACAAGGAAGATTTCGAGGATGCAAGTCAGGTTAGAGATCAAGGCAAGGACAGAGAATTCAAAACAGAATTTCAAGGGAAACAAGTTGTGATTGAGACTCCTAATAATTCGCAATACCCCACAAGTCTGAAAATTAGACCTGCATGGGCCACCACTAAAACCTTGTCACGCCCCAGTACCGAAATACGGGGACGGACTAGGCCAGCTACTCCATATGAGGTACGTAACGTCATACGGCGATCGTGGCTGTCGAGAGACTAGGGGGTACATGCTACAATCAAGTCTCCTATGGTCCCACAGAGTTCTATGTCTCAATCAATCAAATCACATCAGCAAATAAATGAACATTAAAGATAAAGCAGTAAGGCATCCCCGACGCTTCATCAAAATGATCATGAGAGACTAGCTTTATAATTTAGCTATCTCAGAGAGTCAGGAGTATAAAATTATACACAGCTGCAGTCTGTTTATTTACAAGTCTATACTTGACACAAAATATCAAGTAATCCGGCTAACAGGTGCCGGTGGCTAAACGCCGCAAAAGTATAAGCAGGAGTGGTGGAGAAGAAACCCACTCGAGTCCCCGAACCGCCATGCTCCTAGTATGCACCATGGATGTCAGGGAGGAAGATCGTGTCCTCAGGCTCTGCTACGGAATCTGGCCAAACAAAACCAGCGGGGTCAGCCCCGAATAGCAAGTACCGCCAAAGGGGCACAAGAGTTAAGATTAAAAACCCAGCTAATAGAATGACTGATAATAGTAATACTTATGCTACTATTATAGGGTAGCGCAACATCCTCGAACCCATATGGCACCCTTACAACCAAACAAGGACAAAAGGTGCCGTATGGAGTCGGGACGTGTCGTACTCTATAACATTCACATAAGTTAAAAGGTATAAACAATAAAATCTTCTGATCGTGACTTCGGTCGATAGCCTATCGCAGCACAATAACCAACCCAACAATCAAACAAGAACATGGGTTGGATCATGTACCATGATAGACCATGTTCCTCAGTCATTCACAGAAGTAGCACTTCACAACCAGAATAAGTCTTTCGTTCATAACTTCGGTCCACAGCCTGTCATAGTACGATAACCAACCCAACAATCAAACAAGAACATGGGTTGGATCACGTACCACAACAGTCCGCTTCCCTCGGTTATTCGCGGAAGGTAAATAGGAAACATGCAAGTCGTTTTCACGGCCAATCAAGTCTACGAGTTTCTAGTGGAACGAGGTTATCCTCGCGTCATATTATGTAGAAAATCCTCAGATCGTATCTTTCCAGCAAGGCTAGCCAACCCAGGGGTTCGCGTAGACAAGTGTTATTGAGCACAGGTCCCTCGTAAGGCTATCTTGCCAAAACATGTAATATATAGCAGGAATTAATCGGATACAGTCATCCACTCGTTGCAGATGACACAGTATCCGTGGAGACCAGCCGGCGCGTCAAGACAATATCTCAAGGCGGCTGGTGTAACACGATCTCGGGATTCTGCCCTCCCCATGCATCTAGTATATTTAGTTGCCTAGTTTAACCCTAGGTGAAATCTTGGACTATCATGTTGTGGCCTGCATGATTATCCTCCTAAAGTCGTACTTTAGTACGAGTACCCTAAGTGAGGATCCATGTCAATCAGTATGTCAACATGTGCTACCCTCCTTAGTGTAATGCATCATTACAAATACGCCACGTGGAGTTACGAGTCATTTGTCGAGCATGAACAAGAACTGGGACATTCAGGTACATGTATCAGGAAGGAACACTTTGTTCTTCGGGGTCACATCAGTGCTCATATCATGCTCGGGACAAAAGGCGTAAGGATATAAAATGGGCATATAATATCTAATAAAATATCAAAAGCATACGCACAACAAGGCAGCGTGGGTGAAAAGTCACGCAAGCTTACACAAGGCAGCGTGCGTAAAAAGTCGCGCAGGCTCAAGGAGAGAGCTGCGTGAAAAGTCACGCAGGCTCAAGGGAAGAGCAGCGTAAAAAGTCGCGCAGGCTCAAGGGAAAAGCAGCGTGAAAAGTCACGCAGGCTCAAGGGAAAGAGCAGCGTGAAAAGTCACGCAGGCTCAAGGGAAAGAGCAGCGTGAAAAGTCACGCAAGCTCAAGGGAGAGTGCTGCGTGAAAAGTCACGCAGACTCAAGGGAAGAGCTGTGTGAAAAGTCACGCAGGCTCAAGGGAAAGAGCAGCGTGAAAAGTCACGCACGCTACAGGAAGCAGCGTAGGTGAAAAGTCACGCACGCTACGGGAGACACGCTTCCAACAGAAAACGTACCTAAGTCTGCGTACGCAGCGCTAAAGAGCGCGCGTAGCTCAGTATGCGTGAGCTAAGAAGCTCTGCACACTGCTCACTGTCTTCTCCAAACAGCAAGAACACTATGGCAGAACCCAAAACTTCAAAAACAACATAACTTGGTCATCCGAACTCCAAATCCGGATTTCCAAAGTTCCAACTTGGGTGAAATGGAATTCTCTTCCACATGGAAGCATCAAAACCCACAAAACTTCAACGAAAATAGATCAAAATTAAGGGAATCCGAAAATGATTAAAACTTAGATCTACAAAAATTAAAGCTTCAAAATAGAAATTTCCAAGTTCTAAACTAGTATAGATTGAGGAGAAGAACATGTTTTGGCAAATAGTTTTGTAAGAATCATTAACAAAATTATGAATCCTTCTCTTGAGCAAGTTGGTACTTGCCTTGGTTGGTGGAGGAAGTAAATGAGAAGAAGTAAATGAGAGGAGAGAGAAGGAGATGAGTTATTATATAGAATCTTGAACCCATGGGTTCATGATGAACCAAAGGGTTCATGATGAACCATGGGTGAACCAAGAATAGGTTACCCAAATGAGCCAAAACTGTAGGCCCAAATGCAGAAAATAAATTAGAAAATAATATTTTGTCGAATATTTTTGGGAAATACATGAAGAAATACTGCATAATAAATATCGTATAAATTCAAGGTAAATATAATTTATGGGTTTACGTATTAAAATACGTATTCCAGGATTGGGGAGTGACAATAGACATTGAAAGAGGACTTTTTATTACACATAAAAGTCTATTACATGTCTAGAAAAGGTTGTACAAAGGAGAATTTCTACAAAGAAAAGATTCTAAGTCTACATCCAAGTGCAGCAGACACCATGCGCCCTCAAATAGGCGCAGCAATCACCATGCGCTCTCAACCAGGCGCATCTCGACATGCGCTCTTAACAAGGCGCATCCTTTCAGCAGCTCAGTTACATGCTTCCTCAGTTATGTGCATCCCTTCAGCAGCTCAGTTATGTGCCACCCTTCCAGCCAGGCTCACCTGACGCTTCGACTAATGAAGCATTTATTGAGCAGAACGAGGGTGGCAATCAACCCTCTAGTTGGAAGAAGAGCTCCCCAAACGAGGAAGAGAAGAGCACCGCAAATGAAACTGCGGCTAAAGGAGCAGCTTTCAACACAACTAGAATGGGCAATGCCCACTCTGACAGAAGAAAGAGCCTCCAAAGCCGCAGCACCGCAATCCCGATCTGCGGCTCTTCCAGCATAACGGAGACGAGGCTCGTGCATCCCGATCTTTGGATGCAACAGGCACCTTATGCCTGTCTCAGAAGCCCTCGACTCCGACTTTTGGATGTAACCGCCACCTTCAAGTGCATCAATGAAGACATTGCATCGCATCTTCACCTTCGGGAGCATCTCATCGACAGAATGCACTCGAGTAAACAAGTTCATTTCGGGAGGACGTGAGGGAACGAGAAGCAAACTCTCTCCATGCCACTATTTATAGGCCGGGCAAATCAAACCCATACGTCAAGTGGATGGCTCTCTGAATCCCGTGCAATAAATTTGTATTAAATGGATGAACCAGACGCTTCGAATTCAGCCAAGTCAAAAATGGCTATTTAAAGCACTTGAAGAACGTAACAGTCGTACCATTAAGGACGTGTCATACGAAGCGGATGCGCCGGCCAGACCGCGCATCACACAGACGCGCCCCTCAACACCAAGCGCCTCCCAAGGTTGCGCCCTTCAACACCAAGCGCCTCCCAAGAATGCGCCCTTCAACACCAAGCGCCTCACAAGGATGCGCCCCCATGCGTCCCCATACGCCTAGTGGAACGCCGATCGATGCGCCCACTCGACTGTCCATCGAATGTCGAAAATATTAAATGCTGAAGTCTGACAGAGTTGGCAGCACACCTCCCGAAAACTGAATAGTTGACAGCTTTTTCAGAAAATGAAGCGTCGTCAACGTCAGCATCATCATTACTTTCCTCCGACGGTTACTGCCACGTGGCCGCCCAACCACTCGCATGCGCCTCCGCAGCCATGCGCCCCAGACTTCTCTCTGATCCCAAAAGACAGGAGTAAAGTCACTACTGAATCCTCGCATGCGCCTCAAAAGCCATGCGCCCCGAATGGTTCGTGACTCCTAAAGGTTACGAGCCAAAGTCTCCTCATGCGGCTAATTCCAGGCGCATCCTACCAGATCATTCCCCACCAAATCCGAGATCTCCGAGCCATGGGTCGATGACACGTGTCCTTTGACTCAACTCACCCAAGATCTCAGCAACAGAAAGATCTTCTCCTCTGCTACGTGCCAGCCCACAACAGCAGCATAAAGAATTCAACCCTTCAATCAGGGCGCATCGTCCATGCGCCTCCATCAGCAATCTCCACGTGGCATCCCCGCGTCCAGGCGCATCCTACATATGCGCGCATGAGCAGCCAGCCTGCAAAGCTATAAATAGAGGGATCATTTCCTTCTTACACACACACAGAGCAACATACATAGACAGACAGAAACTTCGCACCACCAGAGAGGCAGATACAGACACTCAATGTCTTCCTCCTCTCAGCAAGCTCCAGCACCCAGAGCAATCCAAACCTTCAGAGAACCGATAACCGTCGTCAGATCGTCAACGGAGTCAACGTATTACCACTCGCTCCATCGGCACAAGGTACCCAGATAAACAAAAGTGTACTCCTAGGACTACGTCTAAGTCCTACATTGTAATACTGTTCTGTTTGTATTAAAATTTGCAATAACACAATTTTAATGGCAAACACTTTCCATATCCAAATTCATCTCCAACCAACATAGGATTCCATGAATTTGTCTCCAAATCCATAAAAATCCAAATCCCACCTCCAAATACGGTTTACCAAACACACCCTTAGGCAACTCAAACATTGTAAAAGAGCTTTTACAACTCTAACGAAAACCTTTCCACAATGATTTTTTAAGTATTATAAAAATATTTTTTAAACATATTACAAATATTGTAAATATAATTTTAACAACGATCTACAGTTGTAGTAGAATCAATATCTACCATGTTCAGTAAACGTTGTGCAATATCTTCTTGGACTACTTCTTTATTGAAAACTTCAGTTTCTTGCGCACCCTTATTGTTCTCCGGTATATCCATAAGAATAATATTCTTGTGCCTTGCAAATTTGTCTTTAAAATATTCAGCATCGCGAGATTCGATAATATGATTTGACTCTATCAAGAAATCTTCGAGCATCACTCTTCTCGGCATACCCCAAGAAGATCGTCTTCGTAGTCCTTGTCCCCAGCTTCTGAATCTTCAGATCTGGGAGCTTCACATAAGCCAGACACCCCCACACTCAAATGACATTCAAGTTAGGTCTGACTTTGAACCAGAGTTCATGAGGAGTTACGTCTGAAGTTGCATACGGCACTCTATTTAGAATAAAAGTGGCCGTCAATGCAGCTTCTCTCCAGTAGCATTTAGGAAGACCCGCAGTTAGCAGCATTGAGTTCATCATTTTTGTCAACGTTCTGTTCTTTCTCTCCGCTACTTTGTTAGATTGAGGAGAATACGGAGCAGTAGTCTCATTGATGATTCCATGTTCTTTGCAGAACGATGCAAATTCATGAGACCTATACTCAACATCTCGATCACTTCTGAGTACTTGTAGATCTGTTTAACGTTCAGCTTCAGGCCTGAAGTCTCTGAACTACTCAAATGCTGCATCCTTCTACTTGAGAAGTCATGCGAACGTGCACTTCGAGAAACACTTCGAACCGGCCTCTGTGGAGAATTGATAACAGTCACAGATATCTGAGTGTACTAACTCCAGATGATCAGTACTTTAGTTCAATCGTCTGAGCAGCTTCCCAACAGTCTTGTATCTGCACAGACCTTAAATTACTCCACCTCCTTACCCCCATATTCTAAAGATAAGGTCCCGATAGGACAGCTTGAGTCTGCTTCTATCATAGAACAACTCCCAGTCCATTCAATGAAGTAACTTCATCGCCATCTGCAAAAGTTCGAATATCCCTTCAGCACCGACATCTTTTTGAAGCATGTTCCTCGCCAAGAAGTTACCATCTGGCTAGTACGAATGTCCATCTTTCAAGTCTGTATTAGATAACAGACTTTCTGAGATCGGATCTTCGAAAATCTCTGGTACGTGTAATACTCATTCCAGTATCCTTGTTAGTGGTTCATAACCACTGTCTCGATCTTCAAATATTCTGCTAGGTACATGTTCGCCATCGAGACCTTCGTCATAACACGGCTCATCCTTGGTGAATGGCTCCTTCGATAGAACACGTGGTCAGATGCACTAGTGTTAGACCACTAGTCAGCTACCACGCTAGATAACTCAACCTGTGCAACAATAGCAACCAAGTTAAGTAATCAAAATATCCAAGTTTAGCCATACCTGCTATTTTGGCTTGGGCTTGGATTTGTATTCACTCTTGTAATGGCCATTCTTGCCACAGTTGAAGCAAGTCAAATGGGACTTGGACTTCTGTTGCTTGAACGAAGGACCCTTCACTTTCAGATTAGTGGAGTCCTTCTTCTTGTGATGAGAAGCCACCTGCTTTCCCTTAAATTCTCTTGTCTGCACCAAGTTGGCCTTAGCCAGTTGTTTGGACAGAGAGTCCATCTTCTGTTGAGATCGCATTTCGTCCTCAACGTGGATCTCTTGTAGAAGATCTTCCAAGCTAATGTCCAGCTTCTTTCGATGCATTCTAGCATAGAAGTTGCTCCAACCAGCAGAAAGTTTCGAGACTATCCCTCCAACAACAAACTTGTCGACGAGGGGCATCTTCTCGTCATCTAACTTCTCGCGCAACTTTAGGAATTCATTTACTTGAGGTAGCATCGCCATCTCGTCTTCGAAGAGTCACTTGTGGTACTTCTCGACGATGAAGATTTTGGACCTATTCTCATCATCTTCATTTAGCTTACCCAAAGAATCCTAGATCTTTTTAGCTTTCACCTTCTTGGAATATGACTCTGTCAGAGAGTCTTCCATAGAATTGAGAATCAGCAGTTTACAGATGTTGTTTTTTCTCTTCCATTTGCTCTGCTTGACGAGTGCAGCAGCAATAGCATCGGTAGTTCCTCCTTCTGGAATCGTCGGTTCATCCTCAATCAACACATGGTCTACGTCCACGAGTTGAAGATTAAGGGTGACCTTCCTCTTCTAGATTTGGAAATGTTCACTGTCGAATATCTCCAACTTGTTAAAGCTGGTATCGATGAAAGAAGCATGAGAGTTTTCCATCTTCTAATCTTTCTTTGAGATTGTTATTCCCGAGGCATAATTTTTTATGGAAAACAGAGAAACGAAACAGTTGTCTCAATAGTAACAATGTTTCGTAGCAACACTTCAAAGAAGGTGCACCACAGAGATCCTTGGAGGATTCTGGACAACGAAAATCTAAAAAGATTTCGTTACAACAGCAAACGAAAGTAGAGCTTCTTTTAGGAAGGTACAAATCGAGTTGCTAGCAGCAGCAGCGACGAAAGCCCACAAGAAGTATCTGATTAGATCAGAGAAGAAGAGAAGGAAAGAAGAAAGAGAAAGGCTACTTTGTTGGGGTGATAAGATCACCGTTGCTCAAAGCAAGATTTGCCTATATACTATCCGCTTTCAGGTACCAGCAAGTTCTAGAGAACTTCTGGAACGCTCGTCAGTTAATATTTGAGACTTGAACGGACTTCCTGGACTTTACGGACTCCTTTAACCCTCTTTTTTGTGCATCTTTCAAAGGAGGCCAAGGGGCTCTATTTATAGTGTGGAGTGAGATTTCACATCTTCTCCTATCCGATGTGGGACTAAAATACCAATACTCAAAAATAGAGTTTGATATTTTAGATCATCCCACAATCAGCATAGAAGTGTGCCAGTCCACTCCTACCCCCCGAACACTCCCGTGCATGCACGAGACATCCTGGAGTCCGTGTCCGAGTCCGCACAACAAAAATCAACTTACATCTTTGTTGGAATTAATCCTTCTAGGAAAATACTCCCACATGACACACACTTGTGCCCCACCACACCTCATGTGCACACCTCAACACAAACAATGCATTATATTGAGATATTCACCATTTGGTGTAGCTGATGTGGGACTATCTTTCCTAGTTCAAAGGCAAAAACACCAACACTTCTTGTCTTTTCTCTGGTCTTTATTATGCTTGCATGCTAGTTTTTAGTTCATAGTTGGCTTTCTTTTGGTACTTGCTATATAGGGTCTGATACCACTAATTTTTGTTGGCCAAATCTGGTAGCGTAACAAGAGGATATTCCTTATGTTCTACTGGATGGTGATCACCCGGAGCACTAGGGTACCTGAGTGAGTTTTTTTTTTTTGTCCACTAGTTCTGTACATATTCTTTTATAACGTTTAGCCACCACTAGCCTACGGGCTTAGCATGATTTGTATATTCTAGATTGAAGTTAGAGATGATCATGTATGACTTACACTTTTGTTAGTTCTTCATTTTGTATTATTAGCTCCATGATCATCTATATATATTATAGTTTGAGAGTACGCTTCATTATTTTGTATGTCTGATGTGCATACTTCTTGTACTTTACCTATTTGTCTGTGATTAAGATATGGTTTGTAGTAGTAACCATCATTTCTTATACAATCGTGACCATATATCGGGGTATTGGTGTACTCTATTATACATAGCAGGCCTGGTTTTGTTCCCTATCTCCAGTATTATGGTTCTGGACGTGACATTATGTCATTATACTTATTGTTAAATAGTAAAAACTATGTTAACCTCACCTAACCCAAACACTAGAAAACATTATTAACGTTAAAAATAATCAATTCATCAAAAAGAAGGTGAAGCCAAGTCAATTTTGGGCCACCAAACCCAGCAACTGATGAGAAGGATTGGAGAAGCGTGTACATTGTCAAACTCCATGCTTCCAAAGGTGCCTAAAGGACAGGCCAGATGCAGCAAAGCGACGACCCGAGAGTAGATTCCCTACTAGCAAGAGGGATAGGAGACGGCCATCTGAATGCACATCACAACCTACAGGCAACACTGGCGATACCCGGGAAGGCAACCCGATTGAGAGCCAGATGATCCACAGTACCTCTTTTATTTTCCTAGCCCGATAATTAGTTCTCTTTCCTGAATACGCATCTGAAGTTTCTTTCATAACCTAGCTTGATCCTTCTTTTGCTTGGCATCGCATCTCACATATCAAGTTCCTCTACCGATAGCTTAATATAGTCCAACATAGAGAACATGATCGATAGGTAATTCTCGTTTAGATAGCAATATAGTACACACATCAAGATTATGATCTTTGCTTTTCCATGATTCTGTCCCATGCATTCAGATAAGGCAAAGGGAGAGTCCTACTAATACGACAGTACACCACACCTCATCTTCTCATTTCGACACTGTGAGATACTATGGTCACGCCTTACAATAGTGGGTTTTTTTTTTTTTTTGGTATAGCGGGACTTGAACCTATGACCATTATGTTAAAAGTCAAATGCTATAGCAACCGAGCTATGAGTTCATTTTTGTTAACCTACTAAAATTAGGGTATTTGTTCACCATCCAATAAAAAATTAACACTTGTAGTCCTTCACCTCGTCGCCCCCATTATATCGGCGTCGGCTCCCTTTTAATGCAGATCGACCATATTCGTCGTTGTTACTTCCGCCCACAGTTGTAGTAGAAATGGTCGCAGCCGCAAGGGCCTGCGATTGCATTTGCGAACACCGCATGCAAGAGAGAATTATTGACGGTGGAGTTGGGTGGTCTAAGGAACATGAGGTCGAGGTTAGATATTGTTAGTTTTCTCTTTTAAATTAAATATTTAGGCTGTGTTTGTTTGGGCTTTCTTTTTCCATGATAAATTTTCTACCAATTGTAGTATTTGTTAACATATATTTTTTTATGGAATTATTTTCTAGAAATCTATTATTTTTTATATTTTTCTTCAGAACAGTGGAAAATAAAACTGGCATAGTCCATAGGAAAACATCAATTTCTATGAAAAATAACTATTTTTCATAAAAAAAAATAATGACAATCAAACACCCAATTAAGAATAGTTTTTAAGAAAAAAAAAATTGAAATCCATCAAGTTTGACGGTAGACTAAGGGTCTACTTGACAATTGTTGGGTAGCGGTTATGGGATGTTTGAGAAGCATCGGTTATGAGCAGCTACGAGACGCCCGATTTTGGACAATTTTAAGTAGCAACTTTTAAAGCAATCAAACACATGCTTGGTAATTCACTAACGAGCGGTTATGAAAAACATTTAAATAATAAAATTACTTATATGTCCATATATAAATAAAAGTCCTACCAAAGAAATATTATATCATTGCTCTCACAAATAATAGCTTATATGTTGATACCACTTGCAAGTATAGGTTTAGCAAGTAATAAATCATAAATGTTAAGAGCAAAGCATTCACAACCACATCAAATGAACCTCAAAATTTTATGGCAATCATTCACTACGACTATAAAATTTAGAAAAATCATATTTTAGAGAAAATAGTTGTCAGATGGGAACTCAAGGGAAACAAAGATAAAAGAAATATGGTAGGGTATTGGTAGTAGTTGTACTTTTTTTTTGATAAAGATATAAATAAAAGAGAAAAATAGAAACCCTAAAATATCTCGATTCTGGGTGTTTATAAAGATACCCAAAATTATATTGCACTGGTTTTGGGAGGTTTTGAGCTGACCAAAATCAATGATTCAAAAAAAATTACCAAACAAGATTTTTTTTAAACACTTCATAAATGGCCGGCTCAAAAACCTTTTGAAACCAATAAAAATATCAATGCCAAGCAGATCCACGGTCTGCTTGATAATTGTTGGGGTAGCAATTATGAGGTATTTTAAAAGTACCGGTTATGAGCTGTTATGAGAAACCTAATTTTGTACGATTTTAAGTAACAACTTTTAAACCAATCTAAACCATACTTGGTAATTCATTAACGAACGGTTCTAAAATATTTTAGAACAATAAAATTAGTTATATGTCCATATACAAACAAAAGTTCTTCCAAAATATATTATATCACCACTGAAAAATAATAACTTATACCCATATCACTTGCAAGCATAAAATGGTTTGGCAACTAGTAAATCATAAATATTGAGAGCAAAACATTCACTACCACATCAAATGAACCTCGAAATTTTATGGCAATCATTCCCTACCACCTTGGATCAAAAAGATTGTTGTCTTTAAGCATCGTAGACTCAAGTTGGGTAAAAATTTAGCAAGATGTCCGAGTAAGTCGTCTAGCGGAGGTGGTCCCAAATGTGATGCGTAGATAGTTCGAAGAATGAGTCGTGTCGGAATAGTTGTGTACGAGACATAATGCGAATTGTAGGCATGCAATGCAGCGTGCACAAAATTCCAAACGTATCGGCGGACATCTAGGCAGGTTCTTCTACTCTGGATAAAGGCAAAGATGGGAAAATGATTTTAAACTCTCACACATTAGCTCCTAAAAAAACGCATATTGTCCAGAACCACACAAAACATAAGTGTACTGTGTACAAACCCCTCTTCTTTTGGTAGTTTGCTAATGTTCCACATGGTTAAAATTCATAAAACAACCCTTTGTAGTTAAAAAAAAAAAAGTACCTAAACTTGTTCATATTTTGTATTTGTATTCTCAAGTGTCTGCAGCCTGAGAAATAAATAGGACCCGACAGGAAGCCGAATACATCATTGGGGCCAATCTACATAAAACATCAAAATTCACAGACCCGGTGCATTCTACTTCAGACATTTCATCTTCTGCATATCAATTTGTTCCTCTGGGAGGGGAACCTTCATCAAACCCTGAAGCTGAGCCAATGCCTCTGGAAGTTGATCGGGAACACTACATACCTCCATGTTACAAGCGAAAAGAACCTCATTGACATCTCCCTCCAGCTCCAGAGAGAAGAGGTGGCAGAAGACCTATATATTGTCACGCCCCACAAATCAGCTGTATATGTAACGAAGTACCAACATGATACATATTGCGGGGCCACGAATACGGCAAGACTTGATACAGACATGCCAACACAAAACTTGCGCCGATCCTGGTGTCCTGGTGTATCCTGGAGTGTCTGTGTTACGTCTGAATCGTGTTCCACACGACAGAAACATGGCATCAATTCTTGGGGGTTTCCATGCTTCTTATTAGTTTAGCCATGATCTAAGTGCAACATGCAGGTGTGGAACTGGTTATTACAGTTGAACATGCTCCACCATCTAGGGCAGTAATGTTGGAACTATCAATAAACTCATCAAGGATTTGAAAGAAATTCTCAGTATGAAATTCATGTTGGGGCATCCTATGCAGCCCAGGTGGATAATAAACTGGCCAAATGAACAATCAACAAGATCATTCAACAACCAAAACTAGATTCTGTTGAAAGTAAAGGATACAATTTGAACTAGCCAAATTATGCCTGATCCACTACGCCAAATTCAAGATACTTACGGATCCTTGCCCCGGAATCAATCTCTAAACAAACTTAACCATTTTGAATAGGAATATGAAAGGTAGGATATATGCAATAAAGTTAAGAAACAAGTTTCTTATGAAACAAACTACTTTAGACTCAGAAATCACTTATACATAACAAATGGAACAATTAGCACAAGATTAATACAAAATTTCCATTTCGCTTGTGAGACCTATTATCCTCAGAAGGAGGTTCCCTAGCGACATAAAATTAATTGCTTATAAATAAAATTAGGGGACCTTAAATGTCAATCAGTAGTTCTGAGAAGAAGAAAATCATCGGTAAAATCCTACAAACTCTCTAGTGTCTTCACTACTAATTAAATGTGGCATTTGTAAGGATTATATATCGCAAAAATATAAAGAAGCTTCAACACAATCTTTTTCTTTCCTGGATTCAGTAGTAAGATGTATCATTTTCATGTTCAGATTCATTGCTGGATCCACACAAGACATTTGGTAACAGCTACATTTGTATATTTGTGATGGGAATCTGGAGCTAGTATTTATATTTTTGTTAGATTGCTCAAGGTCCTGAAGATTCGAAAAGTTCTAAGACTGGTTGGTTGGTTAATGGCAGTGTTGGATTTGTATTTTTCAGGTGGGCTGATTGGAGGGTGGCTTGAGTAAGAAAGATCTTTCTTTGGAGTTAAACTAAACAATGGCAAGACGTGGCAGAAGCTGCTTTATCTGAGAGCAAAAGTAGGAATGTGATCCACACAAAGAGATATCCCACAGTTAAGCCATAACATTGTCAGTGTTTTTTGTTTAAACAGGTATCTTTTCACTGATGAGAAGACTCATCTGTTTCTTGTTTTCAAAAAATTTACGTGTCTTGGAGGATACGATATTTTTACTGGCTATGTTGAATGAATATAAATCAGGGTGTGACACCTGTGTCATATACATATTGGATACTCCATATGTTCTTAGATTTCAAATAATAGAAATAGTATATGAGATGTATCAATAATGTAAAAAAGGAGAAAATACATAATAATGGTAGTGAGAACAAATTAATGTTGAAAGACAAATCATGAAAATAATTTTCCATGTTCTTGTTCTTTGTTATAAAATTATGAAAGCATTATTAATGATGTCAGAGACATCCTATATTTTAAACACTATTGTATTCGAGAAGTATCAAAAATTAAAAAAAATAGAAAAAAAAAACATATTAATGCTAGTCAGAAGACAAAATAATATTGAAAGATAATAATTATGGAATCATTTTTTTCGAACTTTTCTTTCTTTGTTAAAAATGAAGCACTCGGCCCCTTCAGCAAATCAGCTTCTCCTATGGCATCTTCTCTTTACATTCCTAGTGCCGAAAAATTAACTTATGTTTTAAAATCTGATTCATTAGCAATAGTTTCCATTTTTTTAAAAAAGTGGGCAAAGGTAATATTTTTTATATATTAATTTATGTCATGCCCACACCAATGCAACATAGATAAATATTGTATGGGATTATTAATATAGACTCATCCTCCTGTTTAGTTAATGTTTCCTTATATCTGAATTGTGTTGTGTGAAGTCCATATCAATGCAACATAGATTACTGCCGTACCTGGTTCTTGTAGGCTGATGGACATGATGTGATTAGGTATGTGATGAATACAAATTTAATTTGTGTTTTGTTCTAATAGTTATGATTTGCACTTTTTGATACTTTCTTGTAATAAAGTTGTGGTTTGATTAGTTGTTTTTCACATAGTTACAAGCCATGGCAATGAGAAATTTTGTACTTTTCTCATCTTTAATGAAATGTCGACTACTCTTGTAAGAGTGCTTTACCAGTTTCCTAAAATTAAAAAAAAAAATCAAAAGACGATCCACTGAAGTATGGTTCATACGATCAGAAACGCTTTTTCCAATAAAATCAGGAATACAAACTCATGGTTATCCAGGAACTTTTGCAACCTATGAAAAGTATAGTTTCGTTCACTGTGTTCTTACCTTTTTCATTCTGGAAACAACCATTTCCCTGACTGCAGGGGATCTGGACACCAGATTTATGACAAAGAGACCACTTTCAGATATGAAATCCTTCACACATAAAAGAAAGGATTCTTCTACAAAATCTGCTGGGGGGCAGGCCAACCCAGAGCTGCATGCAGGTAAACACCAAATTACTTTACATGTAGTAAACTTTTCATGAACCACTGTTCTAATATTGACATAGCAAGTAAATTAGGATTACCTTGAATCGGACGAGTCTGCATCAACAATGAGAATTTTTATTCCAGTACTACAGTTAGCATTGGTGAGAGGGTGCACACTACCATTATATGTTTTTGAATGTGTATCAGAATCATCTTTCTCATTTTTGTTGGTAACTCCAGAAGCTCCCTCTACATTTGCCTCTTGAATAAACTTGATTCCATCACAAACATGCACCTAAAATATTAGATGCAGTGAATTGAACATTCCTTGTAATAGAACATCATATTAACCTTACATGAGCAACTAAACTCGTAATATTTGCATAGGTGCTGAGGAATAAACATAAGAAAATAACTATAACCGAAATTGTTGAGCCGTATTTCTAAAACTAATAAGTTGTTAGGACTATAAACATTTATGCTAGAGGGGTTTTCCTTGCAGAACAATGTTCTAAAAAGACGGCAGGGGGTGCTAGGCTAAGCAGTTAAAAACCGTTATATATCGGTTATATAACCGATATATAACGGTATCGGTCCGGCACCGATTTTTTTTTGTGGAAAAAATCGGTAAAATATCGGTACCGATATTATCGGTCGATATGACCGATATATCAGTATCATGGTTTAAAGTTTCGGCCGATACCGATCCGATACGGCCGATACCGATACGGTTTGGCATGTCCCGATCCGATACCCGATACTGACCAATACTGACATTGGGAATCTATTTTCCGGTCAATTCGACAAAGAAAATTAAACGAAAAAGACAAATCAGCAAGGGTTTAAAGCGTAATAAGGTTGTAAAAGCATGTAAAAGAAAAAAATCAAACTATTTTATGAACCAATCGGTAAGGGTGACTACTATTTCATTTAATTTCAGAACTACTAAGAAATAACACTGAAAATACTTCAAATTATGCCTAAATGGATAAAAATATATGTTTTTAAATGTAAATAATTTATTAATAATTATTTGTTTTCCGATACTAAAAAATCCGATACTCCGATACGTTACCGCCGATACTACCAATATTGCCAATACCAATACTCATAGGATAGTCCGATTCCGATACCGTGAACCTTGATCAGTATATATCGGTTTTGAAAAAAACCAATATATAACGGTTAGGTTTTGTTAAAACCAAAAGTCGGGGAGAGAGAAGTACAAGGTCACGAGGTGTTATAGATTTACTCTCCTCACTTGTTCACGATGATGAATATATGGAGGATGAAGAAGATGAAGATGAACAAACTAGAAAAGAAGGTCAAGAAGATGGTGATGGTGAAAACGAAAAAAATGAAGAAGTTGAGGCTAATGAAGATTATTAAATGTTGAAACTTGAAAGTTAAATTGGGATCTTTTTGTTTTCATATTAGTTGAACCGTCTTGAGGTGGAACTTTTTATATTGTAGTGGTGGTTTGGGTATTAACCTTTTAGTTTTATTGCTTTAAGAAACTCTTCTTGCATATTTTATAATAGATAACTATTAAGTGCGTTGTTCATATATAAAAATTGTGTTAAAAATGCAAACCGATATTTACCGTTATAAATCCGATATATCAGTAATATATCAATAACATCATGAAAAAACCGTTTTTAACTGCATAGGTGCTAGGCAGCCACGTGATCGCCCAGGTAGCATTAGCGGCCTAGGAAGAGTTGCACAATATCAATATATTTTTTTTTAAAATCATAAATATGTTAAAACAATAAAGATGCTATAAAAAAAAAGAAAACAGAAATTACCCCATAGTAATTTACTGGTTCCATTGACCACGAAATTAATCTATAACAAATATGATGACAGTAATTAAGCTATCAACTAATTAAAACCAAACTAGATTTAAAAAAAAGGAAGATTATATTTGGGCATTACAAAGTATAACAAACTGAAGAGACAAAGAAATGGTATTAAAGCTATAACAAAACATATATCCTACTTAATATAAATATCTAGTTGTGGCTGTAGGGTCCGCAGCCAGTTGTCTAGGCAACCTAGGCAAGGCCTAGGCTAGTCTTTAGACCAAAGCTTGTAGATATCTTCAAAGAAAAGTTGATGTCATTCCCAAAGCAAAAGATATATGGAGACACTCGGCTTTCTTTTATTCTCAAGAATTAACTTTAGGAACCAGTGACAATAAAACCCACATGGGCCCACGTAAATGGCCATCAAAATTACCTGTTCGTCCATCTTCTGTACACTGACAGTGCCAAACTCTCTATGAAGGAGCAACAAATGATAAACATCATGCACTTTTCAAACCAAGAAAAACAGAAAAAGAATATGTAGAAAACAGCTAGATTTCCAGCGAGAAAAGCAGATACTCATCGAGCTGCATAACTATAAAGCAGATGTTGCAGTAAGAACTATAAAACATGAAGATGAGCCATCTCATAGCTTCCTAGGGCCCGTTACAAGAGTGGAGGAGAATACGTATTGGGAACTTGCACTCAGAGTTACATAATTTTAACTGGAATAATGCAAAGCAATTTGTAACCTCCAGATATGGCTTTCACAAACCACTGCAGTGACAAATTATAGACAGACACAGAATTATAGAGCACAATCTGATAAAAATCGCAGTGGATTATTGGAAATTACCTTCAAATGCTCATCCTCCATAAAGGCAAAATATTGCCTCGCGACATCTAAAATTAAATCATCCAACTCAACCACCTGTATGAAATAGGACATCATATGCACAAACTGTTCTTACATGCCAAAATTGGGATACAAAGGAGCTACCTCAACATCCAGAAAAGGCAGGCAGACCCTAAGAAACATAGGAAGAAGTCCCGCGCCCAGACCAATTACGATGGCTCTAACCTATAAGTACAATCTTATCTTTAGAAAGGAACCAAACAATGGAATCAACAGTAAAACTGATAGTGTTATCCTACATGGTAGGTTCCTTAAGTCCTCCAAAATAGCAATATAACCGATAGTTTATACCTGGTTTTGATATGATACTGCACTTTCAAGCATTGAAGCAATAAGAGCAAAGCCAGAAATAATGCCACTGTGATAAGAACTAGCAAGGCAGCTATGGTCAATCTTCAGATTGCTTCCAAACCCTAAACAAACAGTTAACAATTATGAAAAAATAAAAATTAGTCATAATATATTAGATAAAAACTTCGTCAAATCATTAGCTTTATTATGATCTATAACCGGCCCATTCTAATGGGAGAAGGCTTGGATGATGGTGCTATAAGGTAACAATAAACGTCATAAATTTTTCATTTGCTTTTGTCATGTAACCATACTCTCAGGTTTGACAGCAAAGACAAGACTTCCATCACATAGTAAGATATTTATGATCTACTAAAGTATGAACCTCGAAAAGGCCCCATGGGTGCATTTTCATGAGGACAAAAAGTTGAAGAGGAATTTCCCAGTTCAGCAGTAAAACTGTAGTATGTAGTAACTGTCTATATATTTGGCAATTATCTATTATATGAAATATTACATTCTCATAATTAATTATACTGAATTTCCTCTAGGAATATCAATAGAAAAAAGACCGTGCTAGTGACGGTCCTAAGCTAGGAATACATTCTCCCTCTCAGACCGAAGCATGGTTAAATCCCACCCTTGGCTAAACAACCAATTATGATCCAACTGGAATGCCATGAGCTGAACATTAAGACAGACCAAGTTCTAGACAGCAGATAAATGGATTATGCACTTTTATGTAATTGATAGAAACAGTGGAATTCTGTAGAAATCCTTGTTCAGCTCATTATATACTTCGCAAACATGACATCAAAGAACTCATTTCATCATCGTCATCATCATGATGTAAGCCTTCTGCCAGTAGAATGGGGTCGGCTATGGAGCATAAGAAAGCTCCAGATTTGACAAGTTTTTATGAACGGCGTACTCACCTCAACCCCTCTATGTTGTTGCCAAAAATAAAATCCTAGCCAAGGTAATAAGAGCTTGAAGGATCATGCCAACGTAGATGGTCAGTTGGCAGGTAGATAGAAGTACCTATTGCATTTTAAGCTCATGCAGCCAAGGCGCACCCTCCAAGTTCCCCTAGACTATAAAAAGTCTAGATAAAAAGGTAAGATGATACATCATGCTATAGGGAATTGTGTTCATCTCTATGACACGCTAATTCAAAAAGTAAAAAAGGAATGACAATCCCATTATCAAAGAAAGCATTTCTAGATAACTTTAAAAATAATAGTATGTGACCATGTTGATTTCCAAATTGAGGAATTATGCATATTTTTTGGTTGTGATATGTATGGCACAGCAAGATTATTCAAGTAAGGTGAACGGACCATCAGTCAACTTGCGAGAATCAGTTCCTCTTCGGCCTCCTTTCTTTTTGGATTTTGAAGATGTGCTCTTTTTTTTGCTCTCTTTTTCTTCAAGATTATTTTTGTGTTCCCTTGTCAACAAAGCTTCTGATTGCACGAGGCCCATGCTTCTCTCAAAAGTAAGTCGTCGAAACATCTTAGCCTCTTCGCCAACTTTTTCGTAGATCACATCTTCCACAATAATGGGCCCTGTTGTTGGTGATGAAACCTATTCAGAACAGGCAACACCAACAAATGAAGATCCTTGGTTAATAACAAAATGTTCCGTAGGTAGTCAATCAAATATATAAGAAATGAAGCTAAAGCATGGAATGTTAATCTTGCAAGACACATGCACCTCAGTAACCACAGATTCTCTATGTAAATTATAAACCAATTGATAATATAGGGAGAATAAATATCTTTGACCATTCTCAGAACAAAACACACACATATGTAGTATATTCAACGTAATTAAAATAAGATAACTCATTTGAGTACTACACCAATAATAAATGGCAGCCTAGGCCCAAGCAGAAATTCATGTACTCTGGCTGATTAATTGGTCATGGCGATTAACAGCCAATAACAATTAATTGTGCCAATTTTTGTTTATCGGGCCATTTAATCAGTTACGGGGTCGGATTTAAAGTTGGGTTTGGTAAAAACCCAAAGACAACTAAAACCATAAAAAATAGCCCTCCAGACCCTCCTCCCACCATTTCTTCTCTTTTTTTCCTTCTCAAATAAGATAACATAGTATATCGTTGTTCTCCTTTACAGTTTCCTTTTCAATATTTAAAATCCCTAAATTGCAGTTCCATTCTTTTCCACATTGTTGGTTCTTTATTGTTAATTTAACCTCCCTGTATCAATTTTAATTCTTTGTTACTTATGTTTGATATTGGTATTCAAACTATGGTGGAGATTGTCGTTTCATAGTTGTTAATGTTAAATAGAGCTGTGAGTCTATGGCATATGTTGATCTTCTATTTATAGGTAATTTTTCTATCTTTTCTTATTTATTAGAATCATTCATTATTTATTAAATATCCTGGACCTCCCTAAGATTATTCACTATTACCACCGAACTCTCTCCATATTTTAATATCAGAGCTTTCTATAACTAATTAGGCAACAAAGTGACTGAAAATATACACTTTTGTCCTTGGCCGTTAACTACAGTTAACTAAAAGTGTCTGGAAAATACACATTTATAACCAAAACGTCGTAAGCAAATCTAAAGATTGTTTTTCTTCTCTTTTTTTCAACATAATATTTTGATGGCTTTTTTGGATTAAAAAAATCTCAAACAACTATCAAAAATGAAATTTAATTGAGACAATGACTTCAGTGTGCATGACATTTAATCTAACCCATCGTTGTCGTCCATGGTGCTGAACAAAGTTTTTCTTAGATTTGGTTATGGACATTATGAATGTGTACTTACCAAACTTTTGTACTTAACAAGAGACAAATATTGTAACTTTCTGGTCACTCCATGCCGTCAGTTAGTTTTAGGGGTGTTGACTATAATAACAAAAATTGGAGGGGGGTCCTTCGTAATACTGAATAACCTCAGAGGTGGTCCAGGATATTTACTCTTCATTACTTTTTGGGAAAAACTATGGGTATCAAACATTCCGATTACATGTTTCAGGGTCCCAGACCGAATGGATAATGCAACCGAGTAATTTAACCTCGAGTGCATTGCATATTCGTGCATGTAGATAAACAACTAAATGATGATCCATAAGGGATAAATGACGATTGACACCTTAAACTCCAAGTTCGATCAAATTTGCAAAATGCATTTTACGATACAGAGGGAAGAAGTTAGCCCTCTGCAGTACGACAAAAACAAGACAATGGCATTCAACTTCCCTAAGCACGTGGTACAAAAAGTATGAAATAAAACTGCAAGCATCTATGCATCATCATCATCATCATCATCATCCAAGCCTTCTCCCACAATAGTGGGTCAGGTATGGAGCATAAGAGAGCTAATAATAAGATTTTACAAAGATTTACGCCCGGGTATCGACCTGATGTTAACCCTCTACATTGGAGTCAAATTCTAACTATGAGCATGAGAGGGTCATTCAATAAAATTAGGTGGCCAGTTGGCAGGTAGAATGGTAGAGAGACCTACATTTGGATTGCAATTTAAGCTCATGCAACCAAGGAGCAACATCCAAGTTCTCCTAGATTATAAGGGTGCATTTGGGTATGGAGTTTTGAAAAGAAACTAGGGTTTGGTAGAGTTATGCTAAACTCCAAATCACTTAAATCCGATGTACCTGGGAACATTTTGGACTTTGGTACACTCCAAAATTAACCTCAAAAGTGGAGTTAGCAAAACTCCACTCTTTTAGGGTTTTGTGAAACTCTATTCTAAATTTCTAAACTCCATTTTCTTCTATATTTTTTTTACAAAACTCTGACTCTAACTCCAAACACCCAAATGTCTCCTAACTTAAATAAAACTCTCATTTTGTGACTGGAGTTTCATCATTTCAAACTTCAATTTCAAATCCCAAAATAAACCCAACTTCATTTTAGCAAACGTTTCTCCAAAATAAACCCAACTTCATTTTAGCAAACTTTTCTCCCAAAATAAACCCAACTTCATTATTATTTCGATGCTTGCAGAGCACAAATTATTTTGTTGTACCCATATCGTATTGTACTGTGTCCCATGTTATCTGCAAAGAATGTTCTTAACTGAAACTAAGAAGTTTATTTACATATGTAGCTTAAAGAAACAATCAAGAAGTAAATACATCCATTATACCACCAATAATTGACCTTTCAGATATGCATTTATAAGAAAATCACACCAACCAAAGAGCAACTATGTTGCATGAACAGGGATACGACATGACACATTAAGCACATAGCGACTCGACACCTACTTTGTGTCTCCTACACTCCTAGTGTATTTTGGACTGTCCTGGTTATGTCCAATGTGTACGCGACACTCGTAGTGTCCATGCTTCAGTGGTGAGCAACAAAAGCTCCAGTAACATTTATGAAGGGAACAAGGGAGTTCTTTGTGTTTCTTAGGGAGGATAGTTCATTTAAATAAATCTTCATAAAGTTTTTCATAGAATATTACAGGTCGCGAGCAGCATCACCACATTCAACAATCAAGCAAAAATTTAAATGTATGGCAAGTTTATCAAAAAAAATTGAAACATATGGATAGTTGAGTCAAAGAGTACCTGGAGCCTGGAGGAGAAAATATGTATTGGAGGAGACGTAAATGGTCATGGTCATGTAGGAAAGGAGAACAATGATTACAATAGTGTAAGGAGATTATGGGTACAGAATTAGGAATGACACCATCCCTATATCGTTTTGGGCGCTAGGCGAAGCGAGCCGACATGCCTTCCAACTCGTCTAGGCATCGTCATAGAACTTGGGTACTAACTTGCTGCTTCTACAAAGTTTAACTTCAGAGTTCTAGGCGACCCTAGGCGATCGTCTAGGAGACCATCGGCACACAATCAGGAAAAATTAACCAAAGGCGAGTCAATAAATTTTTTACCTATACGCCTAGGTCATGTAGGCCTCGCCTCTAACAACATAACACTATCCTCAATCAAAACAAACTCATTGGTTAGTAAAATAAAAAAATTACAAGGAAATGTAAAATTCAACATATGCATGAGGTGTGGTTGGGAATGAGCCTCACCAAAAGGCTCCACGAAGCGTATGCCTCATGAAGGGAGCCTCGCTCCACATGTAATCAGGCGTTCAGGTTAGATCCTCGTACATCTCGCACCTCAAGAACTTTGGGTTGACCTCAAAACTCAAGTACTCTAGTGGGTCTCTCTCTTCTCCTAACTCCGGTAGGCATCTCTCGCATGCCTTGGACCACCTTGATCCCCCTCACTCAATAAAAACTCTGACTCATGCTTATTCCTTTTTTAAGTTAGAATCACTCTGCTCCCATATACAAATATGAAAGGACTCCCGGTTTAGCGCCCTTTCTCCTCCTAATTGCTTTGCCTTAAAATTTTGACTCCACTATAGTGCTCTCTACTATCTCTACTTTCTCTATCGCTCTTCTCTAACTCCAAACTCTATCATAGTCTCACTCTCTCCTCTCTCTAGTCTCACTCTGTCCTCTCTCTACTTTCTCAATCGCTGTTCTCTGACTCAAGCACTGATGCTTGCGGTCGACCTACTAAGTTCCGGTAGGTATCTCTCTTCTCGTTGACTCTCTTTTTCTCTCCACTTTTCTATGTTTCTTGTATGCCTTAGTAAGCATATATGAGTCTCTTTATGGAACAAAACGAGACACTAACGAATAAGTCCAAACAATTAAATCAAGTACAAAAAATAAAAATAAATAAACTGGAATCCCACACAACTCTAAACTACAGGTTTATCCTATGTTACCCACTGCACACCCGAGATTTTAGTCTTGAGGCTACTTCCTCGCTGCCTTGAGGTCCAACCTTGGCCTTTGGGGCTTTGCTGCCTCGTTGCCTTATCCCACCTTAACAAGCTTGGTAAAAAGAAATCATGGTTGTTTCCTGATGCACCACTATTTTTAATATAAACTTTGTATCGTTTTTAATATAGAACTGATAAGATGGGAATATCCTTGAAAAGTTGGGAAAAATGAATGAACTTAAGATATAGAGGAAGTAAGAGACCTTCTGGACAATGTTTCGCTCTTTAACACAGTCACTGGCCATCATGAACCTGCATTGATGATTGATAAACAAAAACATAAAGTTAAGGTGGGGTCAATCTAATAGTAAACACAAATTATTCAGATGACCTACATGAATCTCTACTAACAAAGGGGGAAATCTCTAATTTGACTTTGGCAGAATATCCAACTTGCTCCAAGTTATAAGTTTATAACAATAAGACCTACCGAAGGTCAGTTTCAACTAAAGAAGTAACTTCTGAAATAATGATAAGCACGCAACCAAAAAAAATACAAATGAACATTTGGAGAGGCAAGATTTTCCATTTTAGCTGAATGTTAAGAAACCAGAAAGCATGTAAACTCCTAAAAATATATCACTAGGGAAAAAAGTAAGATGTAAACAGGAATCATATATTCTAGCGTAGGACAGAACAATTAAAGAAAAGACTATTAAGTAATTGAAAGGAGCAAGGAAGACAGAACCGTTAAAAGATGATAACCCAAAGGATGATGGTCCCACAAACCAAGCAGGTACGTTCCATATGGCATATGGGGCACTACCAAACAAATAAGAGGACAGGCAACTAGGTAACGAGAATATCAATGTTAGAGATTTGTGGTGATGATGAACACACACAAAAAAATACAATAAAAAACTTAACTAATCCAAAGGCTCAAAAGGCATTAAGATAACTTCCACACAATGGGAGCCCTCACATCAATAAAGGAACTAAAATATGGTGGGGTTTTGAGTGGGTGGGTGGGTGGGCGAGTGAAGGGATGAAGGTAAAAGCATGTCCTAGCTAGTATTCGGTGACACAAAGAACAATCATGAACTTTAGCTTCTTATGTCAAATTCTTTTTACAAGAACAAGTACTTTTTGCTTTCATGTTGAATGTAGTTCATAGTTCTCTATCTGCATGAGTCTACATCTACAACTCGAACATAAGATGAAACTAATATGAATCCAAGAGCACTTAGGTCAACAGGTTTGAAAGTTTTCATCTAGGGAGCATGTACACTCCAACATTGATGTTGTGCCCGTGTCAGACATGTTTCGACACGACACAAACACTTCCAAATACTCTAGGACACAACGAAATAATGGCCATGTCCTTGTCACCGTGTCTTCATCATGTCTACGTTTTATTTGTGTTTATGCTTTTGTGGAGAGTGAGAGGTATTTAGCAAAAAAACCATTGTCATTGTTTACTGCGATGCCAATCATTACTTAACTGGTATTTCCTTCAGTTAATGACAACTCACACTACTTCAATGATGCAAAGTTTTCACCTACCAAAACTAAAAGAGAAAAATTTTCCCGTATACTTTATGGGCTGTTTGGATAGAGGGAGGTGGGAAGTGCAAATCCATGTTGTGCATATGAACGCACTTTCTTGTCTCCCTCTTCTTCCAAAATGTTTTTTGGAATAAAGGAGGTAAGAGAACGAATGTGGGAAAGTTTATTGTACTATTATTAAAACTTTGTTATCTGAATAAATTTATAATTAATTATTAACATTAACTATTTAACTTATTATTAGTTAAGTATTATTAATTATTATTAATTATTAAATAATTATAACAAATACTAAATAATTATAACTAAACATCATTGATTAGTTATTTAATATTTAATTTTCTTATTACAAACAATCATTAATAGCTACTTGATACTGATTAAATATCTTATATTATTTATAAATAATAATTATTCAATATTAAGTAAATCTCTAATTACTTAATATTATATATATAATTAATATTAAGAATTAATCAATACTATATTGTTTATTTAAGGATATTACTATATTAGTTGGATTATCATAATTGGATTATCATAATGTTTGAATCATAGTTAGTTTTTATTTTTTTTCAATATTAACTATCTTAATCACTAAGGTACTAATACATCAGTAATTAATTATTTATGGATATTATTAATTATTTATTTATTTTTATTCAATGAAAATATATAAGATAAAAAATGAAGTTATATAGTTCCATCCTACATCCCTTTTCGATTAAGGATATGGGATGAAGGGAAATGGGGGAGGGGTGGTGGACAAGATATCAAATGTCATATTACAATACAAATCCCCCCAAACGACAAGTTCCCTCCAACATATGTTGCACGAGTACGGAGATGGATACGGATTTTTCATACCTCCCTCAAACCAAACAGACCCATATATAAACCCACGTATCTTTTACCATATGTGTATAAGTTCTCATTACTTAACTGATATTTTCTTATGTTGAACTACAACTTCTCACGACATGTTGGCAATAAAGCCACCACTTAAGGCAATAAGAGAGATGTTTTTACTTTATGAGGCCATTACAGTTACATCAGCCACTTATTTCATCATGAGCATATAAAAGACAAACTGAATGGAACTTATCAGAAAAAGCCCATGTCAAACATACGGGATAGAGATGCCATCATCTTCTCCAGGTGCTAATCCTCTAACAAGTGGAGATAGGTCCTTCTGAAAGAAATCATCCCTAAAACATCAGGGTACAAAAATTGGAATCATGATGGTACAACATACGCTCACAAGCAACATGGATTCGAGAGAATCTTACCTTGATATCATCCATGCTAGCGTGGCTATGCCTTGCATCTAAGAAGACCTAATTAAAATAATAAAAAGTAATTATGATAAGTGGAATGATGCAAACTAGACATTGAAGAACCAAGCATCATCAACCAAATATGCCTATTTTTTTCTTTAAAAGGGATACCATGATGAGCCGAGCTGCTTTAGAACTTTCAACTATTAGCCATTGTCCTTCTTTATGAGAAAACAGATACTCATGTGCTCTAACCTGAATTCTCGCAAATAGTCAAGCATCTTCAGTGGATCGCATTACTGACAACAGAACTTTATACATCACTATATATCAGAAGCAAGAATGGGAGTAACATGTCTACCAACTACCTTGAGCAAATTCTACAGCCAAACATCAGCTTAAACCTAAAGGATCCTACGCACTTCATTCCCACAAACAGATGGTTCAGATATTGAAGAAATCTATTTTACAACAAAGACAATGCTCTAGTATGTTCTCTTGCAGGAACAGAAGCCTTCAGAGCAGATTACCATATTTGAAAGTTAACTTACAAATCATCATCATCCAAGCCTTCTCCCATCAAAATGGGGTCGGCTACGGAGCATAAGAAAGCTCCATACTAAATTGACAGTTTTGTGATCGGTTGTCGACGCAAGGCCAACCGTCAATGTTGGTGACATTCCCACCCAAGGTAACTATGAGCATAAGAGGGTCATGGCATAGAATCTAGATGTCCAGTTGGCAAGTAGGTAGATCTACCTTTTGGATTGCAGTTTAAGCTCATGCAACAGTAACTTCCAAGTTTCAAATTGCTACAGGGAATTGCATTCATCTCTATAACACATCATGCAAAAAAGCAAAGGAATGACAATCCCAAAACTAGCAATAAACCGTAAAAAATAAGGTGGTCTCTTTTCTTGAGGAAAAAGACCTGCAACATGAACAATCATATTTCAAAGGTAAGGTGTTAAATGACCAGCTCTCATTTTCCTTTTCTTTTCTATGCTGTATTTTTTTTCTCCTGGCAGGACTCAAGAAGCTACTAGAAATGTACAATTTGTTCTCTCCCCCATTTTGATTTGCTTCACAAAGCAGCCAATATATAGGATCTTGAAAGAAAAACCAGACTCCTTTCCAGGTTATCGAAATCTTCATAACCGAAAAAACTAATTTAAATTATAGTTTGCAGTATCGGCCAATACTAGAAATGTACAATTTGTTCTCTCCCCCATTTTGATTTGATTCACAAAGCAGCCAATATATAGGATCTTGAAAGAAAAACCAGACTCCTTTCCAGGTTATCAAAATCTTCATAACTGAAAAAACTAATTTAAATTATAGTTTGCAGTATCGGCCAATACTAATGCGATCCGGCTGATACGATATGGTTTGGCATGTCCCAATCCGATACCGACATCTGCAGGTACTGATCGATACCGAAGTTGGGGGTCTCTTTTGTAGTCAATTCGGTAGAGAAAATTGAACGGAACAAAAAATTGACAAGGGTGTAAAAGCATACTAAGTTTGTAAAAGCATGTAAACGAAGAAAAGTTATTTATCACAGGTAAACCATTCAACAAGGATGACTATTATTTCATTCAACTTCAAAACTACTAAGAAACAACACATAAAATACTTAAAATTATGCCTAAATATATAAATATTTTTCTACATCTTTAATAATTTATTAATAATTATTTTGTTTTCTGATACCAAAAATTCCGATAATCCGATCAAAATCCGCTGATATTGTCAATCCCAATACTCATAGGAAGGGTCTGATATCGATTCCAATACCGCGAACCTTGATTTTGATAATATCAAGAATCATGATTTTAGTCTAATAACCGGGAATGTAAGTTAAGACATGTGAACTCAACAAATCCATTAAAATGCTTATACTATACGTAGCACACGATTACGATTCATGCAGATGGCTCCTTACACTGGTAGTTCACGACAATTCTATCAAAGAGAGAAGTGACTCAACTTTTCCTACATACAGCATGTAAACAATTTTGTTTGTAAAAATGAAAATTGTAAAGTTTATGTTAAGGTCTGCAGTGACATGGTAAACTTGCTTTACTCCTTAAGATTCTCCTTCTACTGTCCATAAGGGAAAAGTTTCAACATCAACATATCAGCACGACAAAAACACGATGTCATTTTAAAATTGAACTCATTACAATCTGCCGTCAAAGTTGGCCATTCTTTCATCCTCGATATACAACTCCAGCACAGTACACTGGGCAAAAGATTTAGGGGAGAATATGAGTAGAAAGAAAATATTTAACAATGATATGATTTACCTTAGGCACTATAAACACTCCACACTGATAAGCAAAAGAATCAGAATCCTGTTGAGCGTCCAGAATCACAGCCTTGTATGTATAAATTGATTCTCCTTGTTCACCAAGAATTAGCTGACACCTGAATCCAGGGTGAAGCTTCTTTAAATCACCTACGGCTCCTAGCTCTAGATCTCTCACGGAATATAAGATATCTTCTCTGGAGGAATACTCGCTACGCAATTGATTCTCATTATCAAGTTCAGCAACTAACATATGACCCTGCAAGAAATCAATCACACTTTCTATTACACAGGCACACATTAATTCGGCAGGACTTTTAACTCATAAAACCATTTTATACCTGTTTCGCTTTAAAATCTAAGGCAGAAGAATTGAGTAATGATGTAACTGGTTTTAGATAATGAAAATTTTCTTCCACCACAGTTACCATGAAGGTCTGGTAAGCCTCAGAAGGTTTCTGTGATAAAGCTTCAATGCTTGTTGCCCATCCAAACCTAAACTCAGAGAAAAGCAACCCTGCAAAGATTATACATAGCACATCAAAATAGACAAGATTTTGACAAGCAAGCGAATATGTATGAAATCTTATGGCAACATAATATGCATCAAACAACCCTCAGCTCATTTTACCATCCAATCCAAATAAAGCTGACAGTGTAGCATGACTCAAGCTCGAAAATGCTCCACAAAAATATACTACTTTTACAACAAGATGTCAAACTGACGCAATCCTCTAGGAGTTGAAGTCAAATTTCTAGCCAAGGTAGTCGTGAGAAATAGAGGAAGTTACCATCAAACCTTGAAGGCGAGGTGGCAGGTAAAGCTGGCTATCTTTTCTGATCATGCAATTCATCACACGCAATGAAAGAGCAAACCACCAACATAGACAGAAAGAATCCTGATTAAGTAAACCATATTCACTTCTATTCTCATGGCTACCTTGACTAGGAAGTTGGCACCAACATAGAGGTTTGGCACAAGATCTACAGTTGGTCATAAAAATTATCAATTCTTTTATGGAGCTTCTTCGTGCTCCATAAGCGACCCTATTATGACTTGGACGATGACAACGGCGATCAATGACGAGGACATGTAACATCCACTTAAACATACATATGTTCAATCCAATAAATAATGAAGCTTACTTATGACATGGGTTTCTGCCAGCGTGAGACAGATAAATTTCCCTCCAAATTTTAGAACTCTTTTCACCTGAAAAAACGTGCAACTTGCCACATATAACTCCAACTAAGAGCATGGATGTATTAGACGCATGCTATAGGGCAAAAAATAACATGGTGCCTAACTTGCAACAATCAAAACTAAACCTCTTTAAGATATTTCTTCCCCAGCACTGATCCAACCGCCGGTTCCATTAGAGCATCTAGTCCTCCTTTATCAAGAACGACATCAAAGTAATCGTCTTCAAACTGTATAAAAACAAGCATCTCAAAATCTATATAATTAATGGATAAATTTGGAAAGAGAAACGACTACATCCAAGTCTCACTTCTAGATTAATGGATAAACTGCAAAAAATTACTTTCATAGTTCATCAAAATTGTTCTTAGTGCCATGATACACAATTACGTCAAATGTCATGAAATTGAAATGGGATTTTTATTATATTTCTTCTTTAAAAATTCCACGAAAACGGTGCTTCTGAAACTTACCACAACACTGCCGTTCCGTTGACCGTTAGTGAAAATGGGTTCCATAAACGTGGTTTCAAAGACACAAAATTGTAGGTGAACTTGAAACTGAGTTTTTAAAACGCAATTTCAGAAAAACAATATGTAACTATGCCAAACTTCATCGGAATTTTCTGAGTAAATTTCTTTTGAAAAAATATTTCATGAAGGTACTTCTAAAACTTATTACCACTAAGCTATTAAAAGTCAGATATTGGATTCATGATGGATTGGGATTTAGCATGTCAGATATCAGATATCGGATAACATGCCAGAGATAAATTAAAAAATTGGACATCCATATCAGGTTCCTTAAGTATATACAGTTTATATTACTATATAAGTATAGATAAAGCCGTAAAACTAATCTGTATGTATACATTATCTCAAATGTCCGATGTGTCCTAAATGACCTAATTGGAAGATATAATCGATCACTTTCATCAGTGGCCATTGCTAGCACTGGGTCATTTACTAGATAATATGCGAGAGTATAAGCCATGAGAGAAAAAACTGAGTTGTTATGTGTTTTACAACAGGTTAGAGCTTTTGATCTTCTAAATTGGGACTTGTATTTTACAACAGGTTAACAGCGTATAGGTGCTGATTCATTATCGTTATTGAACCCATCCATTAAGTCCACGTTTGTAAAGATCAATGTCATTTTACTATATCAGTAGATCTTGCGAAAAATATATTTCAAAACGACACAAAAATCCACTGTGGTGTCGGATTTCTTCCAAAACACACGTCGGTTGACACCTCGGACACATCAGGGGCATCTAAGATGATACAACACTACCACTACTCTAGAGTTATTCCAAAGATGACATTTGCAGGGTGGACTTGGATTCACATTTTGGAAATGTGATTTCAAATAATATATATATATATATATATATATATATATATATATATATATATATATATGGCACATTTTTAGGATTGAGATTCTGATTAAACTATTATTTTATAAACAAAATTAGATAAAGACGGTTATATTTTGAAACTGCATACTGAAAGCACGACTTCAAACATGAAAATTGCACTGTAGACTTGAATGCATACATTTTTTTGCTATGACTGGCATAACTCACGGGATTTTGTGCATGTTGCATTGCATGCCATTTGGGCCCACTGCCCCCCAATTTACTCACACGCCCACACACCTCCTCCGCGGTTCGATTCCGAGACCGTCCGCCTAGCCAAGGAGGTCCGCCTAGCCAAGGAGGTTATACCTCTCCTCACTGACCACAAGAGCCAAATGAGTTCGGTAATGCATACATTTTCAAAACACGATTAAGAAAAATAACACTAGTTTGAAACAATCTGAGTCATGCCCACACTAACATAAAACACACAAGATTAAAGCAGGACTTCTTTAGAAACAACGACACTTTCGAAGAATAGTACCAAAAATAATGGTGGTTCTCAAAATTTTGTGTTTCCAACGCGCGACTTAATTAAAAAAGTCGCATTTTGAAAACAAAAATTCACTGGATAAGTCGTGCTTTCGAATCCCAACTTTACTTGCTCTGGAAAATTAATATTAACTTTTCGCTGAAGAAGTTGTTTTGATAAAGATTCGGAACATGTAATCAACACAAAGATGAAGAACAATTGTCGAGAAAACCAGACCTGCATGTCGGTCATGTCCATGACGCGCCACCGCATCTCGGGCCGAGTCCTGAGGTGCCTGCGGAGCATGTCGGAGACGACGACCCTCGAGAAGTCGATGTTGGTTATGTTCCGGAACCCGGCGTCGTACACGTGCTCCGACAGGCGGGAGGACCCGCAGCCCGGAACGAGGATCCGCGGCCCGGTGGCGCCGCCGCCGCCGCCGCCGCATCCGGAGAGGTGGGCGAGGAGTGGGCCGCGGAGCTGGTTCCACTCGGAGTACCACTCGAAGGAGTCGCCGGCGCCGCGGAGGGAGAAGAACTTGTCCCAGTTCTCCTTGCTGGTGAAGTCGGTCAGGGTCTCCAAGATCGCCAGTTCCTCCTCCGCCGACTTCTTCGCCATTAGGGTTAGGGTTTACGAGAAGGATTTTTTTTTTCTTCGCCTTTCACTCTCTCTCTCTCTTCTAGGGTTTAGGTTTAGGCTCTGCTTGGAACGAAAGAGAAAAAAAATGTTATCAAAAATGGAAGACACAGAATTGCAGCCGAATAGAATACATACCCGACTTTTTTTTTTTTTTTTTTTTTTGCTAGTTATAAAGGCACTGCATATTTTTATCAGGACTAGCCCATTTGTAAGTTTGTATTATTTATAAGTTTGCCATTGAAAAAATTTATTAGGGCTAGCCCATTAAGTGGTATAAAAGTGACTTGTTATGTTTCCCTTTGTTATAAATATGGATAATTCACATAATTAGTTGGCCTACATAACATATGTCTCTTGGTTATCCATAACCTATGACTTATGGATATCCATAACCTATGCCTTTTGGCATTTTTCTTTTAATTATCATCATGATGTTAATCTCCATTGTAAGCCTATATAAATGGCTCTTCTCAAGTTGATTGGTAGACAAGTGAATGAAGAAACAATTTCCTCCATTTTTCTATCTCCATTTCTTTGCTTTACAATACGTTATCAGCAACATACTCTAGGAAATAGAAGAAGGAAGAAATATTTCACATAAGGGAGAAAGAGTTCTCTTAAGAAAATAAAGGTAGAAGTCATTATATTGAAGCGGTAAGTCCAATCTTGTATACTTAATTATATGCATGTTTTAGTAAAATTAAATACATATTTGATTTATATGTTTATAGATCGATTAGAATGTAAGTTTTCTAAATCTACTTTCTCTTTTAATTTTGAATCTAAATTTGTATTGAACATGTTCACAATTTCATTCAAAATAGAAAATTTATGATAATCTATTTAAGATTATGTATAAATTGTATTTCTATATGATTTCGTATGAACTATGAAATTAATCTATAATATCTTTAAAAAAAATCACTTATTTGGAGTTAGTTAATTTCATTAAATTAGTTCATGTGAGTTGGTTATTTCTATTATTTTATTTATTTGAATTCTATAGTGTACTACTTCACATTGTTGTATATGTGAATCAAATTATATTATAAAAAAAAAGTACCCAAAATATATTATTATATAATGATCACATTGTTGTATATGTGATAAACACAAAATATAATATTCTTTAGTAGCATTTTATCACATTATTGTATATGTGATACACATAAGACATAATATTCTTTGATAGCAATATAACATATTTTAGTAGCATTTTATCACATTATTGTATATGTGATACACATAAGACATAATATTCTTTGATAACGTTTTATCACATTGTTGTATATGTGATACTTCTTTGATAGAGTTTTACCACATTGTTGTATATGTGATACACATGAGGTGTGGCACATGGGTGCCATGTGGGTTCATGTGGGAATATTTTTCATGTGTTTTATCACATTGTGGCATATGTGAAGTTTTGTAACCTTTAAAGCGCTTATCAATTTTATTATTAATTAACATCTAATATAATTATTTTATGTCATGTTGATGTCGAATCTTGTAAAGTTTGAATTCAAAGTTCTTCATATGAGCAGAGATAATTATTTATCATGACAATGGATGCAAAGTTGTAATTGCAGTCCAACAAGCTTGATGGTACTATTAAGAAGAAAAATAAAGAAAGTTCTAAAGTCAAGGTCAATACTTTGATTTGATTTTTCTATGACATCATATCCATGATGATCTAAAGACAGAATATCTACGTGAGGATGATCCATTGAATTTGTGGACATCTCTAAATGATAGATTTGACCACCGAAGGATGGTAATCATTATGACTGCTCAAAGTGAATGGTTGAATCTAAGATACCATGACTATAAAAATGTTAAATAATATAATTGTGCTCTGTTTAATATTGTTTCTCGCCTTAGATTGTGTGGAGAAAAAGTAATAGAGGCTCAAATGATTGAGAAAATCATCTCCATTTTTCATGCAAATAATGTGCTTTGCAATCATAATATCGCGAAAAAGATTTCATAGGATACTTTGAACCGGTGACTGTCTCCTTGTAGCAGAGGCAAATAGCAACGTTCTCATGAAAAACCACAACTTTAGACCAATTGGGTCAATGAAAATTCTTGGAACAAATGCCAACAATTTTGAAATTAGCAGAGGTCGTGGTAGAGGACGTGGGAGAGGGAATAAAAAAAATGAAATATATGGTCATGGTTATCAACCTTGCAAAGGTGGAAGCGGTGTTTCACAAAACAATAAATGGAACAAGTGGACAACACACTCTAAAGGGAATTCAATCCTCAAAATAAACAAATAAGAATTGTTTTGATCCTATTTTTTGAGGATCAAAACGAAAAAGTTACAAATGAACAGTTTGAGGAGATGCTTGAAAATCCATCTTCCATTGAATGAGCACTCAGTCAGTTTATGTTTATTTCAACTACTTATAAACTATTTAAATTTGATGTCATGTTCTATTTTTAGTTTCAATCATGGAATGTCTAGGCCATGGGAGTTTTGTTTTATTGAAAAAAAAAATTTATTATAAATTTGGAGTTACATTTCTATAATATGATATTATCATTTGAAATGCTTAATTTTTCTTATTATACTTATGTTAGCTAGAATATATAAGTTCATAATATTTTTATTTTGCTTCATGGAGAAGTAATGTTTGTCGTAAATATGACAAAGATAGACATTGATTTAAGCAATGTCGAGCTACTCAACAAGAGATTAAGAGATTCAATGAATCCAAGAAAAATGACTTAGATATGTGTTTGGTAGATAGTGCTACAACACATATGATTTTGAAGAATCAAAAGTCTTTGCCAAAGTTGGTATTTGACATGCATAAAGTGCCAACAATAGCTGGACCAGCCCATATAATTAAGGGTTTTGAAAGAGCACACATCATGTTACCCAATGGTACTCAAACCTATTTGCAGAATGTGTTATATTCAAGTAGTTCCATAAAGGAATTTGTTAAGTTTCAAGGATATACAAAAAATGGGTACCATATTGAAACTCGAAATGATAAGAACAAAGAGTCATTATGTAGCACATCTAATGTTGGGAGCAAAAGGCTCACATTAGAAGAGTTATCTTATTTTTCGGTGGGTTTGTATTTCGCCACCATTGACATAATTGAATCTAATATGTATGTGGCAAAATATAAAGCCAATGATCATGTCTTATATAACATTTGGCATGACCCTTTGGGTCATCCGGGACAAATTATGTTCAATCAGATCATTAATAATCTTTGTGGATATTTATTGAAAAATTACGATATTGGCTTATCGAAGAATCAACTATATGTTCCTTGTTTACAAGGAAAGATTATAACTAGACCATCTTTTCTAAAGTTAAGAATGAATCTTCTATTTTTTTGTAAAGAATATAAGGAGACATTTGTGGTAATATTCATCATGCTAGTGGTCCTTTTTAGATATTTTGTGGTACCATAGATGCATCTACTAGATGGTCATATGTTTGTCTATTGTCTACTAGAAATCTTGTATTTTCTTGTCTTTTGGCCCAAATTATTTAACTTAGATTTCAGTTTCATGATAACTTGATTAAGTCAAGCTTTATTATTATTATTGTACATTATTAGGGATTGGGTTAGCTGAGTCATGTATTAAATATCTCAAACTTATAGTTGGACCTTACTAATGCAATCGGGTTTGCAAATTGAGGCTTAGGGACATGATATTCAATATGTTGCATCTCTAGTTAAATTTAGACCCATTGCTTACCATATTATTTTATATATACAACTTGTTAGTGGTAAACAACCAAACATTTCATATTTGAAAAAGTTTGGATATACAGTATATGTCCCAGTTCCATCTTCCAAAAGAACTAAGATGGGTCCCCAATGATGTTTGAAAAACATACATTAGTTTTGAATTTTCTTCCATAATAAGGTATTTAAAATCAATGACTGGTGATGTCTTTACTACAAGATTTGATGATAGCCAATTTGATGATAGAGTCTTTCCGTCGTTAGGGGGAGGTATAAGCAACAAATTATTCATATAGAACAAACTATTGCTAATTAACGGCGTGAATTGACATGGTATACGCCTACTCTATCGATCTCATTAAGTTCCAAGAACTCCAAATGTGATTATGAGATAAGAAGAATGATACATTTGCAAGAAATTGCAAATCAATTACCTGATGCATTTAATGATGCCGTAAAGGTAACTATATCATATGTGCCAGCCATAATCATTGTTCCAATTGGACAAAATTCAAACAAGGCGGCAAATGAATTCATTACTACACTCAAAAGCGTGGTAGGCCTATAGGTTCCAAGGATAGTGCTCTTAGAAAGAGGAGAGCTAATGAAACATATTGTCCTGATAAAAGTCCAATAGTGGCTGGAGCTCCGAAAACAAATACTGAATATGTGCATGTTTCCAAATTCACTGAAATGCCTCTGGATGCCTCTAGAGAGGCACAGGTACCTGAACATGAAGAGATCTCGATATTTCATGCATGTTCAGGTGAATTATGGAATAGAAAAATACTTGTCATCGATGACATATTTAACTATGCAGTAGCTACTGAAATATCAAAGGACAATGATGATTGTGAAAATGAACCACGTAGTATAAATAAATGTCGACAAATAAAAGATTGGCCAATCTGGAAAGATGTTATTCAAGCAGAATTAAATCTTTAGAAAGACGTGGTGTATTTGGACCTATAGTGGAAATACCAATGGACATAAACCATGTTGGTTTTAAATGGGTGTTTCGTGAGAAAATGAAATGAAAGAAACGAAGTTGAAAGATACAAAGCCCAATTTGTAGCACAGGGTTTCTCTCAAAGACCTGGAATTGACTACGTTGAGACATGCTCTCCAGTTACGGATGTCATTTTTAGATATCTAATTAGTCTCGCAGTTTCTAAAAATCTTGATATAAGATTTATGGATGTTATATCTGCATATTTATACGGAGACTTAGATACTGACATCTATATAAAAATTTCAGAAGGATTTACAATGCCAAAGACTAAGTCTAAGGACATGTGTTCAAATTAGACAAGCATTATATGAATTAAAATAATCCGGAAGAATGTGGTATAATCATCTTATTATATATTTGACTGAGGAATGATACAAAAATAGTCCAATTTACCCATGTGTCTTCATTAAGAAATTCGAAAATGAATTATCGATAGTAGCAGTATATATGGATGATGTAAAACCTGATCAGGTCTCCTATAGAATTGGAGAAAACTGCAAACTATATATTTGAAGAATGAATTTGAAATTAAAGACTTGGGAAAGACAAAGGTTGGTCTTGATTTGCATACGCCTATGGTTGAACGCAATTTGGATCTGGATAAAGATTCATTCCGACCAAAAGAGAAGATAAAAAAGTTCTTGGTCCAGAAATGTCGTATTTAAGTGCTATTGGAGCACTACTATATCTAGCCAATGCACAAGACCAGATATTGCATTTTCTGTTAATTTATTATCTAGATATAGTTCTACACCTACACTTACATATTGAATATAGTTAAACACATATTGAGATATTTTTGTGGAACAACTGACATAAGATTATTTTATTTATATGATTCCACTGACGATTCTTGTCTAGTTGGTTGTGCAGACTCAAACATATTTATGACCTTCATAAGGGTTGCTCCAAACGAGTTATGTGTTTATTAATAATCATGCAGCTATATCTTGGCGATCAATAAAACAAGGTTCAGTAGAAATTTTCTCTAACCAAGCAGAATTAATTGCATTACGAGAAGCAAAAAGAGAAAGTGTGTGGTTGCGATCGATCATTCATCATATACGAATAATTAATGTCAACTACTCATAGTTACAGATGAGCTTACAATAAAGACAATGCGACTTGCATTACGCTTGTTCGAGAAGGATTCATCAAAGGAGATCGAATAAACACCTTCCTCCAAAAGTGTTTTATGCATATGCTCAAAAGGACAAAAGTGATTGAAGTCAAGCAAATCCATTATATCGAGGGGGAGTATGATTCATGAAGAATATTTTTGAGTTTTGCGCGTTGTACTCTTTTTCCTTGACTAAGATTTTTTTCTACTGGATTTTTCTTAGTAAGGTTTTAACGAGGCAACAAATGTGCATACACCACCAACTAATTAATGTTGAATATCCAAGGGGGAGTGTTATAAATATGGATAATTCACATAATTAGTTGGCCTACATAACCTATGTCTCTTGGTTATCCATAACCTATGACTTATGGATATCTATAACCTATGCCTTTTGGCATTTTTCTTTTAATTATCATCATGATGTTAATCTCCATTGTAAGCCTATATAAATGGCTCTTCTCAAGTTGATTGGTAGACAAGTGAATGAAGAAACAAT
This sequence comes from Iris pallida, assembly GCA_029216955.1. Lineage (NCBI taxonomy): Eukaryota > Viridiplantae > Streptophyta > Magnoliopsida > Asparagales > Iridaceae > Iris > Iris pallida. The sequence continues at coordinate 24,757,470 of JANAVB010005599.1, read as the reverse complement.
TTCCTCCATTTTTCTATCTCCATTTCTTTGCTTTATAATACCCTTCTTTTTGTCTTCTTCCTCTCAATTTTGTGTACAAACCCTAGATTGAGATTCCTCTTGTCCCCCCATTCTACAACTAAGAAATTCTTCTTGTTTTGTAACCCTAGAATAATTATCAACGAATATTCGTAGTAGTCGGTATGTTTTCGACTACTATATTGCAAAGTTTGTTAAATAATCGGTTGATTCCTAATTTTTGAATGTTCTTTCATAATGTAGAAAATATGGAAGAAATTGGGACATCAAATATAGCAATCGATCATCCCGGTCCTTCCGAAGAACCCGTGGTTGGTCCCCGACGTACTTTTATTTTTTCGTAGTCCACAATTGGACTGCAACACACTCAGGCAGTCCAAAGTACTTGATGGACTGCCCTATAGGAAGACAGTCTACAAATTCATATACTCTTCAACTGGACTGCCACATCGTATGGCAGTCCACCCAGAAATATGGCAGTCCTAAAGTTGATAGTCGATTCAACTGGACTGTCACACATTTTGGCAGTCCATGAAGTACTCAGGACTGCCAGATGTTGTGGCAGTCTAGTTTAACAGCCTGAATTGGATATTGTATTTGGTTTTGTCATTGATTTAGGTATTTTAAAAATTGTAAATTTATTGTAGGGCACCCCATCTCCTATGTGCACAGATTTGAGCAATAAATTCTCGACAGATATTGTCTTTGAAACTTACGCCGAAGCATTAGAATGGTGCAGAGAAGTTGGAAGGCAAACCAACACAACCCTTGTAACTTCAAGGTCGCTACAGTGTCGGCCGAAGCGTCAAACTACAGAGATTGGCTGTGAAAGAGGTGGGATGTTTAGGGTACATCGAAAAAAAAGTGAACTTCTCCCAATAATATCTGGGAAGAAAGAGTCAGGCTCAAGGAAATGTGGTTGTCCATTCAAGTTAGTGTTGGGGTGCAAGACTGGCGATAAGTGGACAGTTGTGGTACGTAATGGGATCCACAATCATACTATTTCGGAGACGCTAACTGGTCATGCCTACGCCGAAAGATTGAAAGATGATGAGAAAAAGTTAGTTACAGAATTGTCAGCTTCCGGAGTTGCTCCAAAAAAAATTTATTCTGCGCTGCTTCAGAAGAATGATAGGAACAAGTCCACTATGAGGACAATTTACAATGCACTAGCGAGGTCTAGAACGAGCACTCTAAAAGGAAGAATGGCGATGCAACAAGTGATGAAATTGCTCGCCGAAAATCATTATGTAGAATACCATAGAAGAATTCCGGTGAGCAATGAAGTCGTTTCTCTGTTTTGGTCCCATCCGGATTGCACACAGTTGGCACGGTCCTTCGCCGATGTTTTGGTTCTTGATTGCACGTACAAGACTAATAAATTCAAGATGCCTCTTCTTCACATTGTTGGGTTCACTTCAACCCGAAGGACATTTTCAGTTGCCTTTTGTTTTTTGAGGAACGAAACATTAGAGGACTATACATGGGCTTTGGAAAAGCTGAAGACACTTTACAGTGGACATAAAGAACCGTCTGTTTTTGTGACCGATCGGAAATATGCATTGATGAATGCTATTGATACTGTATTTCCTCATGCTCGTAGATTACTATGTACTTGGCATATAAACAGAAATATTCAAGCACAATGCAAACTGAAGTTCGAGAAAGTAGACGGCAAACTCGACATGGACCGCTTCCAAGATTTCTACAACGGTTGGACTCTTGTGTGGCGAGCAAGTAGTAAGGAAATATTTGACGCAGCATGGTACATGTTCAAAGAGCAATGGGAGCAGAGCAACCCGGCATGTATATCTTATATCAAAGACACCTGGCTTGATGAACATAAAGAAAATTTTGTCTTGGCATGGACGAATATGGTGAAACACTACGGCACGACCACTACCAACCGTGTCGAATGCTCACATTCAAGACTAAAAAGATATCTGCGCTCATCGGCCGGTGGTTTCGTCTTCGTTTGGCAATCAATCAATCTAATGACCAATTCGATCGTGAACGAGATAAAGGCTTCATTTGAGATGAGCCTGAATATTGTAAAGCACCAACATAAGAAAGAACATCTCTTGTCTGATTTAATCCACGTGGCGTCCCACGACGCATTGACATTATTACTTGATGAGATTGGTCGTGCGAATTCTGTCGGTTTAGATATCGAAGTATGTGGTTGTACACATCGACATTCTCTCGGGCTCCCTTGTGCACACGAGATCAACGAATATCGACGTCAATATAGACCTATTCCAGTAGTGGTCGTTGATCAACGTTGGAGACAGTTGTCGATCATGCCTACGGTGGACAGTCCAGATGATTTCTTTTCCATGCCACTGTTGAAACTTCTTCATGCCAGATGGTGTGCAGCACTAGGACCTGAGAGGAAGTCCATTGAGATTGGGATCCAAGAACTTGCCAACCCGGCAAGTAGTCGTCTACAGGAGCCATCTTTTACCATTGCTCCGAAAGGTAGACCGCCAAAAAGACTTACAAGAACACAAAAGAAGAAGCTCGAGTCTACTAAGTGAGAAGCCTCTCTCTTTGAGCATGTTGAAAGAAGCGTGCAAATGCTAGCCGTTCCAAAGAGGAAGGAGAAGCTCCATACTCGTAGAAAGAAACAGAATACGAGTGCTGCAAACACACTCGATGCATACATTGGTGCTTTTGTGCCCGGCATGCGGGAATATATTTGGTCTATTGATGATGTGCCCAAAGACGGACATTGTGGATATCATGTGCTTGCGCGGCATCTAGGCTACCCCGCTAAAGACGGATGGAGACAAGTTAGAGCTGAGCTATATTTTGAGCTGGAGTCTCGTCTTTCATTCTATAACAAAATACTTGGGCAAGAACATATTGGCGAACTGTTGACAAGACTCCATGCGACACCCAGACTACTGGCCCAGAGCATTACCTGGACATACCTTCTGTTGCATATCTATTCGCTAACAAGTACAAGATCCCAATTATCGTTTTTTCTAAGCACAATAACAACACGTTTTTTTCTAATGTGCGCTCCTCCGAAGGACTACAGTATATCCAATCTAAATACAATTGGACTCGTCGGAGATCACTTTGTTATCCCGCGGTTGATTGGACACTCTCCTATTCCTCCTCCTGCGTCACTTTGGTGGAAACATGCACCGGAAGAATCCCTCGCTTGGGTAACACCCTACGAAGATGCAATAAATATTTACAAGAAAATCACGAACTTCGTGGAACCTATACCAAGGCCGGAGGGACACTATGATGTATTAATTGACTGATGTATAGTTGATGAAGCGTAACATTTTGCATAGACTCATGTATAGTTGACAAAGCGTAACATTTTGCATAGACTCATATATAGTTGACAAAGAGTAACATTTTGCATAGACAGCTGTATAGTTGACATTTTGTATCTTACTGAGTATCTATGAGTATTTTGTATCTTACTGATTAGCAGCATTGCATTTTGTATCTTACTGACAAAGCGTAGCATTTTGTATCTAAGTATCTATGAGTATAGTTGACATACCTGTTGTTTGTATGTGGACTGCCCAGTTCCTGGGCAGTCCATGCTCACAGCAAGTTCTAATAAGGACTGCCCAGTTTCCTGGCAGTCCATATACATATTTGGACTGCCAGGAAACTGGACAGTCCTTATTAGAACTTGCTGTTTGTATGTGGACTGCCCAGGAACTGGGCAGTCCATGCTCACAGAAAGTTCTGTGAAGGACTGTCCAGTTTCCTGGCAGTCCACATACATATGTGGACTGTCAGAAAACTGGGCAGTCCATATTAGAACTTGCTGTTTGTATGTGGACTGCCCAGTTCCTGGGCAGTCCATGCTCACAGCAAGTTCTGTGATGGACTGCCCAGTTTCCTCAAGTTCTGTGATGGACTGCCCAGTTTTCTGACAGTCCACATTATGTGGACTGCCAGAAAACTGGACAGTCCATCACAGAACTTGTTGTGAGCATGGACTGCCCAGTTCCTGGGTAGTCGACATACAAACAGCAAGTTCTAATATGGACTGCCCAGTTTCCTGGCAGTCCACATATGTATGTGGACTGCCAAGAAACTGGACAGTCCTTCACAAAACTTGCTGTGAGCATGGACTGCCCAGGAACTGGACAGTCCACATACAAACAGGACTTGATGTGAGCAAGGACTGGGCAGACCAATATGCAAACCAATTTAATACTAGTTCACGGTAATACCCACTTCATACTAATTTAATACTAATTCACAGCAAGATAACATTCACATAATACGCAAACTTGCAATCAATATAAAACTAATTCACAGCAAGATACTGAAAACGACATTCATATAATATGCGAACCAATTTAAAACTGTTGACACAGACAAGTGTTCAACCAATTAGAAAAGTTTTACAAGTCACATCCTTGGTCGTTCACCCAACTACCAAATACATTCAACCATATACAAACTACATAGTCATTCAGTATCATGACGCATCTTCGTGCGTCGCTCATCGATAAATGGATAATCAGCTGTGATGTTCTGCATCTGGGTACCAACATCTTCGTAATTCTCCCCCTTGCACTGGATTAGACTTTTCTCCAATTTCTTCACTTTCGAAGCCTGCACGAATACATATCATAATTTTAGGAACCAACAATTTACCACAACATGGGTTAATTAAACAAACTATACTAATCATCTTCTGCAATGCATCATATAGTGCTGACTTGGAAGGTAAGGGTGCTGCTACCGGCACTTTCGCACTTCTCTTATCAGGATTCAACATCATACCATGTCCGGCATTCCTATAGTATTCCATATAGTCCTCACTACAATCCCACATCTCCACCGCCGGAGTTCGTATGGTTTCGCCGACAAGATGTTGTTGCCACTCAGTAAAAAAATCCACAGCCCAAGGGTAGTCTGGTGGGACATAGGTCGACGGTTTCTTCCCTTTTGCAGTAGTTCTCAATTTCAACGTGCTCGGGATAGTCTGTACGTAACCAAAATGACGAAGCACTCTATCTGGGATGTGAGGCTCCTCAATTTCATGACAAAACATCGGACCTCTAAATAGTGCAACTGGTTGCACAGGACGAGTGCTATTTCGCAGATCCTGATATGGATGCCAAATAATCTACAACATGCATTCATTACTTAAGGAGTTACTAATTAATGTGGAATACTAGAGTGGTAAGTAAATGCTAGTTCAAGTTACTATTGTTTCACCTCCTTTGCCCTCAGATCTTCTAGAGCAACACGTAGGATAGCCAATGTATGTGGATGTCTAGTATCTATCTTAGCCGGCCTCCACCTACACATCCTGGGCATTTGCTCATCATAATTTCGATTAAGAGTAGCCCTATTGAGCATCGGAAAATGCTCATATATCTACGCCTGAAAATGTAAAATATAACAATGTTATCGTTATCGACATAATTTTATACAATTCTATAGACACATCATCTAGGGTTTGCTTACATGGAGCAGTGTTTGACAACCAGCTATTGTCTTCGACTCGACTCGAGATGCAGCACCAAGTTCGCGGTAGAGGTGTGCTAGTATACCACTTCTGAATGATATTTCATCCACAGCGTTCAAGTCCGTAAAATTGTTTAGATATTTTGCATGTATCGCTGTCCCGGACTTGTCTGTAATGCCGACGGCTCCTAGGATGAACTGCATGTATCCACGGGCCACAAAGTCGTCATTAGCATTGTTGTCGTCGGCGTTGTCGGCGTCATCATTGAAAGTATTCCTCAAAAAACTTAAAGGAACTCCATAAGACTTCTTAAATTCCGGGATTGTGACAAAAGTCTTGGACTCGACACCGAAATAATTGGCAACCAAATCCACCATCTCATCATACAGGTCGAAGTCTCCCACGGAATAGTCCATCGACATTTGACGACCATCAACTCTAAGCCCTAAAATGTGGTGGATATCATCAAGGGTGACTGTCAACTCTCCGTCTGCGAGATGGAAGCTGTTAGTTTCTGGATGCCAACGCTCCACAAATACAGAAATCATTGCGTGGTCCAATATCTGATACGAGTATTTTGCCAAATACTACAATCCGGTGGGGGTGATTTTTTTCCTTCACACTCTCTTTCAACTCATCAAATCCCCACGTACTACACATCTTCGTATGGTTTATTACCCTCAAAAGGTGCGAGCTTTTCTGTAAATAAAAAAACAAAGATCCAATAATACATATATCTATTATTTCGAATAGTTAATCTATATACAAGGTAAGTAACTAACCGGATCCTTCCATATTTTATAACAAATGTGGTTCTCGATTGACTTCAAAATAGAGCAACCAATTGGGCCCGCATCTTCCTCTTCCTCTTCCTCGGCTACTTGAGAAGGACCCGATCCAGCGTCATCTCTCATTCGGGCAATGGGTACATCATCGTCATCGGAGGAATCATCACGACGAGTCGTCGCCGCTTTCGTCGAACGCCTTGCAACACGTTTCGTTCCACGTGTTCTTGTTTCTGAGGCTGGTTCGGGTTCTCTGATTGATAGCCCTTTCTCGACATTTCTACCAGCTGCACGCGCATTGCGATCCGACGCGGTAGGACGTTTTCTTTCGGGCCTGGCCTCAACATCCTTCTCCTTTGTCTTCTTTTCATGACTATTATTGAATATTAATTACATATTAAAATGTAAGGCATGCCCACAAATGTTGCTGTTCCACTAGTGCAAACATTGGACTGCCCAATATTCTACCAGTCCTCAGTGTATAATGGACTGCCAATTTGAATGGGCAGCCCTGGCTCAGGACATGTGTAACTAAAGACTGCCCACATTTCTGGCAGTCCAAGATGCAGTTAGGACTGCCAGAAAAGAGGACAGTCCTAACTCACATCATGTGTAAGAAAGGACTGCCCACTTTTCTGGCAGTCCTAACTTTATATTGGACTGCCAGAAATTTGGGCAGTCCATTGTTACACATGTTATGCTAATGGACTGCTCATTATCCTGGCAGTCCAACATAGAGTCAGGACTGCCAGAAAAGTGGGCAGTCCATTGTTCCACATGTTATGCCAAATGGACTGCTCATTTTTCTGGCAGTCCAACATATAGTCAGGACTGCTAGAAGAATGGGCAGTCCTTCACTACACATGTTATGCCAATGGACTGCTCATTCTTCTGGCAGTCCAACATACAGTCAGGACTGCCAGAAGACTGGGCAGTCCTGGACGACGCCAAATTTTGGCAATCACGTTTGCTACGGTCCGAATACAGTTTCATTCACATTACAATAATTGCAATGGAAATAATGAATGTAATTGATCCTTCAATTATCTCAGATAATTTCTACGATTTTCGAAAGAAATGGAGAAAGATTTTGCACCTTGTTTGCGAGGAAGGTTTCGGGGCCATTGTTCTCCTTGAAAGAGAGAAGAGGACGTGGGGAAGAAGAGGAAGATGATGAAGCTGCTCGCCGAGTGGTGGAGAATGGAGTCAGTGTTTAGGGCTTAGGAGGAAGAAGAAGAGGGAAGTTAGGGTTCTTGCGGGAGAAATTTTGTGTTCGGGAGGGAGGGAGGGCGGGATTACTTGGGACAGCCTCTGATCAAATAAATGGGCTGTCCTGAGTAAAATCCAAAAAAATTGGGCTAGCCCCAATCCGGGCTAGCCCTGATCAAAAAGGGCAGTGCCTTTATAATTAGCCTTTTTTTTGGCTAATTATAAGGGCACAGGTTTTTTTGATCGGGGCTATCCATATTAGGGCTAGCCAGGTTTTGAGGAAATTTTACTCGAGCTGTCCAAATTTTTCATTCAGGGGGCTGTCCAAACCCCACAGCCCCCCAAACCCGAAAAATCACTCTCATTTCAAATTTTTACTCTCTCTCTTCACAAACCCTATTTTCCCTCCTCCTATTCTTCTTCTTCTTCTCCACCATTTCCCACTCCTCTCTCTCCATTTTTTTCGATCTCCATCTCCACCATTTTCCAACCTTCTTCACCATTTTCCAACGATCTCTCCCTACGATGGCACGCAAACGTTTCTCTCAATCAAGGTAAGAACCCTAATACTTAAAGTTGTCAATTCCCCCCCCCCCCCCCAAATCCTATTAATTTAGTTCGAAAAATCCAAGTATACACTGTAATGTAATGATATCACGAATTTGTAATGGAATGATAGTTACGCCTCTCGAGTCGACTAGGACTGCCCATGTTTCTGGCAGTCCTATGTACTGTTAGGACTGCCAGAAAGAGCGACAGTCCACTTGTACAACAAGTATAACACAGGACTGCCGCACTTTGTGGCAGTCCTTTATACATAAAGGACTGCCACAAGGTACGGCAGTCCTGTGTTATACTTGCTGTACAAGTGGACTGCCGCTCTTTCTGGCAGTCCTATGTACTGTTATGACTGCCTGAAAGTGAGGTAGTCCACTTGTACAACAAGTATAACACAGGACTGCCGCACTTTGTGGCAGTCCTTTATGCATAAAGGACTGCCACAAAGTGCGGCAGTCCACTCCTATGTACTGTTATGACTGCCTGAAAGTGAGGCAGTCCACTTGTACAACAAGTATAACACAGGACTGCCGTACTTTGTGGCAGTCCTTTATGCATAAAGGACTGCCACAAAGTGCGACAGTCCTATGTTATACTTGCTGTACAAGTGGACTGCCTCACTTTCAGGCAATCCTAATAGTACATAGGACTGCCAGAAAGAGCGACAGTCCTGCATTGGGAGTATTGTTTGATGTTTGCTAAGTATTAATCGATTGATATTAAATATTCATAGTCACGACCCGAATCCGAAGACGAATAACGTTGACGTCGAGGGTGAAAGAAAACGTCCTACCGCATCGAAGCGGAAGACACGTGAAGCTGAGCGGGTTCGCGAAAAACCAATAACGATAAGAAAACGTCCTACCGTTGGGGCTCTTACTTCTTCATTGAGTGGCAACGTCACGTAGTTGGTGAAACTTTACGACGTCCGGTGGTGCATGTGGGATTGTAGTGATGAATATATGAATTATTATGTAGAGGTAGGACATGGTATGATGTTGAATCCAGATACGCGAGGTGATAAAGTGCCGGTAGCTGCTCCTCTACCAAACAAGGCAGGCCTGCTTGACGTACTGCAAAAGATGGCAAGTAGTAGTATGTTGAATTAATGTTTACCAGTATAGTAACCTGGCTATTTTAGACCCTTAATTTTTCCTTCAGGCTTCGAAAGTAAGAAACTTGGAAAAAAATCTCCTGCTGTGCAAGGGAGAGAACTACGTCGACGTTGCTAACTAGATGCAGAACATCGCATGGGACTATCCGTTTCTCGAAAACAAGCGACGGACTAAGATGCGTCATGAGAAAAAATGACTTGGTTGTACTTGTTTGAACAATTTGTGTGCCGCTTTTGTTGTACTGTGTTTCGAATACTTGTTGACGTCTTGGTTGTAATATGTCTTGAATACTTAATGTCGAACTCCCGTATCATTTTGTTGTAATATGCTTTTGTTGTAATATGTTTTGAATACTTAATGTCGAACACCAACAGATGGCTCCTGAACATTGCAAGTTCTAACTAGGACTGCCCAAAACTCTGGCAGTCCATCGTGAATGAAGGACTGCCAGAGAACTGGGCAGTCCTAGTTAGAACTTGCTGCAGTCCTTATTCACAGCAAGTTCTAACTAGGACTGTCCAGTTCCCTGGCAGTCCTTCATTCACGATGGACTGCCAGAGTTCTGGACAGTCCAAGTTAGAACTTGTTGTGAACAAGGACTGCCCAGAAAACTGGGCAGTCCTTGTTCACAGCAAGTTTAAACCTTGACTGTCCAGTTCTCTGGCAGTCCTCCATTCACGATGGACTGCCAGAGTTCTGGGCAGTCCTAGTTAGAACTTGTTGTGAACAAGGACTGCCCAGGAAACTGGGCAGTCCTTATTCACAGCAAGTTTAAACCTGGACTGTCCAGTTTTCTGGCAGTCCTCCATTCACGTTGGACTGCCAGAGTTCTGGACAGTCCTAGTTAGAACTTGCTGTGAATAAGGACTACCCAGAAAACTGGACAGTCCTTGTTCACAACAAGTTTAAACCTGGACTGCCCAGAACTCTGGCAGTCCATCGTGAATAAAGGACTGCCAGGGAACTGGACAGTCCTAGTTAGAACTTGCTGTGAACAAGGACTGCCCAGTTTCCTGGGCAGTCCTTGTTCACAGCAAGTTTAAATAGTCATACTCAAATATAAATGTGATACTCAACTGTAAATGTGATACTCAATTGTCATACCAAAGGACATAAACTTCCTTCTTATTCTTTACAAAATGATGTAAAATAGTGTATCTGAGTAGGAAAAAAGATATAAACATCGGTGTACAACCAAAGATATAAATATTTCTTTTTACAACCATATTCTTCGGTATCAAAATGTGACAAAACTATCGGTGTAGGACCAAAGATATAAAATCCTTCTTTCTAGTTACAAAATGTGACAAAACTATTGGTGTAGGACCCACTATCAGTCAATCAATGCATCGTAGTGGTCTTTCGGCATTGGTATAGGTTCCACGTAGTTTGTTTTCTTCTTGTAGACATTGATCGCATCGGTGTAGAGCGTCGTTCAAGCGATCGATTCTTCCGGAGCATGTTTATACCAGGCTGGATCGGAGGGGGGAGGGAAATAGGACTGTGCCCGATCAACCGTGGGATGACGAAGTGATTATCATCAAGTCCAATGGCATATAGAGTGGACATAGTGTAGTCTGCCGGAGGAGCGGTCATTGGAAAGAAAGTGTTGTTACTTCTCTTCGACAGAACGATAATTGGGATCTTGTACCTGTAAGCGAATACAAATGCAGTATAAGTATTTATCAAACTTTTCATGTTAGTAAGAATGTGTCAGTATATTGTACCTGTTAGTGAATAGATATGCAGCAGAAGAAATATCCATGTAATGTTCCTCTCCAGTAGTCTGATCGGCGCATGGAATGTTGGTCAACAATTCTCCAACTGTATCTGGGCTTAGTAATTTGTTGTAGAAGGGAAGATGAGACTCCAACTCCTCGTACAGCTCTGCTCTAACCTGCCTCCATCCGTCTTTAACGGAGTAGCCTAGATGTCTTGCAAGGGCGTGGTACCCACAATGTCCATCTTTAGGCACATCTTCAATAGACCAAATATACTCCCGTATCGTAGGATTAAATATATGAATGTATATTTCGAATGTGACACCAACTCTTGTTTTCTGTTTCTTCCGTTGAATAGGAAGCTTGTCATTCCTCTTTGGACAAACGAACCTTTCCATGCTTCTTTCAATATGCTCAAATAATGATAGTTCTCTTCTAGTAGACTCGAGCTTCTTCTTCTGTGTTCTTGTGAGTCTTCTTGGTGGTCTACCCTTCGGGGCAACGACAATAGATGGCTCCTGCACATGACTGCTTGCCGGGTGGGCAAGTTCTTGAATTTTACGTTCAATAGACTTTCTTTCAGGTTCTAGTGCAGCACACCATCTTGCATGAAGGAGTTTAACTTCTGGCAAGGAAAAGAAATCGTCGTGACTGTCCACCATAGGCATAACTGACAATTGTCTCCAATGTTGATCAACGACCACTACTGGAATAGGTCTGCATTGACGTCGATATTCGTTGATCTCATAAGCACAAAGAAGGCCGAGAGAATGTCGATGTGTACAACCACATTCTTCGGTATCAACACCAACTGAATTTGCCCGAGCAATCTCATCAAATATAAACCCCAAAGCATAGTGAGACAATACATGGATTAAATCAGACAAAAGCTTCTCCTTCCTATGTTCGTGCTTTACAATATTCAGGCTCATCTGAAATGAAGCCTTGATCTCATTCACCGTCGAGTTGGTCATTAGATTTATCGACTGCCAAACTGACACAAAACCACCGACCGATGAACGTATATATTTTTTCAGTTTTGAGTGTGAACCTTCGGCACGGTTTGTAGTGGTTGTGCCGTAATGCTTCACTTTATTCGTCCTTGCTAAGACGAAATCTTCTTTAAATGGATCAACCCATGTGACTTTGATATAAGATATACATGGCTTGTTGCTACTTTCCCACTTCTCTTTGAACTCCAACCACGCTTTGTCAAAAGCGTCTACAGTACTTGCTCGCCAAACAAGGGTCCAATCGTCGTAGAATTCTGTGAAGCGGTCCATATCAAGTTTGTCGTCTACTTTTTCAAACCTGCTATGTGCTTGAATATTTCGATTAATATGCCATGTACATAGTAGTCTACGAGCATGAGAAAATATGATATCTATAGCATTCATCAATGCATATTCTCGATCGGTGACAAAAACAGACGGCTCTTTGTATCCAGTATAAAGTGTCTTCAATTTGTTAAATGCCCATGTATAGTCATCTACTGTTTCATTCTTCAAGAAACAAAATACAACTGAAAATGATTTACCCGTTGACGTGAAGCCGACAATGTGGAAAAGTGGCATCTTGAATTTGTTAGTCTTGTACGTGCAATCAGCCACCAAGATATCGACAAAGGACCGTGCCAAATGCGTACACTCCGGATGCGTCCAAAACATAGAAGTAATTTCATTAGATGGCGGATGTCTTCTATGGTACTCCATATAGTGATTGTCGGCAAGTAACTTCAAAACTTGTTGTATCGCCATTCTTCCTCTTAGGGTATTTGTCATCGATCTCGAGAGTGCATTGTAGATTGTCCTCATTGTTGACTTGTTCTGTTCATTCTTCTGGCGCACCGCAAAATAAATTTGCTTTGGGCCAACTCCGGAGCAGGACAATTTTTCAACTAACTTCTTCTCCTATTCGTTCAACCTTCCGGCATAGGAATGACCGGTAAGTGTCTCCGCCACTGTATGATTGTGCATCCCATTTCTGACATCAACTGTCCACTTTCCATTATTTCTTGAGACAAGCACAATCTTGAAAGGACAACCGCACTTTCTGGACCCTACCGCCTTTTTCGGGACTTTTTTCCAGGCACATTCTTCTTTTCTTCGATGAAGCCTAAATGTTCCACCTCTTTCGCATCCAAGATCAGCAGTTTTACGACATGACGGGCCTCGTAATGACCTTGAAATGACAAGGACTGTGTTTGCTTGCCTTCTAACTTGTCTGCACCATTCTAATGCTTTTTTATAAGATTCAAATGCGACATCCGTTGAGAATATATTACTCAAGTCAATGGAAATAGGAGGTGGTGTGCCCTATATTTAATTTCAAAAAAAAAATTGCCAATCACAATTACAACAAAAATTACAATATCAACAACTTCTTCTCCTATCAAGGAAAATTGCCATTCCTTCAGGACTGTACAACAGGATTGCCAGACATTCTGGCAGTCCATCGTGTTTCATAGACTGCCAAAAAGTCTGGCAGTCCTATTTAACACTAGTTCTACGCATAGACTGCCGAGTTTTGTGGCAGTCTTTCGTGTTTTATAGACTGTCAGAAAGTCTGGCAGTCCTATTTAACACTAGTTCTACATATAGACTGCCTAGTTATGTGGCAGTCCTACGTATTTTATGGACTGCCAAAAAGTCTGGCAGTCCAACTGTACAGTATTTCTATATATAGACTACCGCATAATCTGGCAGTCCTCGTTACTTCTTGGACTGCCATATTTTGCGGCAGTCCTAATTTATACTAGTTCTACAAATAGACTGCCGCGTAATATGGCAGTCCTTCGTGTTCTATGGACTGCCAGAAAGTCTGGCAGTCCTGTTGTACAGTCGAATGCGTATTTCGTCGGTCGAAAATTTATCGAGAGTTCTTCGGGTGTTTTGTCGTGTTCTTCGGAAGATCCGGGTTCCGCGATTGATAGACGTGATGATCTACTTTCTTCCATAATTTCTACATTTGGACAAAATATAAGATTACTTCAAAAAAAACTCAAAAATTTTGTCGTTTAGCTGACGTTATCGTACCGAATATTCTAAGAATCTTCCTTGGAAAATCTTCTAGGGTTTGGAGAAATGTGGGGTTGAAAAAGAAGTGGGGACCAGAACTAGGGTTTGGAGAAGAAAGAGGGAGAGAGAATGGAGAGTGAGAAAGAAGAAAAAAAATTAAGAGTTATCTTTTATACCTACCACTTGGATAGCCCTGAGTAATTTTTTCAGTGGCAAACTTGTAAATAATGGAAAACCATCACTTGGACAGCCCCGATCAAAAAAGGCTGTGCCCTTATAATTAGCCTTTTTTTAAATGTTCGGCTATACTCATCAGGATCTGTTTGGCAATTCTAGGGGTAGCTTTTATGAAGTGTTTTTAGAGTACCAATTATGAATGGTTATGAGGGGTCCGATTTTGGATAGTTTTTAAGTAGTGACTTTTAAATCAGTCCAATTCATGCTTGGTAATTCACTAACGAGCGGTTCCTAAAAGTTTTTTACATGAATAAATTAAATAGGGATGGGTATCAGTAGTTATAATTATATATATTTTGTGAGGATATAAATGGAATAAAAAAAATAGAGCTGCTCAAAATCCACCGATTTAGGGTGTTTATAAAGTCATCCAAAAATTCATTATACCGATTTTGAGGAGTTTTTGAGCTGACCAAAACCGATGCCTCAAAAATATTAACAAGCAGGGGTTTTCATAAACGGTCGGTTCAAAAACACCCAAAAACCGATGAAAACACCGTTACCAAGTAGACCCTCAAGGGACTTTGTGCACGATGTTCAATCCACTGATCTTCCACCACCCAGCCGGGATCTTTTACCTCTCCTCGGTAACCACAAGAGTCACTCGAGCTCGGTCCAACTTTTTCTCATTGATAATATATATAAGAGATTGATATAGATAAACACATTCATGTGTGTATTTATCCCAATAATAACACTTTTCCTTAGATACTAGCACTTTAATTATTGTCTTGTATTTGGAAAAATCCATATTAAAGGAAAAGAGTACAGTAAATTATTTGGATATGGTTGTTTAGTAATCTAAGAGCATCCACAGTGGGAGAGATTTTAAGTGCTACATTTTGACTTTAGTCAAATTTTATATCACTTGAAGACTACAGTGGGCACTTGTCCATACTTCAAAATTCCTATAAAGTTAAGAGACACTTCAGATCTGGTACGTGTGCTAGCTCCACTACATTATTCTGGGCCCACCAATATTAACCAATTTTATCAAATATGAAAAAAAATAAAGGAAAAAAATAGGGAGGAAAAATCTTACCAAAGATAGGAAGAAAAATAAAAAGGAAAAAGATGAAATATGTTAATTTGGAGTGTATCATTGTGTGCCAATATCATTGAGACACTTCAAAAATAATAATTTACACAATTTTTAATAATTTGAATTACATATTTGGAGTGTGTCTACTGTGGATGCTCTAAGTGAGTGCTACTTACATTACAATGTGATATTAGAATGCAAAAAGAATGCTTGAAGATGTCTCGATTAGTTTCTTTAGGATCACGATACTTCCTCTCAAAAAAATATTGCATTTTAGTTCTTACATTAATTCAAAAGAAAAATCAACCCCCTAATAATACATTTGAATATTATATCTCACTCAAATACTTTATTTGTCTATACATCCTATGAAGAGTTTGCAAGCTTTGTTTCTTATTCATGTAAGCTCTCAATTCTCTCTGATATGTTGAACTGTTAAGATCATAACACTGCACATTATCTATTTGCTTCATTACGTGTAAGAAGTATTTGATGAGATTGTCGCATTATTTTGCTCTATTTTTCTCCGAAATACCTGCAAATGCTTTATTTGTCTCTGAAATATCTGCAACCTGACAATAAAAAATTTGTATTTATCTTCTTTAAATGTGGTACTTGGGGACCCAGAACATGTTCTGTTCTTTTTTAGATAGTAACAAGTACCATTATGTAACACCCAATTTTTCAAATGAGGGTAATTTTGAAATTTTGTGATTATAATCATTTAATAATGATATTTAAATCATATTGTGATTTTTGGTGATTTTTAATCAATTTAAAACTATTTAAAATGTTGATTGGTGATTTTGATGGTTAACTAGTTAAACCCTAGTATTGCTAAGCCTAGAGACTGACCATGACCAAAGGAGCCTAGTCACGTGATTAGAATTTCATATTACCAATTTTTAGCCTAAGGGTATTTTGGTCATTTTGACAATTTTGTGAATTTGTAATTTATATTAATTAAATATTGTGCTAGTCTCTTAGTTAAGCCTTAACCTAGAAGTTAACCTAACCTAGATTAGTCATGAGGTTAAAATTAAGGTTAGAACATTCCTACTAAGTGCCAAGGTTAGTAATATCTAGATATTATTAGGAAGAATATTTTCTTTTTAAGATATTTGTGAAAATGAGCCTTAAACCAATAGGAAGCCTTGGAAATTGTTGGAGGAACCTCAACCACTCATCTAAAACCCTAACCCTACTCATTTCAACAGCCACACAAGACACCCCCCTCCTATAAAGTCACATTAACAAAGCCTTAGCCTCTTTTACAAACCCTAGAAAAAGCCCTACTTTGTTCTTCCCTATACTCTCCCAATTAATTCAAATTGAGCCCAAATTGAGTCAAATCAATTGCATCATCATCCCCAACAGTAGAGGATACTTGTGGGTGCTTGCTAGCAAGGTTCGAGGACGGTTGAACCGGAGAAAATCGAGGAAGACGTCGAATCGAGGCTCTTTACATTGAGTTTGAACACTCAATAGGTAAAACCCTACAAACCCTAGTAAATTCCTGATTTCTTCCCATAGATGCATTCATTTAGGGTTCCCCTAGGTGTAGCCTAAGTTTGGTAGGAATTCGTGTCCATTACGTGTCCGTATCGGACACGTATCGGTGTGTAGGAATAGGTGTTCGATGAAATGATTGTTAGAAATAAATGCTGCTAATTTCAAATTGTGTTTGAACAGATTTGTAGGTCTATAGGTGCTAATTAACTTTAGTGAAGACTGAGCTAGGGTTCGTGTCGTGTCCGTGTCCAAAACGGACACGAACTCACTGCACGACACCCGGTTTACATGCCCTGCAACCCGGCCTCTATTCCTCCCTACACAGGACACGTGGACACGTGTAATTTGACACAGAGGTGGGGGCCATCACTGACAGACCCCCCCCTCGAGTTTCACGGCACGTCGTGTCGTGTCGGATACGAAAACACGATCGCACCGATTTTATACTGTACTGTGCGCGCGGGAAAAACCGCACTGACACGGCTTTCGTGTCACGTACTGACACGTTGTGGACACGAGTCAGGGTGTTTAATCTCTTGCCCTGCCCCTACTTTACATGTGTAAGTGATCACGTGTCGTCTCTTGGCTCGTATCGTGTCCACGAGGCAGTGTCCTCACTGCACGAGGCCTGGCTTTGCATACTGTTCTGAAATTTGCATATTAATGTTTTGGACACGTTCGTGTCCAATTGCACGGACACGAACACCTCGTGAGACACGTGCACACTAGACACAATGTTTACCAACCATTAATTTGTGTATTAACATGTTTTTCTTTGAATTCGAATTGGGTTTCATATGTTCTGATACCAGATGACTGAATGTTTAACTGAGATTTCTCTGTATATTTTTACTGATTAAATATGATTTCCATTATGTTAATTTAGATGTTAACATGTTGTTAAGATTGCTTTACATGTTAGCCATATGTAGGGTTCTTTGATATAGTTTCGTTGGGTTGGCTTTAGGTAAATTCGGTTTTTCGAATGAGGGTTCATTCACTGATAATCATGTATCAGTCGGGATATGGAAATCTCTAATATTGGTTTGAATTGTTTATTTGTGAACCCTGGATTCAAATATTTGGTATGAAAACTCAGAGTTGATTTGGGTTATGAGGTTTTAGTTATTGTGTGATCTCGAAGTTCACATTTGAATTTGAAGCTTGTGTTTGATCGGGTTTTCTGATTGATATTTCTGATACCATGTTTTCAATGTGCTGGATTCTGAGAATTTAACCTATCAAACTGAACACTGTTACTCAAGCACTCACTCATTCACTGATTTTTTGAGATTGTACACTGGGTTTCTATACCCAGTTAGCTAACTGGTTGAACTACTCTACCAGACAACTGAGATTTCATTCCTACACATTTCTGAGAATGATATGTTAAACTATGGGTTTATTTTCTGAGAATGTTAAACTGAAATGGGGAGTTGGAATTGTAAACTGAACTGAGATGCATATCCACACCACTGTTTGCCACACACACTGTTTTAAAACTGTCACACATTTTTTTTACTGATTTCTGATGTTTGCACACCCAAATCTGAAATGGACTGAGATTTATACATGTTTTAGAACTGAGGTTTACATACATTTTAACTTATGACACCCACATGCCAAACCTGAACCATATTCCATGTTTTCCTGAACACACTCAAGCCTGAGCCACATTGACACAACACCTGAACACACATATTAGACACTCATACACACCTATATACCTATTTGTTAGGGTTCAGGTTGATAAGGGATGTTGGGTTTTCAATTCCTGGAAACTGTCATTGACACTGTGGTTGCACTCACTTTTATCCACTACCATTGGACCATATCTTGCATTCCCAAATGAGCACTGCAAACCAAATTTGCACTACTGCACTTTAACATTCATACACCTCATGTCCAGACCTTCTTCCTATTCCATGATCTTTCCAACTGAATGTTCAAGTTATTCCTTAGATGCCCTGCCTGCCTTCATGATGCAGTTGAGCTCCAATATGTACCTGTCTTGTACTCCATTAGATTTCAGTATGCATGATGTGGGCTCTAGAGTTCAGCCCTAGTATATGTTGTATTGTGTTTCAATCAAACCTTCTCCTTGAGTATCAGAACACTTGGTACCTACAGACCTATCAAATAGTTCAGATGTGATAACCAGTCCTTAATTGGACTTGGTGCCCATCCTTCCATACCTAGTATCAACATTTAACTTTCAGTCTAAATGGTCCAGTTGGATGACCAGTTCCCTACATTGCTAGTATATGCCACTAATACAAATCCTGCCCCATGAACTAATGTTCAGTTCATATGATGCAAGGTAGTGAGACAATGCATGTATGTATGTAAGCTATGAATATAATGTATGTATGTACCTCTCTATGTATCTATATATATATATATATATATATACATAGGTTTATACATAGATGCATATCTATATATATATATATATATATATATATATATATATATATATATATATATATATATATATATATATATATAGATATGCATCTATGTATAAACCTATGTATATATATATATATATATATATATATATATATATATATATATATATATATATATATATATATATATATATATATATATGCATCTATGTATAAACCTATGTCGGTATGTGCCTATGTATATATCTATGTACCTATATATCTATGTATGAATGCAAAAATGTATGTATCTATATATATATGAAATATGAATGTAAGGTAGCTGCCTTCATATATGCATATATTGTGATGAATATATGTATATAGGCAATAGAATGAAATGGAACATGGTTAATGAAAATTGTATGATGCAAGGTAGATACAATGTTATATACATGATTATATCCAAATAAATGCAAGCATGTATGTGTGAAATATGAATGCATAGATGAATATATACTTCTAGATATGGTATGTGTGTTCTCTGTGACTTGTGAGTGTGCTTGGTTGTTAGTCTAGGCTTGGTTAGGCCTAGTGAGACTTGATTGGACTAGGATTGACCTAGTTGACTAGTGTAATTGACTAGGTTGACTTAGAGTTGACTTTGACCTAGATTTGACCTAGAATCATGTAGATTGCATCATAAACTTCATTTACCTTATTTTAAACATATTACAACCCATACTGCTCTATTTAGGACATTGTGACTCTGTTGCAGACATCTGATATTACACTAATCTTTTCAGAGTACCAGGCGAGTACATTCTCTGATTGTTCTTTCATTTACTTGTCAATTACTGTACTTCAGTTCTAGTTAGTTCTATTTGATTTTTGTTACAAACATGTATTGTTATTACTGAATCCATGTATGCGACACACATACTTACTCGTCTTACCTCTATTATTCGAATCACCATACGAATCACCATACGAATCACTATTCGAATCACCCTATTCGTATCTTCATATGCTGGTTGGACTTGTATTCGTCTTATGTGTTGGATTATAGATTCATTTGTATTAGACTGGGCGGGGAAATACTGATTAGACATGTAGACATATCCCCCTATTCGAATCACCCCTCTGTGAATGATATTCGAATGATAGCCATCCCTCATCTGATCAGTAAGTGGTGTGCCGTATTACCTACAGCCGTTTACATGTCGATCTCGGTATTTTAAAACACACTTGGAGAATTTATTCGAATCATTGTTTGACTACTATTCGAATCACTATTCGTATCACCTTATTCGAATCACCTTATTAGAACAATGATTAGAATCACATTCGACTCATCATGTATTAGACTCATATTGGGATTACACTTGACTCATATTATATCATCTGGACTCATTATGTTACTTTAGTTCAGCTAGATTTATTTTACAGTCTTCATTGCCATCATTCTTCTCTTGTTTTACTTACCTTACTTTCCTTGTATCTTAACTGTTTCTCTATACCATCACCTGTATACAAACTACCATGTTCATCAATAAAACTGTCTATAACTGCTTTATAGTTCTCTGTCATTTACTTGGAATTTCTTGATGAATTGTACTCGTTTCTGTCCTGACTGAACCTGTTGAAAATATTACAGATGATTGCCCTGAGGACATTTGTCCTACTTGCCTTGGAGCAGGAGATGGCTTAGCTACCTTTGGCCCCGACACTCAGGAGTGATCGGGAGACTAGCTAGTAGATTTGGTTCAGTTTTCATGTTTTAGAACTTGAATTGTAATAACTTGAGATACGAGTTTGTATTTGAGTTTGTTTGAGATATTATTATTTAGTAATTTATAAATGTTGTTATTTAGTTTTTAGTTATAAACTTCTGTGTTATCTTATCGTGCTTAGACTGTGATTGAGATTTCATTATATCTATACTTGTCCTCCGTTCGGAGTTGAGATTTGACAAGTACATTATATAATTGCGTGAGTTGTTGATTAGATAGTAACCTAGGACAGCGTTCTACCGTCGACACTGCAGCGTAGGCTGGACGTACCCACTTCTCGTACCCTTACTCTAGGGTGCGGGTCGTGACACGTTTTTAGTGGTGGCCCATGCAGGTCGAGTTTATGTAGTGGTATTCGAACTAGAGTATCACTACAGCCTGCGATAGGATTTGAGAGATAGGTTTAAACGGAGAGGTACTCAATCACAGTTAGGAAAATTCTGTTTTAAATCATGCCATCTACATATCGTACTGATTTGACTTCTTTGAAATAAACTGTCCTCCTTTGATTTTATCGATTCCTGCTCAGTATTGACTTCCTTGTTCGATCTATCTTTAGGATGGTGGAGACACGATCACATCACTCTGGTGCAGCAGTTGCTGTATAGGGGACTGCCACCTCTCAGCCAGTTCAGCAGGGTCAGGAGGCTGCAGCTCCTGCCACCTCTGCTCATATTGGGACTTTAGCAGCAGCAGCAGGGGGTATGCCTCCACCAGCTCGGAGGCAGGACCCAGTCATCTCAGAGATGCAGTTCCAGCAGCCGCCGCCTACATGATACGTGGTTGCGATACAGATGTTCGCTTACTTCCAGCAGTTTATGGACCGGCAGCAGGCCCAACAGGACAGGGGCATGGAGTTGGCCCTTATGACAGTCGCAGCTCGACCAGTGGTTCAGCAGCCGAGGACACCGGGGATAGAGCAGTTCCAGAAGATGAGCCCCAGAGACTTTCTGGGGACGGAGGGGATTCCATATGCTAATGAGTGGATCGAGCATATAGATAAGATCTTTCGCCTGGCCCGGATACCGGCAGATCTCCAGATAGAGGCAGCAGCTAGCCGGATGCGAGATCTTGCTCGCACCTGGTATCAGTCAGACCCCAGGATGGGGGCAGCTGGACAGACCTGGGAGGAGTTCAAGGGCTTCTTCAAGAAGAGGTTCTTCCCAGATTCAGCGCTCCGAGCCTTGGAGTCGCAGTTCGAGAGCTTAGTTCAGGGGAGCCTGTCAGTAGAGGAGTAAGCTGGAGAGTTCGGCCGCCTCGGCAGATTCGTAGAGGGCTCGAGCGAGACGGCGAAGGCCCAGAGGTTCCGGAAGGGTCTGGTCAAGGAAGTCAAGTCCTTGACCAAGGGCAACAGGGATGCCCCTTTTGAGGAGATTTTGACGGGAGCCTTATTGGCTGAGGATGACCTTGAGCTTAGGCTCAAGAGGGGACGAGACCCAGTTGGGGGCAGCAGCAGCGGAGGCCAGGCCATGAGGCCTCACATGCAGTTTCAGTAGGCGCAGCATCAGCCTAGAGGATAGGACCGCAAGGTGCAGACTTGTGCTTACTGCAAGAGGGCAGGACACGTTTGGGAGACTTGTTATAGGAGGCAGAAGGTTTGTCTGTTCTGTGGATCCGCTGCTCATCAGGTCAGGGATTGCCCTACTGTACCAGTAGATGGCAGAGCACCGGGTCAGAGAGAGAGAGTTAGGCCATCTGTAGCGCAGCACCATGCCCAGAGGGGTGGAGCTTTTGCTATGGCAGTCGAGGAGACTGACGCTGCAGGTGACGGGTTAACAGGTTTGACCTCCTGTTCTTCTTCCCCACTTTCATGTGTGATTTCCATTAGTACCTGCCAGGATATGTTTGTGATATGCTAGATAGCGTAGTTATCCTGTTCGAGACTGTGGAATCACGACCAGTAGGACAGAGTTTTGCATATTATCTTGACCTTGTTTGATTTGGGGGTTTGACCTAGCAGGAGTACGATCATCTTAATTTCGAGGACAAAATTCTTCTAAGGGGGGTAGACTTGTAACACCCAATTTTCCAAATAAGGATAATTTTGAATTTTTGTGATTATAATCATTTAATAATGATATTTAAATCATATTGTGATTTTTGGTGATTTTTAATCAATTTAAAACTATTTAAAATGTTGATTAGTGATTTTGATGGTTAACTAGTTAAACCCTAGTATTGCTAAGCCTAGAGACTAACCATGACCAAAGGAGCCTAGTCACGTGATTAGAATTTCATATTACCAATTTTTAGCCTAAGGATATTTTGGTCATTTTGATAATTTTGTGAATTTGTAATTTATATTAATTAAATATTGTGCTAGTCTCTTAGTTAAGCCTTAACCTAGAAGTTAACCTAACCTAGATTAGTCATGAGGTTAAAATTAAGGTTAGAACATTCCTACTAAGTGCCAAGGTTAGTAATATCTAGATATTATTAGGAAGGATATTTTCTTTTTAAGATATTTGTGAAAAGGAGCCTTAAACCAATAGGAAGCCTTGGAAATTGTTGGAGGAACCTCAACCACTCATCTAAAACCCTAACCCTACTCATTTCAACAGCCACACAAGACACCCCCCTCCTATAAAGTCACATTAACAAAGCCTTAGCCTCTTTTACAAACCCTATAAAAAGCCCTACTTTGTTCTTTCCTAAACTCTCCCAATTAATTCAAATTGAGCCCAAATTGAGCCCAAATTGAGTCAAATCAATTGCATCATCATCCCCAACAGTAGAGGATATTTGTGGGTGCTTGCTAGCAAGGTTCGAGGACGGTTGAACCGAAGAAAATCGAGGAAGACGTCGAATCGAGGCTCTTTACATTGAGTTTGAACACTCAATAGGTAAAACCCTACAAACCTAAGTAAATTTCTGATTTCTTCCAATAGATGCATTCATTTAGGGTTCCCCTAGGTGTAGCCTAAGTTTGGTAGGAATTCGTGTCCATTACGTGTCCGTATCGGACACATATCGGTGTGTAGGAATAGGTGTTCGATGAAATGATTGTTAGAAATAAATGTTGCTAATTTCAAATTGTGTTTGAACATATTTGTAGGTCTATAGGTGCTAATTAACTTTAGTGAAGGCTAATCTAGGGTTCGTGTCGTGTTCGTGTCCAAAACGGACACGAACTCACTGCACGACACCCGGTTTACATGCCCTGCTACCCGACCTCTATTCCTCCCTACACAGGACACGTGGACACGTGTAATTTGACACAAAGGTGGGGGCCATCACTGACAGACCCCTCCTCGAGTTTTACGGCACGTCGTGTCGTGTCGGACACGAAAACACGATCGTACCGATTTTATACTGTATTGTGCGCGCAGGAAAAACTGCACTGACACGGCTTTCGTGCCACGTACAGACACGTTGTGGACACGAATCAGGGTGTTTAATCTCTTGTCCTGCCCCTACTCTACATGTGTACGTGATCACGTGTCGTCTCTTGGCTCGTGTCGTGTCCACGAGGCAGTGTCATCACTGCACTAGGCCTGGCTTTGCATACTGTTCTGAAATTTGCATATTAATGTTTTGGACACGTTCGTGTCCAATTGCACGGACACGAACACCTCGTGAGACACGTGCACACTAGACACAATATTTACCAACCATTAATTTGTGTATTAACATGTTTTTCTTTGAATTCGAATTGGGTTTCATATGTTCTGATACCAGATGACTGAATGTTTAACTGAGATTTCTCTGTATATTTTTACTGAATAAATATGATTTCCATTATGTTAATTTAGATGTTAACATGTTGTTAAGATTGCTGTACATGTTAGCCATATGTAGGGTTCTTTGATATAGTTTCGTTGGGTTGGCTTTAGGTAAATTCGGTTTTTCGAATGAGGGTTCATTCACTGATAATCATGTATCAGTCGGGATATGGAAATCTCTAATATTGGTTTGAATTGTTTATTTGTGAACCCTGGATTCAAATATTTGGTATGACAACTCAGAGTTGATTTGGGTTATGAGGTTTTAGTTATTGTGTGATCACGAAGTTCACATTTGAATTTGAAGCTTGTGTTTGATCGGGTTTTCTGATTGATATTTCTGATACCATGTTTTCAATGTGCTGGATTCTGAGAATTTAACCTATCAAACTGAACACTATCACTCAAGCACTCACTCATTCACTGATTTTTCTGAGATTGTACACTGGGTTTCTATACCCAGTTAGCTAACTGGTTGAACTACTCTATCAGACAACTGAGATTTCATTCCTACACATTTCTGAGAATGGTATGTTAAACTATGGGTTTATTTTCTGAGAATGTTAAACTGAAATGGGGAGTTGGAATTGTAAACTGAACTGAGATGCATATCCACACCACTGTTTGCCACACATACTATTTTAAAACTGTCACACATTTTCTTTACTGATTTCTGATGTTTGCACACCCAAATCTGAAATGGACTGAGATTTATACATGTTTTAGAACTGAGGTTTACATACATTTTAACTTGTGACACCCACATGCCAAACCTGAACCACATTCCATGTTTTCCTGAACACACTCAAGCCTGAGCCACATTGACACAACACCTGAACACACACATTAGACACTCATACACACCTATATACTTATTTGTTAGGGTTCAGGTTGATAAGGGATGTTGGGTTTTCAATTCCTGGAAACTGTCATTGACACTGTGGTTGCACTCACTTTCATCCACTGCCATTGGACCATATCCTGCATTCCCAAATGAGCACTGCAAACCAAATTTGCACTACTGCACTTTAACATTCATACACCTCATGTCCAGACCTTCTTCCTATTCCATGATCTTTCCAACTGAATGTTCAAGTTATTCCTTAGATGCCCTGCCTGCCTTCATGATGCAGTTGAGCTCCAATATGTACCTGTCTTGTACTCCATTAGATTTCAGTATGCATGATGTGGGCTCTAGAGTTCAGCCCTAGTATATGTTGTATTGTGTTTCAATCAAACCTTCTCCTTGAGTATCAGAACTCTTGGTACCTACAGACCTATCAAATAGTTCAGATGTGATAACCAGTCCTTAATTGGACTTGGTGCCCATCCTTCCATACCTAGTATCAACATTTAACTTTCAGTCTAAATGGTCCAGTTGGATGACCAGTTCCCTACATTGCTAGTATATGCCACTAATATAAATCCTGCCCCATGAACTAATGTTCAGTTCATATGATGCAAGGTAGTGAGACAATGCATGTATATATGTAAGCTATGAATATAATGTATGTATGTACCTCTCTATGTATCTATCTAAATATATATATATATATATATATATATATATATATATATATATATATATATATATATATATATATATATATATATATATATATATATATATGCATCTATGTATAAACCTATGTGGGTATGTGCCTATGTATATATCTATGTACCTATATATCTATGTATGAATGCAAAAATGTATGTATCTATGTATATATGAAATATGAATGTAAGGTAGCTGCCTTCATATATGCATATATTGTGATGAATATATGCATATAGGCAATAGAATGAAATGGAACATGGTTAATGAAAATTGTATGATGCATGGTAGATACAATGTTATATGCATGATTATATCCAAATAAAAGCAAGCATGTATGTGTGAAATATGAATGCATAGATGAATATATACTTCTAGATATGGTATGTGTGTTCTCTGTGACTTGTGAGTGTGCTTGGTTGTTAGCCTAGGCTTGGTTAGGCCTAGTGAGACTTGATTGGACTAGGATTGACCTAGTTGACTAGTGTAATTGACCAGGTTGACTTAGAGTTGACTTTGACCTAGATTTGACCTAGAATTATTTAGATTGCATTATAAACTTCATTTACCTTGTTTTAAACACATTATAACCCATACTGCTCTATTTAGGACATTGTGACTCTGTTGCAGACATCTGATATTACACTAATCTTTTCAAAGTATCGGACGAGTACATTTTCTGATAGTTCTTTCATTTACTTGTCAATTACTGTACTTCGGTTCTAGTTAGTTCTATTTGATTCTTGTTACAAACACGTATTGTTATTACTGAATCCATGTATGCGACACACATACTTACTCGTCTTACCTCTATTATTCGAATCACCATACGAATCACCATACGAATCACTATTCGAATCACCCTATTCGTATCTTCATATGCAGGTTGGACTTGTATTCGTCTTATGTGTTGGATTATGGATTCATTTGTATTAGACTGGGCGGGAAAATACTGATTAGACATGTAGACATATCCCCCTATTCGAATTACCCCTCTGTGAATGATATTCGAACGATAGCCATCCCTCATCTGATCAGTGAGTGGTGTGCCATATTACCTACAGCCGTTTACATGTCGATCTCGGTATTTTAAAACACACTTGGAGAATTTATTCGAATCATTGTTTGACTACTATTCGAATCACTATTCGTATCACCTTATTCGAATCACCTTATTAGAACAATGATTAGAATCACATTCGACTCATCTTGTATTAGACTCACATTGGAATTACACTTGACTCATATTATATCATCTGGACTTATTATGTTACTTTAGTTCAGCTAGATTTATTTTACAGTCTTCATTGCCATCATTCTTCTCTTGTTTTACTTACCTTACTTTCCTTGTATCTTAACTGTTTCTCTATACCATCACCTGTATACAAACTATCATGTTCATCAATAAAACTGTCTATAACTGCTTTATAGTTCTATGTCATTTACTTGAAATTTCTTGATGAATTGTACTCGTTCCTGTCCTGACTGGACCTGTTGAAAATATTATAGATGATTGCCCTGAGGACATTTGCCCTACTTGCCTTGGAGCAGGAGATGGCTTAGCTACCTTTGGCCCCGACACTCAGGAGTGATCGGGAGACTAGCTAGTAGACTTGGTTTAGTTTTCATGTTTTAGAACTTGAATTGTAATAACTTGAGATACGAATTTGTATTTGAGTTTGTTTGAGATATTATTATTTAGTAGTTTATAAATGTTGTTATTTAGTTTTTAGTTATAAACTTCTGTGTTATCTTATCGTGCTTAGACTGTGATTGAGATTTCATTATATCTATACTTGTCCTCCGTTCGGAGTTGAGATTTGACAAGTACATTATATAATTGTGTGAGTTGTTGATTAGATAGTAACCTAGAACAGCGTTCTACCGCCGATACTGCGGCGTAGGCTGGACGTACCCACTTCTCGTACCCTTACTCTAGGGTGCGGGTCGTGACACATTAACCTCAACATTAACCTCAACATGAGAGGTATATTAAGTAAATGATAACTACTCATATTAAATCAATTCATGAGATCTATCTATGGGGATTATCTCTTCAGGAGATTAATATTATCACTTCGGTAGATTATAGTAGGTCCCTTATGGAGAATTATCTATATATTCTCTCTTCAGAATATTATATGAGATCTCTTTTGTAAGTTTATCTCTTATGGAGATTATCTCTTTAGGAGATATTTGCAATCTCTCTAGGAGGCATTTTCAGTCTCTTCAGGATACTTCCAATCTCTTTGTAGGAGCGTAAAAAGTGCTTCACAGAAAAAGTCAAAGTGATAGATCATTCTACTCAAATTGATCCCCTTTATGCCAAGGAGAGGCTAATCACTTTACGCCTGAAGCAGGTTGGTCATTTTACGCTCGGGTTTACATCCATCATTTTACGCCCAGGACAGGCTAGCCTCTTTTACGCTGGACAAAGTTGTCAAGTCTTGCATTTAATGCAAACTCTGACATGAAGATATTAATGATGGCATATATCACAGAATTCAAAGGGATTTGTTTTATACAGAGACCAATGTTGTCGTTTAGTATGTGGATTGAGCTACTTTACGCTCACACTATGGCTTCTTTTATGCACGAAGACTATACGAGCTTTTACGCTCAACAGTTGACGTGTGCGTAAAGTCTATTTGAGTTATCTTTTATGCTCAAGGTTATTTAACAACCACTTTACGCGGGAAGTCTATGTCGGAGCTACTTTACGCCCAATCTACTGCATTACGCTCAGAGCACATTGGGGCTATTTTTACGCCCTGTTCTTTCTGATCAATTTGGAACGTGGTTTGCCTACATGGCTTTCATGCCACACATCTTGAAGAACGTGTGTACGTTTACCCTATTCTTACTGAAATGATAGGACATGTGTCAACGTATGCTGAGGATGACTTTGATCATGGGTGGCGGTTGTTAGCGTAAAGACGGATTTAAGCTGAGTTTTTACGCACGGAAGCCCAAGTCTATAAATAGACTTATTTTTCTCATAACACGGACGGAGAGACAGGAGAGAATACAAAGATCAGAACTCAGAGATTTTGATTCTCGAAAGCATTCTACTTTAACCTTTCTTCCAGAACAGAGTAAAGCAAAGCAGGAAAGCATTCAGCCTCGCCATCAGTGTCCAAGTGTGTCGATACCTTTCTGGTCACTTAGTTCTTCCAGTTGTTCAATTCAAAACAGTGATCTTCATCATCATCATATGGTCCAAGGAACAAAGTGATCATTTACAGATCAGACTTCCATAGCAATACTTTCCCAGAATCAAATTTGTACTTCTTGTACTTTTTCCTGTTTTATTTTCAAAAGCCAATTTCTCCTGGCATTTTGTTAAGTGAAACAAAAATGGCGACTCTGCTGGGGAAGACCTTCTCCTCTGACGAGGAGGCAATTGCTCAATATGATGATGTTTCGGTCGGTTCGACCAAGAAAACTCTGGTTGTGCACTTCGACCAGACTGCATATGAAGAAATGCTCCGAACTGGGGGTGGTTCTCACCACTCCAATGTTCAAAAGTCTCGCAAAGCACGAAAAGTTTGGATCCCTAAATCCAAAGTGGCTTCTGATCTCTCTGTTTCTTCTGATGACAAGGGAATTCTTCCCACTCCTGTCGTAGGGGCTCCCGTTCGTAACGAGGCAGTCCTTACTTCAGCGTCGCACTCTAAGTGTGGCAATTCATCTCCCGTTTGTCACGGTGAAGATGATCAGGTTCCACGCCTACTGCGTAAGAACCAGGTTTTATGCCCAGTTGGTAAAAACCAAGTTTTACGCTCAAGGCATAAGCATGAGTCTCCCATTTGTAATGCGGCAGACTCTAATGCTTCTGAGTGTAAGAATAAGTCTCCCGTCTGTGACGTGGTAGACACACACAAATTATGCTCTTCACGTAAAAGAAAATCTCCCGTCTGTGATGCGGTAGATAATCAATTTTACGCTCTACGCGTAAAGGTAAGTCTCCTGTCTGTGATAGTGTAGATAACATTCGTAAAGATGTTTGCACATCTAATGTGAATGTACCTAAATGCATACAGTGTAAAAATATTGTTGGTAAAGCTTCTGTCATACACCAACAACCTTCTTATATTGCTTTACGCAAAGTACCAAACTTACAAATTACACGACATGAAAATAGAGTCATTCGTGCTAAAAAATCTCAAGATTTACGCACACAACTCCAAACGCGTAAAAATGTACAGTTTGGTTCTGCGAATGCAGCCAGTAATCTTCTTTATACACAAGGGACTAAACGTTTTTCTACCCCAAATGTAATAAAGAAGAATACTTCATCTGTTCCTTCTGATTTACGTGAATTGCTAATGCAAAAACGTAAGAACAAACAATCTCCGGTGACATTCCCTCAGGAAAAACATCATTGTGAATATCACCAAGTTGTGATCAACTGTTGTTGTTCGGCTTCAAAACGGTCAGTTTTTGATCGATTAAGTTTTAACTCGCCTCAACATCAAGCTGAAGACCAAGAGCATGAGTTGCCATATGTGTCAGTCAACATGGCATCTCATACTAACAGAGGACGACATCCAAGACGGAATATGTCCCAAACTCTAGGTCAACAACAGTTCAACAGACTTTTTGATTCCTTTGAAGGAGTATATCAGAATACTCGATCAAGAAGACAAAGATAATTGCAGACTTCTGATTCAGAAGCTAGGGATACTCAATCTTTTGAGTCTGATACCGATAGTATGGATTCATACTTCTATACTAATCCCTCTATATCTTCAAGAGAGGTTGAATCCTACGCTATTGGAGATGAACCAGAGACGTCATCCGCTAATACGGAACAACGTCTCACTGCTGTGGAGCAATCACTGAAAGACATGCTTAACATGGTGCAAAGCATGCATCAGATAATTTTGAATCAGCAAACTGCTCAGCCGACAGCAGTATCACCGGTACCAGTAGCAGCACAAACTCAAGACAGTCAAGGGGCTGAAATACCTTTGAATACTCAAGAGCCTGCTGTTAATCAAAATTCTGCATCTCCAGATCTCATCATTCCAGAAGATGTACCACCTCCAGTGGGGGTTACGGTACATCCAACGACCATTCAATCAAATGTGCTTCCTCAAACCAGTGAAGCCATTCAAGCAGTGCGTGAGCTCAAAGCACAGTTTGAAGTTTTGAGGCACAAAGATCAGCTCCAGAGGTTAGGGATTAAGCAACCTTATCCTCCTCATTAGAATGATGTACCCTTTCCACCGAAGTTCAAGCCACAATCTATGGTTTTGTTTGATGGAAAAGCATCTCCCAGTGAATATATCAATTACTTTGATATTATGACTGTACATTTGCAGAAAAATGATGCTCTTCTCACTCGAGTGTTCATCGGGTGCCTGACGGGTTCAGCTTATGACTGGTATCGTAGCTTATCCGATAATTCTATTTCGTCTTTTGACGAATTCAAGGCGATGTTTCTCTCCCGTTTCTATGAAGAAGGTATGGACATGAACATGTCCTCCTTGATAGAAATCAAACAAAAGGAGAAAGAAGATACTCGGACGTTCATCGAAAGTTTCTGACAGGCTACTCTAAAGATGCCTCCTGGTATGCCAGATTCAGCGTTGATCGATACATGCAAGATGAATCTGCGACCGTCTATTGCTGTCTTCAAGGGTTCCCAATTCACAGATTGGGCTTCGTTTATCATAGCAGCAGTCTCTACCGAGACCAATGGTAGGTTGGCTCGCGAGCACGGGATGATTTTCGCTTCAGAAGATAAGGGGAAGAAAAGTCTTCCTGGTAATAATCCTGGCAATCGTAATGTGAAGGGAAAAGATACTCTTATGGTCAATCTTTCCAAGAACAAAACGACGCCGAATAATCAAGAATCTTCCAGGCCAAAGGAAGAATACTCTTTTGATAAAAGTGACATCCCAGGGATATTTCAATGTTTGGTGAAAAGTGGCAAACTTCAGATTCCAGAGCCAAAGAGGCCTAATAAGGTAAATCTGACTGACAATCCCAAATACTGTATCTATCATAGATACATTAATCATCCTACTAGTGCTTGCTATGTCTTGAAAAAGAAAATCCAAGAGCTGATAAATGGTGGTGTTATCGCTTTAATCAATGATGACCATACGGTTACGACCAATATGGTTTCTCTTCAGTTCGGAGATTTTCCTCCACAGCAAGTTCCAGACGAAATTATCCTGATCCCAAAGGCGACAATGAAGATTGTGAATATCCCGCCTGCCAGGAAAGAAAATGCAGGATTGCTGCCACTCACACTAAAGAATGGTAAAATCATGTGGATACATCCTGACTTAATACCTGAATTGGGAAATGAATATAAATCTTCTAAATCCAAGAAAGGTAAGAAAGTTAAAACCTGCAACATGATTTCTCATGTTATTCCAGATCCTGATGACTTGGATCACCTGTGGGATGGCCTTCCTCTAGAAGATAGACTGAAAGGACTAAACATCTGTCCTCCAAGTCTAGCTTCTCCTACCAAGATCAAGCTTACTCATCAGCAGTGGCTAGCCATGAATAGTGTTCCAAGTCACGGTAAAGAGCATTTAAAGATCAAAATTAATTATATAGAAATAAATTATTGAAAATAATTCATTAGAAATTTTGAAAAATAATTTGGGAAATTCAGGGGGCTTACATCCTACCCACCTTATAGAAATTTCGTCCTCGAAATTAAGGTTGTAGTAGGGGTAAAACAAGATAGAAAGTTTTAGGCAAAAAAAAAAACTTAGGCACGATCATAGAATGACAAGTTTGCACGATTAAGATAATCAATTCATAATTATTCAGGCACGATGAAAAATTTCTGCACGATAGAATCAAAATATGAACAGGATCATATAGGCACGATTATAGATAAGTTAAGTCATTGGGACACGATTCAGAAATGACTTAGGAGAACGAAAGTTATAGATGAAGTCCACGTACGAGGTGACGTGTAGCACTCGGGTTAACGGATAATCAGACTGAAAGTCACACAGGCTTGATCAAGATGGGAGATGATCATGACCAAAACAAGGCTTGGCATGATTGAGCTGGAGTTTCAGACACAACAAAATCGAAGTCAAGGTCTTATAGACCTGATCAAGATTGAAGAGTATGATTAATAAAATCATGGAATACGCTCCAAGTTCGAGCGTGAATAAAATTGGAAATACTCTAAGATCACTTGGCACGATAGAAGTATGACAATAAAATCAAAATTTGAGCTTCATCCGGTTACAATCAACAAAATATTGATAATAGGATTTCAGCTTACTGAAATTTGATTTAGGATTTGAGATAGGCATGATTAAGCACACAAGAAAATTTTAGATACAATCAGAAAATCAAATCAAGGTCGAAAAGAGTATAGGCACGAGTGTTTCAAAATCCAAACATGCTCAAAATTGAATCTCAATACGATCATAGATACGGTCAGCTCAACCTTGGTCAAAAGTATAACGGTTTAGGCATGACCAACATGAGACTCCGGCATAATCAAGGATAGTATGAAGCCAAATCGTGATTGGAATGGAATTGAGTCATTTGCCAGAATTGAATCGAAAGTTTAAAACACGAGTGATGATAGCATTGTCCAATCACGATAAAAGTAAATAATTTAGTCTCAGCACGATTTAAATTGATCAAGTTTTGGGTAAATCAGAATTTGGGCCAGATGGAGAATAAGATCAACGAAGGCTGGGCACGAGAACACAAGGACAAAAATCCAAGTCACAAGGAATTTGAAGTCACCTAGAGTTTAGTCAGCAACCAAGACTCTTTGGCACGATATACAAAACGACCAAAATTGATTGGTCATGGACAGAAGGGAATCAAAATCTTAACAGTATCGAAAATTAAGAAACAATTGAGATATGAAAATTTCAAATTTTTTTAAAGTTTTCAAGTGTAGATGACAGATGTGGATATGAGATAGGTGATTGGTGGAACCAAGACATAATTGATCAAGACGGAGGAAGTAAGGGTAAGATGAGGAAATCATCATGCGATGAGGAAGAGAAGAATGGAAAAAAAACAGAAGTAATAGTAGGAACTGCTCTTGCCCAATAGGTTAAAACAAGTGAATCAATTTAAGATACGATCTGATAACCATACACGTCTATCCAAAATCATGTTGCCAGAATTTACGCCACGCCAATAAACATAGCTACAATAAACGATAGAGTCCATAACCAAGGTATACACCCTAAAATCATGTCATCTAGATTCCTTACCACGCCAACCGGTATGGCTGCAAGAGAATCTAAATTCCATAACTATGATAGTATATCCAAAATTTGGCTCCACGTCCCTGTCAGGCTAGCTAATATGACTACGATAAATTCTAAACTCCATAAGTAAAGTAGACACTTACTGTTCTCATCGTCTTCGTCCAAAATATGTTTATCAGGATATCTTAACTCAATTCTGAGGAACTTATCTTCAACAAAATCAAAATCGAAGTCAACAACGAACATCAAGATTTAAAATTCAACAACGAATCAAGGATAATTAAATGAAAACTAGCTAAAACAGATTCCGAGGTAGGATTTAGAAGAAAATTCTCAGGAGATGTCCAAAGGTACTATCTAGGTCAAGATAAAGGAAATCATTGGAATATAATCTAAAATAATCTCAACCTGATATGAGACTGGTAAATCATATTCTCGTCTCGACCTAGAAGATATATAAGTTCAACTTATACCTTCCCTCTGGGGTCCACAAACTCATTCTAAGAAAGAATAAAGTTGATAACGGACAGATGTTTCAGAAATCAGGACGGACAAAACAAATGGGAAAAGTTTCAAAAAGTTCGAAATAAGATTTCCAGGGGTCATCTCTGGAATCTACCAAGAGTTCCTAATATGTGACTGAGTACCAAATTCCTAAAATATTCCATGACTCAACCTTAATCCTAGGGCAGGCTCGCAATAGTACAGATAAGCTCAAGTACTACCACGACTTCGCATTAATTGCAAAGACTGACCTGCATGGGCCACCACTAAAAACGTGTCACGACCCGCACCCGGATATATGGGTACGAATACGTAGACGACGCCCAGCCTACGCCGCAGTATCGACGGTAGAACGCTGTCTAGTACCCAATAAATATACACTGCGTCTAGAAGGCCTATAACTATAAATATACTCTAGTAACATCACAACAGCTAGGGATGATAAGACAAGAAAGATAACTAAAGCACAAGAACAACTAGAACTACTAGAAGGAATCATAAGACAGGAAATAAAGAAAGAAAACAAGACAAACTAAGGATAACTACCATCAACTCACATAGAAGAATAGTGAGATCCACCTCAGCTAGCAACATCATGAAGTCCACTAATGGCACAACTACTCCTAAAATATTATCAACGGTATCCTGTCAGGAAAATAAGCAAGTACAAACACTAACAGCAGTTCCATGTGAATTGACAAATTCTATAAGAGACAGTATAATGAACTACAAGACAAAGATATATGAAGACTTGGGAACCATTCGGAAGCTGAGTTACAACCCTTAAACCAAACAAGGACCGGGTGTGAGACCCGTCTCACTGTATCGGTATTTTATACGGATATGTATTTATTTGAGCCGTATTTCGTATTTATCGATTTACGTGATATTTTAAAATTTCCTAAGTATAGGATTTCATGACTTGGTTTAACTTGGATTTGGTTTTATTTGGTTCGGTTCCACTTTGACTTGGTTTGGTTTGGCTTGGACTTGGTTTGGTTAGTTGGTTCTTTATGAGATGAGGTGTATGGCTTAGATTGAGTGGAGAGGAATGAATGGTGGAGATTGCTTGGGCTTGTTATAAAGCCACCTACCACTCTCTCTCCTCCATTATTTTCATTTCCATCTTCATCTTCTTCCTCCAGCCCAAGGCAAGTACACCTTGCCGAATGTTGGACGATTTCTATTTTGTTTGTTCCATTCTCTTTATCGTCACATTCTAAGCATGTTTAGAACTTGGAGTTTTCCATTTTGATGGTTCAAATGTTGTAGATCTAGCTTTGAAGAGATTTCGGTTTTCATGGGTTTTGGTCTATTTAATCTTGTTATTTCCGAGTTTTGATGGTTCCATGTTGTAGAGCATTTCATTCTGCCCCATTTTGACCTATGGAAGTTCGGATTTGGACTTTGGATGAAAGATTCATGGAGCTTGGGAGCCATGGCTTGAGTGGTTCTTCTTCTCGGAAGAATGGAGAAGAAGAACAGTTCACAGCCGTAAGAACTGAGCCGTATAGCTCTTATGCGGCCAGTTATCATTCCTAGTCGCATAAGCTTACTGCATGACTTGGCCGCATGGCCTATGCTGCAGGAACTTACTCCCAGCCGCATGAAGATTTGATCCATCTAGCCACATGGACTTGACTTGACCGCATGACTAATTCATGCGGCAAGTGTTACTTCAGCCGCATGTGATCCTAGCCGCATATGCGCCCTCGTTTCCCTGGCCGCATGAACTTGTATTTCCTCTGGCCGTATGAGTTCTTGTATTGACCTAGCCGCATAGGGTTCGGCATAAACCGAGCCGCATGGAGACCCGCCCCTTTCTGGCCGCATGGCCTTACGTGGGGCTGAGCCGTATGACCTACCCTGGCGGAGCCGCATGAGACTTCCGAGCCACATATACATGTGCTTCCTGAGCCACATGAACATTTACATCCTGGCCGCATGACCCGCATTGGTCTAGCCGCATGAACCCCTCCCCCATGAGCCGTATTAGCCCCATGTGCTTCTTGATGCGGCATATGCCCATCCATCTTGAGCCACATGTGCTCTTAGGTCCCTGGCCGCATGAGTTGAACCCTAGCCGCATGGGCTCCAATTTATGAGCCGCATGCATCTGATTAATCCTGCCGCATGAGCCAGCCTTGCCCGAGCCGCATGGCTCTGTCATGTCCTGTATTTTATATTTTGTTTATTTTAGTTCCAAGTCTTGTGGCTCTTTTGTAACTTGAGTTCCTATAGCATACACATTTATCCCTATTGTATATTTTTATGCCCATTTTATATCCTTACGCCTTTTGTCATGAACTTGATAATCCCGAATTTATTTATTATGTTTGGAATGATAATTGAACAATGCTTGATAGTGACCCTGAGCCGCAGGGCTCCTTCCTGTGCCTTGCCCTGCTATTTAATTATTATTATTATTATTAATTCTCTATTGTTATTTGATCTTTAATGATGACTTGTATCTTGTAACCTCAGCATAACTTGAGTCTCCTGATTGAATGCTTGCACTATACTGTCCGGCACATGTACCCTAAACACGACAGTGACCCGTAGTGGTATACTCCTGATTAATGACCTGACATGACCTGATAGTGGCCCGTCGTGGCGCACTCTTGACCAGTAAACTTGACATGGTAATGACATGATAGTGGCCCGTCGTGGCGCACTCCTGACAAGTAGACCTGACATGATATATCTTGATAAGCTGTTGCGACGGCTACTTGACATGACATGACCTGTATAATTAATCCTGACACCGTGGGCGATTGTACTTGTACAAATAATCCAGTCCTGTCTTGCATCATGTCTAGGAGGGGACTCCTGAGTACCACGGTCAGGAGTACCTACTGAAATGGACTAAGGCTAATTACTAGAATAATCCAGTAGTTCATGGAGAGACTTTCCCAGTTACCTGTTGCCCCTTTGATCCCGGCCTTATATATATATACATGGGATTTGTTGCTATCCGTCGAGATGAGCGCACTTCCAGCCCGCCGTCGAGCGTGGTACCTTAGGACACATGTATCTTACTACAGTGTGTCTGCTATATCATGCTATCTTTTCCTTTTCTTTGCTGGGGTCATTCAGGTAGTAACAAACAGGTAACCGGACTTGGAAGAATCTCACTGCATCTTGCTAGTAACTAGGCTTGTGATAACCCTAGTTAGTTAATGTAGAAAGCCGTAGGCAATGATTGGCCGTGAATGTTGGATGGAGTTCAGTCTGTTTAGTCTTGTCGTGATCTTGTACATGATTGTTACATATCCTGATTTCTTATTTTATCTTGCCGATGAATGGTGGGAGAAACCAAGTTCTGTTCAGACGAAGGGTTACAACCCCGGTCCTTGTTTGGTTACGGGTTGTAACCTGGTTATCTGAATAGTCCCATGGTTATCTCATCGTATATCACCTGCCCAGTTCTATTTATTTAACATGTTCTCCAGTTTACTTTATGTCAAATGATGCTTTACTTACAGTCTCTCTATGATCAAGATGAGTGCATTGGTACTGCACGAATCTCGACCCCCTTTTTACTTATTGCTTTCTCTCCTTGTTGAATGCTAATTATTGCTGGTTTTAAGTTCATAGTTCGGCCTCCTTTGTGGTACTTGCTATTTGGGGTCTGACCCCACTGGTTTTGCATGGCCAGGTTCTGATAGAAGAGCCCGAAGGATCTACCGTACCATCTACTTGACGGTGACCAGCCGGAGCACCAGAGTGCCTCAGTGGGCTTCTTCTTCATTCTCCCACTGATATGTAAATTCTCTTCTTGTAACGTCTGGCCCCGAGCACGTGTTTAGCTCGTGTTTTGGTATTTTCCTTGATATTGTAGCCTACGGGCATAAACATGATATGTGTATTCTAGACTATAGCTAGTCCTTATCATGTACGACTAATATTCTAGCTAGTCCTCAGTTCTGTGGTACTGGCTTCATGATCATTCATGTATATATGGTTCGGGACGCCTTACTATTGTATGTATGATGATCGTACTCTTTGCTCTTGTATAATTGTCTGTGATTGAGATACCTAGGATTGTTAAACTATAGGATTGACTGATGGCTTGTAAAGTAACCCCCATGTCTTGACAGCTTATACGTAATTTCAGAGTACTAACGTACTTTGGGATTGCGTAGCTGGCTATGTCTGCCCCCGCTCTCCGGTATTTCGGTTCTGGGACGTGACATGGTTTTAGTGGTGGCGCCATGCAGGTCTGAATCTCGATTTTCAGATTTGTGGGGGTTACCATGTTTAGATATCTCAATCACGATTATCCTTATTGATCTCCTTCGGATTATTCTCTACCTCTGATACTTGACTTGATATCTGTTTTGATCATTGATCATT
Source organism: Iris pallida (assembly GCA_029216955.1). Lineage (NCBI taxonomy): Eukaryota > Viridiplantae > Streptophyta > Magnoliopsida > Asparagales > Iridaceae > Iris > Iris pallida. Next base: position 24,718,253 of record JANAVB010005599.1, on the reverse strand, counting down.
CCTGTTCCCGTAATTTGAACTTGTGTCCTTCAACTTTCAAGGGCATTATTCTTGATCCTTCTGATTATCTTGTTCGTGTTTTGCCGAGGGCAGCTCAGCATTCTTCAGCCAGGCCAGTTATGGAGGATCAGTCTCAGCATGCAGGCAGAGATGTCAGTCCATTCCGATCAGCCAGTCGCTTCTGTCTTCGTATCTTGATACAGGTGATAAAGTTCATGCATCTGTTTCAACTACGATGATACGTCCTGGAAAGAGTCATGTCTTGAACTAAGTCATTGGTACCGACTTACCTTGAGGCTTGACTTTTATCCATTTTTGGGAGTCAGCTTAGGCCAGCGAGGACGTCGGTTTCTACACAACTGTCTCAGGAGTCATATTGATCCATATGCCTCCAGCCATTCTTGATCTTGATTGTGTTATTTCCTGTGCATTTACTTACTGCTTACGTATTTATTTACATTCCTGATTGCTTTACTTTACTTATATGTCGTGCTTGATTTATTGAGATTGTTGAGTTTCCTGGAGCTTTTGTTTTGTTATCTTGCTCGACTAGCCTCAGGAAATTCCGAGGACGGAATTTTTCTAAGGTGTGGAGAGTTGTGAGACCCGTCTCACTGTATCGGTATTTTATACGGATACGTATTTATTTGAGCCGTATTTCGTATTTATCGATTTACGTGATATTTTAAAATTTCCTAAGTGTAGGATTTCATGACTTGGTTTAACTTGGATTTGGTTTTATTTGGTTCGGTTCCACTTTGACTTGGTTTGGTTTGGCTTGGACTTGGTTTGGTTAGTTGGTTCTTTATGAGATGAGGTGTATGGCTTAGATTGAGTGGAGAGGAATGAATGGTGGAGATTGCTTGGGCTTGTTATAAAGCCACCTACCACTCTCTCTCCTCCATTATTTTCATTTCCATCTTCATCTTCTTCCTCCATCCCAAGGCAAGTACACCTTGCCGAATGTTGGACGATTTCTATTTTGTTTGTTCCATTCTCTTTATCGTCACATTCTAAGCATGTTTAGAACTTGGAGTTATCCATTTTGATGGTTCAAATGTTGTAGATCTAGCTTTGAAGAGATTTCGGTTTTTATGGGTTTTGGTCTATTTAATCTTGTTATTTCCGAGTTTTGATGGTTCCATGTTGTAGAGCATTTCATTCTGCCCCATTTTGACCTATGGAAGTTCGGATTTGGACTTTGGATGAAAGATTCATGGAGCTTGGGAGCCATGGCTTGAGTGGTTCTTCTTCTCGGAAGAATGGAGAAGAAGAATAGTTCACAGCCGCAAGAACTGAGCCGCATAGCTCTTATGCGGCCAGTTATCCTTCCTAGCCGCATAAGCTTACTGCATGACTTGGCCGCATGGCCTATGCTGCAGGAACTTACTCCCAGCCGCATGAAGATTTGATCCATCTAGCCACATGGACTTGACTTGACCGCATGACTAATTCATGCGGCAAGTGTTACTTCAGCCGCATGTGATCCTAGCCGCATATGCGCCCTCGTTTCCCTGGCCGCATGAACTTGTATTTCCTCTGGCCGTATGAGTTCTTGTATTGACCTAGCCGCATAGGGTTCGGCATAAACCGAGCCGCATGGAGACCCGCCCCTTTCTGGCCGCATGGCCTTACGTGGGGCTGAGCCGCATGACCTACCCTGGCGGAGCCGCATGAGACTTCCGAGCCACATATACCTGTGCTTCCTGAGCCACATGAACATTTACATCCTGGCCGCATGACCCGCATTGGTCTAGCCGCATGAACCCCTCCCCCATGAGCCGCATTAGCCCCATGTGCTTCTTGATGCCGCATATGCCCATCCATCTTGAGCCGCATGTGCTCTTAGGTCCCTGGCCGCATGAGTTGAACCCTAGCCGCATGGGCTCCAATTCATGAGCCGCATGCATCTGATTAATCCTGCCGCATGAGCCAGCCTTGCCCGAGCCGCATGGCTCTGTCATGTCCTGTATTTTATATTTTGTTTATTTTAGTTCCAAGTCTTGTGGCTCTTTTGTAACTTGAGTTCCTATAGCATACACATTTATCCCTATTGTATATTTTTATGCCCATTTTATATCCTTACGCCTTTTGTCATGAACTTGATAATCCCGAATTTATTTATTATGTTTGGAATGATAATTGAACAATGCTTGATAGTGACCCTGAGCCGCAGGGCTCCTTCCTGTGCCTTGCCCTGCTATTTAATTATTGTTATTATTATTAATTCTCTATTGTTATTTGATCTTTAATGATGACTTGTATCTTGTAACCTCAGCATAACTTGAGTCTTCTGATTGAATGCTTGCACTATACTGTCCGGCACATGTACCCTAAACACGACAGTGACCCGTAGTGGTATACTCCTGATTAATGACCTGACATGACCTGATAGTGGCCCGTCGTGGCGCACTCTTGACCAGTAAACTTGACATGATAATGACATGATAGTGGCCCGTCGTGGCGCACTCCTGACAAGTAGACCTGACATGATATATCTTGATAAGCTGTTGCGACGGCTACTTGACATGACATGACCTGTATAATTAATCCTGACACCGTGGGCGATTGTACTTGTACAAATAATCCAGTCCTGTCTTGCATCATGTCTAGGAGGGGACTCCTGAGTACCACGGTCAGGAGTACCTACTGAAATGGACTAAGGCTAATTACTAGAATAATCCAGTAGTTCATGGAGAGACTTTCCCAGTTACCTGTTGCCCCTTTGATCCCGGCCTTATATATATATACATGGGATTTGTTGCTATCCGTCGAGATGAGCGCACTTCCAGCCCGCCGTCGAGCGTGGTACCTTAGGACACATGTATCTTACTACAGTGTGTCTGCTATATCATGCTATCTTTTCCTTTTCTTTGCTGGGGTCATTCAGGTAGTAACAAACAGGTAACCGAACTTGGAAGAATCTCACTGCATCTTGCTAGTAACTAGGCTTGTGATAACCCTAGTTAGTTAATGTAGAAAGCCGTAGGCAATGATTGGCCGTGAATGTTGGATGGAGTTCAGTCTGTTTAGTCTTGTCGTGATCTTGTACATGATTGTTACATATCTTGATTTCTTATTTTATCTTGCCGATGAATGGTGGAAGAAACCAAGTTCTGTTCAGACGAAGGGTTACAACCCCGGTCCTTGTTTGGTTACGGGTTGTAACCTGGTTATCTGAATAGTCCCATGGTTATCTCATCGTATATCACCTGCCCAGTTCTATTTATTTAACATGTTCTCCAGTTTACTTTATGTCAAATGATGCTTTACTTACAGTCTCTCTATGATCAGGATGAGTGCATTGGTACTGCACGAATCTCGACCCCCTTTTTACTTATTGCTTTCTCTCCTTGTTGAATGCTAATTATTGCTGGTTTTAAGTTCATAGTTCGGCCTCCTTTGTGGTACTTGCTATTTGGGGTCTGACCCCACTGGTTTTGCATGGCCAGGTTCTGATAGAAGAGCCCGAAGGATCTACCGTACCATCTACTTGACGGTGACCAGCCGGAGCACCAGAGTGCCTCAGTGGGCTTCTTCTTCATTCTCCCACTGATATGTAAATTCTCTTCTTGTAACGTCTGGCCCCGAGCACGTGTTTAGCTCGTGTTTTGGTATTTTCCTTGATATTGTAGCCTACGGGCATAAACATGATATGTGTATTCTAGACTATAGCTAGTCCTTATCATGTACGACTAATATTCTAGCTAGTCCTCAGTTCTGTGGTACTGGCTTCATGATCATTCATGTATATATGGTTCGGGACGCCTTACTATTGTATGTATGATGATCGTACTCTTTGCTCTTGTATAATTGCCTGTGATTGAGATACCTAGGATTGTTAAACCATAGGATTGACTGATGGCTTGTAAAGTAACCCCCATGTCTTGACAGCTTATACGTAATTTCAGAGTACTAACGTACTTTGGGATTGCGTAGCTGGCTATGTCTGCCCCCGCTCTCCGGTATTCCGGTTCTGGGGCGTGACACCGGGGTTGTAACTCTTCTCCCGAACAGAGCTTAGTCTCTAATCAAGGTACAATATAATGGCATGTAGAACATGTGAGTAATCTGAATATCATAGCATGGTGAGAAAGTACTGAATGTAGAACAGAACATGATATATGATAAGATAAAGTAAATATAAAATGTGCCTCGAATATTATAGCATAATGTGATCGGTATGGGTCAAGATCAGGCTTCCAGCCGACCGGCTACAAGTACGTGGACTCGGCCCGGCCGGGATGGTAAGCTATGGAGCAAGTACTAGCACAGGTCAGGCTATACCCATCGTGAGGTGAGGGTATAGCTATGATAGTAGTAGTAACTCAAGGTGGGCATTGATCACACTATTTATAATATTCCCCATTCCCCGAATAGTATACGGATCCGGACATAGCACGTCATGACGCGGGATTCCCTAAGAGGGGAGCAAGTCCTCTTCAGGAATCGGCGTCAATACAAGTACAAGAATCAAGACCAAGCAAGTACCAGTATCCCAAGAAATCCAGGAATGACATCTCATGACAGGAATCCGACAATACTAGTCCGTGAACTATCGTGACTGAGAATCAAGTAAGACACTACGACTGAATCAGATATAGCAGATATCAAGACAATAAAAACTATCAGTGAATGTACTCGCCTGCGGTCCTGAGCTGTCAAATGGGGTCGATGCTCAGAGTGATGCCACAGACCTAAAGATAAGATACATATAAGCTAATTAGGGTTCAACAGTGTTAGGCTTGATTCTATAGTATAAGCTACGTAATCTAGGTCAGACTCAGTTAACTAAGTCAAACTAGGTCACACTGAGTCACACTAGGTCAGACTAGGTCACAGAAAGTCAAACCAAGTCAAACTAGGTTAAATTGGGTCAATGGTTGACTTACAGTTGACTTTTGGTCAACTGGTCAACTATGGTCAACTCTAGGTTAAACTAGGTCAAATGTTGACTCTACTTCGACGTTCAGTCAAAGAAGTCAACCCTGGTCAAACAGGGTCAAGGCTAGTCTCTATAACATCTACAGGGTCAACCCATTCAATTTCAGTGATTGTGAAATCACCAAAATTGATGGAACTCAAAATACCACAAAAGGAGAAGGATTATAATAATAGGATGAAAACCTACAGATGTTGTCGGATGGTGAAACAACCATCACCAACGTGTCCAGAATGGTCAAATTAGCTAGGATAGCCTGTCCAAAAGTCCAATTTGGACACAGGGGCAAAAAGGTAATTTCGGGCCAAAATAGTGTCCGTATCGGACCCACTTTGTACCGAAAAATGTGCCGAAATAAAAGTGCACAAAACCTAACAAATTATATGTTCACGAATCCAGAATGACGATACGAACCCAACGGTATATCCAGAATTGGATTCCGTTGACCCGATCTCAAATTGGTCCGTTGACCAGGACATTGGAAACCGATTTGCACGGAAAAGCGTGTCGGAGCTAATGTCCTCAAAACACAGCGAATTATATGTCAACGAGTCCAGAATGACGATACGAACTCAACGGTATATCCGAAATTGGATTCCGATGAGCCGAACTCAAAATGACCCGTTGACCCAGAAAGTGGGATCCGCTTTGCACCGAAATGCGTGCCAGGGCCCACGTTCTCCAAATCAAGCAAACTTTATATGAAAACATGCCAGAACGACGCCACGAGTCTACTGGTGGTGTCAGAAATTAAATTTGGAGTCCCGGGTTCAAAAATAGAATTTTACAAGTGCAACACTAAGAATTCGAACGACCAACTTTGGCGTCGAATTCGATCGACCTAACAAGCTCAAACTGAAATAAAATCTAAAGGGGGCAGGAAGAGGGTTATACCAACTTCGCACCGGAACTAGTAGCACGCCAAACGGAGCTGCGGTGGAGGAGATACAAGCTGACGAAGTTGGTCCCGCGAAACTGTCCAAATTTAATACAATTTAAACGGTCAACTTGGTGGCCGGTTTTGATGTATCAAACGATAAAATTAACGGACAAAAATTGACAGGGATGAAGATGGATATACCGAGATTGTGACGGAGCAAAGAAATCGCCGATCCAATGGTCGGATCTCCGAAAAAAATGCGCGCGAAGTCGCTGCGACGGAGCGCCAAAATGAACTCGATTTCGCGCGCATCACGACGGGACGTCGTGCAAAACGCACGAATCGCCTCGACGGCGCGTCCCGGAGGACGGTGGCCGTCAGGGAAGGTTCGTCGGGGTGCGCCCGAGGGGGCCACCCACGGCGGGGGTCGCCGGAGCCATGGCGGGCGACGGCGGCGGCGGCCACGCCCGCTCGTGCGCGCGCCCAAGGCTGCTGCCGCTGCTGTGTGCTGGGCTCGCGCGGGGCTGCACGCGGCCATGCTCCTCCGGCGAAGGCGCGGGGCTGCGCCAAAGGGGCGGTGGCCGAGGGTGGTGGGCTGTCCACGGAGGTGGTGATCGGATTGGTGGTGGTGGTGGTGGTTGTGAGGTTGAAGAGGAGGAGGAAGGAAAGTAGGAGGAGGAGGAGTTGGAGGAGAAGAGGTCGACGGCGGCGGCCAGGCTGGACGGGGGGGGGGGGGGGTCGTCGGCCAGTGGGAGGTGGTCGGGTGGAGAAGGAAATAGGAGTGGTGATGTTGCTGCTGTTGTTGATGTTGTTGGTGTAGTTGTTTTATAGAAAAAATATTAGGGAGAGAGAGAGAGATAATAATAAATGAGTGTGTGTGCATATAAAATAAAGTGAGATAGTGATATTTAGAGAAAGAGAGTAGAGGGGTGTTCGGTTAGAGGGGGGTGCTCTCGCTGATGGTGATGGTGATGGGTGAGGGGGTGTAAGGAGAGAGAGAGAGAGTTAGATATTTAGAGAGAGAGAGAGAGAGAGTTAGATATTTAGAGAGAGAGAAAGTGGAAGTAGAGAGAGAGGGGGTGTTCGGCTGTGATGGGAGAGGGTAAGGCGGTTTGTGTGTGTGTGCTTTAAATGGAGGAGAGAGAAAGATAATTACATTATATATATATATATATATATATATATATATATATATATATATATATATATATATATACTGGATTGGGCGTTGGGCCAAGTTTGGACAAAGTCGAAGCCAAGATTTAATTAATTTATAATTTAAACCAATTAAAATTACGGATGGAATGGGAGCACAAGGGAGATCAAATCGGTGGCACGCAAGTGGCACACGCATAGTAGGCTCAAAACAGGCCAGGGCCATATATTGGGTCGACTGGATTGGACCGATGTCAGGCCCGAAAATTAAATTGGAAGTTAAATCACAATTTACGGTGAATAATAAATTGGTCTAAATTGACCCGAACTTGCGCGAATCAAATGGAGCACAAGGGAACAAGTTCGAGTGGGACACGAAATATCAATATGAAGATAATCTCGTCTACTACAAACTTCAAGAAGGAAGTTTCCAGAGACTGGCGTCCCTGATGCTCTAGAATTCCAAGTCACGGTAAAGAGCATTTAAAGATCAAAATTAATTATATAGAAATGAATTATTGAAAATAATTCATTAGAAATTTTGAAAAATAATTTGGGAAATTCATGGGGCTTACATCCTACCCACCTTATAGAAATTTCGTCCTCGAAATTAAGGTTGTAGTAGGGGTAAAACAAGATAGAAAGTTTTAGGCAAAAAAAAAAAACTTAGGCACGATCATAGAATGACAAGTTTGCACGATTAAGATAATCAATTCACAATTATTCAGGCACGATGAAAAATTTCTGCACGATAGAATCAAAATATGAACAGGATCATATAGGCACGATTATAGATAAGTTAAGTCATTGGGACACGATTCAGAAATGATTTAGGAGAACGAAAGTTATAGATGAAGTCCACGTACGAGGTGACGTGTAGCACTCGGGTTAACGGATAATCAGACTGAAAGTCACACAGGCTTGATCAAGATGGGAGATGAACATGACCAAAACAAGACTTGGCATGATTGAGCTGGAGTTTCAGACACAACAAAATCGAAGTCAAGGTCTTATAGACCTGATCAAGATTGAAGAGTATGATTAATAAAATCATGGAATACGCTCGAAGTTCGAGCGTGAATAAAATTAGAAATAGTCTAAGATCACTTGGCACGATAGAGGTATGACAACAAAATCAAAACTTGAGCTTCATCCGGTTACAATCAACAAAATATTGATAATAGGATTTCAGCTTACTGAAATTTGATTTAGGATTTGAGATAGGCATGATTAAGCACAAGAAAATTTCAGATACAATCAAAAAATCAAATCAAGGTCGAAAAGAGTATAGGCACGAGTGTTTTAAAATCCAAACATGCTCAAAATTGAATCTCAATACGATCATAGATACGGTCAGCTCAACCTTGGTCAAAAGTATAACGGTTTAGGCATGACCAACATGAGACTCCGGCATAATCAAGGATAGTATGAAGCCAAATCGTGATTGGAATGGAATTTAGTCATTTGCCAGAATTGAATCGAAAGTTTAAAGCACGAGTGATGATAGCATTGTCCAATCACGATAAAAGTAAATAATTTAGTCTCAGCACGATTTAAATTGATCAAGTTTTGGGTAAATCAGAATTTGGGCCAGATGGAGAATAAGATCAACGAAGGCTGGGCACGAGAACCCAAGGACGAAAATCCAAGTCACAAGGAATTTGAAGTCACCTAGAGTTTAGTCAGCAACCAAGACTCTTTGGCACGATATACAAAACGACCAAAATTGATTGGTCATGGACAGAAGGGAATCAAAATCTTAACAGTATCGAAAATTAAGAAACAATTGAGATATGAAAATTTCAAAAATTTTTAAAGTTTTCAAGTGTAGATGACAGATGTAGATATGAGATACGTGATTGGTGGAACCAAGACATAATTGATCAAGACGGAGGAAGTAAGGGTAAGATGAGGAAATCATCATGCGATGAGGAAGAGAAGAATGAAAAAAAAAAAACAGAAGTAATAGTAGGAACTGCTCTTGCCCAATAGGTTAAAACAAGTGAATCAATTTAAGATACAATCTGATAACCATACACGTCTATCCAAAATCATGTTGCCAGAATTTACGCCACGCCAGTAAACATAGCTACAATAAACGATAGAGTCCATAACCAAGGTATACACCCTAAAATCATGTCATCTAGATTCCTTACCACGCCAACCGGTATGGCTGCAAGAGAATCTAAATTCCATAACTATGATAGTATATCCAAAATCAGGCTCCACGTCCCTGTCAGGCTAGCTAATATGACTGCGATAAATTCTAAACTCCATAAGTAAAGTAGACACTTACTGTTCTCATCGTCTTCGTCCAAAATATGTTTATCAGGATATCTTAACTCAATTCTGAGGAACTTATCTTCAACAAAATCAAAATCGAAGTCAACAACGAACATCAAGATTTAAAATTCAACAACGAATCAAGGATAATTAAATGAAAACTAGCTAAAACAGATTCCGAGGTAGGATTTAGAAGAAAATTCTCAGGAGATGTCCAAAGGTACTATCTAGGTCAAGATAAAGGAAATCATTGGAATATAATCTAAAATAATCTCAACCTGATATGAGACTGGTAAATCATATTCTCGTCTCGACCTAGAAGATATATAAGTTTAACTTATACCTTCCCTCTGGGGTCCACAAACTCATTCCAAGAAAGAATAAAGTTGATAACGAACAGATGTTTCAGAAATCAGGACGGACAAAACAAATGGGAAAAGTTTCAAAAAGTTCGAAATAAGATTTCCAGGGGTCATCCCTGGAATCTACCAAGAGTTCCTAATATGTGACTGAGTACCAAATTCCTAAAATATTCCATGACTCAACCTTAATCCTAGGGCAGGCTCACAGTAGTACAGATAAGCTCAAGTACTACCACGACTTCGCATTAATTGCAAAGACTGACCTGCATGGGCCACCACTAAAAACGTGTCACGACCCGCACCCGGATATACGGGTACGAATATGTAGACGACGCCCAGCCTACGCCGCAGTATCGACGGTAGAACGCTGTCTAGTACCCAATAAATATACACTGCGTCTAGAAGGCCTATAACTGTAAATATACTCTAGTAACATCACAACAGCTAGGGATGATAAGACAAGAAAGATAACTAAAGCACAAGAACAACTAGAACTACTAGAAGGAATCATAAGACAGGAAATAAAGAAAGAAAACAAGACAAACTAAGGATAACTACCATCAACTCACATAGAAGAATAGTGAGATCCACCTCAGCTAGCAACATCATGAAGTCCACTAATGGCACAACTACTCCTAAAATATTATCAACGGTATCCTGTCAGGAAAATGAGCAAGTACAAACACTAACAGCAGTTCCATGTGAATTGACAAATTCTATAAGAGACAGTATAATGAACTACAAGACAAAGATATATGAAGACTTGGGAACCATTCGGAAGCTGAGTTACAACCCTTAAACCAAACAAGGACCGGGGTTGTAACTCTTCGCCCGAGGGGGCCACCCACGGCGGGGGTCGCCGGAGCCATGGCGAGCGAAGGCGACGGCAGCCACGCCCGCTTGTGCGCGCGCCCAAGGCTGCTGCCGCTGCTGTGTGCTGGGCTCGCGCGGGGCTGCGCGCGGCCATGCTCCTCCGGCGAAGGCGCGGGGCTATGCCAAAGGGGCGGTGGCTGAGGGTGGTGGGCTGTCCACGGAGGTGGTGATCGGATTGGTGGTGGTGGTGGTGGTTGTGAGGTTGAAGAGGAGGAGGAAGAAAAGTAGGAGGAGGAGGAGTTGGAGGAGAAGAGGTCGACGGCGGCGGCCAGGCTGGCCGGGGGGTGGGGGTCGTCGGCCAGTGGGAGGTGGTCGGGTGGAGAAGAAAGTAGGAGTGGTGATGTTGCTGCTGTTGTTGATGTTGTTGGTGTAGTTGTTTTGTAGAAAAAATATTAGGGAGAGAGAGAGAGAGATAATGATAAATGAGTGTGTGTGTATATAAAATAAAGTGAGATAGTGATATTTAGAGAAAGAGAGTAGAGGGGTGTTCGGTTAGAGGGGGGGTGCTCTTGCTGATGGTGATGGTGATGGGTGAGGGGGTGTAAGGAGAGAGAGAGAGAGAGTTAGATATTTAGAGAGAGAGAAAGTGGAAGTAGAGAGAGAGAGGGTGTTCGGCTGTGATGGAAGAGGGTGAGGGGGTTTGTGTGTGTGCTTTAAATGGAGGAAAGAGAAAGATAATTACATTATATATATATATATATATATATATATATATATATATATATATATATATATATATATATATATATATATATATATATGCATATATATATATATGAGAGAGGTAGAGATATTTTATAAAATAAAAGAATTATATTTTCGAGTAGACAAAAATGGGAAAACACCAGTGGGGTGTATGGACAGTCATGACAGGGCCCACACTAAACTGGGTTGGGCGTTGGGCCAAGTTTGGACAAAGTCGAAGCCAAGATTTAATTAATTTATAATTTAAACCAATTAAAATTTACGGATGGAATGGAAGCACATGGGAGATCAAATCAGTGGCACGCAAGTGGCACACGCATAGTAGGCTCAAAATAGGCCAGGGCCATATATTGGGTCGACTGGATTGGACCGATGTCAGGCCCGAAAATTAAATTGGAAGTTAAATCACAATTTACGGTGAATAATAAATTGGTCTAAATTGACCCGAACTTGCGCGAATCAAACGGAGCACAAGGGAACAAGTTCGAGTGGGACACGAAATATCAATATGAAGATAATCTCGTCTACTACAAACTTTAAGAAGGAAGTTTCCAGAGACTGACGTCCCTGATGCTCTAGAATTCCAAGTCACGGTAAAAAGCATTTAAAGATCAAAATTAATTATATAGAAATAAATTATTGAAAATAATTCATTAGAAATTTTGAAAAATAATTTGGGAAATTCAGGGGGCTTACACTTTAATCAATGATGACCATACGGTTACGACCAATATGGTTTCTCTTCAGTTCGAAGATTTTTCTCCACAGCAAGTTCCAGACGGAATTATCCCGATCCCAAAGGCGACAATGAAGATTGTGAATATCCCGCCTGCCAGGAAAGAAAATGCAGGATTGCTGCCACTCACACTAAAGAATGGTGAAATCATGTGGATACATCCTGACTTAATACCTGAATTGGGAAATGAATGTAAAACTTCAAAATCCAAGAAAGGTAAGAAAGTTAAAACCTGCAACATGATTTCTCACGTTATTCCAGATCCTGATGACTTGGATCACCTGTGGGATGGCCTTCCTGTAGAAGATAGACTGAAAGGACTAAACATCTGTCCTCCAAGTCTAGCTCCTCCTACCAAGCTCAAGCTTACTCATCAGCAGTGGCTAGCCATGAATATTGTTCCTTTATATCGGGCACAACAAGTCTTTGCTGCTTATGAAAAGGCTCCAACAGGGATTTCTCCTCGTATCCCGAATCCTTCTCCTCCCGTAATTACAGAGATGTCTATGCTTCATTCTCCTGTAGTTACAGAAGTTTCTTCCTCTTCCTGTGTTGAAACACCTGTCAAAAGTTCACTGCCCATTCACTTGTATAGTCAGCAATCTATCCTTCTCATGAAGAAGATGGGTTATGACTTTCAAAAGACAGAAGGTTTGAATTATGATAAAGGAATACGACTTCCTTTACAAATTCAAAATCAAAATTCCACTGTTAGATTGGGTTCTGAAGTTCCTCATAACAACCTTCGCAAGAAGAAGGCTAAGGGAAGGAAGACTAAATCCTGCAATATGGTACTTTCTTCTCCTGAGTCTGAAGAAGAAACTTTTGCTGGTACAAGATCTGAAAAAGAGTACCACAAAGATTATGAGGGATCCTCCAAAGAAGTAGAAGATGTAGTGGAATCACCACCAGCTCAACCTTCTTCTGTTTCTGCTAAACCTTCTGTGGTTGAAAAGGGGAAACAGAAAGCAGTACGCTTTGATGTCCCATTGAAGTCTGCTTCCAGTCAGGGGGTGGTGATGAAGCCTTACAAGTTTGATATTCTAGCTCAGTTAGCCAATACTCCGGCTAGACTATCTATATTTGAACTGCTTCGCCTTTTCAGAGAAAGCAGAGAGACTTTGAGTGAAGCTTTACTTCAAGCAGATTCATGTTTGGCTCAACTCAAGACTCCTGATAATATACCAGTGTCATGTCCGCAATGTCATAGTGTGATGGAAGCAATTTCCAACATCACCTTCACACAAGAAGATATGCTGTTGAAGCATAATAAGCATGACAGGCCTCTGTGCTACACTGGGTATATTGGATCCACCGAAATTGATAGGATTTACATTGATCCTGGGTCCTCAATTAGCATAATTATTCAGAGTATGCTAAGACCCATGAGGATTCCTACTAGTGATCTGACTTACACTAGTACTATGATAGTCGGTTTTAACTCTGGCAAGAGCAAACCACTGGGAAAGATTCGTCTGCAGATTCAGATTGGTGATCTTCGAACCATGGTAACTTTCTATGTTATCAACTCAGATGTCTCCTATAATATCCTTTTGGGAAGACCATGGATTCATGAGCACAATATTGTGCCTTCAACTCTCCACCAATGCTTCAAGTATGTGGATCCCCAATGAGTTGTGAAGACTGAGTTTGCTGATATTAATCCTTTCAAGGGTGTTGAAGCCTATTTCTCTGATTCAAGGCTTTATAAACAAGAGCATGTGAAAGAGATATCAGACATGGCAGAAGATCAATCATCTACTGAGGATCAGTCTGTTAATGAAGATCCGCCATAGGAGCAACCCTTGAAGATTATTGTCAAGGGACGAATCCAATCCCAACCTGTCAATGATCAACCTCTGATAATCAAGGTTAAGGGAAGAACTCAAGCTTCATCTGAGGAATCAATAAATATTCCTGCTAAGAGCCAAGTTCAACCTTTTATGATCAAGGTCAGAGGGCGTACTTCTTGTACGAATGATCCAGAATCACCATTGATTGTCAATCTTGGCAAGTCTACGCAGAAGACGGATAATGGTCCACTGTTGATTAATCCGAAGCGTGCAATCAGATTGTAAATGATGTAAATATTGATCATTCTTTACTTTTTGATATCAATGAAGATTTCCTTTTCGAGTATATGGCTGTCAAGTTTATTGAAAGAATGACTTTATCTTCTGATAAGCAAAGTCATCAATATAAAGGCGACGTAGAGCCAGAAGAAACTCTATACATCGATCATAAAGAAAATTCTTTTCCTCCTCATGTAGATGTTGGACCTTATGCTCAAAGGTTCCTAACATCTTCTCCCTATCTTCTACCTGTAGCCGCTTCTTCACAAGCTTGCGTAACTTTCAGACGTCACGAAGAATCTTATTTCGTGGTTTCGTCTGATAAGAAAAACAAGCGCCAAATTATGTTTGGCCTGGCTAGAAATATCCCTTTTGCTCAGACAGATGATCCGAAAGATAAAGATAAAGGAAGAATTCGAATCGACAAATATAGTCAACAATCTATCAAGATTATCCAGAATATGGGATATGATTTGAAGATTATGCAAGGTCTCAATCAAGGCAAAGGTAGACGACTACCATTGTGTGGTAATCCGTTTTACCAGAAGACTCATCATGGGTTGGGATATGATCCGTCCCACATCTTTAATGACGATATACAAGAAGAATTCTCTTCTAGCTCTTCGTAATCATCAGATTCGGAAGAGATTCAATTCGTCGAATCTGATTTGTCTCATTCCTCATATGATGAATCTGGTCAAGTATTCTCAGTCAATATGGTTCAAATTGATGGTGAATCAGAACCATTTGAGAATGATCCTTAGGCTCAACAGATGGATACTCAATGGGAACTTCGTTTTGAACAGCGACAGCCACCTACAGAAGATGAGGTTATCCAGATTGATGTTGGAGATGGAACTACGTCCAAACCAATATTCATCAGTAAGAATCTTTCTGAAATTGAAAAGGAAGAGTTGATAGAACTTATCAAAGATTACATTGACATCTTTGCATGGAGTTATGAGGATATGCCAGGGCTAAATCCTAAAGTTGCTACTCATAAACTAAACATTTTGCCTAATGTCAAGCCTGTAAAACAACAGCAACGGCGCTTTAGACCAGATATGATGGATGCAATTGAAGCAGAAGTCAAAAAGTTGATTACATGTGGGTTTGTTCGTGAAGAGCAACATCCGGATTGGGTTGCCAATATTGTTCCTATTATGAAGAAGAACGGAAAAGTTCGAGTTTGTATAGATTATCGAGATCTTAATACAGCCTGTCCAAAGGACGAATTTCCACTTCCAATTACTGATGTCATGATAGACAATACATGTGGTTTTTAATGCATGTCTTTCATGGACGGATTCTCAGGATACAATCAGATCAAGATGCATCCAGAAGATGAGAAGCATACTGCTTTTCGTACACCCCTTAGGGTTTATTGCTATACAGTTATGCCGTTTGGTCTTAAAAATGCCGGCGCCACGTATCAACGGGCTATGAGCAATATCTTTCAAGAACATCTACGGAAAATAGTTGAATGCTACGTAGATGACATTGCTGTTAAAAGTCGATCAAAGGATGATCACATTCAGGACTTGAAGACAGTATTTGAATTGATACGCCAGCATCAATTGAAAATGAACCCTACTAAGTCTTTCTTAGGGGTTTCCAATGGCAAGTTTTTAGGATTTGTCATTACCTCTCAGGATATCCATGTTGATCCTGATAAGGTTAAAACAATTCTTGAAATGCGTCCTCCTCGTAATTTGAAAGAACTCCGTGGCTTTCAAGGCTGTATTGCTTATATCAGAAGATTTATATCTAATCTTTCTGGGAGATGTCAACCTTTCTCCCGTCTATTAAAGAAAGGTGTATCCTTCGTCTGGGATGAAGCATGTCAGAAAGCCTTCAATGATATTAAGCAATACCTTACAAACCCACCTGTTCTGGTACCTCCGGTGGTAGGAAGGCCATTTTTGCTATATGTTCGAGCCTTAGATCATTCACTTGGTGCTCTTCTGGCACAGAAAAGTGATATGGGTCATGAACAAGCAATATATTATCTGAGCAGAATGATGGTCGGAGCTGAACACAGGTATACTCCTGTGGAAAAAGAATGTCTAGCTTTGGTTTTTGCCGTCCAAAAGACAAGACATTACGTGACAGGACAGACTATTCGTGTCATCTCCAGAATAAATCCCATTCGGATATTGATGAGAAAATCGAGCATTCTTAATTCCAGATTAGCTACCTGGGCAATGTTGCTCACTCCTTATGACATGGTTTATGTGCCTCAAAAATCAGTGAAGGGCCAAGCGTTAGCTGATTTCTTAGCTGCTCATCCTATACCTGAAACTTCGAAGTTGTATGAAGACATTCCATACGAAGTAGTGGATTGTAACATGACTTTGAAGAATGACATATGGCAATTATATTTTGATGGAGCATCACGAGTGGGACCTAAAGGCAATATTGTCTCTGGGGTAGGAATCGTCTTGGTTTTTTCTGACAAAATGGTCATATACCGTGTCTATTCTCTTAATGAGCCATGCTCCAACAATGTAGCAGAATATAATGCTCTATTGATCGGTCTCCAAGTAGCAAAACAATTGGATATCGAATTCCTAGAGGCTTACGGAGATTCTCAATTGATCGTTAATCAAGTCAGAGGGAATTATGAAGTCAGAACTCCTGATCTCATCCCTTATCATCAGGTGGTAGTCGAGTTGGTCCTTTCATTCAAAGGATTCTTCATTGAATTTGTGCCACATTCTCAGAATGTGGAAGCTGATGCTCTTGCTAGCTTAGCTGCAGACCTGGTTGTTCTAATCCGAAGGCAAAATACAATTACTTTGTTGGACCGAGACTTGTTCTGTGTCAAGAATAATTTGTATATTGAATAATGTTATACTACAGAGTTAAGTTTCCAGCAGAAGGATTGGAGAACTCCATTCATTGATTATGCAGTTCATGGAAATTTGCCTGAAGATCCAAAAGAAGCTGCTTCAATCAAGAGACGATCGTTTCGATTCTATTATGATTCGTCTTTACATATGCTATACCGTCGTTCATATGATGGACTCTTGCTGCGTTGTCTCTCAGAAAGTGAAGCCAAACAAACACTGCGAGAAGCTCATGATGGTATTTGTGGTGCTCATCAACCGGGTCCTAAATTACAAGATCGCATTCGAAGAATGGGGTATTATTGGCCTTCTATGATAGCAGATATTGTAGACTATGCCAGGAGGTGTAAAGCATGTCAGATTCATGCTGATTTTATTCATCAACCGTCTGAATTTCTACATCCTACAGCAGCCTCTTGGCCCTTCGAAGCTTGGGGTATGGATATAATTGGTCCGATCAACCCTCCTTCTGTTAAAGGACATCGGTTTATATTGGCTATAACCGATTATTTTTCTAAGTAGGCAGAAGCAGTTCCCCTTGTTGAAGTGAAGACATCTAATGTAATCAGCTTCATCAAACATCATGTCATTTATTGTTTCGGGATTCCTCGACGAATAATTCATGACAATGGACCACAATTTGCCAGCCAGGCATTTTATCGGTTCTGTGACAAGAATCGAATTCAAAATCTGGCTTCTACAGCTTATGTCACGCCTCAGAACCAGAATACTGGAGAGCGGGGGAATGACTCAGCCAGCTACGTATTACGGGTAGATGAATACCGTATAATACGATCAATGCTGTCTAAAAGACGAGGGGGTGCATACTACATGAAAGTCTCACTATGGTCACTTCACATCTATTGTCTTAATCATCCAAGCAAGAAACAGTAATAGAGAACATGTAAGATAAAGCAGTAAGGCGTCCCAAACGCTCTGTCAAAATGTTCTTGATATCTGGCTTTACAAAACATAGCCAGATTGATGTAGTAAATGTATACACAATTGTTATCAGCTGCAGTCTGACTTAATTACAATTATGCAAAAGTAAGTACAAGACGATCCGACTAACATGTCGGTGCCAAACGACAAAGTATAAAGTAGATAACAAAATGAGCGGGGAAGTAAGAAACCCACTCGAGTCCTCCTGCGATCATCCCTCTAGTGTTGACCATCTTGGAGGTAGAATTAAGCTGAGTCCTCGGGGACCGGCTCTAAATCTGGCCATGCAAAACCAGAGAGGTTAGACCTCTAATAGCAAGTACCACAAGGAAGCACGACATAAGAACTAAAACCAGTAAGTAAGAGAATAATAATAGATCTCTGCTTGCTACTAGGATTCACATCACATCACGACACTTCGAACCAACCTCCCAACCAAACAAGGACAGAAGTTGGCCCGTCATGTCCTGACATTCTGATCATCCCAGTTAGTTAACAGAGTAAGTACAGTACACAAACAAATCATCTTGAACGGCCAATCAACTCCTACGGCTTGCTATTGTGAGTCCCAAGTTATCCTAGAATTTTATGCAATAGGGATTCCTCAGTTCTTACTATGTGCAAGCAAGGCTAGTCTATCCAGTCAACCATTGCATCATGCATGAATTAGACGAGTCCTAGCAGGACGCCCATCAATATACAATATACAATAATAATAAAAGCAGATACTGTTCCCTGCACGTGTGGCAGATTTACAGTATCTGTGGGAACCAGCCGGCCCGTCGGGTACTACTCGTCCCAAGGGGGCTGCCATGTAAGAACTCGGGAATCCATTCTCTCCATGCAATCATTATTTTATTTAACTTAATAGTCCCTACGTTGAGTGAAATCCCATGCCGTGGATCATGGTAATTCAAATGAGTACTTTCGTACGAGGTACGATACGCACAACTCTACAACGATACCAGTGCGGTTAGGTTGTAGGTCTTACATAGCGTAATGCAACAATCAAATCTAACCACGGAGTAATCATGCCTTGACCATAAAGTACACATGCTGCGGTTTGTAGAAAATAAATAAATAATTAATTAATTAAATAGATTGAAGCCTGCATGTGCATGTATGTCAATATTCGGGATCAGCCAGTCAATTACAATAGTTCATAGCATGAACGTGTCTCATTCATTTAATTCAATAAGACGACTAGCCAGTCTCTCAGTTCCAACTAGGAACGCATGATCAATTAGTCAAGATAACCATCGTCATTAATGGTGACAAGGCATGAAAGTCAATTATCATTAAATAGGATCGAGTCTATAACTCTCAAGGTCAAGTTCCAGTCTTACTGGGTATCCAAAAATCAATCGGAACACAAGGCACATTCCATATAACAGTCGATATTAACAATAATAACATATCATGATTTATCGAGTTCATGCCAAAAGGCGTAAGGATATAAAATGGGCGTAAAATATCTAGTAAAATATCAATATACAGGGCTATAGAAGAGCCAAGCTTAAGGAAAATAAAACCAAAGTGACATGCTGACGTAAGACCAAGTCAGCCAAAGGCCACACGCTCAGTGCAAAAGTTATACGCTCAGGTCAGGCTACGCTCAAGTAAGCCTACGCTCAGGTAAGGCAGCGTATGAACTCCATACGACTCCTTGACACCCAAGTGAGCGTATGCGAGACATACGCTCCCAAAAGGCAGCGTATGAGCTCCATACGACTCCTCACTATCCAAGTGAGCGTATGCGAGACATACGCTCCCAAAAGGCAGCGTATGAGCACCATACGACTCCTCACTATCCAAGTGAGCGTATGCAAGTCATACGCTTCCAAAAGGCAGCGTATGAGCTCCATACGACTCCTGACCATCCAAGTCAGCGTATGCAAGTCATACGCTCCCAAAAGGCAGCGTATGAGCTCCATACGACACACGCTTCCAAAAAGTAGCGTATGCAAGACACACGCTTCCTAAAAAGGTAGCGTATGGACTCCATACTGCGCTGCGCTAAAGAGCACGCACAGCTCAGTGATGCAGCTAAAAAGCTAGCGTACACTGCTCACTGTCTTCTCCAAACAGCAAGAACTCCATGGATTGAACCCAAAGCTTCAAAAGTCCATAACTTGGTCAAAACAAGTCCAAATCCAACTTTCCAAAGGTCAAGATTGGGTAGAACAAAACTCTCTTCAACATGGAACCATCAAAACTTGCAAACAAAGAAGTTTGATAGATCAAAACCACCAAAATCTGAAAATAACTAATTTCTAGATCTACAAAAATTAAGACTTCAAAATAAAAAATGTCAAGTTCTAAACTCTCTTAGGATCTTGCGAGGAAGATAAATGAACTACAAAAATGTGGGTTCTCATGGAGAGCAAGTTGTACTTGCCTATGGTTGGTAGGTGGAGAGAGTAATGAAAGGAAGAAGAAGTAATGGGGGAGGAGTTTATGAAGAGAGAGAAAGAGATAGAAGCTTTAAATAAAAGAGGGTGGTAGGTGGGAGCTAATGGGCCGGGTCCAATGGGTCGGGTTGGGGGTTCATCCAAGGCCAACCCGCAAGCAAGGCAAGGAGGTAAAAGCAGAAAATAAAATACAGGAAATAAAGTGCAGAAATATAATTGCAGGAAATAAATTAACATGAAAATTTAAAGAGCAGATTAATTAATTAACATGAAATTAAAGAAATTTAAATACAGGATAATACATGATAAATATTAAATAAATACACATGAGTTGTACATGTATAAAAATACGTATTCTGGGAACGGGGAGTGACAGCTTATAATCCAGCTGCTAATGGTTTAGCTGAAGCTTTTAACAAGACGATCATCAAACTTCTCAAAAAGTTTGTCTCTTCTAATAAATGAGATTGGAATGAGAAGCTTGGAGAATGTTTATGGGCCTATCGAACAACGGTCCGGACTCCTACTGGTTTTACACTATTTTCATTGGTTTATGGATGTGAAGCTGTCCTCCCATTGGAAATCTAGATTCCATCTCTTCGAATAGCCATTGCTAATGAGCTAAGTACAGAAAATAATGATCGCTTATGACTCCAAGAACTTGAAGGATTGGATGAGAAGCGTCTTCAAGCACAACAACATATCGAGCTATATCAAGCCCGTATATCTCGAACTTTCAATCGTAAAGTGAAAGAGAGGGTATTCAAGGTTGATGAACTTGTATTAGCTGTTCGAAGACCGATGGTGATGACTCACAAAAGCAAAGGGAAATTCCAAGCAAAATGGGAAGGCCCTTATGTAATTGAGTCCGTGTTCTCCAATGACGCCTATCGGTTATCAAAACCTAATGGAGATCTACTCATGCTGCCGATTAATGGCAAATTTCTTAAGAAATACTATGTATAAAAAGAGAATGAAAATAAAATTTCTTCTATTATTATTTTTGTTCAAGACAAAATATCAAGGACGAGGACAACTGCCTCCCTTATTGAATACATAGTCAGTTAATGCCTCGAGGGCATCGTTGCCTGAGTTCATAAAAAACCTGCAGGCAGCCATCCTCAGCACTTCTTCTTCAGGAGTTTCCCCCGGCTCTAATAAGAAAGCAAGGATGTCTTGGGGTGGCTTGGGTGTAGAAGAACTTCCACCTATTTCAATTGAACCTGTCACTATTGGCTCAGTAGGGCATGTCTCAATGATGTCCTCAATGTTCCTGGAGACTTCATTCTTTTGCTGTACATTCTCGGAAGACATTTCCAATGCAGGAGTGGAAATAAAAATGAAATGATTACAGAGAGTTTTCGCCTATTTATAGAAGAGGACTATTGATGAACCGGTCTTTAAAATTGAGAACAACTTTTCATTCCCGAAAAGACCTGTCCGTTCGTTCTATCGGGTTCATTCATTTAGTTATGGAATTGAATCGTTCCTTTCTTTTCCCGAAAAATACGTTGGTTCGTCCATCATTTTGACATATATGCTCACAACATCTGTCTTCTTATTTCCCAGCTACCAAGGTTTGGTTAAGCTGATTTCTCATCTCCTGGGAGAGGGATTTTAAATCTTTTTTTTTTGATTAAAAAGTGGGATTCGTTATTTATCATGTTTTCATAACCTCTGGATAAATACTAAATCTACCTACTTTTCTTATCTATCATTTTTTATTTGACCTCTGCATAGAAATTAATCTAATTTTCTTTTGAGTCTTCACATACTGTCATGTCCATATTACCTCTGATAGTATTATGTACTCTAAATTAGAAAAGAAGATTTCATTATCTATCATGTCCATATTACATCCAGATAGATACAAATCATTGAACATAGAAGAATTATCATTTCCACTCTCATATAATCATAAAAGTCTATTACATTTCTTAGACTTTTCTTTACAATGGAAATCTATTACATCTGGGATTTTCATTCTATACACACAACGATAACCTAATGGAGATCTATTTCTTCTTCGGATCTTCTTTGTCGGATTCGTTGTTGATGTCAATTCCTTGCTGCCTGAGCCTTAGTGGCGACTAGAACAGCAGGAGTTAACTCTGGTCTTCTCTCCCAAAAAAGAGGAGAACCCCAGAGTATGGCAGCCCGAAGGCGTGTTGCTGCCAATACAACTGGTGGATTAGGAGCGGCCTCTCAAAGGAGATAGGAATGTATCCAGCATTGGGATACAATTCCTAGTTCTGCCGTGAAAGGAACTCTACTACCCGATCTCTCGAGGTAGAGTTGACTCCACCATCCAACTCTCCGTGTATAAAGGCTCTTCCTACCAACAGAGGAAGACCCTTCTATTCCACGAAGAGTTCTGAGTTGTCTGATTTGTGCGTCAAAAGCGCATGAGCTCCCTGATGTTGATGTCAGAAGAACGCTCTTCACAGCGTCAAAGTCACCAATGCCGGTTCTGAAAAAGTTCTTCATCCAAGCTTCTGCAGAAAACAACGAAGAAGAAGTGTTTTTAGACAGGAGTATCATCAGATGCGTATTAAACGCTAACTAAAAACAGATGGCAAGGCTTTTATGCCAGTGCTTCAGCAAGGCTTTTACGCCAGTGATTCAGCAAGGCTTTTACGCCAGTGCTTCAACAAGGCTTTTACGCCAGTGCTTCAGCAAGACTTTTACGCCAGTGATTCAGCAAGGCTTTTACGCCAATGCTTCAACAAGGCTTTTACGCCAGTGCTTCAGCAAGGCTTTTACGCCAGTGATTCAGCAAGGCTTTTACGCCAATACTTCAGCAAAAGCTTTTACGCTCGTCAAGAATTTACGCCCATGAATGACTGTTTTCAACAAAAAAAATTTGAAGACAGATATTTGCTTACGATCAGACTTACCACTTAAATCGAAGGGTTTGGCTCTAATGGTGGTTGAATCTGCATCTAATGAATGAGCGTATAAAGGAACGTCGTTGGAAAGCTTCACCATCGTCACTTGTTGGAGAACGACATTGCAAAAAGTTATCTTCAGAGGAATAATAATGAGAATATATGAAACATTCTAGGCTATTTATAAAGACTGAAGAAACTGTTGGGAGTCTATTTCGGGAAAAGATCCTATCGAAAGGCTCTCGTGACCATAAGACAGACGCCACGTGTCGGTTTGTTTCTTGGGAATTAACAACCATAGAAGCATTCAAAAGAAGTGCTTAAACAATTCTTGAGATTAACAGCAAAATTTTATTTATAAAGGGGGAAGTGGACCCCTACAGATGAAAGATTCGCAATACATAAAAATATTATTTCTCTCCTTCATTGGGCTGACGAAGGGAGACACCTAGTTTGTGCATATTGCGAATCTCGGAGCGACGCATCAGATTAAGAAATGCTTCGGCGTCTCCTGGCCCTTCGTACGCAGTTGGGGGGACCACCATCGATGCGACTAAAGTAGGGGTGCAACTCGGGCGGGTTGGGTCGGATTTGAGGTCAACCCAAGCCCAACCCGATGAATCATAAGTCTAGCCCGAGCCCAAGCCCGACCCAACCTCGGGTTCAATATATGAAGCCCAAGACCAAGTCCGAAGGAGCGGGTTGGGCTCGGATTGGGTCGGGTCCATCGGGTTTATCGGACTCTAATATAAAATTTTAAATAATTTTCAACAAAAGTAATATTAAATACATAATCAAATAACAATCAAGCCTTGATCGTTACAAAATACAAATTGAAATGAGAATTCTTTATAAGGAATTAAAGAGTTTGGGTGGAAAAATTTAGGATTTAAACTTTTTATTTAAGAAGCATGAAATATATATATATATATATATATATATATATATATATATATATATATATATATGTATTTCGGGTTTCGGGTTCTTTGGGTAACCCGACGCATGAACCCAAGCCCAACCCGATTTTTGATCGGGTTCAAATATTTTAACCCGAGCCCAAATTCGAACCCAAGTATCTTCAACCCTAATCCAACCAATTAGCGGGTTTACCCGATCGGGCTCGGGTTTAGCCCGCCCGAGTTGCACCCCTAGACTAAAGACTGCAGGAGTCACCCCAAAACATTCTAAAAGATTGCGCACTCGCTCAAGATCAAGCCTGGAGCTCGAAGCCTCTTTGTTGGTAATCTCGTTCTTCGGCGCCATGACAATACGAGGATGAATGGCAAGAATGAAGAATTTGTTCTTATTTATACAAATTAAATCGACTCTTCATATTCCTCGTTGGAAATCGATTTTTCATATTCCTCGTTGGAAACTGTTCAGTATTAATGCAAACTCGGGAAAGCGAAAAGGCATTCAAAAAGTTTGACGGTTAAGTGTTGACCGACACTAGTTTTTTTGAAAATTATGCCGACTGTTGGATATCTCCGCTTTTACGCGGATGACTGTTGCGTATCCCGAATTTTACGCTGACTGATCAAATCTCAACTTTTACGCTTCTGTTCAAAGTGTTTCAAATTTTGGAGATATTTGAAAACTTTGAAGGGGGTCTTGTAGGAGCATAAAAAGTGCTTCACAGAAAGAGTCAAAGTGATAGATCATTCTACTCAAACTGATCCCCTTTATGCCAAGGAGAGGCTAATCACTTTACGCCTGAAGCAGGCTGGTCATTTTACGCTCGGGTCTACATCCATCATTTTACGCCCAGGACAGGCTAGCCTCTTTTACGCTGGACAAAGCTGTCAAGTCTTGCATTTAATGCAAACTCTGATATGAAGATATTAATGATGGCATATATCACAGAATTCAAAGGGATTTGTTTTATATAGAGACCAATGTTGTCGTTTAGTATGTGGATTGAGCTACTTTACGCTCACACTATGGCTTTTTTTACGTACGAAGATTATACGAGCTTTTACGCTCAACAGTTGACGTGTGCGTAAAGTCTATTTGAGCTATCTTTTACGCTCAAGGTTATTTAACAACCACTTTACGCGGGAAGTCTATGTCGGAGCTACTTTACGCCCAATCTACTACTTTACGCTCAGAGCACATTGGGGCTATTTTTACGCCATGTTCTTTCTGATCAATTTGGAACGTGGTTTGCCTACATGACTTTTATGCCACACATCTCAAAGAACGTGTGTACGTGTACCCTATTCTTACTAAAATGATGGGACATGTGTCAACGTATGCTGAGGATGACTTTGATCATGGGTGGCGGTTGTTAGCGTAAAGACGGAACTTAAGCTGAGTTTTTACGCACGGAAGCCCAAGTCTATAAATAGACTTATTTTTCTCATAACACGGACGGAGAGACAGGAGAGAATACAGAGATCAGAACTCAGAGATTTTGATTCTCGAGAGCATTCTACTTCAACCTTTCTTCCAGAACAGAGTGAAGCAAAGCAGGAAAGCATTCGGCCTCGCCATCAGTGCCCAAGTGTGTCGATATCTTTCTGGTGACTTAGTTCTTCCAGTTGTTCAATTCAAAGCAGTGATCTTCATCATCATCATATGGTCCAAGGAACAAAGTGATCATTTACAGATCAGACTTCCATAGCAATACTTTCCCAGAATCAAATTTGTACTTCTTGTACTTTTTTCCGTTTTATTTTCAAAAGCCAATTTCTCCTGGCATTTTGTTAAGTGAAACACTCTTCAAGAGAGATTGTTATATTTTCTCTCCAGGAGATTACCCTTTCGGTAAATATTCTCTTTAAGAGGTATTGTCATGTATATAGACGACCGCTTTGATGAATCGGTTTATAATTTTTTTCATAAATATGACTGGACATTTTAGGATTATTATATCCTTCGTTAGACAGATATCTTATGAGTTTATCACATTATTCCAGACGGTTTTAGTCAATATATGGCCAATTTTAGTCAATATATGGCTCAAATCCTTCGGGGATATCCTCATAATTTTAAATCATTTACGGATCTTTTTGTCTAGGTTATAATCATGGCCGGAGAATATATCTTTTATATTTTGTTCATGGTCATTTCGGTTATATGTGAGCTAATATTGCTTTATATATTTCGATCTCTCCTTTTATTTGTTATAAACATCCATTTTTAACCTATCGGGTTTATTTCTCTTTGAGTTTATTTCTTTTGGGTTCTGCCATCTACTTTCAAGCCATTATTTGTGTTCAAGAGTCTGAATATGAAATAGATAATGGATTCTCAAAATTCTTCGGAATTGTCCTCAAATCCTAAGGAACATTATCGTAGAGATCGTCAGTCAAAATTTCCTACAGCGTAGTTGCTTTAAAGACTTCCTATTTATATTCCTAGTTGGATTAGAAATAATATATTTTTAGAAGATGTTCACGTCCACATTACCTTTGAACCATCTTCTAGCTTTCTTCTTGAGTGGAATATATATATATGCACAACTCTTTAGGTTATAATAATCATTGAGTTATTTAAGGGGGGGGGGGGGGGGAAGGGATGGTTTACACTATGTTGCTATCGTCATTTGTTGTAGCATCACCATTATCTTGTCTTCATGCTACATGTTTCTTCTAAAGTCGTCCATAATAGTATCTACTGTTTATTATATTTTTCTTTGTATTTACTTTGCTTACTTTCGATTGGTGATTTATAAACATTGACAGCTTTAGAGGGGAATATGTATCCTATAGATTATGGCCTTCCGTAGGTGAGAGTTGGGTCACATTCCAAATAAAAATATTTAGCTATTTGATTAGCTAGTTGTTTATTTTTATTTAGTGGATTTGTTACCGATGCTCATAGACTTAGATTGAACTATGGTGGATTTATTATTATTGTTTGGGCCTATGGTTCATTTTGAACGTATGGACTTTAATTAAATAATTATAGTTTTTAGTTAATGTTTCATATGTATCTTTTCTATATGTCTAGTTAATTGTGAGTAAGTCATATAGTTGTTAATAATTGTGAATTTTGTTAATATATCATGTGTGGATATTTATACATATATCATTGTGGAGGTATACACATCGTACTACCGTTGACACTGCAACGTAGGCTGGACTTGGCCACACACTCGTACCCAATTATTAAGAGTGGGTCATGACATGTACTGACACGGCTATTGACCCAATTATATGGAACAACTATTATACTGTATGATTTTTGTTATTGTAATTACACCTACGAAATTGACCAATTATCGTACTGTATTGTTACAGTATGATATTGCTCTTTTATTGTATCATATTGTATTGTATTGTATCGATCTAGTATCTCATTTTGTTGATCAAGTATTATTTCATATTGTATCTTATTGATATATTATCATACTATTATGTATCATATCAGTATCCTATCGTTATTGTATCGTATTGATCCAATATCATATTGTTATTGTATCGTATTGATCTAGTGTTGTATCTTGCTGCACTTTATTATTTTCTAGTTACTACGTCTAGGCTTGTTATATTTATAATTTATTGTGATTGATAGTGCTTTGCATCGGTTTGTGCAACTCATATAAGATCGATTTATCGAGTGTCCATGACTCACGAATTGAAACTTAAATTAGTAGGACTTAATAACTAATATATTAACATAGTGCATTGGGAGGAAATGATCCTGAATTTTATGCAACCTCGTTGGCTAGTGTCTAGGACACGATAACCTCCATGGTGCTAGGCCCATGAATCGTTATTGTTATTGTTATTGGGGTATTGGCGTGCATGGAATTGTATGTCAGTGGCACAAATACCGAGACGTTGTTACTTCATTCGGGTCATTTCACAAGCTATCATATTACTCCGATTTGTGGTTTTTGTGTGGCAAGCAACTCTCTGTATATTGTTATCGGTGCCGGATAACCATGATATATGCAATGTATGTTGTGACGAAATCTTGGCTGCATTAGTAATTAGGTTTATAACTTAGGTAGCTAATTGTAGCATGTCGTAGGCAATGTACCACCACATGTAGGTTAAAACTTCTTTGACATATTGTACCATCTATAAGTGCTAAAGGAACCTCCTCAGTCCTCAACCACACTTCATGCACTTTTGTAGAAGTTGCAGCGTACTCAGCCTCTATAGTAGACAAAATATATAATATTGTTTCTTGCTCTGCCAAGAGAGCTCCATCGGCTACCATGAAACATAAGCGGACGTGGATGCATGCTCTTTTAGATTGTCAGTCCAATCAACATCTGAATACCCATGATCTGAGGCGCATATCTGAACCACCACAATTGAATGTCCTACTTAAGTACCCTAAGTTCATCTTAACACCCTTCTCATGTGTTTGTCCATGATTAGCCTCGTAGCGACTCACAAGTCCTACCGCAAAGGCTATGTCAGAACGATACAAATCATAATGTACATCGAAGTCCCAACTGCACTTATTATAATGTCAAAAAATATAATAGAATACATAAAATATTGACATATATATAACCACCAGAATACATAAAATATTGATATATAGTAGCCATAAATTTTTTTAATATCTCATCCAAATTTTTATATTTACTTGGATTATAAACATTACAAAATAATAACATTAGAAAATCCACACCCCACCTATTAACCTTTGACACGATACTAAAGGGTCGACCGTTTTGCCGGCGGGCCAAAATGTAGTAGGCTTTTTTTCCTTGTTACTCCATAATTTTATTATTTCTATCATTTTTTTTCTTTCCCATTTTGGGACGGGTTATTTTTTTATCATCACTTCATGTTGACCTATTCTCAATCGCGAAATGAATCAGATTACAAAACACATACACGTGTCATTTTTCAAATTTTTAATAATTTATTTGAATTACAAACATTACAAAGATAATAATATTAAAAAAATCCACACACCACACCTATTCACCTTTGACACGACATTAAAGGGTCGACCCATTTTGCATGTTGACCATAATATATATAATTTTTTCTTCCTTGTTACTCTATAAATTTATTATTTGTATTATTTTCCTCCTTTTTTAGATGGATTATTATTTTTATCATCACTTCATGTTTGACCTATTCTTACTCACTGAACGAATCAGACTAGAAAACACGTGCACACGTCCTTATTTTATTTTATTTTATTTTTATATATTTACTTGGATTATAAACATTACAAGATAATAATATTAGAGAATCCACACGTCCACCTATTAACCTTTGACACGACACTAAAGGGTCGACCATTTTGCATGTTGGCTTGTAGTTGGATTTTTTCTTCCTTGTTACCCCATAATTTTATTATTTGTATCATTTTTTCTTTCCCCTTTTGAGACGAATATTTTTTTTTTTATCATCATTTCATATTTTACCTATTCTCACTTAGTGAATGAATTATATTATAAAACACGTACACGTGTCATTTGTCCATGAGAACTTACACTAAAAAGTAGGACGGGGAGTCACAAACAACAAATTCAAATCCAGATGTTCTAACTCCCCCCATATTCCATCTCCCACAGTAAAAGAATAACACAGAACATAATTTCACATACATGAAAAATTATAAAAAAATGTAGTAGGATTTTTCCTTCTTTGTTACTCCACACACACACACACACACACACACACACACACACACACATATATATATATATATATATATATATATATATATATATATATATATATATATATATATATATATATATATATATATATATATACGGATTATTTTTTTATCATCGTTTTATATTTGGCATATTCTCACTTAGTGAACGAACCATATTATAAAACACGTACACGTGTCCTTTGTCCATGGGAACCTACACTAAAAAGTAGGAGGATGAGTCATAAACAACAACTCCAAATCCAAGTGTCCTCACATCCCATCTCCCATAGTAGAAAAATAACAC
Source organism: Iris pallida (assembly GCA_029216955.1). Taxonomy (NCBI): domain Eukaryota; kingdom Viridiplantae; phylum Streptophyta; class Magnoliopsida; order Asparagales; family Iridaceae; genus Iris; species Iris pallida. The sequence goes on along the minus strand of JANAVB010005599.1, from coordinate 24,688,263 downwards.
ATAACATAATTCCACAACACATGAAAATGTAGTAGAATTTTTTTTCTTTCTTGTTACTCGATAATTTTATATTTTTATTTTTTTTATTCTTTTTGTTTGAGACAGGTTATTTTTTATCATAATTTTATATTTGACCTATTCCCACTTCCCGAATAAATCAGATATAAAACACGTATATGTGTTGTTTGTCCATGGAAACCTACACTAGAATATAGTAGTCACAAACAACAAACTCCAAATATAGGTGCCCTCACTCCCCACACATCCAATCTCCCACATTAGAAGAATAACACAGAACATAATTCCGCATAGATGAAAAAAATTATATAAAAAATATAGTAGAATTTTTCCTTCTTTGTTACTCCACAACTTTATTTTATTTTATTTTTTTGAGACGTATTTTTTTATTATTATCATCATTTCATATTTGGCCTATTCTCACTTATTGAATGAATCATATTATAAAACACCTACACTAAAGATGAGGAGGAGGAGTCACAAATAACAACTCCAAATCCAAGTATCCTCACTCCCCCCACATCCCGTCTCCCACGGTAGAAGAATAACACAACATAATTCCACAAACATGAAGAGCTTATTAAAAAATGTACGAATTTTTTTTCAATCTTGTTACTCAATAATTTTATTATTTCTCTCTTTTTGTTTGAGACGGATTATTTTTTTTATCATAATTTTATATATTGGACCTATTCCCACTTTCAGAATGAGCCAGATATAAAACACGTATACGTATACGTGTCGTTTCTCCATGAAAACCTACACTAAAAAATAGGAGTAGAGTCGGAAATAACAAACTCCAAATATAGGTGTCGCCACTCCCTGCACATCCAATCTCCCACAGTAGAAGAATAACACACAGAACTCCACATACAAGAAAAACTTATAAACCCCCCCCTCCTCTTTCCCCATCTCTTTTGCTTTTGCATGAGCAACACCTGAACAAAAAGGAAAAAAGGAGAGAGAGAGAGAGAGAGAGAGAGAGAGAGAGAGAGAGAGAGGGAGATGGCGGGGAACGAGTGGATCAACGGGTACCTGGAGGCGATCCTCGACAGCGGCGGTTCCGGCGGGGCGATAGCCGACGCGGAGCAGCACAAGCCGGTCAAGGTCAGGGACAGGGGCCACTTCAACCCGACCCGCTACTTCGTCGACGAGGTCGTGACCGGGGTCGACGAGACGGACCTCCACCGCACCTGGATCAAGGCCTCCGCCACGCGCAACTCCGTGGAGCGGAGCAACCGCCTCGAGAACATGTGCTGGCGGATCTGGCACCTCGCCCGCAAGAAGAAGCAGGTACTCTACCTATCAATGCATCGCATCACATTGATTCAACAAGTTAATTTTGTTTACAACTACTCGATCTATACCATTCATCACTTATTATTATTTTTTTTTTTTTTGCATGTTTATAATATTTTGCTTACGATGTTATATTAATAGCATTTTCGTGTATGTACGTGCAGTTACAATATTTTGATTATGCAGCGTTCCATTTTCTTTTCCTTTTTGGGGAAGGGGAATATTTTGGGAACTTAGGGATAGGGTTTCTTTATTTTGTATTATTATGTGAATTACGGGGTGTCGTTTGGTGCAACTGTAAGACTTAAATGGACGCTTACATACATCGGAGAGTCTTAGAAACAGTCTTTTTATATGTTGGAGGTAAGGCTGCGTATATTTCGACCCTCTCAACACCCTGCAAGGCTGCAAGTCTTTTGTTATGGGATTTCTTCTTTTTTTCATTTTTTTTTTCAATTGTATAATGTCGGTCGAATTGGTGTTCATCATTTTTAAGTATACAAAAATGGGATAAAGAGGATCGATCCTAGCCAGTTTTTTTTAATTAATATAGGAAAGCTAAGGTAAGGTTGTTGCCTACATTCTCAAGGTTGTAGGTTTGAGTAAAAAAATCTCTCTCCACATATATATATATATATATATATATATATATATATATATATATATATATATATATATATATATATATATATATATATATATAGACACACACACACACACCCCTCTAGCTCAAGTGGTTAGAGTGTGGCATATCCCCCTATAGGTTGCAGGTTCGAACAACGGGTGAAGCACATTAGTTCCCTTGTGGGAGAATTATGCAAGGAGGGTGCGGTGCGGTTGCAATGCTGGTGCGGGGCCTTCGGGCAGGAATGTGGCCCTCGGGCTAGGTTGTAGGCCTATAAGGCTGTGTATATCTTAACTCTTCTGAGACTCTGCTTAAGCAGGAGGCTTGTGGCAGTGGGACGCCCACTTTTTATAGGTCATGAAGTCCACCGACATGGGCAGATGTATAAGTTGGCTGGAGTGGGCTCCAGCCCACCCCAAAATTTCAAGTTATATATATATATATATATATATATATATATATATATATATATATATATATATATATATATATATATATATATATCCCACCAGCTCCTAGTCCAGTCCTATATCGCTGCCTCTCTCAACTCTTTTCAAGTTCCTAACTAACACAAGTTCATTCGAAGGTGGAAAGAAAGCAGAATCTCAATAGCCTTTGCATGTAACTGACACAAGTTCAGTTGCTATTAATTTGTAATTTTTTGAAGTTGTAAACATAATGTATTATTCCTCCACATTTGATTGTCCAAATAATTTTGATAAGTTCACAAATAAACTTAAAACATATCATGATGTGGAGATCCACGAGCTGTTAGTTAGGCATATCTCCAATGGAGGTTTCTATTCCTACTATTTCTATGGTAGAAATCTTCTTTAAAAAAAACCTTCCAACCAAGATTTCTATCCTAATTTCTATCATATACGGTGGTGATGTATGATAGTGAATGTCTATGAGGGTTTCTACATGAAGAAACTCTCATAATTTTTTTTTTCATCTCTCATAGCAATTAATATTGGGTTCTACATCAATAAATTATCCTTTTATTTTTTGTCATGAAGGATAGAAATGGGAAACCATTGGAAGTAATTTTTTTTTTTGTGTACACTTTCTTTGTAGAAACTCCACCAACTAGAATAAAAATTTCCTTAAAGTACAATGCCTTAGAAAGATTAATGTTAGGGTTAGGTGGCTTAATGGTATGCTTAAGAACTTGTACATTATTCAATAGGTTCATAGTTCAAGTCATTGAATAGACTTATTTATTTCCAAAAAAATAATATAACCAGCAATTTCTTTCAATAGGTTCATAGCTCAAATCATGTCTCGAAAGAGCATGCACTGTTGTTGTTGTAAGTTAAAATAAATATGCTTGAATGGAAGCTTATAACCGATAAGTCTAAGTCCCACCGCTGGCACTACCCTCGTCGTCCGAACCTCCGCACCAACGGCAACTTTTGCCACATCACGAATCATCTTCTGATGGTGAAAGGAGATACCAAAGGCTTTTAGTGTTCGAGTTTATGTCTAAAAGATTACATGGTAAACTAAATAATTAATTTTGTTCGGTTCCTATTTATTTTATTATGTTGAACACGGTTCTACTTTGGCCAGACACGGTACGGTATGGACACGATCATATATGGACATAACGATACTGACACAACATTTATTTTGTTAAAAAAAAGAATATTTTATGTTCAACCCAGGGTAAAATAAAATCCTGACTCCGTCCTTGTCCACCGATATATTATACGGTATTTACATGTTAGAAATCAATACAGTTGGCAATAAGGGCAAGAAGTTTCCTATGAGTAAGTTTGAGGTAACATAGCAGTACATGAAACTCCCCAGAATACAAAACTCAACAACACAAACATATCAAGAGTTCTAATTATGTTACACAAATACGAGAGAGCACGCTTCAGATACAGCAACATGATGCAACACGTATACGGCATAAATTTTTGAGTACCTGTACTTTCTAGGTTCTAAACAATAGTGGCTGTCATGTTTTTTTAGTTTCTGGAAATTGAGAAGTGGGATTTTCTACCTGTTAGTAAATACGTAGATTTTAAGTTGGGTTGAAAGGCTCAATTTCAGTACTTTGCATTCAGTTACATGTTGATATGATTAGTTTACTCTTGATATTTTTTCATGAGATACAACTCCGTTTTGTAGAACATTTTTTCCCAATGTTTTAAATTTAACACAACTATAGTCTTGGATCATAAGAGTAAGTTTGAGGTACACCAGCAGTACATGAAACTCCCCATAATACAAAACTCAACAACACAAACATATCAAGAGTTCTAATTATGTTACACAAATACGAGAGAGCACGCTTCAGATACAGCAACATGATGCAACACGTATACGGCATAAATTTTTGAGTACCTGTACTTTCTAGGTTCTAAACAATAGTGGCTGTCATGTTTTTTTAGTTTCTGGAAATTGAGAAGTGGGATTTTCTACCTGTTAGTAAATACGTAGATTTTAAGTTGGGTTGAAAGGCTCAATTTCAGTACTTTGCATTCAGTTACATGTTGATATGATTAGTTTACTCTTGATATTTTTTCATGAGTTACAACTCCGTTTTGTAGAACATTTTTTCCCAATATTTCAAATTTAACACAACTATAGTCTTGGATCATAAGAGTAAGTTTGAGGTACACCAGCAGTACATGAAACTCCCCATAATACAAAACTCAACAACACAAACATATCAAGAGTTCTAATTATGTTACACAAATACGAGAGAGCACGCTTCAGATACAGCAACATGATGCAACACGTATACGGCATAAATTTTTGAGTACCTGTACTTTCTAGGTTCTAAACAATAGTGGCTGTCATGTTTTTTTAGTTTCTGGAAATTGAGAAGTGGGATTTTCTACCTGTTAGTAAATACGTAGATTTTAAGTTGGGTTGAAAGGCTCAATTTCAGTACTTTGCATTCAGTTACATGTTGATATGATTAGTTTACTCTTGATATTTTTTCATGAGTTACAACTCCGTTTTGTAGAACATTTTTTTCCAATGTTTCAAATTTAACACAACTATAGTCTTGGATCATAAGAGTAAGTTTGAGGTACACCAGCAGTACATGAAACTCCCCATAATACAAAACTCAACAACACAAACATATCAAGAGTTCTAATTATGTTACACAAATACGAGAGAGCACGCTTCAGATACAACAACATGATGCAACACGTATACGGCATAAATTTTTGAGTACCTGTACTTTCTAGGTTCTAAACAATAGTGGCTGTCATGTTTTTTTAGTTTCTGGAAATTGAGAAGTGGGGTTTTCTACCTGTTAGTAAATACGTGGATTTTAAGTTGGGTTGAAAGGCTCAATTTCAGTACTTTGCATTCAGTTATGCATGTTGATATGATTAGTTTACTCTTGATTTTTTCATGAGTTACAACTCCGTTTTGTAGAACATTTTTTTTTCCAATGTTTCAAATTTAACACAACTATAGTCTTGGATCCTAAGAGTAAGTTTGAGGTACACCAGCAGTACATGAAACTCCCCATAGTACAAAACTCAACAACACAAAAATATCAAGAGTTCTAATTATGTTACACAAATACGAGAGAGCACGCTTCAGTTATAGCAACATGATGCAACACGTATAGGGCATAAATTTTTGAGTACCTGTACTTTCTAGGTTCTAAACAATAGTGGCTGTCATGTTTTTTTAGTTTCTGGAAATTGAGAAGTGGGGTTTTCTACCTGTTAGTAAATACGTGGATTTTTAGTTGGGTTGAAAGGCTCAATTTCAGTACTTTGCATTCAGTTATACAGGTTGATATGATTAGTTTACTCTTGATCTCTTTCATGAGTTACAACTCCGTTCTGTAGAACATTTTTTTCCAATGTTTCAAAATTAACACAACTATAGTCTTGTATCCTAAGAGTAAGTTTGAGGTACACCAGCAGTACATGAAACTCCCCATAATACAAAACTCAACAACAGAAACATATCAAGAGTTCTGATTATGTTACACAAATACGACAGAGCACGCTTCAGATACAACAACATGATGCAACACTTATACGGCATAAATTTTTGAGTACCTGTACTTTCTAGGTTCTAAACAATAGTGGCTGTCATGTTTTTTTGGTTTCTGGAAATTGAGAAGTGGGGTTTTCTACCTGTTAGTAAATACATGGATTTTAAGTTGGGTTGAAAGGCTCAATTTCAGTACTTTGCATTCAGTTATGCAGGTTGATACGATTAGTTTACTCTTGATCTCTTTCATGAGTTACAACTCCGTTTTGTAGAACATTTTTTCCCAATGTTTCAAAATTAACACAACTATAGTCTTGGATTCTTGGTGACAAAGCATAATTCCCTCAAGGTATAATTAATTGATTTTCCAAGAATTCGTACTCAGTGACAATTTACAACCGAAGTATAGAAGATTTTCTTATTCTTGTGCCTACAATCTATTTGAAGTATGTTTTATACAACCATTGCAGAAGAATTGGGTTGAAACTTTTTGAGGAGAGCCAATCATACAAGTGTCCGAAAGTTAGTTGAAATGTTGAATTCTGCCTTAAGTATATGAATGTTTATTGCTCTTCAACTTTTCTGTATGGATCATGGAGTTCTGTGATGCAATATCTAAAGGACCCACACTTCATACTAAGCAGTAAACCGGTATATATCAAAGTATGATCGAGCAACGTTTAACTTTAGAAAGCATAGGTGGTTATATAGGATTGGAGTTTGATGATTATCCTAATATTGTGTGGACATAATAAATATAACAGTAAGTTGTCCCAAAAATTTTGGGGTCTGCTATATGAGCCATTTTTTTCTACTTAGATCTCAAGGATTCATTTCATTTAGTTCAAACAATGTTTTGCTCTAGCCGTAGGCTGTCTAATCCAATCCTCGTTTTATGTGGCTTCGGATTGGCAACCAAAAGATTAAAGACGTTCTGCACTGAAAGCACAGTTGGTTCAGTGGACATACTGGATTAATTAGATGTAGTGGAAGGAAAAAGTGTGGAGTAACAATTGCTTGTTTTGTTTTATGTGCATAATTTCTGTAGAATACGCTTAACTGCTTTGGTGACAAGAGTTTGTGTCATTTGAAAGCCTATACTTGAAATCTAATGCTTATTACTTGTACAGTTAGAATGGGAAGATTTTCAAAGAATGGCAAACCGGCGGTGGGAGAGGGAGCAGGGGCGGAGGGATGCTACCGAAGACATGTCAGAGGATCTATCGGAAGGGGAGAAGGGAGATATGGTGGGGGAGATGGTACAGTGCGAGACACCAAAGAAGAAGTTTCAAAGGAACATTTCCGATCTACAAGTCTGGTCTGATGACAACAAGGAGAAGAAACTATATATCATCCTCATCAGGTACTTATTTTTGTTTTGCCCACTCTCAACAGAAATGATATAATTTTGCTAAATTTGTTCAGAGAATTCTATGTCCTGATGAACCCTGATCTCTCTCATGACTGCAAACACTTGCACCTCACTCTCCTGCAAATTGTTCTGTAGTTTGAATTATGACTCTTCAAAATTGAAACATGTCTCTGTTTCGGAATGCTAAGTACATGGATTCTTCTGTACTGCAATGCATAAACCCTTTTGTTAATATATGGTGCATCAAATGAAATTTATAAAAGTCTAGGATGCATATCTTAGCTTTTGGTGAGAAACTTGATACCTAAATGTGACCTACTCAAAGTATATGTTGTCCTTTAAGTTACATGGATAGAGAGATTGGCTGAATTAAGGCGCAAAACTGCAAAGGGTACATCTCTTATTTTGTGCTGTATATAACATTGAATGAACTCATTATTTTGGGTATAATTTTCTCATCTTATAGCTCATATTGTTATAATGACCTATAATCTATATAATAAAGTTAAGTGGTCTTTTCTACTTATGTATGTCAATAAAATGTTAAAAACTAATAAAATATTATTAAAGATATTGTTAAATGATATAAATGTGAAGCAATTTCGCAAACATAATTATCAAGGAGTACCGGTGGCACGGGGATAACTAATAAGATTATATAGTGAGATGATGAAATATTGAAGCTTCCTACAAAGCACTCGGGGTACTTATAAGGGGCTCCTATAGGTAACTATCTATACAATTACAAAGGAGATATCCGGAACATAATAAAAGATAGAAAAACAAGATTAAAAAATCTAGGAGACTGAGGTGGACGAATATGCCTACAAGTCAAAAGCTTGACAAACACAGCTAGAAATATCACATTTGTGGACAGTCTGGATGCACGTCAATATCTTGAAGTATCCGTCATCATCTTAAGCCCATACTATGAAAGTCCACTATAGGAGAAGCAATTAAAGAAAAACAATGTAGTTGTTCGACCATATCTCAAGAGACTCTTCAATGTTTAATATTGCTCGTTTCATTCATCAAATCATTACCATTTGTCGATCTATGGTTGTCACTTATACATTTGACATGGTCTAACCCCATTGATTAAACTCGAACATCAATATTTTATGTGGTCCATCTCCATTCATCAAACCCAAACATCAATGTTTGATGTTTGCCAAACCCATTCATGAAACCTGGATCCCGTGACAGATCTCGTTCTTTGCACCAATGTTTGATGTGGCCTATCCCATCCATTAAACTTTGTTCACTTGTCAAGTCTAACTGGTCGCGCAAGTGTGTAATGTCAAGTTTTTAGTAAAGTATAACTAGTAGTTGGTTACATAGCTCTTTACTGCAAGGATTATGAAGTGAAGAATGTTAATGAATAATTAAACACGATGAATTCCAAATAGTTTTCGTGCTTCTTTTCTTGCTGTAGGAGAATTTAGGCATTCGATCTTACACTACGTTACCATAAAGTTACTTCTACCTACCCATCCAATAGGCCTTCTAGGTTTTATGGTTATGCCCTATCATGCACGTAGTTACCTTTGCTAAGATCTTTTTCATATATATTATACACTTGACTATTGTGATCTTCACTTTCTTCTTTCCATCCTCCCTTCTTGTTCCTTCTCAAGTCCCAACTGAACCAACTTGCGCAACAGGGAGGAAGCTACTTTTAGTTGTCTGCCCCATCCTACCACATCTCTTCAACAACATGGTCTCTTTGTAGTTTGAGGTGAGACTGATGTTACAAACTTGTGCCATATGTAGCAAAGTGTTGTCCTTCAGGTCGAACGTGTGGTCAAAGAGAAGAATATGCTCGATGCCATACCTTGACGGGCCAAGGCAGAGAAAGAGAATAAGGAGGCTAACGAGATACTGTTGCCCATGATGTAGTTCAGGAAAATGTGTTGACACTAGTTGCAGTGCATCATGAAGGAGAGGGTCGGGAATAGTGGCCATTGGAGTACTATAGTGGGAGGCTGGCTATGTTTGGAAGGTTAGGTGTGATAGCCATATGGTTCAGTAAATCCACTTTAGGTGTTGGGATCAGCAACCCAACAGATCTGTGCATGTATCATATGCTAGCTATGACGACTATGTGGATAGGTCCTAACTGCCAATGGTATCTTCGGCATGGGAGTCATATTCTGGAAGGTTTTATTTTTTCGAGTAATGAAGTTTTTCTTCAGAAGATCCAAAATTACATCAAGGATTACCAAAATTAAGTTGTGATTAGACTTGGTCGGATCTTTCCTTGTGGTGGCCAACCCCTTGCCCAGGTCCGTTTCCTTTATTAGTGGCTTAAGAGGAACCCAATCTTTTACAACATTCTCTAAGAAAATCCAACAAAAGTTGCCTAGAAGAAGTCCGAGTTCAAGTTCAGTCTGTTGTCTTCCGCTTGCTATTGTCATCCGATCGACCAACCTGTTGGCCAATGGTCAGCCAAGCATATATGGCTAGAAGACAATAATAGCTTTTGTTTGCCATACCTATAGGTCTTCTTCGGTAGGAAAATTGTTTATTGTTGTACGTGGTACACATAACAAAGGAATAGTTTGTCATTTAGTACAATGGGAGTTTCAGAGAAAATAGTAGTTGCGAGATCAATGCTTCATGACATCGAAATCGTTTTTGGTACTCATTTGGAGAGGGAAGAGTTGATAGTTCAACTAATCAAAGGAGTTGACATAGTTCTTGGTTGAAGGGAGACTTGTGTGGATCACTATTAGAGGTCAGACACATGTGGAGTTTTCTATTTTGACGAGGTATACCATTAAATAATCTTTATTAGAATATGATTCTATGTTGTATTTGAATTAGACTTATGTCATCAAACGAATCATCTCTGTGTTCGATGATTATTGATGAGTTTGTAAGTCGATCGTGAATATGATTCGTGTTGTCTTAAAGAATGGTTGAAGAGTTCGATGATCCTTTATTTATGATTCAATCGGTAGTCTCGAGTATAACTTGAGTCGTTAAAAGGAGTCTAATGGAACGTGCGACGTTTTGTAAGATTCTTTTGATGAGTCATCTTTACGTTTTAATCCATTTCTTAAGACAATCCTCGATTGTTTAATAAGCACGGCATGGTTACATTTGTAAATGTCCATGAATCAATGAACTGTTCGGGGTGATCGGTATAAAAGTTTGAACCCCTGCATCTACTATGGTCCCTGTTTACTTACATTTTTATGTATAGCCATATACATGTGGTACCCGTATCCTAAATTTTCTCAAAAAACCCATTACGCATCCTATTTCAAATTTGTACATGTCTGTGCATTCTTGGAACCATGCTCTGGTACCATGTTGAAATTTGTTAAGGCCGAACTTAATAGATTAATTTCATTCTGGAGTGAGAACATATTTCAGGGAGATAATGATACCTCACACCTTGGTAGCTATCCTATGTAGACTACACAAGAGGCTAATTAGTCAAAAGAGGAATATACTATTACATCTACCAAGAGGAGAATTCACAAAACTTGCATGTTACATTTTGAGGTTTATCTCTCAGCTCATTAAGTGCCCAGACCCCATGCTTTTGCCCTTTGCCTTGCAGCATAGTTACTGGCACATGGTCTGCCATGTACTATGACCAGTATAGATGGAGGATGATGTTCTAATTTTTATAATGCCCACTCTCAAGGTTATGACATATAACACTTCCTAGTTCGTTGCACCATACCTTATATTGGGCGAGAATGTCAGATTAATCACTTATAGATTACAAATTAAAAAAAATTCCTCTTTTATTGTGAATCTATTCTTGATTATATATTTTCCATTCTACATATGATACTGTTTGCACTCATTTTGGATTTAACACCAAGAGATACACTTCAAACATTCACCAACAAGAAAACTTAAGAGCCTTATCCGTTCAATTACTGAATTCCACAAATAGGTTTAACGAAAAAAACCTATAGAAGAATAATAATTCAGATAATCTATTTACTGATGTTCACTATGTTTTATTATTGAAATTTGTGGTATTGTAATCTGAGTTACTCTGTTTCCCTTTGTCCAGTCTGCATGGTCTAGTACGCGGTGATAACATGGAGCTAGGCCGCGACTCAGATACAGGCGGCCAAGTAATTCATATTTCATGCATATAATTTATGAACCAGGTATTATTTATACAACACATTATAATGGTGTTTTTTAATCTGCAGGTGAAATATGTTGTGGAACTCTCTCGTGCACTTGCTATGATGCCTGGGGTGTACAGAGTAGACCTCTTTACTCGCCAGATATCATCCCCTGAGGTGGACTGGAGCTATGGAGAGCCAACAGAAATGTTAACCTCAGGCAAAATCTCAATATTCTCTAATAAGCTTTCCCCTTGGTTAATTAGTTCTGTTATGTATTCTCCAAATTTTTATCCACAAAGAACTTCATTAATCAATAGTTTTATAACACAACAATAAATTTCGTGAATTACTTATAGGGAAGAACATTCATATGAAAATGTTACAAGTCAATACACAAGCATATTCATAATTTATTGTTATGTTATAAAACTATTGATTAATGAAGTTATTTGTGGATTAAATGTTGTTTTAATCAGCTACCAAATGAAATAAACTTTCATTTCTTCCTGATTAGCAAAAAATAATGATAAATAAGGGGATCTTTCTCCTTTGACACCCCTTTCCCCATTCCTTGGGAGCTTCCAACAAAAAGAATGATCTTCTCTTGTTGAGAAGAGTATAATGTAAACCTACAAATTATTAAATCTTTGAAAATATTTTTAAACCCTTTTCAAACTTGTATAACATTTGTCATTTTTTTCCAAATTCAAAACCTTTGTCTTAGCCTTAGTCTAAATGTTTAACATGTGATAATAACATCAGGTTCAGAGGAAGGAGAGGGGAATGATGCTGGAGAGAGCGCCGGAGCTTACATTGTGCGAATACCTTGCGGCCCAAGGGATAGGTATCTAAGAAAGGAGGCACTCTGGCCTCACATTCAAGAATTTGTAGATGGGGCTTTAGCCCACATTGTTAATATGTCGAAAGTGTTGGGAGAGCAAATTGGAGGGGGACAACTAGTTTGGCCTTATGTGATTCATGGGCACTATGCCGATGCTGGAGACTGTGCTGCTCTTCTCTCCGGTGCTCTCAATGTTCCTATGGTTCTCACAGGCCACTCTTTAGGGAGGAACAAGTTGGAACAGCTTCTTAAGCAAGGGAGGCAGTCTAAGGAGGATATCAATACTACTTATAAAATAATGAGGCGAATAGAAGCAGAAGAACTTTCTTTGGATACTGCGGAACTTGTAATTACAAGCACAAAGCAAGAGATTGAAGAGCAATGGGGTCTGTATGATGGTTTTGATGTCAAGCTCGAGAAGGTTCTGAGAGCCCGAGCAAGAAGGAGAGTGAACTGTCATGGACGCTACATGCCAAGGATGGTGGTATGTTAACCTGAAAAAGTTAATTTTGATACATAAAACGAATTTAATGGAAAAGTGCCCCTTACATTGAATTATGCGGATGAACATCATCTCTCATAAAATAATTGACGTATAACTTGTACATGCTGAAATCCGAGCAGTACTTTGAAACACTTCATGAGGGTGAAAGATTCTTATGCAACCATATGAGGGATTTTTCTTTTTTACATCATGAGATTAGAAATTAGATATATTTTTAGAAGCGGAGAGATTGTTCATGGAGAAATAAATTGTCTTATTGAGCTAGGAATAAGCTGTAAGAGAAGTCTTCGCTGAAACAAATTTGCAGGTCATACCTCCTGGGATGGACTTTAGCAGTGTCGAAGTCCAGGAAGATGAATCCGATGACATAGCAGCATCAGGGGCAGAAGGTTCTTCCCCAAAGGCAGTTCCTTCCATATGCTCTGAAGTAAGTAATTTCTGCAACCAACTGGGCTTATTCTTTTGATGCATCTTTGAATGAGGTGGGAAACGCACTTGTTATTATAGTTTCAAACCAAAGTTAGCTGTTTTTACCAATTGTTGCACTCATAGCTGTAGAAGATCACTATCTTCTACAACAGTCATGCATCCTTGCAATTGTTGGTTTTCTTCCACTAGTGAAATCAATGCAGAACAGTGATAGCTGACCATGCATGCATATCTTTGGATAAAAGAAAATTGACTCTTACTATGAAGATACATATGTATCTGAAATCTCTTGTGCATGCTTATGTGTGCAATACACACAATCACAATAAGAGCTCATTATTGCAGGTTATGCGATTCTTTACAAATCCTCACAAGCCGATGATCTTGGCGCTATCAAGACCAGACCCTAAGAAGAATATCACAACCCTTGTCAGAGCCTTTGGAGAAAGCCGTTCGTTGAGGGAGCTTGCAAATCTTGTAAGGAGTCAAGAATCACTTGTGTTATCCAACTGTTGACTTTTGTACTTAGTATTGGTACCTTGCTTTCATCCAGACTTTGATAATGGGAAACAGGGATGACATTGATGAGATGTCATCTGGTAATGCCAGTGTTCTCACCACGGTCTTGAAGCTGATCGATAAGTATGATCTATATGGACTTGTGGCCTACCCTAAACACCATAAGCAGTCCGATGTTCCTGATATATACAGGCTTGCAGCAAAAACCAAGGTTTCTAAACCATTTTTTCTCCTATCAAATTGTGATTTTTGAACTATATTCTGCATCTTGATTTCACAGCAGATTTATCGACTTGTTGTGAAATCTGCAGGGGGTCTTCGTAAATCCAGCACTTGTTGAACCTTTCGGTCTTACTCTAATTGAGGTCAGTTTTGGTTTATAGTGAAACAGATTACATTTGGGACAAGCTCAAAGGTATTCTCGAGATTTTCAGTTGTTTATTCTTCCAACTGTTCAATTATTCTTGAATTATTTACTAAATCATTCTGAAATACTTAATACTATATCTCACAAACATCATACCTTATTGACTGATCCACAAATATCTCAAACCACCAGTATACAATCCTATTTTTTATGCTCGGTGTTTGGTGGTACCGATGCTATTTTCTTTTGGGGTTGCGTATTGTGAGAGGTGTATTAATGTATTTTCACCTAATATTTCTAGCTGTTTGTATTTGCACGATTCGTTAGCCTCTCTTAATGAAGCACGATTGAGGATAGAAACCTTTTTTACTCTAAAAGAACACGATAACTTTTTTGTTGTGTAATTGTGGGTTGTTATCACATTTCTCATCTGATTTGGTTGTTGCTGCCATTTGTATCTTTTTTTTTTATTTGTCATGATTAACCTTCAAAATTGTACAATACTCAATGCATGTCATTCTTTCTATCTTTGACATTTGGTGTATATACTTCCCTTTTGTAAAGTTAGGTTTCCCCTAAATTCCAAACTGAATAGAGATCAAGGACTGATTTTCCGCATTGAAAATATCGTAGGCTGCTGCGCATGGGCTTCCAATGGTGGCAACCAAAAATGGAGGACCAGTGGACATTCATCGGGTAAGTTTCTACTAGTTTCGGAATCAATATCGACATATTTTTCATAAATTTGAATGAATATCTGTATGTTGTGTATATTGAAAATATGAATAAATATCTGTATGTTGTGTATATTATGAGGCAATCATTTTTTTAGACTAAACGGTGGGAAACATTTCCCTCGCAATAAGGCATTCTTGTATGAACACTCACCTATTCATGACCAAACCATCTTGTATGTTATATGTGCACTTTCAGCCAATGGACACTAATCATTCTTTCTCTATCCCTTATGGTGCTGAAAATAAAACTTGTAGAATTCATGACATATTTCTCATGCTATGATAATGTAGGCACTGAACAATGGGCTTCTCATTGACCCACATGATCAGAATGCTATAGCAAGTGCCCTTCTAAAGCTCCTTGCAGATAAGAACCGTTGGCTTGAATGCAGGAAAAATGGGTGGAGGAACATACATCTTTTCTCATGGCCTGAGCATTGTAGAACATACCTCACAAGAGTAGCCGCTTGCAGGATGAGGCACCCTCAGTGGCAAATGGACACCCCTACTGATGAGACGGTCAATGAGTGCTCACTTAGTGACTCACTGAAGGATTTCCAAGAGTTATCCCTCAGGTTGTCAGTAGATGGGGACTCGTCCCAGTTGGAGAAACTCTCATCTGCAAAGGGTGACTCTGCACGAGAAGAGCAAGTGAAACAAATTCTAAGCAAGATGAATAAGCCAGAGACAGAAGTAAATGGCAAGCAACAACCAGCCGGCACCGGGAACACCGTTGCTAAGTACCCACTCCTTAGGAGACGAAGAAGGCTTTTCGTTATCGCTATAGACGCCTACAACGATGAGGGGGGCCCTGACAAGACTATGGTTCAAGTGATAAATGAGGTCTTCAAATCCATTAAATCAGACTCCCAAATGTCAAGGATCTCAGGCTTTGGTCTCTCTACTGCTATGCCAATCTCTGAGACGTTACAGTTACTGAAATCAGGGAAAATCCAGGTTAAAGATTTTGATGTACTGATCTGTAGTAGCGGTAGTGAAGTGTACTATCCGGGCACATATCAGTGTGAGGAGGAGGGAAAATTCTGCCCAGATCCAGATTATGTTACACATATTGATTACCGCTGGGGGCATGATGGTGTGAAGACGACCATAGAAAAACTAATGAATTCTCAGGACGGTGACAAGAAACCTTCAAGAGTGGTTGTGGAGGATCTAAAATCGAGCAATACTCATTGCGTCTCTTTCTTGATCAAAGACCCACACAAGGTATGGACTATTAAAATTATATATAGGTGTTAAATAAAACTTCATTTGACAAATTTGTTCCTCAACATTGGAAGTGGTATTTTTTGTTCAGGCAGTGCAAGTTGATGATTTGCGACAGAAGCTTAGAATGCGTGGGCTTCGATGCCATGTAATGTATTGCAGGGCCTCGACAAGGTTGCAGGTTGTTCCTCTCCTAGCATCTCGGTCTCAGGCACTCAGGTATATATATTATTATTGAGATATTGGGAAGCATACTATGTGAGATTGGCATTGAGTGCTATAAATATATTTAGGGTTCAGCTAAACTTCTAGAAACATGTAGGTAATTTATCTTAATATCCAGTTAATTATGAAGAAGTAGAACACGTTCTGTAAATGTTTTTTAGTTCTTTCAAGAAATCTTAGGGTTCAGTTAAGTTCGAAGAAGCCCTATTAGTCTTGTTTATTCAGGTATATATACTTGAACAAAGCATATGTTAACTGTGTACTATCTATTTCGGATACTTGGGTACTTGGATACTCAAGTATTTCAAGGATACGTGTTTGGATCTTCTCATGCAACCTAACTTTTATAAACTTTTCCTCAAACAACAGACCAGATTCTCCTTCTGACCTCTTCGGGCTATACCTTGTAAATCTCATCCTCCAAATCACCATGGAGGAAGACACTTTTCCCATCCAGCTATTCTCCCTCCAACTCCATGCTACTGCTAACGACAACGCAACCAGGATAGATGTAATCTTTAGCACCGGCAAGAGTGTATCTTCAAATTGATGTCATTTTTCTGCTCAAAGCTTTCACAGCCTCACCTTGCAGCTGGTTGTAAGCTCTTGCTTTCCTGCTTTAACTTGGGCACTCATTTGTTCTTTAATGGTTTCTTACCCTTGGGTAACTGGACTAGCTCAAAAGTGTAGTTCATATGCAAAGACTTTCTTTTTGCATTACTTTTCCACCACTATTGGTGATTCTCTGCACATTGTTGATCTTCTTGGAAACTTTGTTTCTCCTGTATTGGTTAGCATAATATACTCACCGGTAAGATACCTCGTCGACGACTGGCGTTCTCTTGTCAATCACCTTGATGTCGGAACTTCAGGTGGCTGATGTGGAGTAGACTTCTCCTCGTAGCTATCTGGACCATTATGCACCTCATCATTACCATACTCGACTGAATTTTCTACCTTGTCATCATGTAACCTCTGGAGGAGGACTATTGTCATGTATCTCGAGAGGAGGTAGTAGGACCACATCTTTGGATAATTACAAAGATTAAGTTTTCTCCCCTTTCTACTTGTACTCGAGAGTTTGATATTTAAAGAAGAGACTTCTAACTAGCTTATTGCTTTCTAGATACCACATATATCCAAATTCATCATGTGAGTTGCCCAAGAAAGTATAATGTCTTGCCTTTGGATTATGCTTAGATCTTTCATCTTTGGACATATGAACAAATACTCGAACCGAACACCCTTATATGCTTGTAAGAGACTTACCTTTTCCTCTAAACCTTTTATGGAACCTTACCGTCTAAAGGAACCAATGGAGAAATATTAAGAAAATAAATTGTTCTCGTCATTGCCTCCGTTAGTTTTGCATGTGATATATTCTGGACCTATTCCATAATGATACAGTTTACACTTGATAATAACATTTTGTGGAGATGACCTCAGACAGATCCTTTCGCACCTTATGTCGTGGTTTCTGATGTACTCATCAAATGGGTCTAATGTACTCACTACTATCATCCGTGAGAATGTGCTTGAGAGACTTCTGTGTTTGCCATGAACAAAAAGTTGAAGAACTTTTGTATTTTAAACAAGAAAAGTACAAGAGATTCACAAACATGAAATCTAAGTACAGTTTTGATTCTGAAAAAGTGTGACGAGAGAGATCGAGCACTGTAGTGGCTCCTTTACTCCGTTGACGATCTAACGACGAAACGAACTTGCTCTGACTCTCTGAATGCCTGTGAGTGGTGATCTGGGTTGCCAATCAAGAAGCAGTCTAAGCGTCCGAAGGACTTCTTCTATTTATAAGCATGCACATGTACGATGTGCGCAGGGTTTTTGGCGCGCAGGAGCGCTGCGCGCACGAGATTTTAGGAGAATCTATTGTAACCGCACTGTGGGGGCTGCTGCTGAGCTGACACGTGGCAGTTGTTGAGATTCTTTTGTTGCTGAAATCCTAGGTGGGCGACACCAGTTCATCAACATGATTGAGTCAACGACACGTGTCGTGTGCATAATGGTCAAGGATCTCGTTCTGTTTAAACAGAATAGATCTTGATTATATCGGCAGAGATGTAGTTTGAACAAATTGGATTTGATTGTATCTGAAGAGATACGATTGCCATATTGGCCACATGGCATAGCTCCACTTTGTGAAGGAGCTGCGCGTCGAACATCACTGAGGTTGCGTTTCTGGACGTAATTGAAGCTACGCTTTTGGACGTCTCTGAGGCTGCGCTTTTGGGCATCCCGTTGACTGCGTTTTTCGAAGTTGTGTTGGAAGACGTACTTTTGATTAACATCTGCCAATTGCTATCTTGACAACTGACAGCTTGATAGCTATCATTTACCGTCTTCTGACACTTTGTCTGGGCATGCTATTAATGTTGAAGTGTTGAGACAATGCCCTTGGAGCTGCGCTTTAGGGGCACACGGAAGTGTTGCGCTTTAGGGGCGCTCTGGAGTGCTGCGCTTTAGGTGCGCTCTGAGGTGCTGCGCTTTTAGGGGCGCTCTGGAGTGCTGCGCTTTAGGGGCGCTCTGAGGTGTTGCACTTTTAAGGGCGCTCTGGTCAAATAGCTCCTCGATTTTTGTTGCTACGTGGGGCTCGAGAGACGACTGAAGACTTAGTCATAACTCTCATAAATGAGATTCATTGTGATGACTACGATGTTCATCCAATTAACTCAGAGCCTTACGTTTGTGAGAAATCACGTTCCATAAGTCATGGGAAGAGAGATTCACATTTACGTCCACTTCACACGCGCAGCCGAGCTGGACGCATGAGCGTAGATGTGGTGAATGCATCCCCCGACTCAATCCCCATGCATGAGACATGCTTAGGTCATGAGTGGAAGGTTGCTTGTGGGGCAGACTCACTTCATGTTCGCAGCCACACTGCTCACATGAATCTGTCACCACAATGTTTGTCCCCTGGCTTGGTTCCTGCGCATGAGCGCCCAAGTAATAGGGGAACTTCGAGAACTATGTCGGTCGAGGCGTCGAAGTACTCGAACCAGTTTTGTACAGCTTGTCGTCAGTTGTGCGCATTACTGCCAGTGCCTACTTTCGGCTAACTGTTGGCATAGCACGTTGATCGTGCGAGGCGCGTGCTGCCTTGGATTTCTTCATACTATTCCTATAAGGTGCATAGTACTCAGAATCCAACATGGCCTTACCCAAGGGGCAGGCAATTCTGTCAAAAACAGAGGATCTTTCCTGCGCAGCTATCTTCGTGCGCGGACATGGTGCTGCTGCGCCTTTCTTCTTGTGATGTGCCTTCGTCTGGAACGTAGCCTGGGAGTGGCAGCCTTCGCCGCGCTTCCCAGCCACTTTTTGTGGCTCGAACGGGCTCCCAGGATTTAATGGGCTTCCTTTACTTTCTTATTTTTGTGTGCTCTTTTCAAAGGAGGAAAGGGGGCTCTATATATAGAGTGGAATGAGACTTCTCTTCTTCTCCTTTCCGATGTGGGACTAAAAACAATATGTTTTTTTTCCATGCTTCTACATTCTGTATTTCAAGTCTAACCTTAAGATGTATTTGTTGTCCAAGACTTAACTTTAATGCTTCACAACATACCTATGTTTACATAGAAAAATCATCTATGAAGGTAACAAAGTAGAGAGTACCGCTAAGAGATCTATAGATGCATGTTTGACAAATGCAGAATGGCTTGTGTTTGTTTGCCTGCCAAAGAATCCACACAAGGGTTAAGATTTATACATTTCCTTTCCAACCAGGTAAGAGCATTTCTTTTTACACGAGCATGTAAGCCTTTTCCTCTTATGTGTTTGAGTCGACGATGTCATAGTTCCATAGGTGAATGTTGCTTAGCAGCATCCACTAATGTTTTACACATCTTGATATAGTATGGGGAATCCTTGGTAAGTTTCTACTGTTCTTTATAAAAGGTGATAAGCTATCACTTCTCATCCAACTTTTCTGCAGAGGTTTAGGCGAAGATTCGATACGTCTTATCTCCATGAGAATTCCTTTGCAATTTAAATTGGTCGCCATCTCGACGTTAACGATCACTATAATCAACGAGGTACCCTTGTTGCCTATCTTGACAACTCCAAAGCCAACATCTCTGTAAGTTGGGGTCTTTGTGGGAGTCACATGGTAGGATGCTTGGGTGTCAGCCAACCAATCAATATCCTAACATGTAAGACATAACTTCATCCTTACTAGAATAAATCATCAAAGACTGACCTCCATTTATTTTGACTGTAGTAGCTTCTTTTGCTTCAAAGTTTTTTCTTTTGTCGGTCTTTCTGTTTTTGATCTTTCTTTTGCTTTCGATACTCCCTTCTCAGATGTTCCATCTTTTTGCAATGAGAATACTCATCGATATTTCTTCTTTAGTTCTGATTTGCTTTGGAACCTTCCTCGATTATATGGCTGCTCTATTTACTTTTCCCTCGTTTTCTGTGACGAGCTTCTGATGATGTAGACCTTAAGGATTTTCTTCTTGTTTCTTCATTCATCAAGCTTTCGGTTACGAGTTTCATGGTAACTACATTATCGGATGCCGAGTTATTCAGAAACCACCAAGTTTCAAGCAAAGAGCTGTGTGACAAAGTAGTCATTTCATAGGGAGGAGTTGATTAATATATTTTGCAATTCATTCAAGCGATTTGCAATGGAATCTCTTTATTTTTACTTTATGAGTTTTGTGGTAATCATGGTAACCACACTATCAGATGCCAAGTTGCTCAGATACACCACCAAGTTTCAGGCAAATCAAAATTTTGAATCATTTTTATTATTATTTTATGTTGTCTTTCATTCATAAAGACCTTCTAACTTCTTTCAAAGAGTGGCTCGAACTTTCTTTAGCGACATGATAACATACTGTCATCCAACTCTCTCTTGATAAAACCAACTTTTTTATCAAGATTTTTCCTATCACCTTCAGACATCCTCCCTCTTTAGCTTCGCCCTATATTCGAGGTTTCTAAGTTGTCCGTTGTTTCCATTAAGGCTAATCATCCTTGTAGTGCTCGTCTCCATTGTTTACGCATGACCACCTATACAATCTTCTGCTTTGATATCACTTGTTAGGAAAAGCGAGTGCAAAATTTTCTCTTCCCCATCTTCAACAAAAGAAATCTAGTGAAAGCACCCATTCACAAAAAAATAACACTATTTTTACACACAAAACCCTTTAGATGTGGGGTGAAAAACGCAGGACCTAGCCTATAAAATTGACATTTCACTATAATAATAATGAAATTAGAGAGTTCTCTCATATAGTTTTTTCACTTCATGGTGGATTACAACAAATATGAACTCACCTCCACAATTGGACAACATCATTGTCTCGAACCCTGGCAAACCACCGATAAAACTTCTTCGCTCCTGTCCTTAACGTACTGCCTCGAACTGCCTCGGATGGATGTCACCAAAGAGTTGTGGAGTCGGATGAGCTAAATACTTGCGTAGTTTTCTCGATGGTGCGTTGAAGGACCCTCATATAGGGGCTTAAAATATCCTTTGGTCTTCTCAAGGTTCAAACTTCACATTATCTTTTTCTTCTTCATAGTAGGTGTGATGCCCCAGTCCCAATATACGTGGGACCGAGCCACGTGGCAATGGACATCTAATATGATCTTTGACGGGTATCCAATCTAATGGACCTACTTAGACGTACTACGCTGTAATATGAACTCAGTCCATAGCCTATAATAATACATACAAGTAGAATCTAAATCTCATCCACACAGGAAACAAGAATATCAAGATTAGACATAATGTATTAAGGTTGGCCATCCACTAATACACCTGCCCGAACAAGCCGAGAAGTACAACAAGACTTGTAAACACTAGGCTATAGCAACAGAGTAATAACAGAAAGAATATAACTATGAATGATACAAAATACAAGCACCCCCAACAATACCTGAATCTGAGAAGAGAACCTCAACGATTCTGAGGGACAAGGTCTGCATGATACTGCTCACCTAACCTTGAAGAAAATCATGTCCTTAGAGCAACGTATTAATATACATAGAAACATGCCAAAAGTAAATAGGAATATGACAACTCTACTCAAATCAGGGTACATCTAAGTAACCGACTAAGTGATATACAAATTGAGGACAATGTTCGCACGTGTGGGATGTCACGATGTAACTCTGAAGCTCTGTAGGGAGACTCCATTAATTATGATAACTCCACAGCTCTTTAAAGAAAATTGTGTTAATTATGATAACTCCGTAGCTCTTGTAATGAGGGAGCGGTAATATGTGGGAAAGTAGCCCAAGCGTCTAGTGACTGTCCTCCACTCCCAATGCACAGTACAAATCATATCCACGATGCGCTTGATCAGATCCTATAACTATAACTAATGAGTCCGCAAGTAATCCCCAAATTTGTACCAACTCAAAAACATAGAACTGCCACACATTCTGATCGCTCTGACGACATGTCAGATACGGAGAAACGTGCTAAACATGAATGTGAGGTGAGGAAGTGTCCTAAGGTCATGTCTGTATCCAGGGGACAATCAAACTCATGGTATCAAAATATCTATGCACATTTATTGTCTACGTGACTATCGATATATCGATCGCCATCAACGGTCGACTGCACTTGGATCTAACTCGGACGTTCATTATCGATCAACGGTCTAGTAACAAAAATATACTATACTATACTATACTATATATATGATATAATATAAACCGAAATACAACTAAGAAGGTACACTTGCCTGATTCGCATTTGGGAAGAGTCTACATGTCGAACACGACCGTGCCGACACGAACGTATCAGATACGGAAGGATATGAAAACCGATAATGACTAAACTATAGCCGAATCTTGAGCCAAGAGTATCCACGCACACAAAATGCTATACAAAATCTCCATACAACCACCAATAGTCCATAATAACCTATTTGCAAAAATTCACCTCCTGAGCCAAACCAGGCTGATATCGAGCCTTACAAAGTACCAGAAATAGCTCAAGTGAGAATAACTTCAAAATATGAAATTGAATATAGCGACAGATCTAAAACGATGAGAAAAGCTCACCGAAACGTTCAAAAGTTGGATCAGTCTTGGATTGCGAAAATGACAGCCCTAACTAGACTGTGGGTCCCAAAAATTGATGTTCTTTCAAAAATCAAACAAACAAAATATAGGATGAGATAAGTAATAAAGCCTAATGTTAAATTTGCAATTAATTAATAGTTATGGGTTTTCATGGAAATTTGCTTACTTTTTCTTTTCTTGCACGTGTCCTACCAATTCCTTCTCTTCTCTTATGCTATACCTTACACCTTCATTTATTAGTTCATAACCAACTTGCTGCTTTGCATAGTAATGCCATGTAATATATATAGAGAGAGAGCATTCTTATACTTGGTACGACCAATCCATATGAAGTAGCCATGGCGACACCTATATTACGACTAACTTTTAATATATATACTTCATTAGGTTTTGTTAACGTGTGTCCTTAAGAGTACATGACATTGATAAATACGTGTGTACTTCTACTGGCACATTTATGAATGCACTTTTCACTTAAAATTTGTATTGATAAATATAAAATATGTATTGATAAAGATGATGGTGAAAATACCCATATAAAAGATACACTTATCAATGTATTAATATGTGTCATTCGGGCACATGTTAACAAAATCCTACTTCATTTGATACCTCAACAAATGAGCATTTAATAGCGGGTATTTACTTAACGCGAGAGACTTTATTAAAAAGTTGTAGAGAAGTGTTTGCAGCCATGGTCATTGATTTAACCATGGACCTCTTGAAGCTAAACAAAGTTGGTGAGCAACACGAGGACTGGTGGGAACTCAAGTAGCGAATGAGAGTGGAGACATTGCGAGGTTGGTGATGATCAGTAACGGACTTGAGTTGTGGAGGCTCGAGTACGCGGAGGTGGTGCTGGTCGCGGGTTGTTGGAGGAATCTTGGGCTCTCAATGAGGAGGATGTGAAGAGAGGATAAGTAGTATGGAGAGGGAGTTACAGAGCTAGTGGGTGTTGGGGGGGTTGGGGTGGGGGGGGGGGGGGGGGGGGGGGGGGGGGTGGGGGGAGTAGTGTGGTGGGAACTCAAGGACTTGGCAGATGAGAGTGGAGACAGTGCAAGGTTGGTGAAGATGATCGGTATCGGACTTGAGTTGTTGAGGCTCGAGTACGCGGAGAAGGTGCTGGTAGTGGAAGTTGCTCGTGGGTGGTAGGAGGAATCTTGGGCTCTCAACGAGGAGGATGAGAAGAGAGGATAAGTAGTCTGGAGAGGGAGTTAGAGAGCTAGTGAAGGAAAGGGAGGGGGGAGCGTTTATGAAGATGATGAATAGGGAAAGTTGGTTGCACTAGGGAAGGGGGAGAAGGAGTGGTTTCCCTGGGTTGATTGGGGAGGAAGGAGGAGGAAGTTGTTTTACGAAGGAGAGTGACAAAGATGTGGGAGGAAGAAGGAGGGACTTTGTTTTATTCATCAACTTTTTCTAAGTATTATTTGCCTTCTATGGTAGTTGGCCTTGAAGACCTAACACCTAACATAATCAGCATCTCTGATTTCTGATGAGTCATGCTATATGCGTTTGAAACAAGACAATATCCGAGGGAGGGACAACTGACAAAGGAATAACATCTATCGTATTGTCTTTAAAGTTTTCACCATCCTCAACTATACCCGAGATAATATTCTAGTTTGGATTATAAGGAAAATTGGTTTCTTTTCAAGTGATCACAGAAAAATCCATCACTCAATCCATACTTCAATTTTCGTCCATTTTACAAATTTGTTTTGTACAAGTATCTTATTACCCATTACCCCTTAATGCCACATCTAATGAAGGAGACCCCCATCGCTCAAATTGAGTAGTTCTGGATGAGAAAGGAACCAAGTCATGTGTAAAGATATCATTAGGTAGTCCATAAGATTCCTCCATTGTGTAAAACCTTTGTGAGAATCAGTGTCCCCTAAGTAACCTCAATCTAATCATTTTATGAAGAAAAAAAAACTCCCCCTAACTCCAGAGGTTATAGTTGGATCACCCTTCTCAATGGCTCGACCGACTAAAAGATCTAGAAAGACTAGGCAAGGACAGCTGAGATAACGGTTTAGGAACTCTTTGTTCTTTTAGCTTGGTTTTTGCCCCTGCACGCTGGTCGCGAATACTTGGACTACTACCTTTTTTTAATGTAAATTTATATTTATTTAAGCATGTTAAAAGGTTGTATTTCAATGCTTTGAAAATCAGTCACCAGGGGGAAGCCCAGCCAGTGGGGGCTGGTGAGGGATAGTGGGGAGGTCCTGGGTTTCGAGATATGATTTGAAAATCATGTAATTCTGAAATTGAGATTTCATAGGAGTTGCTAATCTAAAAAGTATGCGAAAGTATAAGGAAATGGTGTTGAGATGGGAACTGAAAACAATGCATTTTGTTTGAGCATCCAAATATGTTCATATCAAATAACAAAAATACAATTCCTGCAAATTCTTGCATCTCCCTGTAATATCATATATACATATTTTAAATAAATCTCTTTTATATTAATGATTTGTTATGTATTTTGCATGCAAATGAAATTGAAGTATTCAAGAGCATGTACAATTGTTATAATATCTTGTTCTGCAGAATTCCCTTGCAACATTAACAAGCATAATTTGGAATATTCTTAGAAATTAGATTGTATTGCACTTTTGCTCCACCTATCTGAGAAAAATATCATCTGGCAACCATTTTACATTACTGACGTTCTAGATTTACAACGTAATTTAGGTACTTGTTTGTTCGCTGGGGTCTGAATGTCGCGAATATTTACGTGATTGTGGGAGAAAAAGGCGATACGGATCATGAAGAACTGATTTCTGGATCCCACAAGACGGTGGTCATGAAGGGGATCATGGAAAAAGGTTCTGAAAACTTGCTAAGAACATCAGGCAGCTATCATAAACAAGACATTGTTCCAGAGGAGAGCCCTCTAATTGTCTATACTAACAAAGGAATAAATGCAGATGACATCATGAATGCATTCAAAGCAGCATCTAAGGCTGCTTCAGGGATGTGAGCAATTATATGCATGTACTTTCTTCCCTTTCTTTTTTTGTCTAATTTTGATTTTGGACATTGAGACTCTAAGCAATCGCCATAAGTTTTTGTATGGCTTGTATGGGATCATGACAATGTCTCGTATCATAAGTTTCTGTGAGATGTAAAATGATGCAAATCAATGTTCTCCGGAACGTATAATAATGCTATGGATTAGCAAGTTTTTAGATAGTGGTATGAGCAAAGGGATGTTCTCTCGTGCTTTCAAACATGCTAGGTTGCAAGCAAGTGTTTAGACTTGTTTTTGAACTGTACCGATTGGTTACAAAGTTGTCGTCTTGGAAGTGTCACTTCTATCACTTTATCAGTTTAGTGGCATGGAAGTTGAGTTACGTAAGTTGAGTTACATAAAGTTTCATTTTAGCCATTTGATTCTATTTTCACCGAATAAAGTTTGAGGGTGAGAAGGAGGATATAAGATTAAAAAAAAGGGATGCATTTCGGTATAAAAGAAATAAAATTAGACATCCTGTTCGCTTTTAGCTCAGAAACAAAGTGAAAAAGTGCAAACAAAAAGTGTTTATTTTACACACAATTAAGCTGTATGCTTATAACAGAAGTATTTAACTCTCGCTTATTGCCCCCCTTCTAATTTCAATCTATGACGCTCGTCGCCTTCCAGTGTCGAACATAGGAACAACCTCCTGTCCAAAGTGCCAACCACTTAGAGTCTTATTTAGGAAATGTATTAGTTAAGGATTCTTTTTTGTCTTTATTTTGAAATGAAATAATTAAAATTTGGTTACGAGATTTTATTTTCTCAATTTTTCTTTTTGTAGGATTCTTTTTATTGGACTACTTTTATTTTTTATTTAGATTATAATTTTCCTTAATTTGGTAATGCTAGGTTTTCTAAAGGTTATAAATAGTAGCATCACCTTTTGTAATGTTATTGTATATTATAGGCTAAACTACAACTTGATATTCTCAACTATCCAAAATTTTCAACTATCAACTTGATATCCTAAAACAAAATATAGTACTTTTTATTGCATACAAACCAACATCATTCTATTAATTTGTCACGAAGTTTCTACACCATGATATCCTCTAGTCGATTTCGTATCTGGATGTGTACTTTTCAAAGCTCTTTGCTCCTCAAGGGACGAATGAATTTGTCTAGGAATTAGTTGTGCGTACCACAATTAAAACTCCAAATACCTAAACCAAAATATGCATTGAATGACCTCTCCAGAACCCTGATGTTTGTCATAGAAACATTGACGGACATCGAATCAACATAGCACATTCGTACAATTTCAGTATGTAACACAGACGGATCAACTCCTAGAAATGCACTCTCGTCAAATTATATAGCCTACGAATTTCAGGACTCAAAAAAACCAATCCATTCACTGGGGGCACAAGCAGAAATGAATTTTTAGACATAGGACCACCCAAAGGCCGAAAGGTAACTCTTTCCTCAAAACCGACATTTACATCAGCAAAATTTACATACAGTATATTTGTCAAATCACAGAGGAGGAACTGAAGTTAACTGGGCAATGATCCACGTAGCTTGTTAGCAACATGGAGGAGGTGGCTGATGTTTGCAGTCGGATAGTGCGGCAATAGCTTCAGGCTGGATGTAAAATCACCAGCAAGAAGACGCGTCCGCACCAGTATCAACATGGCACAACAAATCCGGAGTAAGGTCTCCTGTAACACCAAAAACAAAACATGGATTGCTTCAAAAGGACTGTTAACCAAATGATCCAAAGATAACTGCAGCCTGATGCCAGAACCTGAGGGCCTTCTGGATCACTTAGTAGATTATCCCAGATGTGTAGGCAGTCGGCAAAATTGAACTCCTGAGCCAATAGTAAAGTGATCCATCTAAATGCATAGAATTGAGGATTGACCTGCAGGTGCAAAATGAAAATTATACTTACATGAAGAGTTTAAATTAGTGATGCATCAAGATGGTGGGTTCATTATGATATATATGATGAAAAGGAAAATGTTGTTTCTTTAAAGAAAGGACAATTAGATAAAATATTACTAGCAGTAAGATTCAGCATCAAACTAATCAAAGACAAGGTCTAAGGTTTCCTCGTGTCTATAGAAATAATATAAATATTTAACCCTTACAAGTGTTCGTTAGCTATATATGAAATTACTAGACATATTCAGGATGAAGTTCCATGGTGTATCTTGTATGTTGTTTGCTTATCATATTGTAATGGTTAATGAGACTAAAGGAATATTAGAGTCTAAAAAAGAATTGTGAAGAAAAGCTTCGGAATCTAAGGGCTTGTTTGGCATATGGAAACTATGAAACTTAGGGTCCGTTTGGATATGTTTTCTGAAATTTTTTCCTGAAAACAGTTTTCTGAGAGTAAGTTATAAAACTGTTTTCTGAGTATAGAGATTCTGAGTTTGCGTTTGGTTAGTTTCATTTGGAAAATAATTTTTGGAAACAAAAAATAAAAAATTTGTTTGGTAAAATATTTTTATAAAGTAATTTTTTTCATTGTATCCATATTATTCTGTGTCCAGTCTAACTGTGTCCATAAACAAATTTTTGTATCCGACATTTTTGTGTCCAACTCGAGGAGCTACTGCCCGTGTCCAACTCAATGAGCTCTTGTCGCCGGCGTCGAAGCCGATCCGACGGTCGAAGGAGGGGGAGGAGGAGGAGGGGGACAGAAGTTCCCACAACTCGCTCGTCAACTCGGAGGTGGACGGGGGCGAGGAGGGGCGAGGCTCCGCCGTCTCCGGCCCCGACCTCGACCGCGCGGTCGGACGCGGCATCCCCACCGCCACCCTGAGGAGGAACTCCGACGAGAGGAGGAGGAGGCGAGGCTCTGGAGGTGGACGGGGGTGAAGAGGGGCGAGGCTCCGCCGTCTCCGGCCCGGCTCTGGAGGTGGACGGGGGCGAGGAGGGGCGAGGCTCCGCCGTCTCCGGCCCCGACCTCGACCGCGCGGTCGGACGCGGCATCCCCACCGCCCCCTTTGTCGTCGGCCGCTTCTTCCGCCGACGAGCGGAGCTTCCGAGCCCCATCGAAGAAGAGAGGAGCTGTTGGAAATTTTTTGGAAAGGGTGAGGAGAGTGGAGAGGAGCTGTTGGGAGTCTGTGCCAAGAGAGAGAGAGAGAGAGAAATGCATTTCCGAAAGCTACTTTTTTCTACTTCCCCAAAGCTGAGTTTAAACAATGGTTTCAAAAAAAAAATTTTGGAAAGCAAAACCGGAATGGTGACTGCCAAACAATATTTTCATTGGGTTTTGAGTTTAAACTCAAAAAGCTGATTTATAACTCACAACCAAACAGGCCCTTAGTTTCTATTGGTTTCTAGAAACTTTACAATTAACAATGGTGTTTGTTTTTTAGAAACTAAAGATAAAAACTTGCAATTAATTATGGCATGATGGCAACAAAAAATAATTAATGTAGAGTGTTTAACGTGAGGGTTTGGCTATCAAAAGTAAATAGCAACACAAAAATGAATCATAATTGCTTCCTATTAGTTTCTATAGGTGTCCAGCTATTTGGATGGAAACTAGAATAGAAGTAGTTCCCACTTTGGTTGCAGTATTACTAGTTTCTTGACTTTCCAATTATGTAGACATAGTTTTCACTACTTAGTTTTCCTCTAACTTTTCCAATCCCCCTCATTGGTTGCCCGCGGATCTCATTATCAAGAAGTGTATCCACAGCTTCTTGTACCAATTTCTCCTGACACATTATACGGCCCTTGGGTCTTTAAAAATACTAGGATGAAAATAGAATATATGAAATGTAATTTCAACCAAAGATCAAAACGAAATGAGGGAGGAGCACACATTGGTGAATAAGAGATACCTAGGAACGGTAGTGTTCGATATATAAGATCAATCATTCATCACGATGGAGAGTGAGAATGATCTTGTGCATAGAATTAAAACAAAATGGTCGAATGAAAGAGTACTTATGGAGTGCTTTGTTAATGTAGCGGGAGTTGATGATCAGATTGTTCGGCACCAGTTCCATTGTAGGATTTCTCGAATCCACGAACAAACTTCTCGAATCCACGATGGTGTTTCAATTCACAATGCTGAATCCACCAGTTGAAAGAGAGAATTTCTAATAAACTTTATTAGCGAAAATAAGGTATTATAATAAAATCCATATAGGTCTTATTTACAGCCTTCCAGTAATCATAATCCTATAGAGCAAAATAAAAGCTAATCATATAGGAGAAAGAGGAAATGAACGAGGAAATAAATTTCATTGTTTTACTATCATCGAACAATTTAGTCAAAACCTGCATAGGATTTTGAAGTCTTCCTACATCATTTGTGATTCCAAGATATCATTGAAGTTGAAAGTAAAATTCTATAGGACATTTATGGATCAGGAAAATAAAAAACATGTCTAGAAATAAGTGTAGTCGAAATAAGGATGCCAATATGGATGAGTGGAAAGATAAGAAAAGATAGGATAAGATGAGTCTATTCGTGGGTTATGCCCGAAGCCGCATAGGTCTTCAAGGAGAAGGAGATTTTATGTTGGTTACACATGGAGATAGGGCTTGTATTGCCTGAGATGAGAGACATGTGAGGAGGTAGAGGAGCAGATGGGGAGGAGAGCAACGATTTTTGGGGGGGGGGGGAGGGGGGGGAGGGGGTGGAGAGGAGGTCAAAGGGGGAGGGCCGGTGGATTGACGGGGATAAAGGGGGACGTCTAGGGTTTTAGGGCTCTCTCCAAATTTTCAAAGCTCTAATACCATGAAATTCATTAAAAAAAAACTTTTAATTTATTTATGTAAATAAAACATGAGAAGCCTTGATACATTTATAGGAGCAAGTCATGACATCCTCCTTTAGCCAGGCGGTGTGAGACTAAAGTGAGGTATACAATAATAGTTAACTGCATTAGTCATATAACAAGCCATACCCTCATACCCCCAATTGACCCCTTTACATATACATCCAACTTTTAACCAACATTTAACATCAAATAGCCAAACCAAATAACAGACCCATTGAGCCCTTACGTACACTTAAAGGCTAATTATTTATTCGTGTTGCAATCAAGGTTGACCCTAAGATCTCGGAAGAAAGGCTCGTGTGCCAGCATTTCTCAAGGATCAAGGAATTGACTTTGTTCAGACACAGGAAAATTTTGTATTTTGGTCAATCTGAAATTTGCTCTCAATTCATCTGTCTACTACTTGCTATATTATTTGCATAAATATAATAATTACATTTCTCTTATTCATGCTTCAGCAAAATCTCAGTTTGCTCATTTTGGATTGAGTTATTTGTATTTACCCCCCCAATTGCTAATCATATTTCTACTTCCCCCCCAATTGCTAATCAAATTAGTGTTACCCCCCAATCTTTGGATAAAGTGCAAATAAACCCTCCTTAGATTTCCGTTTTTGCATTTGAAGACCCCTTGTTTAGAAAAAAAAGATCCCACATTTTAATTTTTGCTCAGTTTGCACCCATGCCATTAACAGACGTTAAAATACGTCTAAAAATACGATTTTATCCCTCTTCCCACTCTCTTCCCCCTCTCTCTCTCGTGGTGGGAGTTTGTCAAGCGGGGCCGACCGAGGAGAGGGGAGGGTGGCCGGCCAGCGGAGGTAGGAGGGAACGGGTCGAGCTAGGGGTGAGCATTCGGTTATTTCGGTTCAAACCGAACCGGAAAACCGAATTGAACCGAACATCGAATAAGCAAAACCGAAACCGAACCGAATTGACCCATAATCGAATCAAATAGAACCGAATTAAATCGGTTCGATTTACGGTTTATTTGCAACTTTTTGTTAATATATATAGTACTTAAATATACATAAATTTATCTTTTATATATATATATATATAGTAACTAAATTTTCTTATTCTGTTTTTGATTTGGACCGAAACCGAAACCTAAGACCGAAACAGAATAAGAAAATTTAGTATTTTCAAAACCGAAACATAATAAGAACTTTTTTAAACCGAACCGAATCGAGATTCGGTTCGGTTCGATTTTCGGTCCAAACCGAATAATGCTCACCCTTAGGTCGAGCATGGCCGACCAGCGGAGGGGGGTCGGCCAGCGGAGGGAGGAGGGGGTTGGAAGGGCTGGCTAGCGGAGGGAGGTGGGGGACGGGTCGAGGGGGCCGGCTAGCAGAGGGAGGAGGGGCGGTCGAGGGGGGCCGAATAAGAAAAAATCGAACATAACCGAATAAGAGATTCGGTTCGGTTAAAAAAAGATTCGATTCGACTTCGGTTTTGAAAATACTAAATTTTTTTATTCGATTTCAGTTTCGATTTTGGGTTTCGGTTTCGGTCCAAAACCAAAAACCGAATAAGAAAATTTAGTTACTATATATATATATATATATATATAAATTTAGGTATATTTAAGTACTATATATATTAACAAAAAAGTACAAATAAATCGAATAAACAAAAATGGAACCAATTTAATTTGGTTCGGTTTGATTCGGTTATGGGCCAATTCGGTTCGATTTTGATTTTGCTTATTCGATTTTCGGTTCGTTTTGAACCGAATTAACCGAATGCTCAACCCTAGCTCGACATGTCCCCTCCTCCCTCCGCTGGCCGGCCACCTCCCCTCTCCTCTAGTCGGCCCCGCTTGACAAGCCTCCACCACCGGAGAGAGAGGGAGGAGAGAGTAGGGGGAGGGGTAAAATTGTATTTTTAGACGTATTTTAACGCCTGTTAATGACATGGGTGCAAACTGAACAAAAATTAAAATGTGGGGGTTTTTTTTAAACAAGGGGTCTTCAAATGCAAAAACGCAAATCTAAGGAGGGTTTATTTGCACTTTACCCAAAGATTGGGGGGTAACACTAATTAAAATAAAATTGGGGGGGAAGTAGAAATAGGATTAGCAATTGGGGGGGGGGGGGGGGGGGGGTGTAAATACAAATAACTCTTTTGGATTAGAGACAATAGGCTGCTCTGCAGTCTACTCCTGCTTCACAAGGTTAGCAAGAAGAACTTCTTATATCATACGCAAGAATTAAACTTTATGGGGACTCACCAAGGAAATGGTCATACTTAAGGGAACAAGTGATTTACATAATAACATAGCTGCTTTCCTTTCAAGGTATTATTATTGAACAAAAATCTACACTATTTGAAGGGGTTAGTAGGTTAAGTAAAATATGTACAGAACTTCTTAGATGATTTAGCTACTGTTATTTGGTACACTCATTCTTAACAATAATAATCTCTCATTTCTCAATGAATGATCACATTAGGCAAATACTTATTCTCATAACCCAAGAAAGTTGACATAACCACTGTCTTCCCTTCGAATAGGGTTAAATGTAACATATACCATGAGATATATACCAAAATTATATTGAAATATCAAATGCCACACTCTTAACATACTAAAACCTCATAGAAACTAAGGCAAAGTAACAAAAAAAGAAAAAGACATACCATACTGGGAGCTTCTTGACCACAGTCATAGGGATCTGCTTCTATGAATGTGACGGTTTATAAAAGAAAGCAATCTGCATCCACGTTTACTCTTTGTTTGACGAATTTTTTTCTGTTCATTATGTCCATTGTCACAATGTACTAAAAAATATCCAGTTCTTTCTAGCAATTGTATTCATTATATAGCTGAAGTCGTATGTATCTTTGGCATTTTTGTACGTTGACATTTCCACCATGTTCAGACTGGAGAGAAACCATATTATTGATCAAAATCATCCAAACATTCGGGCCTAACTGCTAAATTCTGACACCCCGATGCAGGGGAACCTCAACTCAAACCACAATGACTTTTCATATAGCAAGGATCAACTCAATCATCATTCTTGACTCAGTCTGTGATCATCGATTCAACTAGTTCAACTCATCAGCGGAAAGTTTATCCAAGAATTATCATCCTGTCTTTGTATGCCTAAGGTTTTACCTTAATCATAAATCATTCAAGAACTAGTGGAAGCCACCAATGGGAACTCCTCTCTTCATTGTTCAATCCTATTTCCAATTCTAGATGATCATGGTGGGGAAAGCGAGAAGTAGGACGATAGCCTTCGTCCTTCATGTTCTTTATTAGTCTTTTCAACTCTGCATATGTATCCTCGATCTCTGGATGCAGCTGTTCGCCAGCAACAAACACATGAACTCTGCTCTGAAGTTCAACCCAACTGCACCCTGGTTCCTTATCCACACCTCGTAACCTCATCAGTCTTCTCACTCGTTCCACATCATCCCACCTTCTCCAAGCAGCGTATATATTAGACAACAAAATGTAAGCTGAAGAATCCTGGGAGCATAACTCCATTAGTCTCTCTCCGGCATATGCTCCTATACCATAATTTTGAGTGCCACGACAGGCTCCTAAAACAATGCTCCACAAGCACGTCCCATGATCTATGGGAACTGATTCGACCAAGTCCTTAGCTTCCTCCAACAACCCTGCACGGCTTAGGATATCAACCATGCAAGCATAGTGCTCTATCCCTGGAACTATACTATGATCACTGTACATCGACTTGAAATAACCCCAACCCCTCTCCACGAGGCCCATGTGACTACAAGTAACCAAAAGGTTGATGAATGTGACATGGTCTGGCTCTGTACCCACCGATTTCATCTCCTCGTAAAGACTGATAGCATCCATTCCACGTCCATTATGAGAGAACCCCGAAATAATCGAGTTCCATGCGACCACATCCCTCTCCGGCATACGCCTGAATACAAGATTGCAGTCTTCAAGGTTCCCGCATTTTGCATACATAGTAGACAGAGCACTTCCAAGGGGTATGCCTAATGAAAACCCATACTTAATAGCATGGGCATGGATCTGCTTCCCTTGTTCCAAAGCTGCAAGGCTTGAGCAGGCTCGAAGAACGGCTGTTATGGTTAGGCTATTAGGTAAGGTGGTCTCAGTTTGCATCTTTCCATACAATGCTAGCGCTTCTTCCTGCTCTCCATTCTTTGCGTACCCTCCTATCATTGTGGTCCACAACACCGTGTCTGCCTCCTTGTGCACATCTTTCAACTGATCAAACCCTTTTCTAGCATCGTCAATGTTACCACATTTGGCATACATATCAACCAGCGCGCTCTTAACATACACTTGAAGCTCAAACCCCAATTTCACCAAGTAAGCATGGGCTTGTTTTCCTTCTACCAGTGCCGTCCGGTCGCTACACGCATTCAGAACCCCCACCAACGTGAACTCATTAGGACGGATCCCTTCCGACTGCATGTTCGAGAACAACAGCAACGCCCTTCCTGAATCGCCGTTCTGCGCACACCCAGTAACCATCGCAGACCACGTGACCGAGTTCTTATCCCCGGAGCAGGCGAACATCAAAGCCGCATCGTCCAAGCGCTCGCACTTGGAGTAGAAAGTAACAAGAGAGTTGTCTACCGACACGAACGAACTCAGCCCGTTCCTGACCACGAAACAGTGAACCTGCCGACCCATATCGAGGAACAAAGGAAGGCTCAGGGCGCTGAGAACGCCCGTGATCACAAACTCGTTCGGAGCGCATTCACCTTCCTCCCCCACCATCAGCTTGAACAGCGCAAAGGCAGAGGCTCCGTGCCTGCCACACGCGTATCCCGAAATCATCGCGGCCCAAGTGACCGGATTTCTTTCGGGCATCGTGTCGAACAGGGTGCGGGCGTGTGAGAGAAGGCCGAGCTTGGAGTACATGCTGAGAAGAGAGGTGCCCGCGAAGACGTCTCCGCACTCTCCGGTCTTCAGCGCGACGCAGTGGGCCTGCATCCCGAGAGAAGGAGCGGGGGACGCCGCGGCGGAGGAGAAGACGCCGGCGTAGGTGTAGGCATTGGGAAGGATTTCCGGCGACCCGGCCCTCAGCATTCTCCGGAAGAGGGCGAGGGATTCTTCCGGGAAGCCGTGCTGGGAGTAGGAGTTGATGAGGGAGTTGTAGGAGACGACGTCCCTGTCGTCGGCCATGTCCTCGAACGCGGCGGAGGCTTCGGAGAAGCGGAGGCACTTGGCGTACATGTTGACGACGCTGTTGCTGAGGAAGAGGTCCCGCCAGGTGCCGAGCTTCGTGAGGTGGCCGTGGATGCATCCGCCGGCGCCGAGGTTGGCGGTCTCGGCGCAGCGGAGGAGGAGATGGAACAGGGATTTTGTAGGGCGTGACATCCCCTCTCCTCTCGTTTCCTTTCTTTTCATATTTCATGTCTTGTTTAATGCTAAAAGTGGATTGATTTCCTCCTCCTTCTTTTTTAATCTATAAATTGATCATTTGTTTGTTTCCTAATTTTTCGTCAATATTCAAGCTATTACATAAAGGGTGCGGCTATACTCACCGAATAATTTTCTAAGCGCATCACATATAACTTAAGTTGAAAATTAGATTAACGTTAAAAGACTCAAATATCCATATGACCTTCCTATCACACCCCCACCATCCTCCATTCCTCCTTCTTCTTCTTTCTTTCATTTTCATATTCTTCTCCAACCCAACCCCAAAATTCTAGAAAAATTCTACTTTGAAATTGTGAAGAAGGTATCATGGAGGAAGGAAGTCCACTTCAAAGACACATTCCTTCTTTCTCGGTTTGAAGCACTGTATGTGAATTGTTGAATCCCAAAAAAAAATTTCGCGATAAGCACGATCAATACAGGTCGAACGGAACACTGTCTGCTCGACCTGTGTCGACCGAACATATATAGGACAGTTCGACCTGTAATGGTCGAACAATAGAGCTTTGTCCGACTAGTTGTGGTCAAACATTGTGTTTTTTTCATTTAACTTTTTGTTTGACCAACTTTGGTCGAACGTTAGCAAAGAAGTTCAACAAACCAAGCTCGAACAGAACCGTGAAAACCCAAAAAAAATTCGAAATTTATTTCGTTTTCACACGATTGAAGGGATTCGAAAAACCCTAGCAGTGTTCCTAAGCGAAAAATCCTAGCAGTAATCTTGGGATTGGTGTTGGGAGCAGAGGGGATCAGAGAGGAGAGAGGACCGGTCGGTTGGAGAGAGGAGAGTAGAGAGGTTAGAATGATTTGGGATTTGCTTAGGAATGATAGATAAGTTTTAGGTTAGAATAGAAAATGATATTTTGGTCATTTGATGGGGTGTACTTAACATTTATGCTAATTTTAATCAATTAAAATATGAAGTACTTAGTACTTGGAATATACTAAGTAAGTCGTGGGGTGCGTATAGCCGCACTCTTACATAAAAATCCATCAAGTTTTTATGTTTACCATTCCGCCGTTACCAAATGTTATTTAAAAAACACCATCTTAAAGGTTTTTTCTAATTTGTTTATCCGTGTTGCAATCGAGGTTCGTGTCAGCATTTCTCGAGGATCAGGGAATTGACTTACATAGATTTCTTTCCTCTTTTGGTCAATCTGAAAGTTGCTTTCAAATCATCTGTTTACTACTTGCTAGATTTTTTGCATAAAGATAATAAGTATCATTTCTCTTATTCGTGCTACGAAGCTAATACTGCGGTCAAATTTCAGGACAAATCGAGCTACGAAACTGAAAAAACTGGATTGGATACTGCCATGGTCCTATCCACTTGGTATACCATCGTTATAATGCATGTTATGTCAGAACTCATAAATGAGTCTGCCAATTGCTTCATGTGCTGCTAAACGACTGTGAATCCTTTGATTCTTGGCCCAATAAATCTCTATAGGATATGTTCGGACCTTAGACCATCTCCAATGGTGATTTCTAAAATTGAGATCTTATCCTACTAGCATTGTACTTTAAGAAATTTTTTATCCTAATTAGAAGAGTTTCTACATAGAAATTATAGACATACAAAAATGTTCTCCAATGGTTCTCCATTTCTATTTTATGTGTCACATAGTAAAAAAGATCAATTTAATGGTATAGGGCTCAATAATAATTGTCATGAGAGATAGGAGAATTTTTGTGAGAGTTTCTACACGTAGAAAACATCATAGAAAGTTTCTATCCCGCATCATTGCCACCTAGGATAGAAATGGTGATAGAAATTACCATTGGGAGAAATTTTTTCTAAAATGAATTTCTTCCATAGAAATAGGAAAGATAGAAACCCCCCATTGGAGATGGTCTTACGTGCCTACCATATGTGGGGACCACAAATCGAACACGTCCATGCATATCAAAATGAGTTTCCGACATAGAAAATACACAAACACGAAACCTATGATATCGCGATCATTCCTCGATCAAACCACATGCTACCAAGCCATACTACTTACCTCGAAAGAGTACAAACCACCTACATGTGAAGGAGATCATTCCAAAACAAAAACAACTAAAACCCAAGGTCGAAGTCATGAAAACGATATCGAAACATATATATACATGCAATAAAAAACAAATGAGTCGTAACCGAGAACAATGTGTACTTGCCTACGAGTAGACGATATGGATGAATGATCCCTAGCATGCTATGACAGTATGTCCACCTCCGAATCGACTTAGAATCACAAACCCCGCTCCTACGATCTCTCTATAGCCCATAAAATTAATCATGGCCGTTGGATCAAAATCTAATGGTTGTGATCATACAGAAACTGCCATGATGCTGCTAGTTTTCCAACGAGCGATATACCTACACAGTATATTGTTTGGTCAGAAAATTTAGGGCGTTGCACTAGTTCTAGGTACCTTTTCTATCCATGGGTTCTAGTACTAGTCCATGGCAATGTCATTAGTCTCTACAAGTCTCGGATAGGCTCGCAGTCTGCTAAATGCTCTAGAAAATATAGGAACTCATAAATGGTTGCACTTGCCATTAATACATTTTACAATTACGAGTATCCCACAGGACAACCCGTGAGATTCTCGATGCACGAGTTACGAACCCACGAAAACTGAACATCTCTAGGAAACACGTCTAGCTCTGCTATCTTGGCAGTAGGGCTGCAAATGAGCCAAGCCGTTCGCAAGCTGCTCGAAGCTCGGCTCGATAAAAGCTCGTTTGAGCTCGGCTCGTTTAGTAAACAAGTTGAGCTCAAGCTTTATTTTCGAGCTCGTTTAATAAATGAGCCAAGCTCAAGCTTAGAAGTACTAGGCTCGTTTGAGCTCGCATGCTGGCTCGTTTATGAGCTTGCGAGCTAGCTCGTTTAGAAGCTCGTTTAGGAGCACATTTAGGAGCTTGTTTAGAAGCTCGTTTGTTCTTTGTTGAATTCTAATTTTATATATGTTTGCATAACAATATGGTTGTTTGCATTATATCCTTAATAATTGATATTAAGGAACTTTTTTAATTAAATTTTTATAAATAAATTGTTACTATTACAGGTACTTGAATCCAAATCGAACTAGCTTGAAATCGAGCTCGTTAATTAGCTTGAAATCAAGCTTAATGAGCTTGAAAAAAAGTTGAATGAGCTTGAAATCAAGCTTAACGAGCTTAATTTTGAGCTTGTTTATCAAGCTTGAATCAAGCATGAATCAAGCTTGCTTATCAAGCCAAGCTTGAGCTCAAACCAAGCCAAGCTCAAGCTTAATATAAGCAAGCTCGAGCCAAGCTCAAGCTCTAAAATAAAAAACTTATCAAGCTCGAGCTCGAGCTCGATTAATTCTAGTCAAGCCAAGCTCAAGCTTACGAAAGCTTGGCTCGGCTTGGTTCGTTTGCAGCCCTACTTGGCACGATACCAATGATCAAGGGATAATTCATCATCCTTTATCACGACACCGAATCATGAATACCGAAAATCTGTACGCTAGAATACGAATTCCAGTAAATCTCATACGATAAAATAGTTGTGTGTATCCGTATAAATACCGATTACAACGAGGCGCGTCTCAAAAAAAAATGCAAAACTTGGAAATCCAAACATGAAGGAACACCACCAATCTCGCTGGCTAACAAGTGTGTTTTGGTCGAGTGAGAATCTTAATTAAAAAAAAACACTTTTTGTCGGGACGCTATTGCATTTGCATGAGGTTCTACATAAATCATCTATAAATCGTTGGCCTTTACTTTGTCATATAGCCAATTAAGTACCGTTGCATTATGCTAACGCTGTGTTTGGAAACCTATAGGGGAGGGAGAGAAAAATTTGAGGAAAAAGAAAATGGAGGAGAGTAAAATGAAGGTAAAATTAATTTTTTCTTCACTTGTTTGGATAAACAAAAAGTAGGGAAAGAAAATTTTTAAAAATAATATTTTATTTATTATGGAAAAATATATTATTACCATTTAGTCCTTGATTTTTTCAAATCATAATTAATAACTACTTTATTGAAGGGTAGTTGGATAATTTATTTCACAATCCTCTCATCTCTTTCCATTTTTCTTCCACTTTTGGGAGGAAAATTTTTGAATGGGACCCACATTAATTTTTCTCCCACATTCCTCTCCCTCAATTTCCCTCCCTCTTCCCAAACACCACTACTTTTAATTTTCCTTCCATTTTTCCCTCAAAATTTTCCTTCCCCCCATTTTCCTCTCTTCCCAAACAATACCTAAGTGGATACTGGAAAGGGTAATGAGAATCGATTGTAAACGATTCACTCGGATATAGTCACTCGGATATATGCTAAGTGGATACTGGAAAGGGAATTTTTTTTTTTCTGTATTTCGATTTCAGTTCGGTTTTGAATTTCGATTTCGTTCAAATCCAAAAAAAAAATATGTAACTACTCTCAATTCTATACATATTTTATGATTAAAAATGTGTATACTTTTGTGTATATTTTGAAAGTAGTAATTTTATGTATCTTTTTTGAAGTTCAACTTTGATAATTTAACAGCTAGTCCCAATTTTGGATACAACTTTGAAATACAACATTTGTATGTATAGAAATTATTAAAATAATTTAACCACAAGTCCAAATTTGGGCACAAATTATTAAGGGTCTGCTTGGCAATTGTAGGGGTAACGGTTATGCCGTTATGTGATATTTTTAGAGTACCGGTTATGAGCGGTTATAAGGTGTCACGCCCCGACCCGGAATCATCCGAATCATCGTCCTCGCTGGGGCGTGATGCCGCACGAGCCTGGAGTTGCGCTCGTGCAAGGCAAGATGACAAGTTCTCAAATGGTTATCTTTTGAGTTGATATTCACAACGAACGGAAAACAGAGTATACGAAACAAATCTCTTTATTGATATTCGAAATCAGATTACAAAGGCTTTCGATAGCCCAACGGAATTTGCCAGATTGGCTACAACACCCAAGTTCTCTCTTGCCCACAAAGGATTTCGCCATTCCATACATCATGCCTTCTATATCTCGGCCGCATCAATCCTGTCGCATATCCGAGCGTCAATGCGATCGCACGCTTCAATACGCTTCGGCATTCCAAGCCTCAACGCGTTCAAGCGAAGCTCCGCCGCGAGCAGACCAATCCCTGAACCTGCTAGCAAACTAGTGAGGGATTAGTAGTTTCGTCCTCGCTATACTGATCAAAAACCCACTTAACAAACCGACATTTAGTATTGTATTGATTCATGCAAACATACAATTTAGTTCTCTTTCTATGTTCTCCTTAGGATGAGTTCATGGCATATTCGAAGACTGTAAAGCATGGCAAGCATGTTATTCAATTCGCATAAGTAAACAGGCAAGCAATTTCGTGTTTGATTCGTGGCACAACATAGCAATATCGACGCACTAGCCCTTGCACCGACGCAAGGTGAATACGCCTATCCGTTTTCCCTGTCATGTTATAAGTGCTCGCTATTCAGGATCCGTCCATGCAGGATATGTGCATACCTTGCACTTCCAAACCCGTCGCCCTTAACTATATGAAGGTCACTAGCTTTTCGGGATAGAATGGACTTATATTTATCGAAATCGAAACATAAGACGATGTTAACTCTGTGCGGTTGCTAACCAACATCAGAGGCCATCGAAATAATCGCAGCAAGTGGCTTATCACATTCACCAGAAGGTCGCTACCCTTCTAAATGAAGTGCACCAACAATACCGAAAACGAATCCCTCCTAGGCCGAACGGTCCCAGCGCCCTGGCGCGCCGCGTTCGAGGGAATACCCATGCACGGGCTTTTATATCTTTAAGTCCATTTGACCATGCAACGCATCGTATCTTTCATACAACCAAACAAGTTCGCTTATCTCTATTTCAATTGGCACAACGCCCGAATGTTCTCATCGAACGCCCGAAGGCCCCGAACATTTCGAAGGGTACCATGCCGCATTATCGTCTCGTATTTCTTTCGTTAACTTTCTATGTTCTTACGTTTCATACTTTGTTTCAATGTTTCAATGGCATCATGCCTCAACTCAATGCTCGTCAACCGAACGACCCGAAGGTCCCGAACACCTTTCGAGGCATTATGTCATATCCGACAGTTCCGCCACATTCATGCCACAACTGTATTCTTTCGCAACGAAGCCACCTTTTATTATCTCGTGCACGTAGGCACGTTTCGACATATTTATCATCTATCCTTCGCGTCGTGCACTTGCTACACGCGTCGAAGCCGTATTTCTATGCTTTAGTATTCAATGTCCGTGGCTTGCGCGCTAGGGCGCTCGCCTATTGTCTTTCGATGTTCCAGCCGTTCTAACTCATGCGCTGTAGTGCCCCGTCCCTACATCGTGCCCCATACTTGTCCACGGGATGCGCGAGAAAGGAACACTGTCGCTATCGATTCGGTCGGGACCGATAGGTCGGGATCGGCCGAGTCGATCGAACGGGAATGGTTGAATTAAGATCCATTCCTCGTTATGGAATGTCTTCTTCGGAACCAAGTCCCATATTCAGCGGGTTGCGCCTCGAGGATTGGCTCTGCGGCTGAGTCGGGAGAGACCTCCCGTTGCTCTGCTTTTCACGCCGCTTGCGTTGGTTTTGGCTTTGTTTTCTGAATGCGCTTTCGTGAATGTTTTCGATGATTTTCATGGCTTGCATTTCGAACTCGCATTTTCTATCGAACTCCTTGAATAATGCAGTGTTCTAATCGGTTGCTTGTGCGATTTCAGGTAATCGCATAGGCGACGTCTAGCGCGACCAACAAGTCCCCTCGCCGAAGTAAACTCAAGGTGAGTGGCTGACCCTTCTCTTCTCGACCCCCTTCTTATGTAAATCGATAGTGTTGTAGCGGAAGAAAGAATGGATACAAGGGCACGAGCACGGTAAAATGATTAAGTTTCAAAGAGAACGAAGGCTATACCTTAATAACTGAATAATGTCTTAACTCGGTCATTGGACAACTTGTCGACAAGGAGAAAGTTTCCTCGAGTGATAACCCGGGGCCACGGGACCGACTCGGCCTAGGAGGAAGCACGGTATAGCTGTACTGGATGATAGCACGGGTTAGGCGGGGACTTTCAGCGGGGCTCGCTACTTATGTTGAAAGGGCCCTGACTAACAAAGCTATAAGTCCAGGATGGCTTGTGGTGTCAGTGACCAATCACACGAAATATTGCTTTTGGTGTGAAAATGATAACAATTGACAGGGAAGAACATGGTAAGTATTCATGAGGCGCGGCGCAGCCCGCCGGGGGTAAGTTCCAATGTAAATTACGTTATGCTTGTCAATGCTCGCTTGAAATTTATTAGGATGGTTAGAAACATTCATAAACTAAAGTCATATAAACTCATTCAACCAAATGAGAGCTTGGAACTTAACTTGCCACGCACTAGTACAAAGTGTAATGTACTGATCCTCGCTCTCCACGCAGGTACCCCGAACCACGAAGGGCGTGCCACCTAAAAATCTCAAGACGGCGTGGACACTTTTGAAACCTCGTCCGTATAAAGGCTTGTTTTCTGGATTCCTTTTGAAGAAGACCCGCACTCAGTCCAAGAAGATGGCGGCTCGACTCGCCTCGATAGCAGGTGGAAAGATGTTATATTTTGCTTGTAAAAAGGGGATGTAATGTATGGAACGACTATCTCATCGACGTTCATTTTATAAGTCGAGTCATGTTGTAGCCCGCGCGGCAATGATTGTAAAGGAGTCTATGTAAAGTTTTATTATCATCAATGAAAAAGTCTATTTCTATTTCAAATGTGTCATTCAATTTCTCTGCGTACTCTAACTTGATGTTGTGTTTCGGATAACCTTATGACTATGCCTTGTGCGATCGCAACTTAGGTTCGCACGGCATCACGCCCGGGGGACGACTATCGATTCTACGGAAATCGGGGCGTGACATAATGGTATCAGAGCACGGCTTTACATCCTTTGGCCTCACGTCTAGAGTTCCAAACCTTTGACCTCGCATCGATGAGATAAGTTGTTCCATACAATGAGTCCATAATAATTTGTGACTGA
The DNA here is from genome assembly GCA_029216955.1 of Iris pallida. Taxonomy (NCBI): domain Eukaryota; kingdom Viridiplantae; phylum Streptophyta; class Magnoliopsida; order Asparagales; family Iridaceae; genus Iris; species Iris pallida. The sequence continues at coordinate 24,643,773 of JANAVB010005599.1, read as the reverse complement.
TGCGTTTGCCTTCGTATCGCAGAAGTGACGGAACCTACGGCCGAGCAAGAACCGAGCGCCTCAAGCGGCTCTAGTAGTTCGCATCGTCCGTAGGCCGGACCTTCTAACGATACAATCGAAAGGATGCTGCGCATGATGGAGGTGCAGCGAAACCAGTCCGAGAATCGGCATCAACAGGTAGAGGAACGACAGGCCCAGTTCGAAGCTCGCTTCGAAGCTCGCTTTGATGCACATGCCAAACTTCAGCAAAAGCAGCTAGATATCCTGCAGCAGATCGTCCAGACAATGGCGGCCAACGAAAATTCTACGACTGCGCCTACCGTCACCACACCTACTGCCACCGGGCCGACGACCCAACCCATTGAAGTCGACACGGTGGAGCCCGAGCGTCAACCAGCGACACTGAAAAAGTACAACTTTGAAGTGTCAGAATTCAAGAAGGCGTGCCGCACTTCCTTCAGCGGTACCGAAGGCCCTTCCATGGCGATAGACTGGTTGGAGGAACTGGAAGATCACTTTGAGCTTCTTGGCATTGAAGAATCTAAGTCGCCTGCGCACAACTTCAACTACGGTTGAACGCGCACGACTGGTGGGGTATACACAAGCGAGCGATCCGACCGGACAACACCACCGCGCCGATCTCTTGGGCCACGTTCCGCAAAGCTTTCGAAGTCCAGAACCTTCCGTCAGCCGTTCTTCAAGCGAAGGAGAATGAATTCATGCAGTTGAAGCAAGGGAGCAGGACAGTGGAACAGTACGCCGCAGAATTTAACAAGTTGTCTAAGTTTGCTGGCCAGTTTCTGCCTACTGAAGAGTGCCATGTGCGACGGTTCGAAGTAGGTCTGCGACACTCTATCGGTACGCATGTCGGGGTCCCGGAGTACAAGACCATGGGCGAGGCTCTAAACCACGCTCTTCGTCTTGAGAGTCTGCATCCTTCCGGTGCTGCCGACGTTGTGCGTCACTCAAATCACAAACGTCCTAGCTATACGGGAGACAACAACTTCGCATCGAAGCGTCCAAACAACGGCGGCTATAAAGGACAGAACCCATCTTCTCCCTGCGCCAAGTGCAACCACTACGGGCATACTGAAAGGGACTGTGCTGTCTTAGATGGAGGATGCTTCTTTTGCGGAAAAAGGGGGCACCAAATGGCAGATTGCTGGGCTCGGAGACAAAATTACAATGCACCACCACGACAACACCGTCAAGAGAATCGAGGACAGGCGCCTCGACCTCCTCAGCCCACTCAACCCGACAACCAAGCCCGACGCCCAAATGCACAGGGGCGTGTCTTTACCATGACTCGAGACGAGGCGTATACTTCCGACACTGTTGTGACAGGTATATTAAATTTCAATAATGTACCTGCTCATGTGTTATTTGATTCAGGCGCCTCGCATACTTTCATATCGGTGGATTTCGCCGCCGAGCACAATTTTCCTGTAATATCGTTAGATCTCGACCTTAGCGTAAGCACACCTTCGGGTGCACCAATTCTCACAAACTTAGCTTGCGCTGGCGGGATTATCTGTATCGGCGGTCAAAAGATCGGTCTTGATGCGATAGTTCTAGATATGAAGGACTTCGACATCATACTGGGCATGGATTGGCTCGGTCCGTGCAACGCAACCATAGACTGTGCTGAAAAGAAGGTCACATTCCGTATACCTGGAGTGCCTGAATTCAGCTACTTGTGTGGTGAGGCGTCGCCAACCTGCATGGTGATCTCCATAATATCTGCTCGACGGATGCTGCATTCCGGGTGCGAAGGCTATCTAGCTTCCGTTCGAGACATACGACAGGATGGTGCAAACGCGGGAGAGACCGACGTTGTGGCAGAATTCCCAGACGTGTTCCCGGACGAGCTACCTGGCATGCCGCCCGATCGAGAAATAGAGTTCACCATCGACACATTCCCCGACACCCGGCCGATCTCGAAGGCTCCGTACAGAATGGCCCCTGCAGAATTGAAAGAATTGAAAGCATAACTTCAGGAATTGCTCGACAGAGGGTTCATCCGTCCGAGTGTCTCGTCGTGGGGTGCGCCCGTGCTGTTCGTGAAGAAAAAGGATGGATCGATGCGGCTCTGCATCGACTATCGGGAATTGAACAAAGCCACCGTCCGAAACAAATACCCCCTGCCCCGCATCGACGACTTGTTCGACCAGCTCCAGGGTGCAACGGTGTTTTCGAAGATTGATCTACGATCGGGTTATCACCAACTCAAAGTCAAGCCAGATGACGTGCCGAAGTCTGCCTTCCGCACTCGTTATAGCCACTACGAGTTCTTGGTAATGCCGTTCGGTCTGACAAACGCCCCTGCCGTCTTCATGGATCTAATGAATCGGGTGTTCCGTCCGTTCGTTGACAAGTTCGTAGTGGTGTTCATCGACGACATTCTCATCTACTCGAAGGATCGAGCGCAACATGCAGAGCATCTGCGGACGGTACTCCAAACCCTTCGAGAGAATCAGTTGTATGCGAAGATGAGCAAGTGCGAGTTCTGGCTGGACAGTGTCTCATTCCTTGGGCACATCATCTCCGCCACGGGCATCGCAGTCGATCCGAAGAAAGTCGAGGCAGTCGCTGATTGGAAACGGCCCGCATCAGTTAGCAAAATTCGAAGCTTCCTAGGCTTGGCGGGATACTACCGACGCTTCGTGAAGGACTTCGCGAAGATTGCATCGCCGTTGACTCGCCTCACCCAGAAAGGAGTCGCATTCAAGTGGTCAGACGATTGTGAAGCTTCCTTCCAGGAGCTCAAACAACGGCTCGTTTCGGCCCCGATACTTGCTCTTCCTGAAGGGACAGAGGGATTTTAAATCTTCAACGATGCTTCTGGCCAGGGCTTGGGGTGTATGCTCATGCAGCGGGATAAGGTGATATCTTTTGCTTCCCGGCAGTTGAAGCCGCACGAGAAGAACTACCCCACGCATGACCTAGAATTGGCGGCGATTGTGTTTGCGTTGAAGCTGTGGCGTCACTATCTCTATGGCATGGCGTGCAGGATTTATACGGACCACAAAAGCCTCAAGTATCTCTTCACCCAGAAAGAATTGAATTTACGGCAGAGGCGATGGCTTGAGCTGATCAAAGACTATGACTTATCAATCGACTACACGCCGGGCAAAGGAAATGTGGTAGCGGATGCGCTGAGCCGGAAGTACTTAGCTTCGTTATGCATCAACGATCGGCTGCTGCGTGACTTGGAAGGAATGGGCATCGAACTCCGAGTTCGTTTCAGAGACGTGAAACTAGCGCAACTGCGGGTGGAACCGAGCCTACTGGAGAGGATCAAGTCTGCACAGAAGGACGACCCCTACCTGGAGAAGATGCGGAAGCTGATATCGACAGGGAAAGCGTCTGACTTTGCAGAGGACGAGTCGGGAGTGTTGCGCGTGAAGGGACGGCTATGCGTACCGGACGACGTAGAACTTAGAAAGGAGATAATGACGGAGGCGCACTATGCAAAATATTCCTTGCATCCTGGCAGCACCAAGATGTATAAGGACCTCCACGTTGTCTTTTGGTGGCACGGCATGAAGAGGGACGTAGCGCTCTTTGTGTCAAAATGTATGGCCTATCAGCAAGTCAAAGCCGAGCACCAGCGACCGGGCGGGGAGATGCAAAACCTCGCCATTCCAGAGTGGAAATGGGATCACATCACTATGGACTTCGTTGTTGGCTTGCCGAGGACGCCGCGGGGAAACGACGCCGTCTGGGTCATCGTCGATCGACTAACCAAGTCAGCGCACTTTATCGCCATCAAAGTTACTTGGAGCGTCGACCGCCTTGCTCAGATATATCTTGATGAAATAGTTCGGCTGCACGGGGTCCCAGTTTCTATCATCTCGGATCGGGATGGACGGTTCGTAGCGCGCTTCTGGAGTAGTCTACATTCAGCACTGGGGACCAAGTTGAAGTTCAGCTCAGCTTATCATCCTCAGACTGACGGCCAAACAGAGCGGGTGAACCAAATTCTCGAAGACACGTTGCGACTCTGTGCGATCGACTTGAAGTCAAGTTGGGACGTCCATCTACCGCTGACCGAGTTTGCATACAACAACAGCTATCAGTCCAGCATCCAAATGGCGCCGTATGAAGCTTTGTACGGCCGAAAGTGTAGATCGCCCATTTGCTGGGATGAAGTCGGGGAACGACGGATACTTGGTCCGGAGCTGGTGGAGCAGACTGTGCAGAAGGTCAAGTTGATACGAGAAAGATTGAAGATAGCACAAAGCCGGCAGAAAAGCTATGCCGACACGCACCGACGCCCCCTCGAGTTCTCGGAAGGCGACCATGTATTCCTGAAGGTGATGCCTATGCGTGGAGTATCCCGGTTCGGTGCGAAAGGAAAGTTGAGCCCAAGATTTGTTGGCCCGTTCGAAATATTGAAGCGAGTCGCCCCGGTAGCTTACCAAATCGCCTTGTCGCCTGCATTGTCAGAGGTACATGACGTCTTCCACGTCTCGCAATTGCAGAAGTACGTGCACGATCCGGGGCATGTAGTAGATTTAGGTAAGTTGGACCTGAAGGCGGACTTATCATATGTCGAAGAGCCGGTGCAAATCTTGGAGCGCAAGGATAAACTTCTCCGCAACCGTGCTATTCCTCTAGTCCGCGTCCTCTGGAGAAACCATTCCATCGAGGAGTCGACGTGGGAGCTTGAGTCAGAAATGAAGGAGAAGTTCCCTTCATTGTTCTTGTAGAGGTAGGTTCTATTTTAAGTTTCGAGGACAAAACTTTTTCTTAGTTGGTTATGGTGTAGTGCCCCGTCCCTACATCGTGCCCCATACTTGTCTACGGGGTGCGCGAGAAAGGAACACTGTCGCTATCGATTCGATCGGGACCGATAGGTCGGGATCGACCGAGTCGATCGAACGGGAATGGTTGAATTAAGATCCATTCCTCGTTATGGAATGTCTTCTTCGGAACCAAGTCCCATATTCAGCGGGTTGCTCCTCGAGGACTGGCTCTGCGGCTGAGTCGGGAGAGACCTCCCGTTGCTCTGCTTTTCACGCCGCTTGCGTTGGTTTTGGCTTTGTTTTCTGAATGCGCTTTCGTGAATGTTTTCGATGATTTTCATGGCTTGCATTTCGAACTCGCATTTTCTATCGAACTCCTTGAATAATGCAGTGTTCTAATCGGTTGCTTGTGCGATTTCAGGTAATCGCGTAGGCGACGTCTAGCGCGACCAACAAGTCCCCTCGCCGAAGTAAACTCAAGGTGAGTGGCTGACCCTTCTCTTCTCGACCCCCTTCTTATGTAAATCGATAGTGTTGTAGTGGAAGAAAGAATGGATACAAGGGCATGAGCACGGTAAAATGATTAAGTTTCAAAGAGAACGAAGGCTATACCTTAATAACTGAATAATGTCTTAACTCGGTCATTGGACAACTTGTCGACAAGGAGAAAGTTTTCTCGAGCGATAACCCGGGGCCACGGGACCGACTCGGCCTAGGAGGAAGCACGGTATAGCTGTGCTGGATGATAGCACGGGTTAGGCGGGGACTTTCAGCGGGGCTTGCTACTTGCGTTGAAAGGGCCCCGACTAACAAAGCTATAAGTCCAGGATGGCTTGTGGTGTCAGTGACCAATCACACGAAATATTGCTTTTGGTGTGAAAATGATAACAATTGACAGGGAAGAACATGGTAAGTATTCATGAGGTGAGGCGCGGCGCGGCCCGCCGGGGGTAAGTTCCAATGTAAATTATGTTATGCTTGTCAATGCTCGCTTGAAATTCATTAGGATGGTTAGAAACATTCATAAACTAAAGTCATATAAACTCATTCAACCAAATGAGAGCTTGGAACTTAACTTGCCACGCACCAGTACAAAGTGTAATGTACTGATCCTCGCTCTCCATGCAGGTACCCCGAACCACGAAGGGCGTGCCACCTAAAAATTTTAAGGCGACGTGGACACTTTTGAAGCCTCGTCCGTGTAAAGGCTTGTTTTCTGGATTCCTTTTGAAGAAGACCAACACTCAGTCCAAAAGAAGATGGCGGCTCGACTCGCCTCGATAGCAGGTGGAAAGATGTTATATTTTGCTTGTAAAAAGGGGATGTAATGTATGGAACGACTATCTCATCGGCGTTCATTTTGTAAGTCGAGTCATGTTGTAGCCCGCGCGGCAATGATTGTAAAGGAGTCTATGTAAAGTTTTATTATCATCAATGAAAAAGTCTATTTCTATTTCAAATGTGTCATTCAATTTCTCTGCGTACTCTAACTTGATGTTGTGTTTCGGATAACCTTATGACTATGCCTTGTGCGATCGCAACTTAGGTTCGTACGGCATCACGCCCGGGGGACGACTATCGATTCTACGGAAATCGGGGCGTGACATGCGCGAAGGCACGGTATGGTTCGTGCACTAAGGCACTCGCCGAGTACAGTTATCATGTTGTTCTTACGGCTTGCGCACCGAGGCGCTCGCCTTTGCGATATCCAATGTTCTATAGCGACTCGTACGTCTGCCGTACGATTTATTTCAATTGTTCTATCTAGTGTTCGACACGCACTACGTTTATCTCTCTATCGAGCCACGCCCGTGGCGTTGATAGGTTAACTCAGCACTCAATGATATGTATTTTACTTAAGCATGACGGAGTATGAAAGAGAGTTAATGTTCCCCCACCTTGAGTCGATCCGCCGTTGTCGTTTTGCCGAGCCGATGCGGCTCGATTTCATAACTTCGTTGCACGGCCACTCTCCTGACTTAGCCATTCGAGCACTTCGTGCTTATTGAATTATACGTCCGATTTGGACTAACCGTGCCACCGCCTCAGTCCGTCGCAAGGCGACGATTTGCTTTCGCGGACCCCTTACTGAATAAGGCAAAAGATCGACCTCTAACATTTCAGCGTAAACGTATAGCCTGCACATGAAACCAACTAAAATCAATACTTGCATCAATTCGGACTTGCGCCTTGGTCGATTCGATTTTTTAGAATCTTCGAGCCGTCTCAACGCACTTATCCTTCGAGGCAACGCGGCGCTTCGCATCGATTCACTCGATGCATTCTTTGGGACAAGGCAACTCTTCGCATCGACTTAGTTCGATGCATTGCTCGGGACAACTTAACACTTGCATCGTTATTACTCGATGCGCTCCTCGGGTCGATACGTTTCTCGGGACAACGTAACTCTTGTATCGATTCGCATCGATACGTAATTGGGTCAACGCAGTCAACGACTCAACATAATACACCGTGCGAAGCAGGACATTACATAAGGGGCCCGATTTTGGAAGGTTTTTAAGTAGCGACATTTAAACCAGTCCAATCCATGTTTAGTAATTCACTAATGAGCTAGTTTTTTACACGAATAAATTAAATAGGAAAGGGTACTAATACTTATAATTATACATCTTTTGTGAGGATATAAATAGAATAAAATAATAAAACCACTCAAAGTCCACTGATTTGAGGTGTTTATAAAGCCACCCAAAAATACACTACTCTGGATTATTTTTTTTGGGTGTGTGTGTGTGAGGGGGGGGGGAGGGGGGTTTTGAGCCGACGAAAACCAGTGCCTCAAAAAAAATTAACAAGCAGGGGTTTTCGTAAACGGTCGGTTCAAAAACACCCCAAAATCGGTAAAAACACTGATACCAAGCAAACCCTGAACAATAAAAATAGCTCAACCGAACAAATCAAATCGGTTATATTAGTTCAGTTTGGTTTACTTATGACTAATTTCGGCTATTTATAAAGGCAAATCATTTTTTGATCAGGACTAGTCCAAGCTAAACTTTGATTTATTTACAAGTTTGCCATTGAAAACAATTACTCAGGACTATCCCATTTGTAGGTATAAAAGTTAATTCTTTTTTTTTCTTGTCTTCTTTCTCAATCCCAAGTCTCTCCAACATTTCTCTGAATCCTAATTTCTCCAAGAAAGAAGAAATAAGAAATAAGAAGAAGAAGAAGAAAATAAACTAATTTGTGGGAATCATGAAACTTGTGAAAAATAAACAAACTTACTCACATCTCTTTCTCCAAATCCTAATTTCTCCAAACAAGAAGAAAGAAGAACAAGAAAAACAAGAAGAAGAAAAATAAACCAACTTCCTCACATCTCTTTTTCCAAGTCCTAGTTTATTTTCTCCAAACCTTAGTTTATTTTCTTTTCTTCTTTTTTATTTTTTTTGCTATTGAGGACTGCCAAAATTTATGGCAGTCCTGAAATGGACTGCTGTACAGGAAGTCTACTTCAGGACTGCCACAATTGATGGCAGTCCTAAATACTTATAGGACTGCCAGAATTTGTGGCAATTCTGAAATGGACTAACTGTACAACATTATTGTCACAATTTCTGGCAGTCCTAGAAGTATTTAGGACTGCCAGCAACTGTGGCAGTCCTAAAGTCGATTTGGCCGAGTGTTAGGGTTTATTTTGATCATAAAATTGTAATGAAATAAACATTATAATGTATGTTTCCATCATGATAATATATACCGAAGAATAAAATTAAATTTTAGGGTTTATTTCAATGCATTCTTTGTGAGGAAGGAAGTATTAGAATTTGTACTTGTTTGTGAGGAGCCTTTGAGTGCCATCGAATTGGGAATGAGAGCTTAGGAAAATGGTGAAGAAGAAGAAGAAGAAGAAGAAGAAGAAGAGATGAATTAAGATTTTGGAAGAGAGAGAGAGAGAGTGAAATGTGGAAATGAAATTCAAATTTGGTGTTTGGAGGGGAGGGGGGGGGGGGGGGGATATTGGGTTGGAACATCTCTATGAGTAAAAAATGGACTAGTCATGAGTAATTTTCCCTCAAACATGGGCTAGTCCCAATCCAGGCTAGCCTCGATCAAAAATTGATGTGCCTTTATAAATAGCCCTAATTTTGGTTAGATTTTAGTTTAGTTATTTAGTAGTTCAGTTTATTCCATTTTGATTACTTCAGTTTGACTGAAATAGAATAAACCAAATGCTCGCCCCCTAATAGAAGGATCCAATAAATCATTCACATATATATTTTTTTTTTGGAAAAATGGTAAATTTTAGTCCAAAAGAAAAGCCATAATCTTACAACATACAATCAGAGTGGGACTCCCACTCATCAATTCTCCATAACATTTATATTAAACTCGATGTTATGGAGAATGTCTACCGGAGGGGTGACTAGCCCCTCGAAAATCTGACGGTTTCGCTCCCGCCAAACATGCCAAACTGTAGCAGCCAGTCTAACTCTGGCCGTCCGGAACCAGTCATGCTCTCGACCCCTGCTATCCCGGATCACCGTGATGATGTTCCCAATACCTTTCCCGGTAACGCACACTCCCAATACTCGACTCTGCTCCGACCAGATCTGCCATGCCAGAGTGCACTCTAAGAACATATGCTTTATAGATTCATGCTCCAAACAGCAAAGCACACACTTGGGATCCGGAAGCGGCACTCCAAACGAACTCAGACGATCCCATCGGAACATAAGTTCAAGTTTTATATTTTGCATGTATATATATAAAAACTTGTTTTTATTTTGCTTTACCTATTTGCTTTTTGCACAATGTGACAGACATGATTGAGTACAAAATAAGCAAACCATCGGAACATAAGTTCAAGTTTAGTTTTAGGCTGAATATTCATCGAATCTTTGCCGATTTTTTTAGAATAGGCTTAATTGCACTTTGCTACCCTCAACTATTACCATTTTTCAACTTTGTACCCTAAACTATTTTTTGTAACAATTTGGTACCCAGATGTTATTTTGGACTAAAATGCCCCTACCCCTACCCCTAACCCTCCCCCCCTGCACGCTCCGGCCGCCCCCCCTGCTCACTCCGGCCGCCCCCCCCCCCCCCCCCCGCCCCCCCCCCCCCCCCCCCCCCCCCCCTGCTCACTCCGGCCGCCCGCCCGCCCCCGCCTCTCCCCTAGGCCGCGGCAGCACGGGAGGAGGGGGGCTGGGGAGGGAGGGCGGGGCGGGAGGCGGGGCAGGGGGTGGCCGAAGGTAGCAGGGGGGGGGGGGCGGGAGGGGGGCGGAGCTAGCAGGGGGGGGGGGGGGGTGGGGCGGCCAGAGCTAGCAGGGGGGGTGGCCGGAGTGGAGAAGGGGGTGGAGGGAAGGAAGAGGGAAGGGCATTTTCGGAATTTTTGAAAAATTAGGTATCTAGTTGAAAAAAAATAATAGTTGAGGTACCAATTTGTTACGAAAAAAAGTTTATGGTATCAAGTTGAAAAGGCGGAATAGTTGAGGGTAGCAAAGTGCAATTAAGCCTTTAGAATATTTTGCAGAACTTTTGGAATATTTGGATAGAATTTTGGATTTTAAAGTCATATTTATCTTTTATTACTTTCCCATGATTAATTTTAGTTTCTTAGGTCCTTCTTATAAATAGGATTGTAGAAGAGAATAATTATTCTTTGATGAATAAATTGATATTTGAGTTGTTCCATGGAAGTTTTATATGTTTAGATTATCAATGTTTGAGAATTAAGGTTCTAGTCCTCGTTTCCAGAATTATTGTCTCCATTGATCGACTTTTCCGTGTTATATCATACTCTCATTAGTCGGGCTCTCCAAAAATAGCTTATGCCTTCGGTGAGAAAGACTCTTTTCTTTACTTTTCTATTTTATTAGATTTGTGATCGTGATTAAAGTTCTCCTATTGGTTATGGTATGATTCGTATCCCATATTCTCATAAATAGTAGTCCAATGCTTGTAGATTATGTGAAAAGCTGCATAGAGTTTGAACTCCCCATCTGTAAAGATGTCAGGTGGGGCCGGCATGGTTCGAGTCCCCCTAAGGCCCTAACTGTAAGAAATTATACGTGTAAATGTGTGGGTCGTAATAAAAATAGGTTTAATTGCAACTTGATACCCTCAACTATTTTCGTTTTTCAACTTAATACCTTAAACTTTTTTTTTCCAACTTGATACCCTGAAATTTTTTTGGACAATAATGACCCTGCTCAAAACTAAAAACTATCCCCAACCTCCGTCCCCTCCCCCCTCTCCGGCCACCAGCCCCTTCCTGCCCCTCTGGGAAACACTGATTTAATTATTATTATTTTTCAATTTTTTTCTTCCCCAACTTCTTCTGCTTAATTTGTTGAATGGGTTACAGGAAGGGGTTGAATCCTCAGCAATGTCATTTGTCCCATTCTTTAGCAAGAATGTTTGTTCCAAGGAAGGGTCTTCTTGCAGTTCACATGAGAAAGGAACCAAATCGTGGCCATTGATGTTGCTGCTCAACGTCTAATTCCCTTAGCCTGGTCCTTGGCCTCTTCTTACTGCACTCTTCCTTATACTCGCCGTCTCCACTCCACATTGCCCCCACTTCTTTTTATTCTTTCGTTTCGGGCACTCGGGGTCCGAGCACGCATGGCGTCGTCTCTCGGGGAGCTCCTCGCCGCAGATGGCTTCGCGAGGGAGGAGAGGCTGAAGCAACCGCAACGCCCGTCTTTCCCTCCTCCTCCTCCCGGTAGAGTCGGTAGCATGGTATCCTACACCTGCAGGAGGAGGTCCTCCTTGTCGTCGTCGATGCAGCTGAGCCTGGTGCGGAGGAGGCAATCTGTCGCCGAAGATGAGGGGGCAGGGACGAGACTAGGCGGGAGGGGGGCTGGAGAGGAAGGAGAAGGGTATTCGGATTTTTAAAATTTTAGGGTATGAAGTTAAAAATGTAAAATAGTTGATGGTATTAAGTTGTTGAGTAAAAAAGTTTAGAGTATGAACTTGAAAAATCAAAATAGTTGAGGGTATCAAATTACAATTAAGCCATAAAAATAATATAATCCATCGTTAAGAAAAGAAAACAAAATAAAGTGCATTCATAGATAAAATAAATAAGCTCTTCCCGCGGCATATCGGAGTAAACCTACACCATCCCTCTCTCTCTCTCTCAGATCTCATCACTGCCACTGAGCTCATCTTCTCCCCACGAAGAAAACCCTAATGAGGAAGTAATCACAATCTCTTCTTCTCCCCAAAATCTCTGACGAACGAAGAAAACCCTAATGAGGAAGTAATCACAATCTCTTCTTCTCCCATTTTTTTTTTTTTTTTTTTGGGATTTTTTTTGATCATTTGTTTCTCAAGGCTGGCACTCGATTTGCAGAGATCGGCGGCAGACGAAGAAGCTCGGCGGCGGGATCAAGGGCCTGGTCGTCGCTCTGGTGGTTCTGGTCATTTGCACCATCTCCCTCTTCTCCACCGTCGGCTTGAATCGCTCCTCCGACGAACAGCTGCAGGTTTCTATTCATCCCTTTCTTCTTCTTGATTCGTTAGCCGAACTCGAGTTGGTGTTAATTTGAGAAAAATGGAGCGACATAGGAACTAATATTTTGGAGTGTCCGTGTCGTGTCCGACATAATACGACACGGTGACGGCGCCGATTTATGGAGTGTCGACAATTCCTATTTTGTTTGTTTTTGTCCCTTCAGAACTGCATATTGTCCATTTATTCGTCTCTATGTTACACGGACACGGCGTGATGTGGGAACGACACCAATTATTAGCATTTTGGAGTGTACGACGTGACGTGACAAGAACACTGCACCAATTTTTGTGGTGTCGATGTTTCCTAGCTTCATTATTTTTCTAGGATTTAGAGGGATACTATAGATGGAAGGATCTGAAGTTTGTTTTTGTTGTGAGTTTTGTTCTGAAACTTTAGCGTTTTACTTCATGTCACTTTGTGAAAATAATTTATTGATAGAGTTCTATTGAGTGATATGCGAACTAGTGGTTATGATTGGTTTAGAAATGCAGTTTTTTCTGTTTCTGGATTTTTTTTTCTCCTTGCATTTGGACGATTCTGTGAGTTTTGTGCTGAAATTTATGGCACTTTGTGAAAAGGGTTTGTCGAGAAAAGAAATTATCTAAGTTCAATGGAGTGATATAGGAGCTAGTGGTTATGATTGGTTTAAAGATGCAAATTTAGAGTAATCTGATAGGTGGAAATACACACACACACACGAGGGGGGATCAAGATCCTCGCTCTTAAGCATCCCCGAATGTCTCCGAAATACCAACCATTTGATCTGTCTTTTCTGACCGTACATATTAGTTTAAAATCAATTGGATAGTTTAATGATACTGTCAAAAAAGGCATATCCAATGGCTACTATTTCGGGAACGTTCGAGATCCTTAAGAACGGGGATCATGATCATCCTTTGAAAACGAAGGTAAATTTATTCATTCATCAAATTATAAGTTACAATACAATTTTTTCAAACCCCCGGGGGGTATCATAGCAGCCACATCAAATTCAATATTATGTAAAATCTTCATAGAGGGGGTAGTGAGGTCCTCAAATATGCGTCTGTTTCGCTCTCTCTACACATGCCACACTGTCGCTGCAAGAAGTAGCCGAGCCTCCTTAAACTATAACTTCCCCTTACTTCTTCTTGCCCGAATCTCCATAATAATTCCTCCAATGTCCGTAGAATCACTGCAACCCCCTAATACATTGGAGCACTGCACATGCCAGAGGGATCGACTAAGCGAACAGTCGAAGAACAAATGCCGAATAGACTCGCTGTCTCGATTGCACAACACACAGTGTAGGAATGAAATCTCTACTCCAAAGGAGGCCAGTCTGTCCTTAGTCAATAATCGTCCTAGCAGTAGGCGATACATGCAAAGCTGCATCTTACAAGCAAGCCCTTTTTGCCAAATAAAATTATAATTCTCCAATCTAGGGTGCGACGCTTGTAAGAAGTTGTAACAAGTCTTGAACTCAAAATTTTCGTTTCCAGTAACCCTCCAGGCGGTTTCCAAACCCAAATGTCAGCTGGGATGTCCGGGTCTATAGGGACTGTCCGGATAACATCGTCATGCCGGATCGTGTGGATATACAGGTTAGGACGCCATTCACCATGTCGTACAATGTGTTGAACCTTCAAACCTCTACCCGCCTCCGATAGCAGGTAGCCACCTGTCATCCCTAGTAAGGTTCGATATTCCAGCCATAGATCCAGCCATAGATCAGTATTCCTCCCATCCCGTATAACTTGCTGTATAACATTCCTGATAGTAGGCCGATTTCGTAGAATGTGTTTGAAAGTCACATATGCATTTGTATTGTACCTATAAGACCAGAAATTGCCCCCTTTCAGGTATCGATTTGCTGTCCACTTTGCCCATAGGGACCCTCCACGAGTAAACTTCTGCTTCATTCCAGTTGCATCTCGAACTGACTGCAATGAATGAAGACCGACCTCTCCCTCCTCTCGGGTGCGGCATAGCTGCTTCCAAGCAATAGCTTGCATGCCCCCCTCCAAATGAAGTTAGCACAAATGCGTTCCACTTTGCGAATAGTGGCCAACGACACCAAAATAGACTGCAACCAGAAGAGGGCTAAGGCCGAAATAATAGACCTCACAAGCTCAATACGGCCCCCAAAGGACTGGCATTGCGCCCGCCAGCCTTCCACCCTCCGTTGTGTGTATTCTACCAAGCTTTGGCAATCCAAGTCCCGTGCGATAATTTGCTGACAGCAGAATGCCCAAATATTTCACAAGAATTTTCCTGTTCTCAACACCCAGAGCCGCCGTCCGTTCCTCCTTTAGAGGGCAGTGAAAGCTAAAGTAAACACGACTTTTGTCCCTTGTTCAGATGGAGCCCTGACAATCTCCCAAATTCTCCTATAATCTCTGGTATTGCAGTGAGACTTGCCGTCGTCGGCTGCAAGAACACCAAAAGATCATCCGCATAGGTCAAGTGTGTCACATGCGGAGTGATCATTTTATATAAAGGCATGATCCGCCCATGATACACTAATACATCCATTAAGCATGTGAAGTATTCTATGACCAGCGTAAATAGATATGGTGACATAGGATCCCCTTGCCGTAATCTCCTATTGTTTCGAATAAACCCGTAGCGAAGTTCTCGAATGAGCACAGAGAAAGTGGCTGAAGTCATGCTTTTCGAATTCTGGCAGCCCATCTCTCGTCAAATCCAATGGGGAACATTAGCTGATAGACGAAGTCGCGGTTCACCATATCATAAGCTTTCTGAAGGTCCAGTTTACCACAAGCCTTCTTAACCCTCCCTCTCCACTTTGTTGAATTTTCGGACCGTCTCATGTGCAAGCAGACTATGCTCAGCAATCGACCTTCCTTTGATGACACCGTCTGATTGAGGGAGACCAAGTCTTGCATAATCTTTTCCATCCCCCGACACACCAGGTGAGTAATTATCTTATACATATAGTTACAACATGCATGGGTCAAAAGTCGACCAAAGATGAAGCACCCTCTTTCTTGGGAACCAGCGTCAGAAAGGTATGATTCAACTCCTTCAATAATTTACCTTCTGTGAAGAATTCCTATACCGTCGCTGATATTTGAGTGACTCCTAGTGTAACTTGAAAATTTTGTTGTTGAAGCCATCCGGAGCAGACGCTTTATTGGGATCCGCGCCCCTAACAATCGCCTCCACATCCTCCAATCTAATTGGAACTAGCAGCTGACTATTTCCTTGCGGTGTAACCAGCTTCTTGCACACAAGGTCAGGAAAAGCAAAAACATAATTAGACTAGTTATATAACTCAATATAATACCTGACAATCTCTTCCTGAATGCTTGAGGTCGTATCCACTATCTTGTCCTCTGCATCCAATAGCCGACTAAAGCAATTTTCGTACTGGCAAGCTCGGACCATATCATAGAAAAATTTGGAGGATTTGTCTTCATCTTTCAACTACATGCATTTGGATCGTTGGGCAATCTGGATCTCATACTGTAACCGGAGTAGGTTGACTTCTTTAATCAGGAGCTTCTCACGGCCCGCCAATTCTTCGTCCAATATATCCATCTGCATGCGGTCCTGGATCGAGCATAGTTCCGTCTTCTTATCCGCCAGAAGCAGTCGAGGTCTAACCCGCACCCACCGTCTCAGCTCGGTCTTAACATCCTTCAACTCCTTCACAATGTTATATTGTGCAGTACCCTGGTCCACCAATCGAAACCCTCGAGTCACTGCCTCCATGTATCCCTCGGATAGGTGCCAACTATTGTTGTAGCGGAAAGGGTGAGCTCTCCAAGGGGGAGTATCAGTGAAACCTCCTCGAATAGGGGAGTGATCACTCGTCCCTACTGCCAAAACCTCTGCAATCGAATGAGGAAACCTGCTAAACCATGCACTGTTGCTCAGGGCTGTCTAGCTGACATGCGACTCTCTTTCGAATTGCTTTATTATGCCATGTCCATATATGACCTGTCCTATCTAGGTCCTGAAGTCTGGATTGCATCATACAATGTTGGAAGTCATATTAATACCGAATCCGACACTGGACGTCCACCCACCTTCTCCCTTCCATACAAGATAGCATTAAAATCTCCCATAAGCTGTCACGACCCGCACCATGTTTAGGGACACGAGCCTTGTTAGCAATCACCCGAATAAAACGCGTATTATACGCAAATTTTTTCGTATCTTACATAAACGTATAATACTTACGTACTTTTGAAAAATTCGGATTTGTACGCGAATTTAAGTCTGTGGCGTTTTAAACGCGTACCGTACGGATTTTTAAAAAATTTGGCCAAAAATATGTGACCAAGAAACCCAATAGTCTTGACTTTCATGACTCTTGCTGCTATTAGATATTAAGACCGGCACAATTCTAAAGAATTATCAAAATGAAAGAAGAAAAAGTCTCTCAGTAACCAAAAAAAGAAACCCAAGAGTCTTTGCACATGTTGCTTGCAACAATCAAAGAAAAATCTTTCGGTTTTCCATCATCCAACCTCTTCTTATTCTCACACAATCCTTGTTTATGAAGGAGTAGAGGTGGATGAGCCCTATATGTATGCCGAATTTTTAGTGTCGAATTGGTTCATATGAAACATACTAAACACGAATGAAATCTGATCCGAATGTTTTTCGTTAGACGAATTTTTGACCGAATTTTTGACCGTATTTTACTTATATTGTGCCAATTTATACTTGTTCTTTTGTCGTTCCGAATTTTTTTCGTTTGCCAAATTGCTAACAAGGGACACGAGAACGTGGGTACGTCCATCCTACGCCGCACTGTCGGCGGTAGAACGCTGTATAGGTCAACTAGAAATATAACATCTAGACACAAAGTATATAAACCTGTCATCTTCGCACGAAGGTATATAAACTCAACTCAATCACAAGACATCTAAGGAAGATAAGCACGAATATCATAAAGATATGATGGAAATAGATAAACTGAAATAGTTGCAAGTCACAGACAGAAGTTCAGAAATTAAGACATAACACAAGATCCCGAATATAAAGTATACTACAAGTCTCAAATATCCAGCTGGAATGCAGTCCAGTCAACCTATTAGACTAGGTCACTACAGAAGGTACATCCTTTACGGGCACTGTCACCAAAGGTAGATCCTGGTCAAAGTCTCCGTCTGTGCCAAACCCATAGAAGGTCGAACAGTCAGCATCTAAATCCTCTGTAAACATCAACGAAGTTATCCTGTCAGGATATGAGTAAGTACAAACGCTAACAGCAGTTCAATGTGAATTGACAAATAATATAAGAGACAATTATAATGGAATACAAGATGAAATATCAAGACTGAAAGTAAAACGGTATATGAGAACAGAATATCATGTCAGGGTGTAAAATACTGGAATGTAAAACAGTATATGGATATCTGATGTATAATGTAAATATAAATAGTGCCTTGAGAGTTGAGATATTAAAGCGTTATGTGATCGGCTTGGGTTAGGATCAAGCTGTTCCATTTGACCGGCTATGAACAGGAAATACATGAAAACAGGATCAGGCCGGCCACAATGAAAAGCTATGAACAAGTAGTAACATGTCAGGCTACACCCTACGTGCAGTGAGGGTGGAGCTATGAACAAGTGAATAAGAGGATACATGAGGGGTATTGATCACATAACCACTAATAACTCCCCATCTCCGAGTAGTATATGGATTCAGACATATCACGTCATGACACGGGATTCTCTAAGAGGGTAGCAAATCCTCTTAGGAATCGGCGTCTATACAAGTACATGAAACAAGATCGAACAATGTACCAATATACCATGGTAACACAGGAATGACATCTCATGACGGGATCCGATGTATACTAGTCCGTGTACCATCGTGTCGGGAATCAAGTAAAACAGTACAACTGAATCGGATATAGTAGATATCAAGACAATAAAAACTATCAAAGAATGTACTCGCCTGATACCCTGAGCAACTGATATGTATAGATGTCCAAACTGGAGTCACAGAGTCTTATTTAGAGCAGTACAGGTTACAATGAGTTCGTAATATAATAATTAAAGTGTACAATGCAATCTACATGATACTAGGCCTTTCTATGTCAAAAGTCAACCCTTGGTCAACTCTTAGTCAAACTAAGTCAACATCTAGGGTTTGGTCAACTGTCTAGTCAAATGGGTCAACTCTATCTAAGCTAGTCATAATTCTAACCATAGATCCACATACTCTAGGATACCTTATAGTACTATATCATATACATATATATCATGCATGAATTCTCAATAAGCCACATATACTATATTATCCCAAATCACATATATTATCAATAGATACTATCCACTTACCCTTAGCTCATATTTCAAATATCTTAACTATTAGTTAATACCTTAGTTCTAGGGTCAATACCTTGCGTAAACTAGATTTTCTAGCCCATGCTAGTCAATACCTCGTTTCTAGGTCTATACCTTGAAGGTATTAGCCATAATAGCTAATATTACCAAGTATCAATACATATATCTTACATCTCTACTAGTTAGCTACTATCTAGGATTACTTTAGCCAATTTATCTTTTTATATATACATGGATGTACCCAATGCCTATTACATATACCATTACCTTTACCTATCCATAACATATACCAGTATGCCTTTTATCCATATCTAAACATTTACCCTTTACCTATATTATATATATATATCCATATATCCTACTATAGATCGTTAACCATTTATCCATTACTATACCCTTGTACATGTCTCATACATGTTTGTCTATACTTATCTATGGTGCTTGGTTACTTCCTTACTCATATATATATATATATATATATATATATATATATATATATATATATATCCACTTTACATGTCATTGTACACCAAGATACCCATATACCATATCCACACGGTATAATATACCCCTTATACTAAACGTATAAATATATATATGTATCCCTATGTATCCTGTAATATTTGTATCTATATGATACCTATATGAAATACATATGTGATATTGTATCCTTGCTATTCTATGCATACCCATGAGTTACCTTGCTACTAAGGTATTTACCTTTACCCTTAGAATTACTTTAACTATCTATACATATACATATACACACACACACACACACACACATATATATATATATATATATATATATATATATATGTATGCTCTCTCTCTCTCTCTATATATATATATAGAGCATATCCTTAGGATACCATGTTCTACCTAATACTTGACATATTCTATACCATGATATGTCATGATACCTTAATTCATTAAGTATCCCACATTTTTACACCATGCCTTGGCTACCTTACCTATACCCTATGTAACATAACATGTATTCTAGTATCTTATTTCTATATGTACATATATCTATAGATATCTACCTTTGATCTTGGATACATATATGCATAAATATGTATCCTTGGTTACCTACAATTGATACCAAGATATCTATATCCTTACCAATCATACACACATGGACTCACTCATCGTACTCTTAGCACTTGACATCTTGATATTATCTATTACCTAGTTCTAATACCCAATATCTTAGTATCTTGACCAATACCTTATCCTCCCATATACTTATCCAACTAACTCTAATACTAATACTTGATACCAAATATGATACCTTACTCAAGTTCCAATACTCACTTATCCTTACTCATGATACTTGAGTGTCATGATACCAATATCCTCATGGTACCCAAGTATTACACTAGTACCTTGCCCACAACTTTAATACCTTGACACATAACTTATCTATATTTGGCTTACTTGATAACCATTTGTATCAACATTAACACACACTAACTAACACATATAACCTAGCAATAATATATATATATATATATATATATATATATATATATATATATATATTTTATATATATATATATTCTTGACAACCTATGATACCTACATTCACTTGATATTCATACTACATAGGCTCATAGGATACACAAAATGCCTATGTCGTATAGTCAGTTTTCTACTTAAAACCAATACTGCACCTAATAGACCTATTCACTAAATTCTAGGATTAAAGTATGTCGTAGCCCTTCGTATTAGCTTTTCGAAACTTCAAATGGATCGTATTTTCGTGTCCGGAAGTTCCCGGAATCACGAAAACACAGAAACGCGTTCGTCTTTCGGACATCTGACACTCAAACAGTTTTACAAAAAGTTCTAGTACAAATTTGACCCATTAATATATATATTTGGAAAGCTAACTTCGATACGGTTCTTTTAAAAAAAGGAAAAATTAATTGGAGTCTTGAGCTAGGAGTTATGACATTTCTAAGTTGCTATGGCTACTAAAAACGTGGATGAATATTATGACGAATTTGGGTTGTTTTGGACAAAAGAAACACATGTATGTACCCAAATCTAACCATGTATATCATGAGATACCATGACACAACACCACGTATCCTATTTAGGACACATACATCCAATCTCGACTCAAAAAGGACACGAAAGTTCTTTGGGGACGTATCGAACACTTGGTGGTCACAAATTCGATTTCCTCCAATTTGTATCAAAATGAAATGAGAAAAACCTTCAAATAGGAAGAGGAGAGCCTCAGCTCCTCTCTAATGGTACCCTAATGCAAATGGGATCTTAAACGAATGTAGTTACACTAATGAAATGAAATGGAAGGGTTTAGAGAGCTCATACCAAAAGGGAGATGGATTCCCAATGTAAAATTTCTAGATCTAGATCTCCACCAAGCTTCAAGGCTCCAAATTCTTCCAATCCCTTCTTAGCTAGCCAATAGAGGCTTCTCCTCTCCAAGGGGAAGAGAATGAAACGAATTTGGCTCAATTTGGAGAAAATTTGGGTGTAAGAGCAATTTGGAGAAAAAGCTCCTAAATTATGGCTTGAAATGAAAATGGAAAGAGGAAGAAGATGAAGTGGGGCTTTAATAGGAAGGTGGGCTGCCATATGGTGTTAAATTTATGATTTGGTTAATTAGGAAAGGTCCACTACACCCCTCCCTTTAGTTAATGACAAGTTAGGGATTGAACCTCCCTTCCTAATTAGGTGTTTAGTCAAGTTTTCTAACTAAATCTTCTAATCTAGCCAGAGACTAACTAAAGGTCATTTAGGCTAGTCCTAATCATCTAGTTGGATGGTCATGATTAGTTAATTTAGGTCCTCTAGGATCACTAACCACTATTCTAGTCAAAGGCTAACCATTAGTCATATTCAATAATAACACATATGCACTATTAATTATTTAGATAATTAATCAAAATATAAATTCTAGCTTTGAAAACTAATTTGTCACTTAAGATATAATGTGAAATCACACTAATAATAATAATTAGGAAAAAGTAACAAATACTCCTGTTTCGGAAAAGTGGTGGTTACATAAGCAAAAGAGGCAGATCGGGGACATCAGCAAGTCCACTCGCATGCATAATCTCATGCCAAAAGTCCTTCTGTTTTTGCCTATCATTGTGCCCAGACACCGCCTCAAGAATGAAATGAAAGCCACCCCTATTGGAGAAGTCCATAGCTATCATCTGCTTAGACATGGAGATAGCCCTACCATCCCAACAATGATTATCCCATAGAACCCAGATTCTGGCCATGTTGCATAGGTGCAGATTATGAACCTGTGACCAATGATGAGGGGTTATACGCGCTAGTAAGCGTTCTGACTTAATCTTAGTTTCCAGAAGCGTATTTATAGAGCACTGCTCCTTCTGTAAAAGTCCACAAATCTCCTTCCACCTACCCGGGGAACAAGCTTCCCGAACGTTCCATGAAACTACCGACATTAGATGTGTAGCATGTCCCCTTGCATATCTTCAGATCCAATACCCGGGGGTGGCGCCGGTTCCTCCTGGCTTATATCAGACTCACCTTCCCTTCTGATCGTAGAAACCACCCGAGCGAGTAGCCGAGTCCATGCAAGATTGTCAGTGTAGATATCATCCTCTTCTACTGCCGTACGAACGTCCCCACGAAGTGTCTCATCTTGTATGGGACCAACATGTCGTTTCCTGCAAGTGAACAAGTCCTTACTCGGTCCATCTTCTTTGCTAGCCTCCCTATCAGTCGCTGCAGCCCTGCCCTTGGTGACGGCCTCTCTTTGTGCTTGGAGTACAATCATCCTGCCTTGGCTCCCAACATCATGCTTCACTCCAGTACGTCGCACCGTACCCGATCCTGCTGCCACTATATCCTCGGATACCATGTTCTGATCCGCTCCAGCAGGGGGGGGGCACCCGCTACCTTCCACTGTCTCACCCTGTCCAACCATCGAAGGGGAACTAAAGGGATAATCCTTGATAGTTGTGTTTTCAACCCCAACACCTCCCGCCTTGCATGTCTTTGTATTATGGCCAAAGCATGCACATCGTCAACAACTTGGGAATACCCATTCATACTCCACTACTTGAGTAAGGACCTCCCCAGAAGGATAATCATATTTAAGTATCTTGGGTAAATCCCTATCTGCATCAACCTCGACGAAAATTCTAGCATACATCAACCTGCTCAGGAATACTGTAGCATCATCTGCTTTGATCGGTTTGTCAATCAGACTAGCCAACCGCATCAGAAGGGAAACGCTCCAGTACTTGACATAGAATTTCGGGAGTCGAACCCAGACATGTACAACATTGAGATCATCCTTCTCACATGTCGACTCCGTCGTCCATTCTTTCAGTATAATATGACGACCGTCAAACGTCCATGGTCCTCCCTAAATAACTTGCTCCATGTCGTCCACCAAACCAAACTTGACGAAATAAAAGCCATTTTTTCTGGCAAATATTTCCATACTGCCTTTTGGCTGCCAACCATAGTGAGCATATGTCCGAATCTGTCCATAGAAAGGTTTATCCCCTAGAACGTAATGGATGAGTGTTTTTCTAGTACGTTGTTACCTCCGCTATCTCCTCTGCATGGAACGAGGCTCTGTACCCATTACCCACCCTTTTAGGTGGCATGGACCCTTTCGCCGTAGGGCAGTTGACCATATCTGGCTTACAAATATCCGCCCATGACTTGCTTAGAGGCGGCTTAAACCGCTGCCACGTTCCCAACAACGCCTCCTCCATGAGCCTCGTCCTGCCGTTGCCCAACACTCCGATTCCTCCCTCCGCACCACCAGAAATTCCTTTTCCCTTTCTCCGCAGTCGTCGGCTTGGCCTGCCATGCAGCAGAAGTTGTTGGGGTTCCTCCATCCCCAGGTTGCCGCTGCCGTGAGGTCGCCTGCGACCCCGTCCTCGAAATCCTCCCCACCGGCGTGTTGATGCCGGTCGACCTAGTCGGGGCCACCCTCCCCTGGGGTTTCCTACCGACGCCCCTGGGGCCACCCACCTCGGGGGAAGTCCGCCACATTGTTCGTCGGTCGGTGGCTGCGTCAGCGGTAGACCACCGTGCTCTATCCCCTGTCGTCCCGTCGCGCTCTCACCTCCGTCTACGTTCCTCCCGCTGACCTCTCCCAACCTTGGATTCCACACGCCATCGAAGCCGAAGCCATCGCTGTCGTAGGCCGCTCCCGGCGGACACCCTATGCAAATCCTAACTCCCCCCCGGTCCCTCCTGTCACCATTGCCATCACCTAGCGCCCATCCTCCTCCGTCGGTTACGTTGCGGCCGTGGCCGCCATCGCCAGTTCCTTCGCAGACGTCATCACCGATCGCGGTCGCCATTGCCATCTCCTCTCTCTCTCTCTCTCTCTCTCTATATATATATATATATATATATATATATATATATATATATATATATATATATGTATCATTCTTTTTTCTTTCTGAGTATTGTCCTGAAATTTAGAGTTTACTTTGTCTCACTTTATGAAAAGTGAAAAAGTGAAATTTAGTACTTGTAGTTTCAGAAATGTTTAGGAAATGAGTGTTAAAAGTGTTTGCGAGGGAAATTTAATAAATTTGATTTTGATCCTTGTTCTCATGTTCCTTGAGTTCATCATTTTGTTTCTTGTGCAAAATTGACTTTCTCAGCTTGCATATGAAATGTGTGACATCAGGATCGAAGAATGTTGCTATCTATCAGTTATTTGAACTGAAATCATCAAAAAACTTGCCTACAATTTCCTGATAACTTCTAATGTATATTGTCTCAAATAAACTAATTATTTTTTATTGCAATGTGAAGGATATTAATGTGGATAACCTTTGGGCAACTGCTGCTTCGGGTGATTGGAGACCGTCATCTGCTCCACGTTCATATTGGCTTCGTAAATCTTGTTACTTTCATCATTTTGTTTATTTTTACACTGGACCATAATGGTTTATTTAAATTTTATGTTTGTCGATGTTGTAGCTCCTCCGACTGAGAGCAATGGCTATTTACGAGTACGTTGCAATGGTGGTCTAAACCAACAGCGAACTGCGGTATGATAGCTTGAACAACCCTTCTTTATGGATCTGAGCCGACTGTGTGGCGTTTTTAAGTTTCCACACTAAAATGGTTATGACTGAGAAAAATAACCAATGTTAGACAACATGGATAAGATATCAGTTTTGGCGTGTCTGGCAGCATGTGTTTGACTGGCATGGGTACTCTACCAATTTTGGCTTGTTTGTCTCGTACTCTGCACCAAGTTTGGCTTGTCTGTGCTTCTTAGCAAATGAGTTTAACTCGCACCTTATGTACTTGCATAATAGTCCGTGAGTCACACAGTTATCAAAGTGGGTGATTGGTTGTCAAATTTGCAAATGTAGTGAGGATATGCAAATAGAACACCCTTTTTGATGCCGCTGAAGTTGCAATTCATTGTTTAGACAGATACGAAATGTGACTATAACATATGAAAATGAAGGAAATTCAAAAAATGTAATGCCACTTGAAGGAAAATGAAAAGTTTTATTATAATGAGACGTTGATGTTTTCATGCTTCCTACATAGTTCATTTGAGGTCGGAAAATCTCATTTTACTTCATCTCACTTTCATTGTATAACACATTTCAGATATCAATTCATCATGATAATAAACACATTTTCCCCAGAATTACGTTTCTTTACTGATAAATGTTTGGACAATCCAAATGATAGGATTACTGAACAAAAGCATTAATGTACAGATCATGCAAGACATTTGTCTGGCTTTCTTTACTCTAATTTGCAAACTGTGTAATCAACCAACTCCATGTTTGTTATTTTTGAAGATTCTTTTTGAGAAAATATTTTTGGAAGTTAGCCAGAGAGTTTTAACCAATCTTATTCATCCAATGCATCTATTATCTGTCTTTTTGTGCATATATGTATGTCAGAATAAATGACTGTTTGAATTTTTAGATATGCAATGCAGTTCTTGCGGCACGAATCATGAATGCTACATTGGTGTTGCCCGAGTTAGACACAAATTCCTTCTGGCGTGATGAGAGGTATCCATTTAATGTAGATTCCTTATTTGCTCAACTTTGTGTTTTTACTTTGGAAGACAAACAATACATCAATTGGTTTCCTTGTTTGGGAATGAAATATCTTGTCATCTTACCTGTTCATCTAAAGTCTTCCTACATCGGAAAACTTGGTGGACATAAAAAAGTAGGTTTATCTACTTGTTGATTCGCCTTGTTGGGTATGGCCAGGTTCTCTCTTGCTCCTAGCTGTCTTGGCTAGAAATCCTGCAAGGACTATGAAGGTCCAATCTATAATTGACTACAACTTGCAAAAGCCAACTGATGCTGCCTTGGAAGAAGGGTTCTAAAATAACTTACATCAAGAAACCATGGTCTCTGTACTCTTCTTTCTTCACCTTTAGAAACCTTGTTGATTGGAAATCCTATATTAGTAGTAAATGTAAGGTGCTACTACTATCATAATATGGATACTTGCTAAATGAGAGAGCAAGAATAGTAAGTGTTACGACAAAAGATGCAGGGATAGAAACAAAATCAAGGAAAGATTAAACACCTAAACCCAAGAATTATTAGTTTTCATAAAGAAGATTACAATCTCTCGTAATCCTCATCAAACACTGAGAAACCCCAAAATCCTACATCTTTTCTCTCACATTTATCAAAAAGACACCTATATTTATAACCTAAAATCAAACCATAAAACAAATCCTAATCATCTGATGTTTCTCAAGAACCAATAAACTAATCCTGATCTATTTATGAGTTGTATACACAGATAGATAAACTTAAACAAATTCTAACAATCTCACTTTGATTCATGTTTATCCAATCCCTATTCACCAAATCTCAAAAAACAAAACAATAAAACTACTCTATGTTGGTTTGATTGCCCTTTGTATCACAACATTGTTATAGTAGATCTACAAAATAGACACTGAATACTGACTCATAATCTCAACAATTCTATCTCTCACTTCGACCACATCCCTAAGCAGATCGACGCTGAACTCCAAGCCACTACGATCGACCCTCTCGCTGGCACAATCTTTTAGCATAATCATGAAACACCAAATTATAATTATCCAAAACCTTACCATAATAGGTAAACACCAAATTACCGAACCCAAAAGCAAAATCCCCATCATCACCATCAACAACAAGATCTCCTTCATCACAATTAGTAGCAGAATCACAGTTAGTAGCATAATCTCGATCATTACCCTCAACAACAAATATTATTCAAACCAGAAACATCCATAACCAGAAATAATCAAGTAACTCTACATTCAACTAAACTTGTTCATCCTTTTTTTTTCTTCATCCTCCACTTTGTACGAAACTACCATTGTCGGGGCCTTAGGTTGATCGTTGTCACCTTTTCCACCATCGCCTTTGGAGCTCCTTTGCTCATCGTTGTTGTACGATCACCGTATTGAATCTCGAACCTCGCTTTATTACCAGTTTGTTACGAGAAAAGATTCAAAAATAGAAACAAAATAAAGGAAAGAATAAACACTCAAACCCAAACATCATTAATTTTCATAAAGAAGATTATAATCTCTCATAGTCTTCACTAAACACTCAGAAATTCCAAAATCATACATCTTTCTCTCACACATTTTTCTCAAAAGACACCCATATTTATAACCTAAAACAAATTCTAACCATCCGATGTTTCTTAACCACCAAGAAACAAATCCTAATCCATTTATGATTTAAATCCACAAAAGCCTTTCAGATAAACTTGAGCCAAATCCTAAGAATAAGGCTAGCAATACAAGGATCTCTCTTAAGAGGAAGAAATTTAACAGAAAGCTCACAAGATAATTAATATAGAAAAAAATGATTTAGCCTTAATTAAGAAAATATATGTATTGTTGGAGAGTAAGGCTAGTAAATTACCATAGAGTTAAAGAATATTAAAATGGGAAACCTTAAAGACTAAAAATGTATGGGAGATAGTCTCTCTGGTTAACTTACTAATACATTGATTAACTAAAAGACTAAGCAAGCCTACCGAGGAAAACCACTTTTTAGTAGTAGAAAGTTGCACAAAGACTACAGTGGAATTAAATCGCAAACTGTTCTTATGAATATCTGAGGGAGTATTAACATGAAGAATATACATGAAAAGATCTTATCTGCAAATGAAATATGAGAGCTAAAAATAATTGCTGGAGAACTTCAGTAGAAATCTAAGCAATGTTTTCAAAGAGATGATACATCTGGAGTTAGATAAGACGTGTTTCAAGGGAACATGTTATGAACTAATAACTAACGTGGATAACAGTTAGAGTCGAGACATGTCCATTCTCCATTGCCATTACATCACGTGCTTGGCAACAGGGTCAAGTTTTTTTTTTTTTCCCATTTGTTGATGAACATTGAAACAGTCAGGATAGCTTTTCCTGGTTTTGTTATTTATCCTCTATCTTCAATAGATGGCAATCTTGCAATTGTAGATGATGCAAGCAGTTGATTCTTATTCATAGTTCCTATCTGAAGTATTTCTTTGCCAAATGAGACTGGTGGAAGATGAACCATTTATGAAGTGCTACTTTATTGCTGATTCGCGCTAATTTGGACATTTATACCCATCCCAGCGGTTTTCCAGGTATATATGATGTTGATCATTTCATCAAGTCATTAAGGTTTGATGTTAAGATTGTGGAACGCCTGCCTGATATCCAGTCACATGGGAAGAAGAAGAAACTGAAAGCTTTACAGGTCAGATACTGTTAGCAATCATACACAAGCATGCGCACACACAGACACACATACACTCGCACACATCCATCTAAGCCAAGATATGAACTAATTTAAAGTGAAATGTATTACTCATTTTAACTTTCAGATGAACCCACCAAGAGATGCTCCTCTGAGCTGGTACACATCTATGGCTTTGGAAAAGATGAAAGAACATGGTGCTATATATCTCACTCCTTTTTCACATCGCCTAGCAGAAGAGATTGATGACCCTGAACTCCAAAGGTTAAGATGCAGAGTTAATTATCACGCACTGAGGTTCAAGCCACGCATTATGAAATTAAGCAATGAGATAGTAAATAATCTCCGTGCACAGGGCCACTTCATGTCAATTCACCTTCGGTTTGAAATGGATATGCTATCATTTGCTGGGTAAGATGTATTGTCTTTAGCATGCTACTATATAGATTTTTGAATTCCTATGTATGCATGCTTTGATGGATGCTATGATTTTTATTCTGGTACAAGTTTTATTTCCACAAAACATATACCACCTATGTAGGTTTGGCTTTATGCATTCTTTACCAGTAATTTCTTTAAAGCTGCACATGTTTTTTATTGCAATCTTCATTGTATCCTTTATCACAGGTTTGTATTTGTTATCTTATACTTTTTTGCCACAGACTCGAGCTCCTTCTTTTGCCTTGCCTCCTAGATCTTGGCTTTACAATCCCCCCCTCCCCCCCCCCCCCCCCCCCCCCCCCCCCCCCCCCCCACCCACACACACACACACACACACACGCGCGCGCACACACACACACACACCCCCCTATTAGTGGATTACACACGCACACGCACGCACGCACACACCTATTAGTGGATTCCTTGTCCTTGGTTGGTGCAAGTCCTACTCATTATTTTGTGCCTCCGATAGTCTATAGGTTTCACTGAATCTCTTATCATACATGACAGCCTATTAGTACCTCATTTGACATTGAATTGGTTGAATGTGTATGCATTTATATTTATATTATTTTTCTTGTCTAATGAAGAGTTGGTAAAGGAAACCGCTTTGATTTGTTATCTTTCGGCCATTTTTCTCAGGTATTGATTGCATCCTAAATCCAGTTGCCATTCATGCTACCTACATAATCATATAAGCCTTTTGTATGAAGATCGGGTTTGCAGATGAGTAGGTGCCAAATTTGAAAGGTCTCCATAAAAGAACTTGTAATTGCAGTCCAACACTCCAAAATGTACACATAATTCCAATTAGTATTTTGGTCTTGACCTCATTTCATTGATAGACACTACATTTACAAATAGCATGTACCATGCTGCTGCACAGTGAGTAATCTATTTCAAGAGAGAACAAAAGACACCAACTGTATGTTGTGATTATATCACTTTATTCACAAAAAAGGAGTAAAACTGGGCCTTTGGAGAACATCAGATACATATTGATTTAAAGAAAGACATTCTAGAACTGTTTCTCAACTGCAATGGATGATCACAAGATAAGATGATTAGTTAAGTTTTGATGATTGGGAAAATGTTAGATACATAGCAGTGCTACATTGAATTCATGCACGAAATACTCAAAAGAATCCCTATCCTCGTGGACCCTAAGATCTTTTGCCTGGCAGTGATATATTGACAAACCTCAACCCATCTTTCAAGCCTTCATTGGGTCTTTCCCCACTATGAACTCTGTGTTTTTTGATAAGAGAGCTGGTAATCCAGTTATTAATAGCTCCCTTACTGGTGATGGTGAGGTGTGGTCTTCATGCTAATATTCCTCTTTTAAAGTTCGTTTTTTCCATATATCCTTACATCCAGGTTTTTGGGTTAGTCACTTCAGCAATATCTGACCGAAAAATACATTCCTCATGTCCTGGATGTGGTTCTTAAGTTTTTTTTTTTACGAGGACCCTGTTCTTTTGCTATAGGATGAGATGGCATCTTGCTTCTGCCATCACTAAGTTGGAGAACAATACTTGTTATTTTGCACATGCCCCACTTTGCAAGTGCTCGATTTTGGATTACCAATAAGAATTGTTACATGTGTAAATACCTTTGCTGGTACTAATTATTTTAAGAGTAAACCAGGAAACAGGACCTGCATATTACTTGTTTATGTCTTTAATTTACAAACCTTCTTGCCTTTGCTAGTGTATTGTAACTAACAGAGCATGCATCAATGCATAGGGATTCAAATTGCCATGTAATAAAGAGCTTTAAGATCTTCTTTTTTTTCTTTCAAAGTGTAATATCAATTTCAGGTGTCTAGATATATTTACACCAAAAGAGCAGGAGATCTTGAGGAAATATCGAGAAGAAAATTTTGCACCAAAAAAGCTCATCTATAGAGAAAGGAGAATCATTGGGAAATGCCCATTAACACCAGAAGAGGTAAGTTCAAATTGGTAGTTATGTTATATTTCTAATCAGAAATGATGTACATGACAATATCTACCTCTGTCATACCTGATATCGTTCTAGTTATATGTAAATAATTGATTCATAGTTTCATACCCCTAAACCTTCATAGTTGGTGCTTTCTGTTCCAAATATCAGGTGTCCTTAGCCTCCAGACATTTATTTCTAGCAATTTGTACGGTTTAGATTTGTGGAGTAGCACTCATATTAACTGATATTCTAATTTCTAACACTTATATGATTCTACCCTACACAGACTAAATACGTGACTAAACCTGTCATACAACTATTAGTTTTTCTTATCAGCTACTATTGCATACGCTGCTTGCATTTGTTTTTGCTATGCAATGGGTTGGTAGTAAAGGCCTATAGGCTATATACTCATTCAGCACAACATGTTATTTGATGAGCAATCAAGTTGTAACAGACCTAATAAGAGGGAATTGGGTTTTTGCATGTATACCTTCTGAAGTATTCATCATTGCACGTATATTCCTATAAACTTACTAATGTATGTATACTCTCACAAGTCAAAGCAAATATTTTTGCATGGGTACCCTTGTCATTTATGCTGCTTACACACTAACACGGAGTTGGGGTACAGAGACAATACGGGTTCCAAATTTGTTCTCTGAAAATGTAGGATGCATGTACGATATGCATGTGGTTATATATACCATAATTCTTGATATGGCTGATAAGTGATACCAATAGTGAAACTGCTGAAACCACCGAAACCAAGTGATTGAGAACTGAATTTGATAGATAATTTATTTATGTGGATAAAATATGAGTAGCCTTGGTACATTTATAGGAGAAGTCATGACATCCTCCTTTAGTCCGAGGTAATGTGGGACTAAAATGAAGTATAGAATAATAGTTAAGTGACACTCCTTCACAAGTTGGAGCGTAGATATCAAATTATTTTCAACTTGGATAGCAGACGAAGGTCGAGGCAGTGGTTTGATAAGGATATCTGCTAGCCGAGTTGAAGAAAAGGCACTGATTTGATGAGGATATTTGTCAGATGAGCTGAAGAAGACACACATGTTGTAGGACAACTTTCTTTTTTGTTACTTTCGAGTATAAGTGACAATCTATTTCAATGTGCTTAGTCCTTTCATGGAAGACTGGATTCTCAACAATATGAATCGCAGTATTGTTGTCACAGTAGAGAGCAGCTCGAGAAGAGGGGGTAACTCCAAGATCTATAAGGAGTGAGTTGAGCCAAATAACTTAGAAAAGGTATATGCCATGGCTCTATATTTTGCCTCAACAAAAGAATGATTATTGCATTCTGCTTCTTACTTCATATAACCAAATTTTCTCCCAAGAAGACAAAGCAACCACCGGTAGAGCGATGATCATGAACTGATACAGCAAAATAAGCATATGCAAAGGCTACGAGCGGCAATGTAGAAGGTTTGTAGAGAAAGCCATGTCGAATAGTTCCTTTTATGTAGCAACCTAATGGTAGAGAGGTTGAAGTTATATTTTGTATATAATGGCTCAACATATTCACAATGTAGGTAACGTTTGGACGAGTGACATTAAGGTAAATTAGCTTCGTAACGTCTTGGGTCAGATAGAGGAGGATCTGATGAAGAGCTCAATCTGGCTAGTTTGAGTGTGGAATCCATGTACTTTTGCAGGTATGCAACTAGGAATCTTGTCTTAGATAGAAGGTCTAGCACATATTTGTGTTGTGAAAACTGCAATCGTCCAAAACGCCGTGATACCTCAATACCAAAAAAGTACCTCAATAGAATAAGGTCCTTTGTATGAAAATGAGAGGCCAAGTGTTCTTTCACCTTGAGAATGCTAGCAGAATCACTTTAAGTGATGATTATGTCATCCACATAAACAAGTAAAATGATTATGCCTTGAGACATCCAATGTGTAAATAATGACGTATTTGAGTTGCTGGGAACAAACCCAATATATTGCAAGACTGCTTATTTTCTCAAATCACGTACGTTGTTACCGCTTCATACCGTACAATAACTTCTTCAGAAGACACCATAGACTCTCGTGATCGCTTAAAGCCTGGAGGGTGTTGCATTAAAATATTCTCCGAAAGATCTCCGTCGAGGATACATTCTTTATGTTTAATTGATGAAAAGGCAAATTCTTTGAAACTGTCAAAAGATAGAAGAACGCGAATAGAAGTTAACTTTGCAACAAATGAAAAGGTCTCAAGATAATCAAACTCGTACTGTTGGGTAAAGCCCTTAGCCACTAATCGGACTTTGAGCCTATCAATTGAGCCATTTGGATTTCGTTTAATAGTAAATATTCACTTACAGTCGACTACTTTTTTACCCGAGGACAATGGTACCGAAGTCCAAGTTTGATTAGAGTGCCACGCATCAAGTTCCTAGTTGCATGCCAACCTGGACGTTGAAGGGCTTCCTTCATAGGAAGGTATAATAGGAACATGAATCGTATACGACGGGGATGTAGATGGTGTACTGGAAGCAAAATAGATTTCATCTTCGAGAAAAGTAATATCACAACACAAGAGACAACCACCTTCGAAGTAGTGGAATCAAAACAACTATATCCTTATGTGTCTGAGAATAACCAACAAATATTATACGGGTAGCTTGCGGATCAAGTTTATCCACCTGAGGTCCATGATTATGAGTATAACAAAGACAACCAAATATCTTTGGAGCGATGGAAAAGGGTTGTCCTTGTGGAAAGAGGATAGAAAAAGGTGATTTGTTGTAAAGGACATGAGATGGCATACGGTTTATATAAAAACAAGCAACTATAACAACAATTTTTCATAATTTCTTGGAAAGATTCATATGAATAAGGAGAGAACGAGCTACCTTAAGAATATTCTTTTGTTCTGCAATACTATTCTGCTGAGTAGTATACGGACATGAAGTTTGATGAACATAATGCTTGAAAATCCTTGCTTATATACTCCTTAGCATTATCAGACCAAAGAACCTTGTTGCAAACATCAAATTGATTAGAAATTTCAGACAAAGATTTTTAAAACAAATAGAAGATCAAATTTAGAACGAAGACGATATAATCGGGTCATGTGCCAGTGATCATTAATAAAGTGACAGTATCTATACACATGCACACTCAAAAACTTAAATGAACCCCAGATATCATTACTAATCAGAGCAAAAGGTGAATCATGTCGTTTATTGATGAAAAGATAAACGATGATGCTTTCCGAGAATACACAACTTACAACTAAATTCAGATAAAGATAATTATGTAATATATTGCGTAAGGAAGATAATAGAGGTTGCCCAAGTCTCCTATGCCGCTGAATAGGAGTAGTCATTGACGTACTGGGTAAATGATCTAAGTAGTAAATGTCGTTTAATTCATGCCTCCCACATATTTGTTGCTTCGTCAGAAGGTCTTGTATCACAAAGTGAGATGAATAAAATATTACTAAACAATTAGAATTATGTGTAATCTGACAAATAAATAACAAGTTATAATGCATTGATGGAAATATTAAGAATACTTTTCAAATGTAAAGCCAGAGTAAACAATAAATCAATAGCACCAAAAACATAAATAGTAGTACCGTCAGGCACATAAATGATATACGAGGACTAGAAGCAAGATTTGAGGGTTCTTTACGAGACATGGTTCGAGGTGTCTGAATCAGCAACCCACGAATGAGAATGAGAAATGAGAGATACCTGATGGAGTGGAAAGACTATCAGGAGCTACAGTGGAGACAAATAGATGTAACTGGTCTCATTCATCATTGAAAAAGGACATCCAACCACTGGGTGGTGAAGGTAGAGGAGCAATAGTAGGTGCAAAAGTTTATATGGCAGTAGGTGTATCATTAAGATAACCATACTTCTCTTAATACCCATCTTCGTGATGATTGGTTCTGTCACAATAGGAACAACATTGTCCACCATGGTTGTCGTATCCTCGTGAGGAAAGAAAGGA
This sequence comes from Iris pallida, assembly GCA_029216955.1. NCBI lineage: Eukaryota > Viridiplantae > Streptophyta > Magnoliopsida > Asparagales > Iridaceae > Iris > Iris pallida. The sequence continues at coordinate 24,609,130 of JANAVB010005599.1, read as the reverse complement.
GGACGATTGCAAGCAATACTCGACCTCCAGGGATCCCTTGTCGTGGGGCAACAATAACAATCGATAGGGACTTGGTAGAAGCGGAAGATGGTGTCGGCACACAATAAACCATCGACAAGACGGTTGTCAGAGGAAGAATTGTTCTGAGAGAAAACCAGTGAGCGTAGGCCCTCAAAAGTTGATGGTAACCGAACCAAGATGACCCGAGGGCCTTTTGTTATTGGCGAGTAATAGCGGGATTTGAGTAGATCGGCTGAAAGACATCTCACTGTTCAAGAAGGACACCGAAAAGGACGTCAAAATTCTGGAAATTATCTCCAGATGTGGTTGTATTGAAGGTTTTAAGATGTTATAAAGTTTCTAAAGATTGTCTTCAGAAGAGTATAATGACCGAAGGTGCGTTCAATTTTTTTTGGCAGTTTTCACATAAATAATAGAGTTATAGCAACGTACATTCATATAGTTAGACAACCAAACAATTTTCTTATTGTTATTCTGAAGCCGAGGATCATTAAAGTCCACCAGTGACTTCGTATCGAGGCCTTTGTTGTTCAATGTCTTTTGTAGCGAGTCATAAATCTGTCTTGGAGTCAACTGAGGAGGAAAAATTATTATGAGGAGCAACTTTACCATCATCCGAGGCCATGATCAATGACGCACAATAGAATCACAAATAAGATTGTCTAACCCACCAACCCCCTCCCCCCCTCCCCCCACCAAAAAGAAAAGAGGCAAGATATGGAAGTCTTTAAATCACTAAACCAAAGACTTTGTAGCACTAAAACGAAGTATATCATCTCCAAAGATAAGCGACCGTGAGGAAGAGGATGCTACAACAAGAAAGAAGCGTTGGTCCATCATTAGTAGTTGAAGATGAGAGGGAGACGTGTTGGTGGGTCGTGGAGGAGCCGAGGTGCGCGCTACGGAAGTGGGTTAATGGCGACAAGAATTAGGATTAGGGTTTTGGTAGAGAGGGGCTGGTAGGTCGACAACTAGGGTTAGGGTTACAATAGAGAGACATGTGGCGGTTAAGAAGGGAAGGCTAACGTCTAGGATTAGGGTTATGGTGGAGAGAGGTAGGATTGGAACATTTTTTGGCATTGGAGTTACGGTTTCCAAATTTTTATAGCTTTGATACCATGAAATTTAGAGGGCTTAATTTATTAATTTGAATAAAACATTGAGTAGCCTTGGTACAATTATAGGAGCAGTCATGACATCATTCTTTAGCCCAGACGATGTGGGACTAAAGTTGAGGTATACAATAATAGTCAACCGACAAAGACCACCAAAACCCTCTGAAACCCCGTAAACTGCCTTTTGAAGAAGGGTCAAATTCTGATACCGATTCTTGCGAATTATTTTATATACAAAGCATATCTATATACATATTTTATACATTAGGCCTTAATAATTATGCATGTTTTTAAGTAGCAACTAGGTTCTTAAAAGTTATAGACATGATTTGGTAACCAAAAAAATGTAATTTCTCGTACCTCACTAGTGTTTTACTTGATCATGACTATGCAAGATCACTTTCAACCATTTTGGAGCTTAGGCATAAGGAATCATATTCGACACAACTGCCGAAGTATCTTGTCAAATACGGTTGTCAAATACGGATACAAACATGGATATGGTCCTCCTAGAGTCTTTGGTAAATATGAAGTGGATTTAGATTCGGATTTTGATTTTGAAAATCCAGATTTGGAGTTTGGTTCAAATCTTGAATTTATACTTTCAGGATTTTGGACCAAAAGATGTTTGGTAAACTTGGAATTTGATATTGGAAGTGGACATAATCTTTTTTTTTTCCAGCACGTGCGGGTTCAGTTAAATCGTCTCATCTCACACAATTTTTAGCCGGTCGTCATGTCATTTCGGACTCTTCGTGCGGATCTTGTTCGCACTGGTTTTTTCATCATCGCCCCACACGCACGCCTTGCGCACTCCGCGCGCTCCAGAGCCTCACGGGATGGCCGACGTCTTTCGAGGCAACTCAACGTCTCGCTTCGCCCATGACGCCGAATGCGCCCCCGACGTCTTCACGACGCCTACGACAGCCGATGCCGCCTAGCCACCCGTTCTATGCGCACGACGTCCTTACGACGTCTTCTCGACGTCCATACGGTGCTGCACGACGGGCCGCGTAGTCGGTCGTCATTTATATCCGTGGTAGAATGGTGACGGTTTTCGACCGTCCGTGCGGCGCCGTAGCCGATGAGTTTTCATGCACGGGCCTCCATTCTGTCCCACGCCAACTCAGATCGTGGCCATTTTTCGTCAGTCCTACGACGTTGTGGATTCTCCGCATCGCACAGGCCAGGCTCATCATCGCGCAAAGTGGACATAATCAAAATTCTTTGTTTAGAAGTAAGGATGTATTTACAAGAAGAAATATTATTATTAACTAATAATATAAACAATTGGTATTTACAAAATATTATGGTTAACTAATTAAATATTATCATTTTATAAAGTCAATAATATTATGGTTTACTATTGATCAAAGTTATTATGATTAACTGATAATAATTAAGTTTTAATTATCTGATTAACAAAATAGTAAAAATTATTTTATTAGGTAATTATAACTTGAAAAACTAATTAATCAAGTTAAATATTGATAAATCATTTTAGTTTTAATTAACTATTCTAATTATATAATAATATAATAGTACATACTAATTCATTATCTAGTTAAATTGGTAATGATCTATTACTATTATATTTAATTATGTTTTAATTATATTAACTAATAATTTATATTAATTAAATATCCTAACAACATATTTATATTTATTACTTATATTAATCAAGAATAAAATTTTCATATTTAAAATGTTAATTGAATATTAATAGTTAATTAATTGTTAATTAGTGTTAATTAAGTATTTAGTAGAACAATAAAATTATTAACAAATCCAACTTCCTCATAAATCTGGATTGAAGAGGAGGATGTGGGATAGCCTCCAAATCTTGGTTCTGGATTTGGAAAGTAATCATTATCCATTTTCCAATTCCAAATCCAAGGCCAAGGCCAACCAAACATAGAATTTTATGGATTTGGCTCCAAATCCATGGAATCCTCAAATTTAGTTCCAAATCCATGGAACCAAACAGCTCCTAAAGAAGTATACTGCAACATAGTTTGCCATAATGAATATTTTAGAGGCTATACATCCAAGATACTCTTTTTAAGGAAAATTTCATAGACTAGTTTTATCCATCCATTATTTTTGTATTTAATGTATGCCTCAAAATAAGTACTTTGTGTAATGTTTGTAAGCTTAGAATTTAGATCTTTCCAAAAATACCCTGAACTAATCAGAGTGTTTGTTCAGCTGTTATTTTATAATGCGGGCAGAAGCACATACAGACACAGACATAGGTCATCTATGTTTCTTAATGACAAGGGTATTCTTTAAACAAGTATTAGTGATTAGGATAAACCCTACCCCTTTAGCAGAAGACACTTGGGTATCTTTCAAAGACTGCTAAAGGAAACTCTGATAAAACCTAATATTACACATAGCTCATCTCTGTTTGGGTTTCATCCTAATCTTAATGACAAGGGTATACTTTACTTAAATTATGACGATATTTCTTTATACATTTCTACCAGAAGTAATATAGGGCTTCTATTAAGTTACATACACGTATAACCACGACCTGGGGTTTATGATCAACTTTATTGCTTGGGTTCATGTACGTGTCTGGTATTTTAGACGTTATCAGAGTTGAAAGCTCCTGTCTATGTATAATTACTGCAAGCAAACTAAGTCATTTATTCACTTATATTTGATCAAGTGCCGGAAAGTTGGAATTGTGGTGTTCCAAAAGACCTACCTGCTCTGCACCCTAATGCAGTAAGCTTGCTAAGAGCCTATTGCAAACAATGGTCACCTACTTTCATATACAAAGAATTACAAAATTAGCTTATAGCGATCCGTCCATATCTCTATATGATGCTTAAGCTGTACAACTGCAGCAACATGCAGGTCTTTCGCTAGGGGTGTGTAAAGAATTATGATTCCGTCCATATGTATGTGCAAGTCTTTCGCTGGGGGGGGGGGGGGGGGGGGGTGCGAAAAGAATCAAGAATGCATGTTTAACTTGTTGCCAAGTCAGAAGTGGGATCAGGTGAAAGTAAAAGACATTCAGAGAAATTTTCTTCTAAAACATTAAGAACTTACTTGAAGAACTGGTTGTGCTGGCAAACTTGAGCTTTATTTTGACAAAGGAGTCACAACCTTATTCTCATTTTGGTTCTCCTTACTGACTCAGGTTGGTCTTATCTTGCGTGCCATGGGATTCGACAACACCACTCGCATCTACCTCGCTGCTGGTGAACTCTTTGGCGGGGATCGTTTCATGAAGCCATTCCGGGCTCTTTTCCCACACCTAGAGAACCACAATACGATGGGCCCCAATGAAAAGCTCGAGGAGAGTACTCGAGGCCTTGTTGGGTCTGCTGTGGATTACATGGTCTGCCTGCTCTCAGATATTTTCATGCCAACCTATGATGGCCCCAGCAACTTCGCCAACAATCTCATGGGCCACAGGCTCTACTACGGCTTCCGAACCACCATCCAGCCAGACCGTAAGGCACTGGCCCCAATCTTCATAGACAGAGAGGAAGGGCGTGGTGCTGGCTTTGAGGAGCGGGTCCGGCAAGCCATGGTCCGTACCAAGTTAGGAGGTCCCCATAGACGAATCCGACCCGAATCCTTCTACACAAACTCGTGGCCTGAGTGCTTCTGCCAAATGTCACCCAAGAATCCTGCAGACAAGTGCCCCCCGGATAACATACTGGAAGTTCTGGAAAGCCGTTTGGGGAGTGAATCCACTGACGATGCAGATACGAGTAGAACAAGTAATAGGACAGACTCCAGGAGAATTTGAGAGACTTGTTAATGAGGTTAAATCTTCGTGTTTCTAAACCTGTGGCAGCCTCCCAGGAAGAGTAATTGATCTGTTTTGAGTGAAGGATGCATCTGATATTCCTGGATCACATATCAACAGGAAGCTGGGAGCATGACCTGTCAAAAAGCGAGTTCGAAGCGTGCTTGATTGATCACTTTGTATCGATGAACCTTATACCCCATTCTTTTGGACCAACTAATACGAGGGATCGCTGTTCTCTATTTTGTTCACTGATGAGTGATGAGAAGAGCTTCAGTTTCAGCAAATTATGGGAGTTGAAGAAAGTTTCTTAATTTTTTTTCTTTTTTTTTTATAAAGCCAGCAGCCACTTGCATAAGTTTCTAATGGTAAAAATGGATGATGATTGTTTATGTGTTACAGATTTGCTTATAATAAACATATGGATGCTCATTATAATACAGATTTGCTTATAATCAAACCTCTCTACATCATCTATTGAGCATATTATGGATGCTCATAAACTCTCATCATTCTAACTGCAATGTGACCTTCAATTACTTGAGCAATGGTCTGTATAGTTAATATCTGGAAATTTCTAACATTTTTATTAGTTTTTTTTATATGGGGAAATTTACGAAATGTCCAAAAACTAAAAAAGTTTCATGAAAAACCCACCGTTAAAAAAACTTTCATCGCGTGCCCAGAATTAGAGAAACTTATCCAAAGCGGGTTCCAAATGACCCTTTTATCCTTCTAATTTATTCAAAGCACCCGCGAAACATACTCTTAAAAAAAAAAAAGATTTCAATTCTTCATCTTCTTCGTTACGCTGCTCACTTTCTATTCTTCCTCTTCTTCGATACGCTGCTCACTTTCGAATCTAGGTTTTCTTCTCCAAAATCTTTCCATGTCAAAACGGAGGTCAAAACATCATTTTTTTGCGATTCTGAAATTTCGAAAGTCCGTATAACGGAGAATCGGTTACTTTCAGGCTCCTCGAAAATACGCTCATTTTACGACAAACCGGACCTCGTTTCGATCTCGCAGTCAAAAGTTATGGCTTTCCAAACTTTCAACTCGCCATTCTCCGTGGTAAAATCACGGAGAATGGCCATTTCTAGTGTTAAAACGCAGGAGAATAGTCATTCTCCGTACTAAATGACGGAGAATAGCCATTCTCCGTACTAAATGATGGAGAATGGTCATTATCCGTGTCAAAATCACGGAGAATTGCCATTCTCCGTGGTAAAATCACGGAGAATGGTCATTCTCCGTGATATTAACACGGATAATAATCATTCTCCGTGATCTTTACACGGAGAATGGACATTCTCCGCCATTTTTTACAACGGAGAATGGTCATTCTCCGTCTTTTTCGACACGGAGAATGGTCATTCTCCGTCTTTTTCGACACGGAGAATGATCATTCTCCGTGATATTAACACGGAGAATGACCAATCTTGTGTTAACATGGAGGAGAATGGTCATTCTCCGTATTGAAAAAGACGGAGAATGATCATTCTTCGTGTTAAAACCACGGAGAATAGCTATTCTCCGTACTAAAATGACGGAGAATGGCCATTCTCCGTCACTTTACCACGGAGAATGGTCATTCTACGTGATATTAACACGGATAATAATCATTCTCCGTGATCTTTACACGGAGAATGGACATTCTCCGTCATTTTTTACAACGGAGAATGGTCATTCTCCGTCTTTTTCGACAGGGAGAATGGTCATTCTCCGTGATATTAACACGGAGAATGACCAATCTCGTGTTAACATGGAGGAGAATGGTCATTCTCCGTATTGAAAAAGACGGAGAATAGCTATTCTCCGTACTAAAATGACGGAGAATGGCCATTCTCCGTCATTTTACCACGGAGAATGGTTTTCCGTGTTAAAACCCATAGAAAATTGTCATTCTCCGTGGTTTTTAACACAGAGAATGCCATTCTCCGTGGTTTTTAAAACGGAGAATAGTCATTCTCCGTCATTTTAGCACGGAAAATGGTCATTCTCCGTGATGGAAAATGGTCATTATCCGTGGTGGAGAATGGTCATTCTCCGTGGTTTTAATACGGAGAATTTTTTTTTTTAGAAAATTTTTGTCAGGAATAAAGAGTTTCGTTCTTCTTTCAAAATGATAATTTTTATGGAAAAGAAGAAGAAAGATCTTCTCTCCACAATTGATCTAATCGTCGAAAAACTTCAAATGTCTCCACGATGAAGATAATGATGATGGTGATGATGATGACGAGCGATGATCTGAGTTCGACTGAAGAAAAGCACACCGAACTACGAACGATCTTTGCGATCTCTGCTGAAGATGAGAGCAATGGAGTTCAGATTTCTCGTGAAGAAGAAGAAGACGAAAATCGCAATCCAGATGTCACGCCCCAGTACCGGAATACTGAGACAGACTAGGCCAGCTACACCGTATGAGGTATATAAACGTCATACGGCGATCGTGGCTGTCAAGAGACTAGGGGGTGCATGCTACACTCAGGTCTCCTATGGTCCCACAGAGCATCTATGTCCCAATCAATCAAAACAAAAAGCAGTAAATAATGATCATATAAGACAAAGCAGTAAGGCGTCCCCGACGCTTCATCAGAATGATTCATGAGTCTAGCTATACAAAATGATGAGCTAGTTCCGAGAGTCAATAGTACATAACTATAGTCAGCTGCAGTCTGATTTAATTACAATTATGTAAAGAAAACTAGTGTTCAGAACTGCCGGCTAAACAGGTGCCGGTGGCTAAACGCCAAGTACAAAATAGAAGATATCAGAGCGGTGAAGAAGAAACCCACTCATGGTCCCTGGCGCCCATACTCCTGGTGTGCACCATTGTTCGGGTGGAAAGCTGGATCCTCTGGAGCTGCTACGAAATCTGGCCAAACAAAACCAGCGGGGTCAGGCCCCGAATAGCAAGTACCACAAGGGAGCACAAAAGAGTGAGATAAATCCAATAAGTTAAATAAGACCTGATTCATGAGTTATAGGCTTATACCATATCATCGAGATGATACGACACCCTTACAACCAAACAAGGACAAATGGTGCCAATATCGTACCGAGATAAGATATATCCTATAACCATGGGCAGGTAAAAGGGCTTCTGATCGCGACTTCGGTCCATAGCCTATCGCAGCACAATAGCCCAACCCAACAACCAAACAAGGACATGGGTTGGACCACGCACCACGATAGTCCATGTTCCTCAGTTGCTAACAGAAGAAAATATATCACAAACAAGTCAGCTTACAATCGGCCAATCAATCCTACGGCTTTCTATGATTTGCCTGGGTTATCCCAGTAATGCAATATATATATATATAGGAATCCTCAGATCATATCGCATTCCAGCAGGGCTAGCCAAACCATTATATACAAGCAAGCACGAAATGCACCGGTCCCCCGAAAGGCCACCGCGCTAGAATAAGCAGTAACGGTTCCAGCTCTCCTATAGGAAGAGCTGGCTCGGCAGTCACAAATCAGATACTGCACTCCACTAGTGCGGATGACTATACAGTATCCGAGGCAGCCAACCCGACGCGCCAGGACGGGACCCAGGGCGGCTAGTGACGTACGATCTCGAGATTCTGTTCCCTCCCAATGCTTCTACCAATTTAAGTTGCTTAGATTAACCCTATCTCGATATTGGAATTACATGTCGTGGTCACATGGTCATCCTCCTATATGTCGTACCATAGTACGTGTACCCTAAGTATGAATCCACATCGGCTCAATCTAGATCCATGCTTAGTGTAATGCATCAAACAACAAACAACATACCACGATACTATTACTGACCAATTACCATGACTTGCTGGAAGGTACACATGTATTGACATATAACACGAATGATCACTTAGCATGTAGAGTCACACCTCAGTGCACTCATTAAATGGCACCGCAGTGCATACTAATATTGTATCTCAATACACACTTAGAACATGTACCAGCACGTATACAGGTAATCAGGTCAGGAACATGGTCAAGTCAGAAAGTTACTCGGACTCCTCGTGACATAAAAGTCACATATGAATTCAGGTTAAAGTGAGACATGAAGGTCCTTGAAGCCAAGACAAAGATCTACAACTTTCATATTGGGAGTTAGGAGAAATTCTGGCCACAATTCAGCCAAATAGGACTTAAAATAGCCAAAAACAGCCAAAATAGGCACTATGCGGCACTATTCAGCACTATGCGGCACTATGCAGCATCCTTATGCGGCACGGCACTATGCAGCACTATGCAGCATCCTCATGCGGCTCGGTACTATGCGACACTATGCAGCATCCTCATGCGGCTCGGTACTATGCGGCACTATGCAGCATCCTCATGCGGCTCGGCACTATGCGACACTATGCAGCATCCTCATGCGGTTAGGCACTATGCAGCACTATGCATCATTCTTATGCGGCTCGGCACTATGCGGCACTATGCAGCATCCTCATGCGGCTCGGCACTATGCGGCACTATGTAGCATCCTCATGCGGCTCGGCACTATGCAGCACTATGCAGCATCCTTATGCGGCTCGGCACTATGCAGCACTATGCAGCATCCTTATGCGGCTCGGCACTATGCAGCACTATGCAGCACTATGCATCATTCTTATACGGCTCGGCACTATGCATCGTCCCTGCCAGAATCAGGACAGATGAACATAGAAGTTTGACCAAAATTGTTTTGGCCATAACTTCCTCAAAACAAGTCGAAATCTAACTTTTCAAAGGTCAAAATTGGATAGAATTGAATTTCCTACAACATAGGACCATTAGTTTTCGAAAATAACCAAGTTTGATAGATCAAAACCATGGAAACCCATAGAACCCTAGTTTTAGAAACTTAGATCTACACCAAACTAGCCATTAAAATCAAAAACTCCAAGAACTAAACTTGTAGAGAATGAAGAGAAGAACAATATAGACAAATAATATCAAAGAAAAATTAAGAAATAAAAATACAATAATCTCTCCATTTGGTGCAAGATGTACTTGCCTAAAAGTTTGCTTGAGGAAAATAAATAAAAGAGTGAATGAGGAGAGAGAGAGTGTGGAAGAGAATATATATAGGGGTTGGGTTGACTCAAAGAAACCCTAAGCTTAAGCATGCTCTTAACCACATGACTAATGACATGTTAAATGCTACATGATACAACTAATTAAATTAATTAAATAAAATCCTAACCACAACACGGTTCAGAAATCTTATCATCGAAACAGTGAACCACGCCTACAACCAGACAAGGACAAGGGGTGGCACACTAATCCGTGACGAGATACTGTTCCATGCCATGGCCAGTTACAAATACAGGATAAATATAATAAAGATACAGGTGCCAGATACCATATACATAAAAAAAATTCAAAAATTTACGTATTCCGGAAACGGGGAGTGACATCTCTACCCTCCTTAGAAAAATTCCGTCCTCGGAATTTCGATAAGGCTAGTCGAGCGCGCTCTCAGATTACGAAATACACTCATGACATAATGCAAGCACAATTATCAAACAACACATGACATATGAACAGATTACGAAAGAAAGAACTATTAAGTAAAAGCACAAACAATAATCATACCATAGAAAGAAAGTGATCGGAGACATACGAATAAAATATGCCTCTCATGTCAGGTAGGAATTCGTCCTCGATGTCCTACACTGACTCCCAAAGTGAACAAGGGTCAACGCTTGAGATAAGTCGGTACCAATGACTAAATCAAGAACGAAACTCTGCCCAGGACGTACTCTCGTAATCAAGACACATGATGAATATCACGTATCACATGATACGAGAGCAGATGAGTGAGACGAGAAAGTCGCCTTCACTCTTCGAATATAGAACTCAAGGAATTATAATGAATAATACTCAAAACTTACCCACAATCTGACCGCCTTCGGCCAACCTCTGCTCTAATACTCCAAATTCTTCTTGTCTTTGTCCCAGCCTTCCCTGGCCCTGCTGTTGCGGCCTCTGCGGTCCTGCTTGATGTTGTGCTTGTCGGTACATCTGAGCTTGTGTCAGTAATGGACGCTGGGCTAGTGGCCTCACTGCTAGTGCTGGCCCTTGATACGGTGCTACCTCTGGAGCTGGCAACGCCGGAAACCGTTGAGCTGGCCCTCCTGGCCTCTGCATCATAGGACAATTGGCAATCCTATGATCTGGACTGCCACACCTCAAGCATAATCCATTAGCTGAACGACACACATCCCTAGTGTGCCCTCCCTTACCACAGTAAGTGCAACCTACTGGTGCTTCCTGACGCTGCTGCTAGTTCCTCTGTTGCTGCTGTCGAACTGGTGCAGTCACAATTGTCGTGACTGGTGCTGTATCACGAATACGGACGCCAGGTGCTGGTGCTGACGTCCGAGGTACTGCTCCTCCCCCAGCACTCTGCGTATGAGACCTCTTCTGGCCCCCAGTCCTTGCTGATAACCTTTGAATAGTAAGCTCGTGCCTCCGAGCCGCCGTCAATACTGCATCGAATGTCTGGTAGTCGTGCCCCTCGACCAGCTACAAAATCTCTAGGTGAAGTCCCTGCTGGAACCTCATTGCTCTCTCTGGCTCTGTCGCCACCATCATCCGAGCAAACCTACTTAACCTGCAGAACTCCGCTGCATAACCATCCACCGTCTTACCAGCCTGCTTGAGACTGATAAACCTCTGCTGTAGCTCATATCGCGCTACCACGCCAAAGTACTTGACCTTGAATCTGGTACTGAAGCTATCCCAGGGAACAGGACGCCTCATTCCAACCTCTTCCGATGCCCACCAATCGCGGGCGAGATCCTGAAGTAAAAGTCTGACCTGGTCAACCTTCTCTTCTGCTGAAACCTTTGCTGCAGTCAATATGGCCTCTGTATCCTGAAGCCAGGCATCCGCCGTGATGGCATCCTCCGTGCCGTCAAAATATCTTGGGTTAAGTCGATAAAACCTCCCGGACGCTCCTGAATCATTCCTGACACTTCTCTCAAGGGCTAATTGCAACCCCTGATTCTGTAGCACATTCTGTTCTTGCTGTCGGGTTTGTTGTTGCTGGGCTGCCATCTGGCGTTGTTGGGTCTCTAATAATCCTCTGATAATCTGCAACAGTGCCGGCGCATCTAGTGCTACTGGTACTACCGGTATCACTAGAGGTACGGGATCCTCTGGCCTCTGTAGCTCAACTGGCTCATGCTCGGTAACGTTTTCGATGTGAATCTGTCCAGGTAGAGGGGCTACCCCTTGCTGATCTCTAACTGGTCCTTGATCTACTGGATTCTCTTCCATGCCGGCTCCTCCAATAGCCGAGAATGATGTGACCCTAAAGGAAAGGATACAAGGCATCAAAAGATAGGACGGGAAGGAATCGAGGATGACAATCAAGTTAGCATTCAAGGTGGGAGAAAGAGAAAACGAATCAGGAGATCAAGGGGAACATGTTTTGATTGAGACTCCTATAATCGCAACACCCCATAAGTCTAAAAAACAGACCTTGCATGGGCCACCACTAAAACCTTGTCACGCCCCAGTACCGGAATACTGAGACAGACTAGGCCAGCTACACCGTATGAGGTATATAAACGTCATACGATGATCGTGGCTGTCAAGAGACTAGGGGGTGCATGCTACACTCAGGTCTCCTATGGTCCCACAGAGCATCTATGTCCCAATCAATCAAAACAAAAAGCAGTAAATAATGATCATATAAGACAAAGCAGTAAGGCGTCCCCGACGCTTCATCAGAATGATTCATGAGTCTAGCTATACAAAATGATGAGCTAGTTCCGAGAGTCAATAGTACATAACTATAGTCAGCTGCAGTCTGATTTAATTACAATTATGTAAAGAAAACTAGTGTTCAGAACTGCCGGCTAAACAGGTGCCGGTGGCTAAACGCCAAGTACAAAATAGAAGATATCAGAGCGGTGAAGAAGAAACCCACTCATGGTCCCTGGCGCCCATACTCCTGGTGTGCACCATTGTTCGGGTGGAAAGCTGGATCCTCTGGAGCTGCTACGAAATCTGGCCAAACAAAACCAGCGGGGTCAGGCCCCGAATAGCAAGTACCACAAGGGAGCACAAAAGAGTGAGATAAATCCAATAAGTTAAATAAGACTTGATTCATGAGTTATAGGCTTATACCATATCATCGAGATGATACGACACCCTTACAACCAAACAAGGACAAACGGTGCCAATATCGTACCGAGATAAGATATATCCTATAACCATGGGCAGGTAAAAGGGCTTCTGATCGCGACTTCGGTCCATAGCCTATCGCAGCACAATAGCCCAACCCAACAACCAAACAAGGACATGGGTTGGACCACGCACCACGATAGTCCATGTTCCTCAGTTGCTAACAAAAGAAAACATATCACAAACAAGTCAGCTTACAATCGGCCAATCAATCCTACGGCTTTCTATGATTTGCCTGGGTTATCCCAGTAATGCAATATATATATATATATAGGAATCCTCAGATCATATCGCATTCCAGTAGGGCTAGCCAAACCATTATATACAAGCAAGCACGAAATGCACCGGTCCCCCGAAAGGCCACCGCGCTAGAATAAGCAGTAACGGTTCCAGCTCTCCTATAGGAAGAGCTGGCTCGGCAGTCACAAATCAGATACTGCACTCCACTAGTGCGGATGACTATACAGTATCCGAGGCAGCCAACCCGACGCGCCAGGACGGGACCCAGGGCGGCTAGTGACGTACGATCTCGAGATTCTGTTCCCTTCCAATGCTTCTACCAATTTAAGTTGCTTAGATTAACCCTATCTCGATATTGGAATTACATGTCGTGGTCACATGGTCATCCTCCTATATGTCGTACCATAGTACGTGTACCCTAAGTATGAATCCACATCGGCTCAATCTAGATCCATGCTTAGTGTAATGTATCAAACAACAAACAACATACCACGATACTATTACTGACCAATTACCATGACTTGCTGGAAGGTACACATGTATTGACATATAACACGAATGATCACTTAGCATGTAGAGTCATACCTCAGTGCACTCATTAAATGGCACCGCAGTGCATACTAATATTGTATCTCAATACACACTTAGAACATGTACCAGCACGTATACAAGTAATCAGGTCAGGAACATGGTCAAGTCAGAAAGTTACTCGGACTCCTCGTGACATAAAAGTCACATATGAATTCAGGTTAAAGTGAGACATGAAGGTCCTTGAAGCCAAGACAAAGATCTACAACTTTCATGTTGGAAGTTAGGAGAAATTCTGGCCACAATTCAGCCAAATAGGACTTAAAATAGCCAAAAACAGCCAAAATAGGCACTATGCGGCACTATTCAGCACTATGCGGCACTATGCAGCATCCTTATGCGGCACGGCACTATGCAGCACTATGCAGCATCCTCATGCGGTTCGGCACTATGCGGCACTATGCAGCATCCTCATGCGGCTCGGCACTATGCGGCACTATGCAGCATCCTCATGCGGCTCGACACTATGCGGCACTATGCAGCATCCTCATGCGGTTAGGCACTATGCAGCACTATGCATCATTCTTATGCGGCTCGGCACTATGCGGCACTATGCAGCATCCTCATGCGGCTCGGCAATATGCGGCACTATGCAGCATCCTCATGCGGCTCGGTACTATGCGGCACTATGCAGCATCCTCATGCGGCTCGGCACTATGCAGCACTATGCAGCATCCTTATGCGGCTCGGCACTATGCAGCACTATGCAGCACTATGCATCATTCTTATGCGGCTCGGCACTATGCATCGTCCCTGCCAGAATCAGGACAGATGAACATAGAAGTTTGACCAAAATTGTTTTGGCCATAACTTCCTCAAAACAAGTCAAAATCTAACTTTTCAAAGGTCAAAATTGGATAGAATTGAATTTCCTACAACATAGGACCATTAGTTTTCGAAAATAACCAAGTTTGATAGATCAAAACCATGGAAACCCATAAAACCCTAGTTTTAGAAACTTAGATCTACACCAAACTAGCCATTAAAATCAAAAACTCCAAGAACTAAACTTGTAGAGAATGAAGAGAAGAACAATATAGACAAATAATATCAAAGAAAAATCAAGAAATAAAAATACAATAATCTCTCCATTTGGTGCAAGATGTACTTGCCTAAAAGTTTGCTTGAGGAAAATAAATAAAAGAGTGAATGAGGAGAGAGAGTGTGGAAGAGAATATATATAGGGGTTGGGTTGACTCAAAGAAACCCTAAGCTTAAGCATGCTCTTAACCACATGACTAATGACATGTTAAATTCTACATGATACAACTAATTAAATTAATTAAATAAAATCCTAACCACAATACAGTTCAAAAATCTTATCATCGAAACAGTGAACCACGCCTACAACCAGACAAGGACAAGGGGTGGCACACTAATCCGTGACGAGATACTGTTCCATGCCATGGCCAGTTACAAATACAGGATAAATATAATAAAGATACAGGTGCCAGATACCATATACATAAAAAAAAAATCAAAAATTTACGTATTCCGGAAACGGGGAGTGACACCAGATCTGAGTTTTTTGAATTCAAATACATATAGATGACCAATTCGCGCGGAGGGGTAGTTTCGGTATTATAAAAATAGCAGTTTACAACGAATGACATCTAAAAGGGAATCTTGGAATATTTAACGTGAAAATACTTAATTCTGGGTATTTCATAAAATCATCTAGCGGGTGGACATTTCATAAAAGTCCACCCCGAAATTGGGTTTCTCAACAATTTTCAGTTTTTATATATCTAGAACATTTTCTAATTTGTAAGTTATCTTAAACTATTAAGACTACTAAACTCCTGCCATAAATTATTTGTAACTGCTACTCCTACGACGTTAACAATGGTTCCCTTGTGTAGGGTAGCAACTTGGACATTTTACTTGTTAATTATGATAATTAATTATAGTAACTTGCTAGAAATTTTGAAAAATTTGATGGAATGGAAAAAATTTCATGGCATGGTGCCATGTATATGCTCGTTAGGTTAGTTATTATTGTGGCACGTTATAGCTAACAGTCACCGGTGGTGGAGTTTTGGAAGTCGAAAGGGATAAATTTTGGGTCCCATCTTCGAGGGCACTTGCTTGCGATGGGCTGTTCTGCAAGAAGTGTTTGTCGAGTTCACCGATGTGTTGGGTGCTCTTAAGTTGTTTTTGTACTTACTAATGTCGTTGCTATGTTGAGTGTAGTCAGGGCTGGCCCTGCCAGAGAAGCCATCGAGCTTGGACAATTCCACCGTTAGAACAACCCTCTGGTACCTAAGTTCTAAGCTCTCTGCCAATAAAGCCTTTATGGTCCACCGCAACTCTTCTCTGTCAGTTGAACTGGAAATCCCCCATGTCTATATTTTTGAGATTCCAAGGCCTCCAGTAGATCAGGAGTTAGGAGAGGAATTTAGAATCTGAACTACATGTCACCACCGTCAAAACCGGAGACAACTGGTTTCTTAGCGTTTGTGAAAAATTATTGGTCTTATTTTCCTTGGCCGCAATATTTATAGCTTTCAGTTTGTTGTAAATTTTTTTTTAATTTAATTTTTGAGTCAAGGGAGACGAGAGGCAACCAAAATTAGCTCTATCTAGGACAACCAAGCCCGTGTGCCGTTCCTGAGTGTGGTTGCCGAGAGCACAAAGACCAATACAATACAATGAATTTATGACCATCCTTTGTATCCGAGAGTACTGATGCATGCACCTTCTCTAACTTGGTTCTCATGTTAGCTTCACTGGCTTCAACATCTTAAGATGGGGAAGGGGTGGACAATGGTCAGGGTGTTACATGGGCCGGGTTGGCCCGAACCCGCCCGAGCCCGCAGCTAGCCTGGCCCGGTTCAGCCCGCTCGTAGTCCGTCTCGAGCCCGCCCACTAGATCATCCGGTCCGGGCTGGGTTCGCCCGCCTGAGCCCAAGCCCGGCTCGGTCCGGACTGGTGTTTTTTTTTTCAATGTAACGTTAGGCCCGGTTCAGCCCGGCCCGGTCAGGCCCGTCCAGGTCCGGTCCGGCCGGCTGAACCAAATTTTTCATTTTTTTTTTGAATCATAGTTCCCCTTTTACCAAAATACCCCCATTTTTGACCGTTTGGTAAGACCGTTATAGGGGGTATTTTGGTCTTTTTGACCAAAATGACCAAAAATTCTTTATGACAACTATATTTTGAGGGTACGGGGGGTCATTTGGCTTCCAAAAAAATTCTATAAATTGGTCATTAAACTTTCATTTCAAACACAAACAATTCCATCCTTCTCACAAAAAAAAAATTCTCCTCCATCTTTAAGAAGATTTCAAGAAAGTTGTGCTCTAAGTTCCGGCGATCTACGACTTTCCGATCAAGCAATTTCGGCGATCTACGACTTACTCTTTCTAATTGTTTTTTTATTTACATTTTCGAAATAGTTTTTCTTCCTCCATCTCTCTAGTTTTTTGCAAAAAACTAATTTCTTATTATTTTTTCCGGTATCCTCCCCCATCTTTATAATCCTTTATATATTTTGATTTGTCTTTTTAAAATGGCCGGAGAAGGTTCAAACCAAGCTAATGATGCTTTTGAAATTTACAATTCTTTTTTTGAGGAAAATCTTATTCCTGACGATTTAGTTGGTTCCCCTCCTGAAGTTGGTACCAATGTACCGAATATTGTAAAGAGAAAGCAAAAAACAAAAGTTTGAAAATTTTTTATTCTTCTTAATGAAACTAAACCTGATGGCTCACTTGTTTTAGATCAAAAAGGTGAAGCAGTTCCGTCCTAATGCAAGAAATGTTCCTGTATATACAAATGGAAGAGGGGAGGTGGCATGGGCACACTCTCAAGACACTACGATACTTGCTACGGTCCAAGCTCAATTCCGGCGACCCAAACTCATATCAGTTTTGGAGGCACTGCGGCTTCTTCGGTGGGTACATTTTTCTATTCAGCTGCCCGTCATAAAACTGAATTTACTAAATATATTATTGTTGATGAACTTCCATTTACTTCGGATGAAAGTGAATCTTTATATGATTATGCTACAATTGCTTTAAATCCATGTTTTAATAGAGTTACTAGAGGCGCTGCTAGAAAAGAGGCTATTAGACTCTTTAAAGAAATGAGACTTGCTTTAAAAGAAACGTTTTTGCATGCTAATAAAATAGCTATTACTTCTGATGTGTGGACAAGTAAACAAAACTATGCTTATATTTGTATCACGACACACTATATAGATTCATTGTGGATGTTGCAAAAGCGCATCGTCTGTTTAAAAACTTTAGAATTTTCACACACGGGCTCCGCAATTGCCACTTGTATTTCAAAACACTTGCGTGACTTTGATATTCACAACAAGATTCAATCTGTATCTTTTGATAATGCTAGTAATAATACTGCTACTATAAATTCATTGTCTTTACTATTTCAACCTATTTTGGAAGGTAGATTATTGCATATTATGTGTGCTTGCCATATTATTAACTTAGTTGTAAAAGAATATCTTGAATTTTTTAGTATACATTTAGAAACACTCAGAAATTGTTTACACAGCTTGAACACGTCTCCAAGTAGGCAACAAGCTTTTAAGAACACATGTACACATTTTAGTATTCGTTTTAGAAGATTTGTTAAGGATGTTCCACATAGATGGAATTCGACATATTTATTGTTGAAATCTGCACTTCCGTTTAAGGATGTTATTACATATTTTTGTAACATGGATCATAATTTTGAAGCTTGTGTTTGCGTTCAAGATTGAATTTTAGCAGAAAAAAGAACCCAAAATGTAGTGCCCCATCCCTACATCGTGCCCCGTCTCCGTCCACTGGGTGCGCGAGAAAGGAACACTGTCGCTATCGATTCGGTCGGGACCGATCGGTCGGAATCGGCTGAGTCGATCGAACGGAAACGGTTGAATTAAGATCCATTCCACGTTATGGAATGGCTTCTTCGGAACCAAGTCCCATATTCAGCGGGTTGCGCCTCGAGGATTGGCTCTGCGGCTGAGTCGGGAGAGACCTCCCGTTGCTCTGGTTTTCATGCCGCACTTGATTTGGCTTTGGCTTTGGTTTTTGTGAATGCGTTTTTCGTGAATGTTTTCGATGGATTTTCGTGACGCATTTTCGAGCTTCGCATTCATATCGAATATCCTTGGATTATACAGTGTTCTAATCAGTTGCTTCTGCGATTGCAGGTGATCGCGTAGGCGACGTTAGCGCAGCCAACCGGTCGCTCGCTTGAAGCAAGGCTAAGGCGAGTGGCTGACCTCCTTCGTCTCGTCCCTCTACTTCAAAACTCAATATACAAAGTAAATGAATGCTTGTCATAATAGTGTAGAATCAAAGAAATCGTGGCACGATTCTTCACGAAACACTTACTATCAAACTGTCGGTTTTGAAAATGGAAAACGCGCTTTCTTATACAAATCCACTTAGCCTATGCAAACAATGAATGAATCGATTAACGTTTATCGCAAAGATACGGCTAAGTAAAGCAAATCAACTAAGTCCAAAGGAAAACGGTCATTGGACAACTTGTCGACAAGGTAAAGTTTCTTCGAACGGTTGCCTAGGCCAAGGGACCGATTCGGCCCGGGAGGAACGAGTGTAGCAGCGCCAACCCTTCATCGGCACGAGTTATGCGGGCACTTTCGCATAGGGCTCTCTACCCGACGCGAAAGGGGCGTCGTCTAACCAAATGCTATAGTCCGCGATGGCTTGACATTGCCAGTGGCCTTTATACCCCTTTCACTGCTTAACAGGTGCACGGGACACGGGATGAACATGATAATTGCTTAATGATATACAAGTTCATGTGCTTGCCTCAAAAACATGTTAACATGCAAATCGAATAGGATGGTTAGAAAGATCATTGAAATAGCTAGCTAACATGTTTACGAAACTTCTTGAATCAAATGCAGAGCTTGGATTTAATTAGCCATTCGCCAATACATGTGTTTCGTGCTGATCCTCGCTCTTTGCAGGTCCCGCGAACCAGGAAGGACGCGCCAGCTAGCTCGGCGGCGTTCGTGACTTTTGAAGCTTCGGCCGTGCGTCGAAGACTTACTCTGCGACTTCACTTTTGAAGGCTCTCGACAGTCCAAGGCAAATGACTCAGCGTCCCTCCCATCCAGGTCAATGGAGTACTTGTGTATATTGAGGGATGTGTGCAATATATGGAACAGTTATCTCATCGGCACTCTTTTGTAATCGAGTCATGTTGTAGCCCGTGCGACAATGAGTCTTGTACCGGAGTCTGTAAATGATGTTCATTATCAATAAAGAATCAAGTTTCCTTTACTTATTGTGTGTATCAATTTGTCTGCGTACTCTCTTAGATCTCATGTCTCGGATTACCTTATGACTAGGCCTTGTACGATCGCAAATTAGGTTCGCACGGCATCACGCCCGGGGGACGACTATCGATTCGACGGAATCGGGACGTAACATAATGGTATCAGAGCACGGCTTTACGTCCTTGGCCTCCAGTGTCGAGTTTTAGTCTCCAACCGTTGACCTCGTGTCGATGAGATGAGTTGTTCCATACGCTGAACCCAGGACATTTTTCGAAACTAACGAGAGTTGCTTTCTTTTCCCTGCAGTTACGGGAGCTCAGGCGGAAGACGAGACGAGCGCTTCCAGCGGCTCGAGTGCTTCTAGAACCGGGCATTCCGCTAACCCAACGGGAATGACGCCTACCGTAGCCGGATCTTTCGGCGACCCGATGCAACGTATGCTGCAGATGCTTGAAATACAGCAACGTCAAAACGAGCTCCATCGTCAGCAAGCGGAGGCTCGTCAGGCCCAATTTGAGAATCGGTTCGAGGCTCAATTCAAGCTGCAGCAGCAACAGCTGAATACACTCCAGCAGATCGTACAGTCGGTCGTCGGCAACAACAACAACTCAACGATGGCACCTGCCGCGACCCAGCCTGCGGTTCGATCCAACGAAGCTGAACCAGAGGCGCCCGCGCTCTCACCTGCAACACCGAGAAGTTCTAACTTAGACGTGTCAAAATTCACGAAAAGCTGCCACACTTCCTTCAACGGCACAGAAGATCCCTCCGTGGCGATCGACTGGTTGGAGGAGCTGGAAGACAAGTTCGAGCTTCTGGGTGTCGAGAACTCAAAGAAAGTCGCGTGTGCTCAACTTTTACTTCGAATGAACGCGCACGATTGGTGGGCTGTGCAGAAGCGGGCTATTCGACGTGAAGGCGAGACGGCGACGATCTCATGGGCGACATTCAGAAATGCGTTCGAGAATGAATATCTTTCTGCAGCCGTGCGACAGGAAAAAGAAAATGAGTTCATGCAGTTGACGCAAGGGAATATGACTGTACGACAATATGCGGCCAAATTCAACAAACTGGCCAAGTTTGCTGGAGACTATCTCCCTACTACTGCATGTCGAGCAAAGCGATTTGTAGTGGGCCTGCGTTCCACTATCCGTGCTCATGTCTCGGTGCCGAAATACAAAACTGTGGGCGAGGCACTCAACCATGCCATCCGTCTGGAGTCTGAGTATCCTCCTGCTACTACCGGCGCTGTTAACTTTAATAACAAACGCCACAGTAATACGGGAGGCAACAACGCACATAAGCGTCAATATCGCGACAACCAGACGAAGGAGCGGATGGTCTGTAATTTCTGCCACAAGGACGGGCACCTGGACACCGACTGCCGACTTAAGCACAGAGTCTGTTTCGCATGCGGCAAAAGGGATCACCTCGTAAGGGACTGCCCGGAAGCTACGTCGAACCAACGCCCCCCGCAACATCAACAAAATCGAGGCCAAGCACCTCGGGCTCCACCGACCGCGCAACAGAATGGCCAAGACCGTCGCCCCAATGCTCAGGATCGCGTCTACGCCATGACTCGGGACGAAGCGCTTGCATCTGATACAGTCGTGATAGGTATACTGCAATTCAATAATAAACCTGCTCGTGTATTGTTTGATTCAGGTGCCACGTATAGTTTTATATCGGCGGACTTTGCCGTCGAGCACAAATTTTCCTTGACACCACTGGGCCTCGACCTCACTGTTAACATACTGTCGGGCATGCCACTACTTACAAATCTGGTCTGCAAAGACGGAATCATTTGTATAGGTGGTCAAAAGGTCAGTCTCGATGCGATAGTTCTTAATATTAAGGACTATGATATCATTCTGGGGATGGATTGGCTCGGTCCGTGCAACGCAACCATAGACTGCGCTGAAAAGAAGGTCACATTCCGCATACCTGGAGTGCCTGAATTCTGCTACTCGTGTGGTGAGGCGTCGCCGACCTGCATGGTGATCTCTGCAATATCTGCTCGACGGATGCTGCATTCCGGGTGCGAAGGCTATCTAGCTTCCGTTCGAGACATGCGACTGGATGGTGCAAACGCGGGCCAGACCGACGTTGTGGCAGAATTCTCCGATGTGTTCCCAGACGAGTTGCCCGGCATGCCGCCCGATCGAGAGATTGAGTTCACTATCGATACCTTCCCCGACACTCGATCGATCTCGAAGACCCCGTACAGAATGGCCCCTGCAGAGCTTAAAGAACTCAAGGTGCAGTTACAGGAATTGCTCGACAAGGGATTCATCCGACCTAGCGTCTCGCCGTGGGGAGCGCCCGTGCTGTTTGTCAAGAAGAAGGATGGCTCTATGCGTCTTTGTATCGACTACCGCGAGCTGAATAAAGCCACCGTCCGGAACAAATACCCCCTGCCCCGCATAGATGATCTGTTTGATCAGCTTCAAGGAGCCACGATATTCTCTAAAATTGATCTGCGTTCGGGTTACCATCAACTCAAGATCAAGCCGGACGATGTGCTGAAGTCTGCCTTCCACACTCGATACGACCATTACGAGTTCCTGGTAATGCCGTTCGGCCTAACGAACGCCCCTGCTGCTTTTATGGATTTAATGAATCGGGTGTTTCGACCATTCCTCGACAAGTTCGTAGTAGTCTTTATCGATGATATACTCGTCTACTCGAAGAATAGGCAGCAACACACTGAGCATCTGCGGACCGTGCTTCAGACCCTTCGAGAAAATCAATTGTATGCGAAGCGAAGCAAATATGAATTTTGGCTTAGCAGCGTCTAATTCCTCGGACACATCATTTCTGCTGAAGGCATTGCGGTCGACTCGAAGAAAGTTGAAGCCGTCGTCGATTGGAAGCGGCCAACGTCCGTCAGCGAGATTCGAAGTTTACTTGGCTTAGCGGGATACTATCGACGCTTCGTGAAAGACTTCGCGAAGATCGCATCGCCCCTGACTCGTCTCACCCAGAAAGGAGTCGCATTTGACTGGTCAGACGACTGCGAAGCTTCATTCCAAGAATTAAAGCAACGGCTCGTCTCGGCCCCGATACTCGCACTTCCAGAAGGGACTGAGGGTTTCCAGATATTCAGCGATGCATCCGGTCAGGGCTTGGGGTGTGTGCTGATGCAGCGGAACAACGTGATATCTTTTTCTTTCCGACAGCTAAAGCCGCATGAGAAGAATTATCCCACGTACGACCTGGAGTTAGCGGCGATTGTGTTTGCGTTGAAATTGTGGCGTCACTACCTCTATGGCGTGGCGTGCACGATCTACACCGATCACAAGATCCTCAAGTATCTATTCACGCAGAGGGAACTGAACTTGCGGCAGAGGCGCTGGCTTGAACTGATCAAGGACTACGACTTGACTATCGACTATACGCCGGAAAAGGGAAATGTTGTGGCGGACGCCTTGAGTCGGAAGAACATTGTCTCGTTATCCATCGACCCCAGACTGCTACGTGACCTAGAAGAGATGGGCATCGAGCTCCGAGTCAGATTCTGGAATGTGCAGTTGGCAAAGTTGCAGTTAGAGCCGAGCTTGCTTGATAAGATCAAGACCGCTCAGACGGACGATCCATACCTGAAGAAAGTGTGAGAGTTGATCTCGACGGGCAGGACGACCGACTTTGCGGAAGACGAAACTGGCGTGCTTCGATTGAAGGGTAGGCTATGCGTTCCGGATGATTCAGAACTCAAAAAGGAGATACTGTCGGAGGCGCACTATGCGAAATATACCTTGCATCCCGGTAGCACAAAGATGTACAAGGACCTCCGCACAAACTTCTGGTGGCACGGGATGAAAAGAGATGTGGCACTCTTCGTGTCGCAATGCATGGCCTGTCAGCAGGTGAAAGCTGAGCACCAGAGACCGGGCGGGGAGATGCAGAATCTGGCGATTCCAGAATGGAAGTGGCAGCACGTGTGCATGGATTTCATTGTTGGTCTGCCGAAGACGCCGCGGGAAAATGATGCTATCTGGGTCATCGTCGATCGATTAACAAAGTCAGCACATTTTATTGCCATCAAAGTTACTTGGAGCGTTGATCGCCTGGCGCAGATATATCTTGATGAGATAGTACGGCTGCACGGAGTTCCAGTATCCATCGTCTCTGATCGGGATTCACGGTTCATGTCGCGATTCTGGAGTAGCCTTTAGTCGGCGCTGGGTACCAAGTTGCAGTTCA
Organism: Iris pallida; assembly: GCA_029216955.1. NCBI lineage: Eukaryota > Viridiplantae > Streptophyta > Magnoliopsida > Asparagales > Iridaceae > Iris > Iris pallida. Next base: position 24,584,760 of record JANAVB010005599.1, on the reverse strand, counting down.
GCTCAGCTTACCATCCTCAGACCGACGGCCAAACGGAGCGCGTCAATCAGATTCTCGAAGACATGCTACGACTCTGTGCAATTGACTTCAAATCAAGCTGGGACAATCATCTACCGCTGGCCGAATTTGCATACAACAATAGCTATCAATCCATCATTCAAATGGCGCCGTATGAAGCCTTGTACGGGCGCAAGTGCCGATCACCCATTTGCTGGGACGAAGTCGGAGAGCGGCAGATTCTCGGTCCGGAACTGGCTGAACAGACCGTACAGAAGATTCGGCTCATTCGGAAAAGATTAAAAAACTGCACAGAGTCGTCAGAAAAGCTATGCAGACGTTCATCGTCGACCTCTCGAGTTCCAAGAAGGCGATCACGTGTTTCTCAAAGTGTCGCCCATGCGGGGAGTTACTCGGTTCGGCGCGAAGGGAAAATTGAGTCTGAGATTCGTTGGGCCGTTCGAAATACTTGAATGGTTCGCCCCGGTTGCCTATAAAATTGCCCTACCGCCGACGCTTGAAGGTGTACACAACGTCTTCCACGTCTCTCAGTTGCGGAAGTACGTGCACGACCCTAGCCACGTGGTAGATTTTGGCCAGCTGGAGCTAAAGTCAGACTTATCCTACGTTGAAGAGCCAGCTCAAATCTTAGAACGCAAGGATAAGTTGCTGCGAAATCTAGCGATCCCTCTCGTCCGCGTCCTCTGGAAGAACCACTCAGTCGAAGAGTCGACGTGGGAGCTTGAATCGGAGATGAAGGATAAATTCCCTTCATTGTTCTCGTAGAGGTAGGTTCTATCTTTAAGTTTCGAGGACGAAACTTTTTATTAGTTGGTTATGGTGTAGTGCCCCGTCCCTACATCGTGCCCCGTCTCCGTCCACGGGATGTGCGAGAAAGGAACACTATCGCTATCGATTCGGTCGGGACCGATAGGTCGGAATCGGCCGAGTCGATCGAACGGGAACGGTTGAATTAAGATCCATTCCACGTTATGGAATGGCTTCTTCGGAACCAAGTCCTATATTCAGCGGGTTGCGCCTCGAGGATTGGCTCTGCGGCTGAGTCGGGAGAGACCTCCCGTTGCTCTGGTTTTCATGCCGCACTTGATTTGGCTTTGGCTTTGGTTTTCGTGAATGTGTTTTTCGTGAATGTTTTCGATGGATTTTCGTGACACGTTTTCGAGCTTCGCATTCATATCGAATATCCTTGGATTATACAGTGTTCTAATCAGTTGCTTATGCGATTGCAGGTGATCGCGTAGGCGACGTCAGCGCAGCCAACCGGTCGCTCGCTTGAAGCAAGGCTAAGGCGAGTGGCTGACCTCCTTCGTCTCGTCTCTCTACTTCAAAACTCAATATATGAAGTAAATGAATGCTTGTCATAATAGTGTAGAATCAAAGAAATCGTGGCACGATTCTTCACGAAATACTTGCTATCAAACTGTCGGTTTTGAAAATGAAAAACGTGCTTTCTTATACAAATCCACTTAGCCTATGCAAACAATGAATGAATCGATTAACGTTTATCGCAACGATACGGCTAAGTAAAGCAAATCAACTAAGTCCAAAGGAAAACGGTCATTGGACAACTTGTCGACAAGGTAAAGTTTCCTCGAACGGTTGCCTAGGCCAAGGGACCGATTCGGCCCGGGAGGAACGAGTGTAGCAGCGCCAACCCTTCATCGACGCGAGTTATGCGGGCACTTTCGCACAGGGCTCGCTACCCGACGCGAAAGGGGCGTCGTCTAACCAAATGCTTTAGTCCGCGATGACTTGACATTGCCAGTGGCCTTTATACCCCTTTCACTGCTTAACAGGTGCACGGGACACGGGATGAACATGATAATTGCTTAATGATATACAAGTTCATGTGCTTGCCTCAAAAACATGTTAATATGCAAATCGAACAGGATGGTTAGAAAGATCATTGAAATAGCTAGCTAACATGTTTACGAAACTTCTTGAATCAAATGCAGAGCTTGGATTTAATTAGCCATTCGCCAGTACATGTGTTTCATGCTGATCCTCGCTCTTTGCAGGTCCCACGAACCAGGAAGGACGCGCCAGCTAGCTCGACGGCGTTCGTGACTTTTGAAGCTTCGGCCGTGCGTCGAAGACTTACTCTACGACTTCACTTTTGAAGGCTCTCGACAGTACAAGGCAAATGACTCAGCGTCCCTCCCATCCAGGTCAATGGAGTACTTGTGTATATTGAGGGATGTGTGCAATGTATGGAACAGCTATCTCATCGGCACTCTTTTGTAATCGAGTCATGTTGTAGCCCGCGCGGCAATGAGTCTTGTACCGGAGTCTGTAAATGATGTTTATTATCAATAAAGAATCAAGTTTCCTTTACTTATTGTGTGTATCAATTTGTCTGCGTACTATCTTAGATCTCGTGTCTCGGATTACCTTATGACTAGGCCTTGTGCGATCGCAAATTAGGTTCGCACGGCATCACGCCCGGGGGGCGACTATCGATTCGACGGAATCGGGGCGTGACACAAAACAAGAGGGATGAAGCTTATGACATCAATGAGCTGGACCTCGGATCGCTTGGATTGGGTGAAGCTTCTGCAACCGAGGAGGAGCAGGAAGAATGACTCAAGTCTAAGGTATGACCCTCAAAAAAAAATATTCAAGCTTTCAAACTTCAAACTTTCAATCTTCAAAAAAAATCTTTCAAATTTTCAAACTTTCAAATATTCAAAAAATTTAAAATTTTTAAAAACTTTTAAACTTTAAAAACTTAAAAACTTTTAAACTTTAAAAAATTAATAATACTTTATTAAAAACTTCAAAAACTTTAAACTTAAAAAAAACTTTCAAACTTTCAAATATTCAAAAAATTTAAAAACTTTTAAACTTAAAAAAACTTTTAAACTTTTAAACTTTAAAAAATTAATAAAACTTTATCAAAAACTTCAAAAACTTTAAACTTTAAACTTAAAAAACTTTCAAAAAATACTTTAAACTTTAAAAAAAAAACTTTAAAACTTTAAACTTAAAAATTAAAACTTAAAAAACTTAAAATTTAACTTTAAAACTTAACATATAACTTTAGAAGTACAACTTTAAAAAAAAACTTAAGAACTTTTTAAAAAAAAACACAAAAACTTAAAAATAAAATTTTTTTAACTCTGCCTATGACAAGTAAAGCTTGTCTTGCCGGTCCCAAGCCTGGATAAAAGAGGAGGAAAAAATTAAAAAAAATAATTTAATTCAAAAATAAATTTAAAAAGATTAAAATTAAAAAAATTAAAAGAATATAAAAGTTAAAAGAAAAAGAAATTAAAAGAATATAAAAATTAAAAGAATATAAAAGTAAAAAAAATATAAAAGTTAAAAGAAAAAAAAACCAACTTAAACCGGACCGGCCCGCTGGACCCGGCCCGCCCACGACCCGGACCGGACCGGCCCAGCCCTACCTAGATCGGGTCACTGGGCCGGGCTGGGTCCTCTGAACAAGAACCGGGCCGGGCCAGGCCAGGCCCGCTAGATGAACCGGTCCGGACTGGGCCCGGACCAAGCCCGGTCGGACCGGTTTTTCGTGGGCTCGGGCCGGTCGGGTTCAGCCCGAATAACAATCCGAGACAATGGCCAGTGGTCACGATTATTCTTGTTTGAAACAAAAAGACTGAAAGCATATGTCGTTCTCTCCTTTTTCGAGCCTATTCAAGTATTGTTTGCTAGACTTTCTGGATTATATTAGCCTTCCCATGACTTCCTAATGTGTACAGATCAAGCTCATACATTTTTTTAGTATTTATTGACTCTCTTTTAAGTACTTTCTTTCAGAACCTTCTCCTCATGCAAACCTTGAAAGGGTTTAGGCTTCACAGCTCTGACGTCCCTTAAAAAAGGGGTCCAGATAGATCGAAGTTCTACCTCTACCGTGGCTTGAATTATAGGAGAAAGGAGTTGACCTCTCGCTTTCTTTATGCCAACTTTTCTTAACATATTCTCATTTCTAGCAATTCAAAAGAAAATTTGATATATGACAAGTGGGCTCTCCTCTCTCTTCGTATATCTCCTCTCTCTTCGTATATCGTTCAGGTAAAAACTTTGAGGTGTGGCCCACTTGTCAAAGACCCGCTGTATCAAAGTTTCTCTCATTCACATGGTATCATCAAATAATACAACTTATGGTTAAGAATCTATAGTGAACGTTCTTTCCGATCCCTTGTTCCAGACAACATCTATGGTTCCTTGAACAACTTTGATATCTCAACTTCAAAAGTTCAGTCCATATAACTACAAAATGGTGCTACTTCAGATTTATAGCTGCTGCACAGTTATACAAGGTGGATAGACACATGGTCCTAGAGGCATCATAATATGTTTTGATAACGGTGCTGATGAAGAATATTATTCAGTTTATATGCTTTTATAGCCATTATGAAGTGCAATCTTTAATCCATAAACAGTGGCAAAAATGACAATATAGTACTTTTTATTGCATACAAACCAACATTCTATCAATAATCTGTCACCAAGTGTCTACACCATGATGTCCTCAGTTGATTTCGTATCTGGCTGTGTACCTTTCAAAGCTCTTTGCTCCTCAAGAGACCAATGAATTTGTCTAGGACTTTAGTTGTGTACCACAATAAAACTCCATATACCTAAACCAAAATATGCATTGACTGACCTCTCCAGAACCCTGATGTTTGTCATAGAAACATTGACGGACAACGAATCAACATAGCACATTCGTACAATTTCAGTATGTAATACAGACCAATCAACTCCGAGAAATGCACATTCTCATCAAATTATAGCCTACGAATTTCAGAACTCAAGAAACCAATATATTCTCTGGGGGCACAAGCAGAAATGAATTTTTAGAACATAGGACCACCCAAAAGCCGAAAGGTAACTCTTTCCTCAAAACCGACATTTACATCAGCAAATTTTACATACAGTATATTTGTCAAATCACAGAGGAGGAACTGAAGTTAACTGGGCAATGATCCACGTAGCTTGTTAGCAACATGGAGGAGGTGGCTGATGTTTGTGGTCGGATAATGCTGCAATAGCTTCAGGTTGGATGTAAAATCACCAGCAAGAAGACGTCTCCGCACCAGTATCAACATGGCACAACAAATCCGGAGTAAGGTCTCCTGAACACCAAAAACAAATCATGGATTGCTTCAAAAGGACTGTTAACCAAATGATCCAAACATAACTGCAGCATGATGCTAAAATTGATACTAGAACCTGAGGGCCTTCTGGATCACTTAGTAGATTGTCCCAGATGTGTAGGCAGTCGGCAAAATTGAACTCCTGAGTCAATAGTAAAGTGATCCATCTAAATGCATAGAATTGAGGATTGACCTGCAGGTGCAAAAAGAAAATTATACTTTACATGAAGAGTTTAAATTAGTGATGCATCAAGATGGTGGGTTCATTATGCAATATATGGGGAAAAGGAAAATGTTGTTTTTTTAAAGAACGAGACGATTAGATAAAATATTACTAGCAGTACGATTCAGCATCAAACTAATGAAAGACAAGGTCCCCCCCCTAGGTATATTTATTTCCCATGGGAATAAATAGCTCATATTCGGGTCAGTCATGTTCGAGACCGAGACAGTTGGGTTGGGTCTACCTTGAGTTGGCTGGGTCGGGTTCGGGTCCAGTCGGGTCACATCAAGGTCAGGGTCGGGTCCAGGTCATAGGTGTCTGGATTGGGTTCCAGTCAGATTCAGATCGGATCTGGGTCAGTCAACTTCGGGTCGTGTCCCAATTGGGTTTGGGTCACATGGTTCAGGTGAGTCGGGTTCAATCCCAGTCACATGCAGGTCGGGTCCACGTTAGTCAAGTACCGGTCAGATTACAGCGGGTATGGGTCATGTTCCAGTCAGGTGTGAGTCTGTGTCAGCTGGGACAGGTAAGGTCTTAATCAGACTCAGGTTGGATACGGGTCCGGTTTGCAGGTTAAGTAAACATTTAAAATAAAATTGTTAATTAAAATTAAATTGGGATTCAAAACTCTCTCCAAATTAACCAACAAATCACCTAACCAACTACACTACAATAATTTTGTTATGAAAACAATGCCAACTAAATAAAACTTATTATAAATAAATATGTCATATTTTTTCACATGAATATGTTCCTGGAAATATTTTGTACTACCAAACATGAAAAATATAAGTTTGCAACGGAATTTGACGCCCGGTAATCTTATTCCGAGAAATATTTTATTCCATGCAATATGGCATTCCGTGTACCTAACACAACCTTATAGTATATTTCTTTTGCAGTATAACTCAAGGCTGCATGACCTTAGAATGTGCATACAATGAGTAGTTTTCTTGCATACAAAATGGCAAAAACCTCTCTTGCCCAAATTTCCCTTCTGCAGAGATCTGGTACCCAAGCAAAGGGTCGAGAATCTTGATATCAGGCCACATCAAATAGTAATAATTGACCGATATCAATTGAGCATATTAAAATATGGTCAAAATACATTGTCGTGCATATTAAATTGGATAAAATACATTGCTGTGACAATGATTAAAAGCTTAATTGGATACAAAACATGGTGCCTATCATAAAAGCAGGTCAATTTAAACCACGTTCTGAGAAAATATATTTCTTCCTCCATTTCTACTTTCTTAAATTGAAGGGGTGAAAAGTTGAATTCATATACAGAGTTGGCTACTTGATCCACTACAAAACATCTAAAACTGTCAGGTTGAAGTGGTGACTAAAATAGCCTTCTCAATCTAGACTTTTGCTCCATATGTTACTCCATTTTGATGGGAGATTACATAAAATGGCTATATCAAGAAGACAACGTGAGTTCATGACACAATATTCAAAATTCAACCATCAGGAGTTTATTTGTAACTTTAATTTTAACCCAAATAGAGAACTTAAACAAACATTGAGGTAGGTTTAATACAGTAGTACCAAACAATCCGATGTATTTACGACGAACATGTCACCTCTCTTTAAACATGACACAGAATCAATATGAAGTTACTGATGAAGTAGTATACTTTAAAAACAAGAAAATAAATAAATCTTGCTCAAATGTAAGACCCCAAAAAGTTAGCCAACTAATATTTATTACTCGTCCCTTTCATAATTTTGGTAAAACAATCACATCCTAAGTTTTTCACGGATGCTATAAGTTTCAATTACAGATAATTTGATAACCAGACGTGAAAACTCTAATGCTCCCCACCCTGTTGATTATCATTTATGCTTGTCATGTGTGATCTAATCATACAATATTTAGGAATACAAGCACACCTTCAGAGATTTAAACAGTTACCAAACAAACTGCTTGATGTAACTTGATATATCAAATTAACATCTCACCTTTGTCGTAATCTCCAAATGACGCCAGAGTTCTTCATCATGTTTCTTAAGAAGCTGTGACAATTTGGTAATGGTAGAGCGAATACCTACTACACTATTATCAAGTTGCTTACAAAAATTATCCCTGAAGCCACTCAATAGCTCAACAAAACAAAAAAAGGTGTCTGCTTCTGCATTGGCCTGTGTTACGTAAAGAATATGTAAGCACGTCGATGAAAAAATAATAATGAACTAATAGGGGTACAATAGGAAAAATGGGAAAGCATATAGCAGTCATTTCAATTTCCACAATAATTTAAATCAACTCAAAGAGCAACATTTTTTGACTAGGAAGAAAGTATCAAATTCATACACAGGGATCACTGACGTAATTTAACTCACAGTTCCTCTTACTAAAATAGGCTTTGGCACATTCCAATGGGCTTTCTCAGAAAATCAAAGTGAAACCTGATTTTGCACCCTAAGCCAGTGTACACCATGGTGAAGACTGACGGTGTTGGTTTATAGTATTACAATGAAGGTATACGGAAAACAAGGTGTTTTCCAGTTTGCAACTGAGGAGATTATAAATAATGACAAAAAGTCAACCAATCACAGTCTGCATATGACCATTACCACACTAGAAAAGTCATCAAGGGTCGGAAACCTCAAACATCTATATAGGTGTTATGGGAGGCCTGAACTAAGTTTTATGCGGTGAGGAAATGCCAATGAAAAGATGATAAAAGACAACCCGTGAGAGTGCAGATGATTGACTGAAGGAAGCCTGTCATAGTACAACCAATTAAGTTTGTGCCCAGGTATATGTTAGAATCCCTTCCTTATTAGTGCTCCTTAAAACATAGGTGATCTCTTATGTGCTAGCATGACTTATGGCACAAGTGATTAAGATCAACAATCAATAAACCAAATATTTAAGTTTCCCTGACAAAATATATGTCAAGAGGAATAGCATATACAACATTTTACATTCTTGAACTGACAATGCTCCTTGGTAGCATGAGCTGACTGCATGACCAAAAAGGTAGGTCAACCTACCTCTTCCGAATGGCCTCCTAAGTTCAACGTCAAGGCCCTTTTTTGCTCTTAGCTACCTTTGCTAGGAAATTGTCAACATTATAGATGTTGACTTGTGTTGACAGGAGGTCACAAAAACTTGTCAATTCTTTTGTGGAGCTTTACTTGCTCCATAATTGACCCAATTCTGATGGAAGAAGGGTTGAAAGATGATGATCGTGAACGAGATGAGATAATTCCTTTGCTAATGATAAACAACCCAAAAGGGAGTTATAATACAGACCCAAATCTGTTTCAAGGTTGTTCTCTACTGTCGTCATCTAAACATATTCATCCACATCAGTTCTTTGCTTTGCTCCTTTCTTTTATGATTAGTAGACTATAAAGAACAGCCATATCTAGAAGAATTGGTATACCCTAGAAAATAAAACTTCAAGAATTAAGATGTTTTCTAGGTTTCTTTTAGATATACAGAACATGGGGTACAGTTCCTCTTTAAAGAGTTCTAAATATAATTATCATGAGACTTTTAAGTTTTAACCAAAGAAAACTGTGTATTAAATTTGCCAAAATCAAGTTTCAAAATAAGGTAAATAAAACAACTTATAAAGTTATGATGAATATCAATCAGAAGTAAGATTACGATAGAGAAGGTGAAGGTGAAAGCCAGTAGAAAGGATAATACTCCTTACAGCATTATTCTCATCCGGATCATTCCTGAATACATAGAACAATGGTGCCAAAACTTCATTCATGCCCTGTACGTATCTTATTCCCGGATTTAGTTTTGCAAAGACAATGAGTATGTGTCTTAAAGCCTCCTGAAAACAACATAAGTTATACAAGTAACACATCATTCTCATGTCAGAATCAATATAATGACAGTGATACTAAAGATGATCTGCTTACTTGATTAGACTTAGCAAATGAAGAGTCGTCTGAAAAAAATGGCATGCCTGGATGAGTACGCTTCACATCTCGATCTATTTGCTCGATGATCTCTGTATCCTAAAATTAGCAATGGAATTACTGGGCATGTATCAGGCATTCAGCTTACACAAATGCAATAAGATAACATGGCTATAAGTTAAGGTACATTTAAGGGTGTTAACCGGCCGATCTATTCGCAAGCCGCCTCGAGCCTAAGAACAGGCTCGCTAGATAAACAAGTCCAAGCTTCGAGGTATCTGGATTGTGATCTCGTCAGGCGGTTTTTATTTATATATTTATATAAAGACATACTAGATTGAGCTCTTGGTACTTTGAAGATCCTGGCTTCAATCCGAGCAAGGGTGACTTTGCGTGCTATTGTTAATCGACAAAATAATCCTTCTCCAAAGCCACATCTTGTCTACTGTAGTGTTATAGATGTTGCCGACTTGTCTTGACAAATCCGTCGATGAAATTTTCACAAGGAAAAAGACACATATCAGCACCATATATGTCACTTATGGAGGGCTGAAAATCAAACGAACGAGTTCGAACAAATAGCTTTCAAGCTTGGTTTGACAACTATCGAACGAGTTTGATTCGAGCCGAGCTTAAGGTCGAGAAAATGGTGTTTGAACTCGGTTTGATTAGAGACTCGAACGAATCGAGCTCGAGCCAAAGTCCTATTGCACATGTTGTATAGACTATCACATTGTTTCTCTCAAGTTTTAAAGACTTTATTATTGAATTACTTATGCTCTTTACATTATAAATTTACCATCATATAAAGAACAAAAAAAAGGAGTAAAATTTCTAAGACAATGTATTTCTATCTATTAAAAAAGGCACAACATATACTAGAAAAAGTCCTAATATGAGAAATCGAGCTGAGCTCGAGCCTGTTTGCGAACAATATCGAGTCAAACAACCTATGGTCGAACTCGGCATCGATTAGTCCACGAACGAGCTTAAACCGAGCTTGGACCGAGCCGAACACGAGCCGAATGCAAACGGTTTGAATCGTTTTACAGCCCTACACTACCGATATAACGCGTTTAAACTGATATGTCAGCCAACACGAAATAATCCAATAACAGCTGATATAGTTTTAAAAACGGGTGTTTGTTTTTAACTTAGACGATTAACTGGTCCCAACTTGTTAACCCCCAAACAACTCCACATGCTTACTAACAAAAACCTCCTCCATGATTCCCACTCTCACTCTCCCTTTTTGTTGTGCCCTAGTCAGAGAACACACATACCCCTTCTGTGGCCCTCTAGTCCTACTGAGCACCCCTTCCCTCAGGTAAGCCCCTCCAACTCTCCTCTCTCTCTCTCTTTTCCCTCTATTTATATGTTGTTCTATCTCCTTTATCTATATGTTATTCTTTCTCTTTCAATTTTGTGCCCTGATTTAACAAAGCTGAGAATTAAAAGGAATACACAAGTTTAAAGTTTTTATATTTGTATTTATCTTAATGATTCATTTAAATTACTTGATACAAGATTTTAATATTAGTAGCATTTTTTATTTGTACTTGAATTATTATTGTGTTATGTTATTAGCTAGGTTAAGAAATTGGAAACATTTAGAAATTATAATTAAATAGAACATTTAGTATATAACTATATATAATATGTATCACACTAACATCTTTCCTCTTCATCTATACTCATTGTAGTCAAGGGAAACATGGAGGTTGCTCCTTGGTTTCATGAGTTTAAACTACAATAAAAAGGTAGGCTTACCTAACTGCTAACTGGCCATCTAGTTTTATGGAATGACTATCTCATGCTCATAGTTACCTTGGCTAGAAATTTAGCATCAATATAGAGGGTTGACATCATGTCGACAACCGGCCATAATTTTTTGTTAAATCTTGCATCGAGCTTTCTTATGCTCCATATCCGACCCCATTTTGATTAGAGAAGGCTTGCATGATGACGATGACTTAGTATATATAATATACTATAATTTTTTGATATCCAATATTTTAAAATATTTTCTGATCTCAGACTGTGCTGAGGTATATTTTCTTGTCATGCATTCTTACAGTTTCTTCTTTCTTCCTTTTAAAGACCACAATGATTATGGTGTTGGTGACTTCTGCAGCTTGAGTTGGAAGATGGTGATTAGATCAATGTCATGGTGCATATGACATGTAGCTATGTTGTACGGTCACAACATGGGATACGGATAGGATGCGACACGGACACGACGACACACATTTTTTCTTAAATTTAAAATGCCTACAGCAAAATTGTTTCAGGTTTTACCTTTTATGTTTGATTATTCTTATTGTAAACAAAAAATACTTCAGGAAGTGTTTGAGACGTACTCGGAGAGTGTCCATATCCAACACGTGACCGTATGCAAAGAGTGCCCGTTCTCGATTCCAAATGAAAATATGAGGGCACGTCAAAGTGATTGTCCAACACGTGTTCGTGTAGGTATCTGAAATGTGCCCAACAAGAGATACGTTACTAAGATGTGAGTATTTGTGCTACATAGTCAGGTGACTCTAGATAAGTGTTGATGGCATAATCCTCAAACTTTTCGTATAGTAACGACCTCCTTAAATGGACAATAGAAATGTTTTTTTTTTTGGTAGTGAAGACAAATAATCTTCGTTTTTTTTATGAATGACATGCTATGTCACGAGTACGAACACGGATAACACATAACCCGAATAAAGGATACCGACATTTCCAAATAGGTACAAAGCTAGTTACCTATGTTGCATGGGTACGGATATGGACACAGGTACAAAAACAATAGGGATACAGAGTGACGTCTCCGTGCAACATGGATGACAGGTTATAGTATACTTGGAGATATTTTAGGAATATATGCAGGCATCAATTGTTACTCTCTTGTAAATGAACACTAATTCTTGAATGTTTGAAGTGTTAATTAAGAATCCAATCTCATTCGAGTAATCTTGCTTGCAGTAGATATGGGATTTTGGAGAAGAATTATTTGTTACATAACAAGGGTGCCCAAAGTCACACTTGCTCGGATTGAATGAACAGCACGTTAGCCAAGCTCAAGATTGTGAATATTATAGATAGCCAAGCTTGAGCTCAAATTTAGGCTCTTCTTAAGCCCAGGCTTTGAGCTCGAGCAATACTCCGGGTGCTCACTCAAAGCCCGGCCCATTAACACCCATAGGTACGTTATAACTTGTATCAATTCTTGCTTTTCGAGTTTACTGAAGGTATATTTATGCTAAGGCCTCTATTGATTATAGCATCACTAGTATCCGGTGAAACAACAGTTCAATCTAAGTGAGGGATGATGGAAGGACAATTGCTATAATGTCATACATACACCCAGTTGTTTTGAGTGCTACAGTATCATTACAAACAGCCAATTGTTGTGAGAAACTCTGTTGATATCTTCAGCTCTACTGGGATCTTCTAACCTGAGTTGGGACAAAGGGTGACTTGGATGGCGAGTCAAGCCCTTAAGTTGGGGATATGATGCTTGGCTTGTTCGCTGACTCTAAATAGAGCAGTTGGGACATTAACAGGTCAGAGGAAGGCCCAGATAATGTATCCCTTAGAATGGACCACTTGGGGCTGACCAAAGGAGCAGTTAACCTCACTCTAGAAAGAGAAACAACTGTAAATGTAATGTGTATAAAGTGATTGTTGAGGAATGCACAGGTGAATTTTAGACACTGTCGTCACTCCATTAAACTGTGTGCTTAAACATTGTAAGAAATAGGAAAACTGAAGCTCAAATTTTCTCTAATAGAAGGAAACTGAAAGATGAACACTCAAGAGGAGATGAAAAGTTTGTGACTAATATATTAGCCTGGAGACACAAAATTTCACATATTATACACATTGTATAGACTAAGTGAGGTTGTGTAGTCCACTACCTATATATTCTCTTGTTGATATTAAATGATTTCTCGTGTTATCTTTAGTAGAACGTATAGACTAAATGACATTTACTTGAAGTAGCTCGGTTTCCTTCTTTTGCATATGCACGTACCTAAGAGATTGTGGCATTTTATAGTCTTATATGCTTTGACATGTTTGATTTCACTCTGCTACCTCTACAGTGGTTGTCTCATGTGATGCGACTTTTATTTAGAATCGACCTATTTCCAACCAATCGTCCATAGCCCAGCTTCTCCTTCTCTATTCCCGCACCTTGTCCTCCTTCTGACCTTAATACACATATTGTTCTTGTGTTACCTGGATCTAATTCTTCGGTTATCTTTCCTAAGGTGTATCAATATTGGGACAAGGCTACACAACCCTCCAGCACCTCCACGTCTCTATATGTTACACTTGATTCGTTTTGCAAGATGCTTCACTCCAGCCATTTGTTACTACAACACGAGTGTTCTCTTCTGATGAAGAGTTGTTAATTACACATTGGTCATCATTTTGTCCTGCAACTCATCTCATTCTAACTTTCTTTTCTATTACAAAATTGAACTCCTCTGCTAGACAACTTGTTTCTTTTTTGGTTGCGATCACTCTTCCTTCCTGTGCTCTGCTCAAGAAACTCTTCAACGTCCAAGTTGGCATGCAGATGCAGCTATGTTGAGCAGCTTGCAATAGTGCATTCCAATCAGATTTGGACTTTGGTTCCTCTTTCCTAGGGTAAAAAGGCGGTAGGTTGTCTGCGGATATTTACTGTTAAGCATATGTCGAAGGACTTCACAAATAAGTATGGTTTGGACTATGTTCAAACTTCTTCTCATGTTGCCAAATTGAGTTATCTTCGAGCTCTTCTCTTTGTCAGTTTCTAGGGATTGACGACTTCTTCAGCTTAAGGTGAAGAATGTCATTCTCAATGGTGATCTTTCGGAGATTATCTTTATGCAACAACCTCTTTGTATCGAAAATCATGGGAGTCTATAATTTGTTTCCTGAAGAAGTCCTTGTATGGCATGAAATAATCACCGCGTGCTTGGTTTGACAAATGTAGCAATGTCTTACAACATTAGATTTGTTTGTAGCAGCTCAGATACCACTTTCTTCACACGTGTACGATCCTCAGTCATGGCTACCCTACCTATCAACAATTCAACATGGATAGTATTATCATCGATGACGACTTTCATGACATTTCTAAGGTGAAAGAACATTTAGCTACTCGTTTTCATACCAAAGACCTCAAACCGCTTAGATACTTCCTTGGCATTGAAGTATCATAGAGTTCTGGAAGATTACATCTCTCTTCGCACAAATATGCACTAGATTTTCTCTCTATACAAGATATCTAGGTTTTAAACCAGCACACACACACACACTCTTATGGATTCCACGATCAAATTGTCCCGATTGAACTCTTCCCTTGATCCTCCTCTACCCGACCCGAGATGTTATCATCGTCTAGTTGGAAAGCTCATTTACCTCATTGTGACGCGTCCCAATATTGCTTATGTCATCAGCATAGTGAGCCAGTATATACAGAGTCCATTAATATCACATCTTCGGGACGTTGCAAAAATTCTTCACTACATCAAAGACACTCCAGAACAAGATCTATTCTACAGACCATCTTCTACGTTGTCACTCACAACATTTGTTGATGTTGATTTTGTTAGATGAGTAATCATCATCATACCGACAATAGTTATTGTGTTTTCTTAGGTGAAAATATGGATACTTGGGGGAGCAAGAAGCAGAATGCAGTTGTCCGTTCTTTTGTTAAGGTTATGCACAGAGACATGGGAAATACGATCTCATATTTGATTTGGCTAACTCTCTTCTAACAAATCTTGGTGTTACCTCTTTTCCTCGATCTGCTCTTTACTATGACAACAAGACTGCAATTCATAATGCCAAGAATCCAGTCTTTTATGAGAGGACCAAGTATATCGAGACAGGTTGTCTATTCATTCGTGCAAAAGTAACAAACAAAAAGATAGCCCTCCAACATGTTTCTTCTCTTCTTCAACTCAACTGACGAATACTCTCACCAAGTCTTTTTCTTGACCTGCATTTACTCGTATATTATCCAAGCTTAAAATAATTGATATCTATCCTTCAGTTTGCAAGGGAGTGTTAGTTAGTTATTCACTTATGTCTTAACTTTAGTCCCACATTGCCTAAACTAGTTGAGGCGGTCAAGTCCACTACCTATATATGTACTGGGGTTCCATGTATTCTTCAAGTTGATCTAATAAGATGTCTCTTGTTATCACAATTTGTTTAAGCAAAAGTGTTTTACTCGTAAGCTTTCAACCAAATTTACAACCACTCTCATATAGATGCTAAAAGTTGACACAGACACTCAAATCGACCTAATGCCCTATAGCAGTTGAAGAAGTACATTCCTATGGTCTCTAACTGCAGCAGATATATAGCACGTATACAACTATGCATATAATGGATGATGGTAACTAGACATGTAAAGGCTGACTGACTGACTGGTTTTTTATGTTATGTCTATTGCTAGTTGTGTTCTTTGGAGAGGATCGCGATTATTAAAATGAGTACGAGCAAATGCTAAATCTCAAAATTACCTGGAAGAACTGATTCCAAACACTGGTTGAGCCAAGGCTCAGAGGGTGTTCCCCATGAGTTATCTCAGATCTTGGAAGCAGGCCACTTCCTTTGCAGTTCACATCTTCACTTTTGACAGCCTCAGATTTATCCATCCTGCGTGTGATCTCTGACTGCCTAGCAAAAGAAATTTTCAGAAGAACTGAAATAGCTAAGAAATTAATGTACATAGATTAGCTATTCTGTCGTATTGCTGTCATGAAGTTCTTTGGAGCTATGTATAGAACTCAGTCAAGGAAAAGCAAAAGCTAATATTAGCACTGGCTTTAAACGCTCTATGAAACTTACAGGATTTAGCAGGAGTTCGTCTTTAAAAGCCTTGTACTGAGATCGCTTCTTATTTAGTTCATGCACCCACAATGCACGATCATATGGCAAATACCGCAAGAGGAGCTAGCCACATGCAAAAAAAAAAAGATACTTAGACATCTTTAAGAGCTTCATAACTCACACCTTATGCATTCACGAAAACAAGAATAGACGTAAAGGGTGATGCTTTACACAAAAAACAAACTTCCTAAACTGTGCATAAATTTGGCTGGATCCCTATGACTTGTAAGAATGCTTACCGTAGTAGCATCTGTCTATACATGGAAAAAAAAACTTCAATTTCATATGTTTTTTACTATCATATCCACTAAATTCTTTGTTGGATATTGAACTTTGCCGACTCGTGAAACCCAACAAAGCCGCCTATAATCCTAGTTGTATACATGATCTTTACCCAAGCTTTCTCCGATTAGAACGGGTCAGTTATGGAGCAGAGGAAAGCTCAACAAAAGAATAGACAACTTTCTCATGCTCAATTGCCAACATGAAGTGAACGCTCTGCACCCGTGTCAAATTCCTAGCCCAGTAACTACGAGGGAGAGAGGTCCTTGCCACAGAACCTAGAAGCCAGTTAGCATGTAGGTAGACCTATTTTTTGATTGTGCAATTTAAGCTAATGCAAACAAGGAGAGCACACAATATTTTCTACACTTGAATAAAGTCTAGACAAAGGGTGTTGGTTTGGTCAACACATTTGGCCGACGAACCAGCATTTCTACAACATATCCACCACACTAACTCACTGATCTATTAGCTCAATGTGATCTTCCTCTTTAAACTTGAACAGAACAATAAACTAAATCTCATGTAACAAAATTTAACAATTAATATCAGTTTCACCTAAACCAATAAATAAAAAAAACAGAAACAATTATTTGAGTTACCTTCCAAATAGTCGATCGGATTTCGGTGCCGTCCGGAACTCCCTGGCAAACTAGTCTCTGCAACTCCCCCACATTTATAAACTTCTTTGAGATCTACAGACCAAGGAAAAAAAAGAAAAGGAAAATTAAGAATAAATCAACACAACAACAGAAACCCTAACCCTAATTGTTCACCTCCATTATGAGCTGGGACTGGCGGGAAGCCTCGTCCGGGGAAAGGCTAGCGGGTCCCGGATCCTTCCCGGAGGATCCGCTTTCCGACGCCGGAGGGGGTGGGGGAGAGGGGGGTCGTGGCGGCGGGGGTCGTGGCGGCGAGTCGTGCCGCCGTGTGTCGGGGGATGGACACGTTGCATATCGGGAGACGCGGTCGTCGGAGGCGCTGGAGGACCACAGGGAGCTGTTGAGCCAGTCCGGCACCGGCTTCTTTCCCATCTCGGTGTCCGACACGGCTTCGGGTTAGTTTTGTCGTAACGATTTTGGCATCGGATTTCTCTCTCCTTGTTCGTGTCTCTGTACAGTTGTCTAAGAAGGCTGGTGGAAGTAGGGGTGCTACTCGGGCGGGTTGGGTCTGGGCTAAAGCCCAATCCGATAAATTATAAGCCCAGTCTGAGCCCAAATTCAATCCGAGGGTTCAACTTATGGAGCCCAAGACCATGTCCGGAGGCTCATGTTGGGTCGGATCTGTCAGGTTTATCGGACTCTAATATAATATTTGAAATAATTTTAGACAAAAATAAATTTAAATATAATTAAATAGCAATCAAGCCTCGAATTTCGATCATTACAAAATACAAATTAAAATGCGATTTAGGATAAGGAGTTAAAGTGTTTGGGTGACAAAATTTAGGATTTAACCTTTTATTTAAGACGTATGAAAAAAAAAATTATATGTATGTCGGGTTTCGGGTTCTTTGGGTAATCCGACACATGAAGCCGAGTACAACCTGATTTTGATCGGGTTCAAATATTTTAATCCGAGCCCGAGTCCGAACCCGAGTATCTTCAACACTAACCCAACCCATTAGCGGGTTCACTCGTTCGGGCTCGTATTTAACCTACCCGAGTTGCACCCCTAGGTGGAAGGGGGTTTTATGTGATTTTGGAATTTGTTGGGGACTTGTCTTTACAAAATATGGGGATCATATCAAATATTATTGCTTGTAAATTTTTAGAAAACACCCCACTTTTTTCTCTTTTTTTTTTTACTTTTCAGAATTTATAATTTCCTAAAATTTAGGTTTTGGGTCATATTTTTAAGTTATTAACAAAAAGTTGTAGTGACATATTATCTTGGTCATTCAAGCATTCTCCCATCATCATAATCATAATGTAATCGACTATAGAGCATAAGAAAACTCAATAAACAAACTGACAAATTTATGAGTAGTTGTTTACTTGACATCAACCCTCTATTATAGTGTTAAGTTCCTATCTAACTAAGGTAGTTATAAGTATGAGAGAATTATGTCAAAATCTAGGTAGCTAGTTGGCGGATAGGTTGACCGACATTTTGGATATGCAGTTTAAACTCATGCAGCCAAGAAGCACCCTCTATATTTCTCTAGATTATAAAGAGTTTACATGAATAGGTAAGATGATCCAATATGTTATAGAAAATTACATTCAATCTTAGTAACATATATGACGAGGCCTAGAATAGTGTCACGCGTCGCTCGCAGAAAAAGTCGAGCCTAGACACGGTGGCGATCACCTACTAAACTACAGGAATGTACTATTTCCTCGTTAACAATTGATGCTTAATATATAGATATAGGTATCATGTCATGTATACAATTATATTTTGGAAGAAAAGAGGGCATAATACAAACTAACTATTTTATTTATATCTTTTGTAGCACAAGATTCAAAAGGTACAATTAAGACATACTCTATACTTCTATAATACAATACCAAAAATATACAACCTAGCTATGATACAACAAAAGTTTAGGTTTAGTACTACATATTATGATTATATTTCTTAATACTTACTTAACAACCAATATGTACACTACGCCCATATATGTTGGACAAACCAAATGGTATATGCGATAAATAGTATGTCCCTACATGTGTCTCCTCCCATTGAATCTTCAACTAATATATGTGGGTAGTCACATTCATGGTCGATATATGGGGAAAATAAAATCCCATTCAGTAGGAATACAACAAGCCTACAAGTATCGACGAAATGTAAATAACATGGATGCAATAAGAAGTATTCGGTGTAGTATACTAAAACAATAATAAAGCATATCATGTGTGAAATGCAATTGGAGATAACTACCAATGTATGTATTATTATTTTCTTGAGGATAACAATGTCTATGTCCGGGATCACGAAACATGTGGTTGGTGCTTAGATTTCAAAGTTGTTCTTAAAAGTATATTGATTCGTAAAATGGTTAGGATACATTTTGGTTGTTTGTTTATATTCGGTATATGTTGACATGTTATTTTATATATATATATATATATATATATATATATATATATATATATATATATATTTGGTGTCCACTTCTTACCGGAGTTTGGGAGCGGCTCCCAAGGAGGCTCGAACCCGTGCCATCCACACGGGGTGCCTCGTCGTTGTTTGCAAAAAATAAAAAATTTGATTACAAACTGAGAAAAGAGTACAAGAGTACAATTGATTTCTGGGGAAGTACAACTATAGAAATCTGATCAGAAGACGATCACTTTATCCCTTGGATGATGTGATATCGAAGACACGAGCCTCTGGAGGATGCAACAGCACTTTAGCAGGAGATTATGATCCTTTGTGATGCTTTGAGACTAATTTGAAACTCTATTTATAGAGTTCTAGATAACTGTTTAGCAGTTATTCTGGGTTGCGCGCACTTCAGGTTACGCGCCTCATGTTCACTTGCGCGAGCGGTTGCACCAACTGCTGTGGACGCGTGGCATCGTTTGATTGAGATGCGCTTGGTCGTGGGCAGTGTAGTGGGCACGTTCTGCGAAGTTAGTGGCTTGCACGTCACGTCACCTTGTTCTGAACACTGATTGATCACCTTGCGCGAGCTTTATCAGGTTGCGTGTGGGCGCAATATAGCAACTTGTACGAGCGGTTGCACCAACTGCTATGGACGCATGGCATCGTTTGATTGAGATACGCGTGGTCGTGGGCAGTACAGTGGGCACGCTCTGCGAAGTTGGTGGCTTCTGTGCCACGCCACTCTGCTAAAACGTTGATCGGGTGGCGCCAACTAGCCAGGTTGTGCATGGACACAACTCAACAACTGGCGCCTTTGACTTGGTCTTATGTGCTGTACTGATTAATTCTCGTGCCACATAATGACTTGCGCGAACCAGCTGTCAGCATTAATTATATGCTAACAAAATTTTCTCGAACGTCGCATTGCGCATGATTCGAATAGATTTTCCTTAATATTCGTGCTGTCAGTTATTAGGTAATGATGATGCCGTTATAGCTTCTCGAGAAAATGCACCACATGGTGCTCGCGCAACCTGTCTCTTACGCAACCTGATATTGGCGCAACCTGATGTTGTGCAACTTGATGGTCTGGCGCAACATAATGATTTGGCGCCAGATGATGATCGCACACTTTAATGGGTGATGCAGCTTGATTTTTAGCCTCTACAAGACCCCCTTCAAAGTTTTCGAAACTTGAAAATACTTCAAAGTTTTGAAATACTTTGAATCATGCTAGTTTTGTCTGGATTGCGCCAGTCAACTCGAGCCTGATTCTTCAGCACATATTTGTGCAACTATTTGGGCTATAAATAGCCGTACCCTTTTGGAGTTTTTTCATTCTTCACATCATTTGGGATTGCTTGATAGAAACCTTATCTTATTCTCCTTCTTTCGATCTTTGAGAGCTTCGACCGACAACAATGGCACCCAAGCACTCCGTTGTTGAGAAAGGAAAGACTGTGGCCGAACCATCCACGCGAGTGTTTGCAAAAACAAAAGTATGAAACTTTATTGATACAAACTTTGTAAAGATTACAAGAATTCTGGGAAAGTACAACTGTAGGAATCCAATCTAGAAGACGATTGCTTTATCCCTTGGACGATGTGAACTTTGAAGACGGTAGCCTCTGAAGTTGAAGTTGAAGGCAAAAGCCTCGAAAATTTGAAGGCAAAAAAAAGACTCGGAAGAATGCAGCAGCACTTGGGCAAGAACTCCTGATCTCTGGTGATGATCTCTGATCTCTGATCTCTGTGATGCCCTTGAATGAAGACTTGAAACTTTATTTATAGAGTTCTGGAAATAACTGATTTTTAATTATTCTGGATGGCGCAAGTTGGATTGCGCAGGAACTGGATTGCGCAGCATCAGACTGCGCAGGCAGTTGTCTGGTTATGGGCTGACTGTCTTGGACACATGGCATCATTTGATTGAAATGCGCATGATCGTGTGAAGAAGGTTGCCATGTAACGAGCAATTGATGGCATGAATGCCACGTGTACTTTTGTTAATTGACATGATGAAGTGCGCCACCTGAATTACGCTGACTTCGGATTGCGCTGACATAGATTGCGCAGACACTGGATTGTACAAGCACTGGATTGCGCTGCATGTACAGCTGTCCTCGAGCGTTGTACGGCGCAATAAACGAACAGTCTCCTCGTTCTTCGTGCTGTCAGCTGTCAGAAAGATTTGATTTTGTCAGATAATGATGACATTGCCACGTCAGCCTGCGCAGTTGGAAGTGTGCGCAGTCCGGTGTGCGCAATCGGAATGATGCGCAATCTGATGTCCACGCAGTTTACTTGAAAGTTGTATTTCTTGATTTTTTGACTTTGTTGATAGGTGCAACTTGATTTTTTAGGACCTACAAGACCCCCTTCAAAGTTTACGAAAGTTGAATTTATTCAAAGTTTCGAAATACTTTGAATTTCAAAATTTAAAATCAAGTTGCGCATGAGCTGTCTGCGCAATCGGATGAGTCGATCCAACTTTTTCGGCGCAGTCTGAGGCAGCCGTTACTCTTTGAAAAACTATAAATAGTTCTCTTCAATACTCATTTCATTCTTTACTTTGCTTTTGTGATTAAGAGAGAAGTCTCGAGCCTATTCCTCCTTCCTTCTCCATCGACTCTCCATGGCACCCAAGCGTTCTTCCGCTGCTGCCAAGGGCAAGGCCCCAGTCGAGCCTTCGGCTAGGGTTGCACGACGTCCTTCTCGACATGAGACAGCGCATCCTGCGTTGCAAGGTAGATGACTCAATCAAAAACTCTTTTTAGAGTTTTTCGACTTCACTGATCTTCAAAATCCATCTCTTTTTAGAGATGTGATCATATTGCGCCACCCTCTTTAGGGTATTGGTTGCACGAACTAGTTATTCTTCATTTTTATGAAAAATACTTTCTTGCACAATCGGTTGAACT
Organism: Iris pallida; assembly: GCA_029216955.1. NCBI lineage: Eukaryota > Viridiplantae > Streptophyta > Magnoliopsida > Asparagales > Iridaceae > Iris > Iris pallida. The sequence continues at coordinate 24,562,357 of JANAVB010005599.1, read as the reverse complement.
GCGCTGACAAAAGTCAGCGCAATCTGCTGATTTTGTGCAGGATTGCCAGCGCAATCTGATGCTAGCGCAAACTGATGGATGCACAATCTGATGATTGTGCAATCTAATGGTTGTGCAGTCCGATGGTTGCACAGTCTGATGGTTGTGCAGTCTGATGGTTGCGCAGTCTGATGGTTGTACAGTCTGATGGTAACATCCTTGATTTTTTTCCTTGTGCTGAATTTTTGTTTTCTCTGTTTGATGCAGTTGATACCAGAGAAGATCTGGGATATGAGAACTTTGGAGGAACTCTTTCAGAATCGGAATTCAAAGAGGACCTGTCCCATGTGCACTATCCACAGTATGATCTGCCAGCTTTCTGCCAAGCTATCTTGGTAACCCAAGATAATGAAACTCTATTATGTATGATGAATGGGCAACCTTTGGAGTCGGCAGATGCCATCATTCACAAGAAGCCCCTATTTCTGTTTGGTGAAGCTTTTGAGAAGAGCTCTCAGCCGAAGCCACGGATGGAAGAACGAATTTTCCAACACAAAGATAAGATAATCTCGATACCAAATATCTCCCGCTGTCTCCCCTTATCTCGATATGCACATGCAAGCTATCCGAGGAAAATGGAATGGAATCTCACACCTTTTCAGGATGCTCGTCCAGGAAAGATTTATGTGAAGAAGGGGCCTAACAAGAAAGACATGTTCTACAGTTCTTCGGAACGATACAGTGTCTTGCTCAGAGGTTTAAAACCCGGTTGTATTCCGCCGAAAAATTCTTCTTTGTTAATGCCCGTGAGAGTTCCAATATTCGCGAATGAGTTCGCGAAGGTCGAAGGAAAGTATCCAGATCAAGACCTCAGATTAACTGGACTGGTGAACCAAGAATATAAGAGATGGAGTTGTATAGCAAACTGGATTTTGACTAAGTTTGAAGACAAACTTCAGCAGATTAACTTGTATCAAGCAGTGCATGCCACTGTTTACGGTTTTGCCCCCGATCTGCATCTATTTCTGGCTCTAGCAGAAAGATACAACTATAGAACAGGGACTTTTATGACTCCCTGCGGAGAGATCGGGTTTGCCCTTCATGAGATGCAGTACATCTCTTACCTGCCGATGGGGGATGCCCCGTATGAGGAATTTGTCCCAACTAATGATGAGTTAGAAAAACTTCGAAAAGAGAACGCAGCCATGGTAGAAGTCTTCGAAGAATTGCTGTGTCATTATAAAATCTGCACTTTGTTTTACAAAAGTGGTACATCTGGTACCTGCTATTCATGAAAATGGTTGCCTTATCTGTTCCTCAACCATATTGAAGAAAAGAAGACCAAGGAATATGACAACTGCTATCCCGACTTCTTTAAACCACTGAGCAGCACTGAAGTGGTGAAGCTAATGGAGATGAGTGGTGACTTGGATGTCGAGATCAAGGACGATCATCAATGTCCTCCTCTGAAGAAAGGAGACACTCTCGAGAGTTATATGAGAATGGGATATCAATTTATGTCAAAAGAAGCTCAATTGGCAGGTTTTTTGACATATTGGCTCCGCAGATTCGTCGTTCCCGGATCAAGTGCCGTAGACCGCTTCCATCGCGGTGTTCTTTTTGCTGCCGTTCGACTAGTCTTCGGCTACAAGATGGATCTCTTATCGGCGATGACTTGTAGAATGAACCCCAGTCTCCGCCTGTACGTCGAATTGATGCTGAAAGCTAAGGGCGAGAAAGAGTTTCCTCGGCTAGAATTGCCGTATACTTATCTGTTCGGGTGGTTGCTTTTACACCATCCTACTTTAATGGACCCCGACATGGGACCAGTCGGTAGCAGCTTTTTGCGGAGATTCTCCTACGGAAAGTAGAAATACACTTCTTTGAGGGATTGCAGATATGCTTTGAACCTTGGCAGAGGATGGAACTTCTATTGCGCTTATCCTCCTGCCGGATATGAACAAATGCCGACCAACATGGTTGACTCAAAGATGCAACCTTTGAGCCGTACAGCTTTTAATTGGTTGAAGACAATTCGTCCATCCCACTTGGTATATCGGTTTGAAGAAGAATGCTACTTGGAGCCATATCTTCCCAGCCGGTTTACTCGGCAGTTTGGATATGACCAATTCTACGTAGGTAATGCTATCTCATGTCTACAAGGAAAAGGTTTCTTGATAGATAGAGCCCGAGCTTGGGCTTATTACAGTATGCGAGATACGAAAGTAACGTTCTCGATGCCGATGAATAGTAATCATGGCCCTCGTATGCTGTTCACATATTCGGTATTTTATACATCATCGAATACTTTTGCCGAGAACTTCAATCTTGCAGATAGCTTCGCGTCTGTAATTAGATTGAAGAAGGGAGGAGTCATCATGTCACTTTCAGGTAATGATGAGGTGCACGAGCCAGTGGATGCACCCTTAGAAGTTTCTAGAGATGTTATGTTCCCTGAAGAGGTTAACGCGCCACTGCGTGTTTCTTTGAAGGTTACTAAATCTCCGGCCAAGAAGAGAAGGAGAGAGGAGCCTTCCGTCCCAGCTGCGAAGAAGAAACTGATCTTGGATCATTCTTCAGAAAAGATTACTACCAGATCTCAATCTCGGTAGCTGGCCGAGACAATTCAGCGGGAAGAAGCTGCCACACCGACCTCTGTTCAAAAACAAGTCGAGGCAATAAACGTAGAGAGTCCTGAGAGACCTCTGCATAGGAAGAAAAGATTAGTCCGCAGAGGCAAGTTTTGTCTTCGATCGTGATAGACGCCGCAGCGGGACTCACCATGCCCTCTCCCACTCCTGTTTCTGAGGCTGGACATAAAACTCCCAGTCCAGAACAGAGAGAGGAAATTAAGCAGAGGGAAGAGCTGGACCAGAGAAATGAGGCTGAAGAGCCCAGAGATAACATTGTAGAGGAAGAGCATAATGCCGTACGATCTCCTTCACCTGCTGCGGAGACTACTCAACTTCCTCTTACACCTGGAGCAACCCTTGCTGAAGAAGATTGTTTGATGATCGAAGCTTTATATGGCTGTGACTTCGGTTATCAAGAAGAAGCTGATCAGGCCGCTGATGCTGCTAGTGAAGAAGCTCCCGAAGACAGCGAGAACGAGGAGAGCACCTCATCAGAAGCTGCTGATGAGACACAAAATCAGGAAGAGAATGTTGAGATCCAGACATCCCCTCGAGAGACTCTAACTCCTGAAAAGGAGGCTGAGATGCCGAGATCTCCGGAGAAGACTGCTGATGAAGAGGTGGATGTGGAGAAAACTTCAATTGCTGCTCCCGAAGGTATTGTAATAAAATTAGCGATCTTCTTTTAATAAATAACTTGATAGCTAACATCGTTACTTTTATCCATACAAAACCCGGATCCTCTTCTGCTCCTCAAACATGCATGGATATAGTATTGGCAACGACAATTGCCAGTAGCAGCCGCCATTTATCTTGTGGCTCTGAAGCAGGGAGTAGCCAGACAGTAGCGTCTGAAGCTACTTCTGCTCAGCTACAGTCTGTTCCTGCAGATGATAAGCCTGTTGCTGTATCCACCCATGGTAAGATTGTTTTCACTTTTGGTTCTCTTTATCAATAGCCAATGACAGGCAAAGTGACAGTATTTGTTTTTGCAGAGGAACAACCAGGAGGAGCAACCAGCTCCACTTTGGTTCCTTTATTCAAAGAACCTGCTGTTCAGATACGAGAAGTTGAGCGTCCTGCTGCTTCGTCATCAACAGGAGTTGCTGCGACTCCTGGTGCTCTGGCGATTAATCAGCTTGTCATCCAATCATTCACCAAATGCTTCTTCGAGTCCTTGGGACCTCTGATCAATAGAATGATGGACAAGAAAGACGCTAATTTTTACATGGTTAGAGGTCCGACCTCTTTCTTGGTAAAGGCCATCCGGGAGCAAGGTGATGAGGCTCAGGCCACTCTCCTTGACCATATATTGAATGAGCTGGAAATCTCCGTAAAGAACTATAAAGATCTCAACAAAGGGGAAGTGGAACCTCTTGTGCAGGTAGAGTTTGAACAAATGGCTCAGGCGGCTGCAATTGAAAGAGTGAATCTCCAGAACCTCTTGGATGCCTATACTACTAAATCTGCAGAATATAATTCCAAGTTGGAATCGGTGATCTCAACATCTGAGAGAAGAGAAAGAAGGATTGCTGAGCTGAGAATGGAAATTGCTCGTCTCGAAGAGGAACTGGAAAATGAAGTTAAAGAGCATCAGACTGCAGTCCAACAAATTGATGCTCTAACTCAGGAAAGAAACGAGTATATAGCAGCTCATGATGCGGAAATCACTCGCCGAATAGTGACCATGCCCGTTTTTAATGAAGAATTTGGGATGGAAGAGGCCAGAAGGAGAGTGATGGCATCTCGTGAAGAACGGTTGCAGATTTTAAAACAACAGATTGCTAATCTGATGATGCCTCCGTCTCAGTAGAAAGAACATTTTGTATCTTTTTGTCTTTCTGTATGCTATGCATGTAATGTCTCAAATTTTGATCAATAAAAGACATTTTGTTGTGGCTCTATTATTTCTTGCATATCTTATTCAGATATAAATAATAGCGATAGAAAATATATTCAGAGGTACAGGACATGATATATTTCTTGATAATTTTGTAGAAAATAATTATATTCATTATATCTGCTCAGAGGTAATATGGACGTGGCAGAATATAATTTGTCGAATATTATTATTTCAAAATAGACAACTTAATCGAAGACGACAAGTTGCTGATATGGATAAATGAAAGAAAATGAATCGTCAAAAAGGTGTGAATGAAATAAATGAACGAAATGAATCGTCAGGATGAATGGATGGACCGTCAAATGAATTGAATGAACGGGTGAACCGTCGGATGAATATGAATGAACAGATGAACCGTCTGATGAACGGATGAACCGTCGGATGATGAATAATAATGAACGGGCGAACCGTCAGATGATGATGATGGTGATAATGAACGGACGAACCGTCGGATGAATGTGAATGAACGGGTGAATCGTCAGATGATGATGAATGAACGGACGAACCGTCAGATGAATATGAATAAACGGGTGAACCGTCAGATGATGATGAATGAACGGACGAACCGTCAGATGATTGTGTCGTTTCGTTGTCTTAAGAATCTCCGCCCCAAAGGTTGAAGCGGGCATTGAAGAAGGTCTTGCCGAACCAGTCCAGCCAAAGCAGACGGAAGCAGGCGAAGGTTCGTCCACACCCAAACCACCGCGGGATATCCTGTATTTTCTGCTTGAACCAGGAAAGACAGAAGAGGAGGAGGCCATGAGAATGGCTGCCTGCAAGTTCCTGATGGGCTCGAGCAAGGATGTTCTTGACTCTTTTGCTGATTATGTCTTTGATAAGGACGGCAGTGGTCCACGCCCCAATGTTGAGAAGGACGATAGCGACCTTCCTTGATATCATGTAACATTATTTATGATAAAAATAAAAATCAAACTTTATTTATGAATTGTCTGATCTTATTTACATAAAATCTCTGTTACATTTATACATAATATTTCTTAAGGAATTTGCCATTGATAGGCATTATTGCAACTCGACCATCTAACTCTGAAAGCTGATAAGCTCCGTTTGAAAAAACTTTGCTGACAACGTAAGGTCCTTCCCACTTTGCATCAAACTTGCCTTTACTCGAGTGAGTCATAGTCATGGGGCGTCTGACTGCTAAAACAAGTTCTTCTTGTTGAAAGGCTCTGACTTTAACTATACGGTTGAAAGTCTTCGATATGCGGGCTTGATATAACTCAATATGTTGTTGAGCCAATAGCCGCTTCTCATCGAGCGCTTCTAATTCTTGAAGTCGTAGAAGATCGTTATTCTCTGTAGTGAGTTTATTAGCAATGGCAATCCTTAAAGAAGGAATTTGAAGTTCCAGAGGAAGAACTGCTTCACAACCATACACCAAAGAGAAAGGTGTAAAGCCTGTGGGATTGCGGACCGTAGTTCGATAGGCCCAAAGACATTCACCAAGCTTTTCACTCCAATTTCGTTTGTTAGTAGATACAAACTTCTTGAGGAGCTTAATGATGGTTTTGTTGAAGGCTTCAGCTAATCTATTAGCAGCAGGATTGTAAGCTGTCAAAGCGATATTGTCAATTCGATGATCATCACAGAATCTGGTGAACTTCTGGCTGATAAATTGAGGTCCGTTGTCATGGATAATTCGTTGAGGTACACCAAATCGATAGATGATATGGTGTTTGACAAAGTTGATAACGCTGCTGGTCTTGACTTTAGCCAAAGGTATAGCTTCAGCCCATTTGGAGAAGTAATCGGTTATTGCCAGTATAAACCGATGTCCTCTAGAAGAAGGAGGATTGATAGGACCGATAATGTCCATACCCCAAGCTTCAAAAGGCCATGAAGCAGCCGTCGAATGCAGAAATTCTGAAGGTTGATGAATAAAATCTGTATGGATTTGACAAGCTCGACATTTCCTTGCATAATCGATGGCATCAGATACCATAGAGGGCCAGTAGTAACCCATACGGCGGATGCGATCCTGTAGCTTAGGACCAGGTTGATGTGCTCCGCAGACACCGTCGTGAGCTTCACGTAGTACTTGTTTTGCTTCGTCACCAGCTAGACAGCGTAAGAGTAGGCCATCATAAGTCCGCCGGTAGAGAGTTTTGGTGGTCTGATTGTAATAGAATCGGAGAGACCGCCGACGAACACTCGTAGCTTCTTTGGGATCTTCAGGGAGTATGTCATGAACCACGAAGTCGATGAAAGGAGTTCTCCAATCTTTATTGATAACATTGACTTCAGTAAGATTACTAAACTCAACATTACGATTATTTTCGATACAAAATAATTCTCGATTAGAGATGACCACCACCTGTTGTCTTCTGATAGGGATGGCCAGGACTGCTGCAAGATTGGCCAAAGCATCTGCCTCAGTATTGCAAGCTCGGCGTACATATTCAATGAAGAAGGCTTTGAATGATGTAGCCATGTTGATTGCCGCTTCATGATAAGGTACTAGGTCTTGATGGCGAACTTCATAGGTTCTTCTAACCTGATTAATAACCAGCTTAGAATCACCATAAACTTTAAGATACTCAACATCGAGTTGCTTGGCTAGCTGAAGGCCGATGAGTAGAGTATTGTACTCTGCCACATTGTTGGAGCAAGGCTCATCTAAGGAGTAGGCTCTTTGAATAACTGACCCGTCTGGAGAAACAAGGACAACTCCAACTCCTGCGACGATGGCACCATTGGGTCCGATCCTGGACGCACCGTCAAAGAATAGACGCAAAGTAGGAAATTCTTCAGAGACTGTGTTAGATTCTAATGTCTCGTCTGGAATTTCATCATAAAGTTTAGATGTTTCTGGCACAGGATGAGCTGCTAAGAAATCCGTCAGGGCTTGACCTTTGACAGACTTTTGAGGAACATATATCATGTCATATTGGGCTAGCAGAATGGTCCATGTAGCCAGCCGAGAGTTGAGTGTGCTAGGCTTCTTCATGAGTACCCGAAGAGGGTTAACTCGGGATATGACATGAATAGTTTGACCAATGATGTAATGCCAAGTCTTTTGAACAGCAAACATGAGAGCTAGGCATTCTTTTTCGACCGGACTATAACGATGTTCAGCACCAATCATAGTACGACTGAGATAATAAATAGCTTATTCGTGGCCTTCTTTATTCTTTTGGGCAAGTAAAGCACCCAATGAATGGTCCATAGTACGGACATACATTAAGAACGGTATGCCAGAGATGGGTGGCACCAAGACTGGTGGGTTTATGAGATATCGCTTGATATCTTCGAATGCTCGTTGACATTCTTCAGTCCAAACGAAAGATACACCCTTCTTCATGAGTTGAGTGAATGGTCTGCAGCGTCCAGACAGATTCGAAATGAATCTCCTGATGTACGCAAGTCGACCTTGGAATCCTCGTAGCTCTTTTAGGTTGCGTGGAGGACGCATCTCTTGAATGGCTTTGATCTTCTCGGGATCCACGTGTATACCCTTAGAGGTAATAACGAAGCCGAGAAATTTGCCACTAGAGACACCCAAGAATGACTTGGTGGGATTTATTTTGAGTTGATGCTGGCGCATGAGATTGAAGATAGTTTTCAAGTCTTGGATGTGATCTTCCTTCAGACGACTCTTGAGAGCAATATCGTCAACGTAGCATTCGACAGTCTTGTGCAGATGATCTCGAAAGATGGTACTCATGGCTCGTTGGTATGTTGCACCAGCATTCTTGAGACCAAACGGCATCACAGTATAGCAATAGACTCCATGAGGAGTACGGAAAGAAGTATGCTTTCATCTTCAGGATGCATCCGAATCTGATTGTATCCGGAGAATCCATCCATGAAAGATATTCTTTCGAATCCACATGTGTTGTCGATCATAATGTCCGTGATAGGAAGAGGAAATTCGTCTTTTGGACATGCTTTATTAAGATCCCGGAAGTCAATACAGACTCGAACTTTGCCAGTTTTTTTTAGAACTGGGACGACATTAGCTACCCAATCAGGATGCTGTTCTTCTCGAATAAAGCCACAAGCGATGAGCTTCTTGACTTCATCGTCGATTGTGTCCATCATTTCTGGCTTGAAATGCCGTTGTTGTTGTTTGACCGGTTTTACATTCGGCAGAATGTTCAGCTTGTGAGTAGCAACTTTGGGATCTAGTCCTGGCATGTCTTCATAGCTCCAGGCAAAGACATCGATGTATTCTTTAATCAGAAGAATTAATTCTTGTTTGTCCTCTTCTGGAAGGTTCTTGCTGATGAATATTAGACGAGGTGACCCGCTCTCTCCTACATCAATTTGAACTAATTGATCTTCGGTAGGAGGTTCTCGTTGTTCGAATCGGAGTTCCCATTGGATATCCATTCGTTGAGCCCAAGGATCTGTTTCAGAACTTTCTTCAGCATCCTCGTCATAACCTTCTGGAAGTTCGATGGCGACCATGTTAGAAGATACAGTCACTCGATGAACTTGTCCGATGCTGGTGTCAGAATCCCATGATCTGGAATCAGAAGAGTTAGAACGCTCTTCACTATCAGAGTCAGAGACTGTTGGGGATAACATCGGAGGAGAAGCATATCCGAGACCTCTTTTGGTCCTACTGTAGTACATATCTGACTTTTCTTTTGGAACAGCCGTACGAAGAGGATTCTTTCTACCCTTACCGTAGTTTAAGCCGCTCTTGAAGTCGTAACCCATCTTTCGGACGATGTCTTTTGATTGTTGACTGTAACGCCGGAGTTGAAGATGTCCCGTGTCGTTAACTTTGCTATCATCCGTATAACTGAATTATTGTTCCGGTCCTTTACTAAAAAGTATTGGACGTTCGCCTTTCTTGCATGCAGGAACAATACGATATGAATCCTTTGGGTATTCACATGAAACTTCTGTTTGAAGAGATTGCACAACTCCTATTGTAAATGACTGATAGCTATCTAACATATCCAAATAGCATTTAGCATGATAAATGACATCAGTATACTGGAAAGTTGGTGTTTTTTTATTGATTTGTACATTGGCATTTACAGCAGGACTTTTAGCCTTAGCAGGCTTAGTCAGATTGATTACAAGAGGGGGAAAAGAAGAACGTGGAGGAGGATTAGCTTTGTTACGACGGAGGTCGATAACAAGCGACTCAGAGGAGGTGAGCTCCCTTTTGTCCTTGTTATGAGATAGATCTATAAGAAGGGGCTCAGAAGAAGCGAGCTGCTTTTTATCCTTGTTACGATGTAAGTCAATAACAAGCAGCTCAGAGGAGGTGAGCTCCCTTTTATCCTGATCATCATCAGTAGATTGCTTCTGAACTGGCAAGTGAATAGCCAGTGGCTTGGAGGATTGAAGACGGGAAACACGCCCTTTGACAGGAATGATGAGGGTATCTTTAGGCACTGTTTCTTGCTCTTCTTCAGTATCCAGAGATAAGACAACCTTCATGAATTCATCCTTGTACATACATGCATCATTACAATATGCTTCAATGCCTTTGAAAGGATAGAGATCAGCAACCTCCTTTTGTACCTCTCCATTATCATCAACATATTTAAAATATTGATGGAGAGTCGAAGGGACGATGTTATGCTCGTACAGAAATGGTCTTCCCAGCAAAGCATTGTAGGAACAACCGTGATTGTCAATGATGTAGAAGGTAACCTTTGTGCAAAGATTGCCTATTTGGAGTTTTAGACGAATCTTGCCCAGAGGTTCACTCCTTCCCTAATTGAACCCAAGGATGGTGGTGATTGTACTGGAGAGGCTATACACTGGAATATTCAGCGCATCCAACATTGTCTTTGGCATAATGCTAAGGGCAGACCCTGGAACTATCAGGATACGATCGACTTTCATTGAGTCGACATATCCTGTATAGTAGAGTGGACGGTCGTGCCTGTTATCTTCCATCAATATGTCATCTTGTGTGAAAGTTGTGTTTGGAATTAACTCCAACGTACTATGACAATGAAGGCAAGAGACTGGTTCTGCTTTTGGCTTCTTAAGCAGGGCTAGACAGGTTTCTGCTTGCATGAGACCTTTGCTCAGAGTTTCTCGAGTCTCTTTGGAGAGGCGCAAGAGCTCGAAGATTGACAGCCGGGCCGGTGTATTGGCCAACTGAGCCAAGATGTCAAAGTTGTAAGGCTTCTCAAGTCCGGAAGGAGATGTCTTCTTCAAAGGTTTGTCGAAGCGGACTTGCTGTTTGACTTTGTCAGCGACCGTCGGCTTGGAAGGAATGGACACTACAACCGGTGAGGAAGCAGTAGGAACATCCTCAGTAGAAGCAGGCTGCACCGGAGTAGGCTCAGAAGAAGAAGCAGGATTCTCTTGGGCTTCGGGGTAATCCTTCAGATAGGCTTTCCCTGATCTGGTGTCTAGCAAGATTTTTTCATCAACTATGGGGTCAAAAGATACCATATTGCAAATCTTTGTCTTGCCTTTGGAGCGACCTTTCTTCTTGGAGGAAGAGAGAACTTCGAACTCTGAAGCAAGATCCGGATGAATCCATATAATCTCGCCATTGTCAAGAGACAAGGGGACGAGGCCTTCACTTCGTGGAGGAGGAAGATTCTCAATCTCGAGAGTAGCTTTGGGAATAGGAATGACGCCATGTTGTACCATCTGCGGAGGGAAATCACCGAACTGAACTGTTACCATATTTGCAGTAACAGTCTTCTCGTCTTGTTGCAGAGTGACGACGTCAGCGTTGACCAGCTCTTGGATTTTGCCTTTGAGTACATAACATGCTCGAGTGGGATGTCCGATGAACCTGTGATAGACACAGTACTTAGGATGATCAGTCTTACCGACTTCATCGGGCTTCTTTGGATCTGGAAGTTGGATTTTATTGCTTTTGATTAAGCAATCAAAGATACTAGCAGTGTCATTCTCGTCAAAGGAATATTCTACTTTAGGACGAGGTTCTCTCGGTGGAGGTGCTGAAGGAGTAGAAGTGGACGTAGGAGGAGCTACGTTAACCACCAGAGATTCTTTGTTCTTGTTCAAATTAATGTTCAAAGTTTCTTTTGGTTTGCGGTTGTTCTGGCGATTGCCACCACCTGATGATTGATGTTCATCCCGGTCGGGGTTAGACATTTGTACCCCTAGCTGCTTGAATTTGTCGGCGCTAACTTCAGCTGCTTTAGTGTTAACAATGAGGGAAGTCCAATCTTGGAATTAAGTAGACCCTGTCCACATGCTGATGATGGGCAATAGATTTGCCTTGCAGGTGTGTATGGTGACAGCAGTCGGAGTTCCTGGAGGCATTTTCAAAGCTTCCCGACGGAATCTTTCGATGAAACTCTCAGCAGTTTCATTGTGCTTTTGTTTGATTTTATTGAGGGCTGACATAGTCATGTCATTGATCCCCTCGTAAAATCGTTCCAAGAAGATTTGCTTTAAGCCAGAGAAGGAGGTGATACAACCATCAGGCAAGCTTCTATACCAATCGTATGCTACGCCAGCTAAACAGCCGACGAATACTCTGGTAAGAAGAGCGTCATTTGGTTGAAGTTGGACAGTCATAACCTCAAAGTGGTTGATGAACTGACTGGGAGATGTGCTACCATTAAATAGCGAGATAGTCGGGATCTTGTACTTCGGAGGAAATGAGACTTCCTTCCATTCAACTGGATAAGGTTGCTTGATCCCCAATCTTTGCAAGTTGTCCTTCTCCTTGAAAGCTTTGAACTGAGTTCGTAGGAGCTTTACAGCTTCATTGGCATCTTCTACTGATGTAGAAGGAGCAGGCTGAACCACTGCGTTAGAAGGAGGAACAGTATGATAAGCACTACCCCCAGCACCTGACTGACTGGGTGTAGGTTGGACTTGTACATGAGGTGTTTGAGCAGGTGCTACCCCCAATCCAGTATTGACAGGTACCGACGATGCTATGATTTCAGGATTTGCAGGCAGTACGGTCGGTGGTACTGTATGCTGAGCCACAATGATGGAATGCATACTGGCGACCATTTCAGCCATGGTCTTCAGCTTATCTTCTAGTGCAGCTATTCTTTGTTCTTGGCTGGCTGAACTGGAAGCATCGGGATCTTCATTGACAACATAAGCTGTCACTTTCCTGGATACAGTGGAAGACACTGTCTGTTCTGAGCTTTTGCTGTATGCATCATAATCGAAGAAAGAATCATCTCCTGAGTGAGAAGGAAGAAAACGACCAGAAGGATCTTGAAGATTCTTTTGACCGATTGTGTCTCGGCTTCGGGAACGGGTATGTTGGAATACTCCTTCAGAGGATTCTTGGAGTAGATCCAAATACCGCTGGCTTGGCCTGCGAGGTTTTCCGTGCTTGGAGCACTTCCTACCTCCAGTGTCTCTGGAAGTCATGTTGACGGAGGCGTACAGAACTTCGTCTTCATCTTCAGACATAGGTTGAGAGTTAGGAAAGTTCAGACGATCGAAGACAGATCGTCTTGTTGTTTGACAACAACACTTGATGACAACTTTGTGGTTACAGTGATGTCCAAGTGGTTGTACTGGGGATATTGGGATGTTGTCCCGTTTTTGCTTAAGGTGTTCTCGGAGATCAGGAACAGCAACGGGACGAGGAAAGGTTCGAGGGATATGTTCTTTGATAACATTCGGAACATGGTTCCGATTCTTCAAATATTTTGTCCCTTGAGTGTACAGGGAAGTACTCACTTCATTAGCATAAGTGTCCGGATTCTTGATCCTGGAAGTTTGCTTCTGATGATGTTTGGTCTTTGGCATTGGCTGTTTGCATTTCACCGAAGTTGGTCTGTTGAAATAAGTTCTTAGATCAGCAAACTCACCCCCAGGGGTTTCTGTTTGAGACACCAGCAGTTTTTCCTGTCTTGAACGGGAGATTTTGAGGGTTGGGAGATCCTGGAATTCTGCTACCGAAGTAGGCAGAATACCTCTTTGATCAGTACAAGTTCTTTTAACATGGAGAGAAGAATCCTTGTTTGAAAGAGTTTTTGTACTGACTGTTGCAGGAGCACATTCAGATTGATCTTCAACAGTAAAAACCGAGGAAGACTGAGAAAAGACCAAAGGGCCTTTTCCTTTGTTTTGGAAAGAAGGGTTAGCTAAAGAGCGTTTCCCTCTGTTGTCATCCAAGTCAAGGGACGAGAAAGTTTGAAAAAAGACCAAAGGGCCTATTTCTTTGTTCTGGAGAGGAGGAGGAATAGCCAAAAGACTACCCCCAGTGGATTGCGCAGGAGCAACAGGGTGTTGGGGAAGAGCAGCACTTTTCCTTTTGTTGTGAGAAGAAGAAAGATTAGCCAAAGGGCTGTCTCTCTTGGATTGCGCAGACATGGTTTGCACATGGGCGGATGGTGCACTGGCAGATTACGCAGGAGAGTCCTTGACAGAGAACTTTCTGGTTCTGGCCACAGACACTGTGGTTTGCGCATCAGGAGTTCTGGCCACAGAGTGTTTAGGATGCACTCTTGTTGCTGGAGTGTTGGTTTGTGCAGGAAGATGGGCAGCCAACTGCGCCAGAGGCAGAAGAGTCTTATGCTTTGACAAAGCAGCATAAGAAGTCTCTTGTGTACTGGCAGCAGCAGATTGTGCAGCATTCTTGACAGAGACAGATTGTGCAACAGTCTTAGTGGCAGCAACTGTAGACTGTGCAGCAGATTGCGCAGCAGGCTTCTTGGCAGACTGTACAGCAGTCTTGCTGACAGAGTTGATGGACTGTACAGCAGTCTTGGAGACCCACACTGGGCGTACTTTACTCGTGGCAGAAGTGGTTGCAGTGCGAGGAGTAGTTTTGGAATTGATCATGGCTTCAAAGGCTGTCTGGTTGACCTTTACAACCAGAGTCTTCTGCATCTTCCCGATAGACGCTACGTCACATTGAGTTGTCACTTCCTCGTCGGAGGAGAAAGTCTTCCCCAGCAGAGTCGCCATTTTGTTTGCAAAAACAAAAGTATGAAACTTTATTGATACAAACTTTGTAAAGATTACAAGAATTCTGGGAAAGTACAACTGTAGGAATCCAATCTAGAAGACGATTGCTTTATCCCTTGGACGATGTGAACTTTGAAGACGGTAGCCTCTGAAGTTGAAGTTGAAGGCAAAAGCCTCGAAAATTTGAAGGCAAAAAAAAGCCTCGGAAGAATGCAGCAGCACTTGGGCAAGAACTTCTGATCTCTGGTGATGATCTCTGATCTCTGATCTCTGTGATACCCTTGAATGAAGACTTGAAACTCTATTTATAGAGTTCTGGAAATAACTGATTTTTAATTATTCTGGATGGCGCAAGTTGGATTGCGCAGGAACTGGATTGCGCAGCATCAGACTGCGCAGGCAGTTGTCTGGTTATGGGCTGACTGTCTTGGACACATGGCATCATTTGATTGAAATGCGCATGATCGTGTGAAGACGGTTGCCATGTAACGAGCAATTGATGGCATGAATGCCACATGTACTTCTGTGAATTGACATGATGAAGTGCGCCACCTGAATTGCGCTGACCTCGGATTACGCTGACATAGATTGCGCAGACACTGGATTGCGCAGGCACTGGATTGTGCTGCATGTACAGCTGTCCTCGAGCGCTGTGCGGCACAATAAACGAACAGTCTCTTCGTTCTTCGTGCTGTCAGCTGTCAGAAAGATTTGATTTTGTCAGATAATAATGACATTGCCACGTCAGCCTGCGCAGTTGGAAGTGTGCGCAGTCCGGTGTGCGCAATCGGAATGATGCATAATCTGAGGTCTACGCAGTTTACTTGAAAGTTGTATTTCATGATTTTCTGACTTTGTTGATAGGTGCAACTTGATTTTTTAGGACCTACAGCGAGCTCCACCCTCGTCACGTCGGAAGATGTCCAACCCGACCATGGAAGGTAAGCACTTGATCATAGACCCGATCATCGACTACCCTATTTAGGGTTTAGCCGGCTTCTGACGTCGTGCACCCACTCTTTTTAGAGTGGGGCGCAACTCATAACTTGTGCATCCCTTTTTTTAGGGTTTGGTTGCTGTTGACCCATGTTGTGCGACGCTTCAAAATTTGTGTTGTATTTTGGGTACAATTTTGATGTGCTGCGCGACAAGATACGACACAACATGATTATTGCGCAACCTGATGGCCGTGCAAGCTGAGTGCGACGTAATGTGAGTGTCGCGCAACCTGACTGAATAGATCATTAAATACTCAGTTAATTCCCAACGATGAACCTATTTAAGGGGCGCTCTTTTTCGAAACATCTTTTTCTTTTCGTTAAGTGTTACACGCCCATTTATTAGAAAGATTAAGTGTCGGCGGGAGCCGACCTTCACTGTATATATAGGTATGAGGTTGCAATCCTTTATCCTTATTCACTCTCATGGCACCCAAGGAGAGCATGAAGAAGAAGGCGAACCTCATTGTCGATGGCGAGGCTTCTGAAAAGAAGTCAAATTTTACGCCTACGACGTATTTGCTGGAAGCCGACCCATCCCTGAGGGCGGAGAACTTCCTGAACTGCTTTGGCCTGACCCCAGCAGTCTTCGCTCGTTCCCAAGGTGGGCCATCGTCTTCCGAAGATCGTGGCGCACTGGAACAGAGGGAAGGATTCCTCTGTTCCCAAGGTAGGCTATTGTCAGACAAGCGACGTTTATCAACGTCGCTAATCTCGGCCAAAACGTCGCTAATTTAAGTTAGCGACGTCCTGGAAACGTTGAAAAAAAGCGTGTCGCTAATTGAAAAAACGTCGCAATGGCGACGTAAATTAGCGACGGTCATAACGTCGCTAAATAGCGACGTTATTTGCGACGTTTCCTTGTGGTCGCCGATTAGCGACACATTAGCGACATTTTTGCGACGATGTGGTGACATCAGATTGTTTGCCACATCAGTAATTTAGCGACGTTTTTAGCGACGTATAGAAATATCGCTAAATTTTAGCGACGCATATAAACGTCGCTAAATTGAAAAAAAAATACAGAATCCAGAATACAAATGTACAATCCAAAATACAGAATCCAATCCAATCCAAAATACAGAATCCAATCCCTGGGTTTGCCGATCCCTTCGGAGGAACACTCAACACCGGCACGCACAATACAATCCAGAATAGACAAAAAATATAAAGAACAAATAATATCCTCAACGAATAATACAAGGTAAAAATATAAAGAACAAAGTCCAATATCCTCAAATACGTACAAAGTAAAAATATAAAGTATAAAGTCCGAAAATGCAAAAACAAAACTACTGATCGTCTGGAGCTAGAGCTGGGAGAAGGAGCGCCACCAGATGACTATCGCCGCAACGCAATGATCGTCTGATACACCTCCGGTGACAGGCTGACGAGCATGTCCTCCCGTGCACCGTCGGCGTCAGATGTAGACGATGCTCCCGACGTACCAGACGGTCGCTCAGTAGCCATCTTGCAGAACTACTGTATCAGCTTGACCAACCGCTGCGTAGTCTCCTACGTTGTGCGGGAAATCTGTCGCAGCGTCTCAGTCGTCTCCTCAAGCCTCTCAAAATGTGAAATGAGCGCAAGATCATCCGTATGCGGCTGCGGCTGCGCCGCCGCCATCCTCTGTAGCATCTCGTCACGCAGAGCTGCGATCTGCGCATCGATACTCTGCTGGGCTAACATCGACTCCTCAGTTTGTACAGGACCGGGAACACTAGTGGCGGTCCTAAAGACCTGTGACGCAATGAAGGCACCATAGGAGCCCGTACCATAGTACGTACCCTTATGCATGCCACCAACGACCCTCATCCACAGCTCGTCTTTTGACTGAGCTGCGACGGTCGGGGGTTACTGGGAAGTGCTAGCTCCAGCTCCATCTGACTGTGTTGACCCGGTCTCCCTAAGCCTCAAAAACTCGGCCTAGAAATAACATCTATATGAATTCTCTACGTAACTAAAAATTAATAGTAATGAACTAGCATTAAGTAAAACTTACGTAGGTGTCCCGGGCCTTATCGTCGACGAACCGCTCCCCCTTCGTAGGCGTGGCGAGGAACAAGGTCACCATACTCGGGTCCTCTCTCGAGTCAACCTGTTACGAAATTATTATATAATTTGTCAGTTAAGTTGAAAAAAATTGTAACACCCTGTTTTCTGAAAATTAGGGATTATTAAAAAAAATTATTATTTTTATTATTAAATAATGGTGATTAGGGCATGATATGGTTTATAGTGTTTATTAGTGTGATTTAACCATCTTCTAAGTCATGCTAAGTCATGACTTATAACTTCGTGATTTTGGTTAGTATAACTTAGTGCAAACCCTAGTTTTCTCTAACCTAGAAGTTGCCATGACCATGAGAGCTTAGCCATAGGCTTAGAACATCAAATTATGGGTTTTTGACCAAAAGGGTATTTTGGTAATTTTTTAGACTTAATTTGTGATTATGTGATTTTTAATATTATTTAATTCTTGGTAGGTCTCATGATTAGTCACTAACCTATCCTACCCTAAACTAGAGGTTAGCCACTAACCTAGAAGCTTAGGGATGAGATTTGGTCATGGGGTTAAAGTAAGTTAAATATCTAATTTAACTTTATTGATATTTTGCTTGAAACATGCAAAATATCACAACCCCTTTACCAAAGGTCCATGACTTAACCTAGAAGGAAGCCAAGGACACCCCCCCATGTCTTGGCCGGCCAAGGGGTACCCCCCTAGCTGGTACAACATTCTATATAATCCTTTGTATTCTTTCATGAATATATTACATGAATTTTATTCCACAAAAATTCCCTTTCCTTTCAACTTTCATAACTTGAGCTATTTTGATCCAAATTAACTCTAGTCTCTTGCATTGGAACCCTACAACATCTAGGGTGCTAAGGGAAGCAAGAAATCTAGAATTTGGGAGCTTGGGCATCATCGAGTTGGAGATCACACAACCCCCTTTTCATTGATTTCCTTGGAATTTCACCAATAGGTAAATTTCCACAAACTTAGTCAAATTCCTGTTTTTCTTTCATAAATGCATTCATATAGGGATAACAATACTGTGGGTAAAGTTTGGTGGGATTTTGATGTGTTTTGGTGTCCGTATCGGACACGTATCGTAGGGCTAAAATCCTTGTTTGGTGAAATGCCACAATGGATTCGATATGGTCGATTTGTGAAACAAATTATACAAACTAGAAGCCCTAGACTTGCTGATCACTAATCAACTGGACTGAGCACATTTTAGTGCTGTGTCCGTGTCCAAATTGGACATGAACCGACCGCACGAGCCCATCGTGTATGTCCTGCTACCCGACCCTTCGTGCGCACAGCACAGGCCACTAGGACACGAAATATTTGACACAAACAAGGGGGCAATGTCTGCGAACATGCCCCCAAAGTCTCGTGTCGCGTCGTGTCGTGTCGAGTGAGAAAACTCACTCGCACTGGACACGCGCTGTCAGCGCACACGCGCGCGCGCACAGCTTTGAGTGTGTCGTGTCGCATGGACACGACACTAGAGCATCTCGTAGTGACACGGACATGAAGCCCTATACGTGGCGTACACGTGGACACGAGCACGTGGTGCTTCATGTCCTGTGTTGCGTGTACGACGCGTGTAACCGCGTGCACGACGCAGTCGTAACACGCGTGTATCAGTCGTGTTTTAACGACTGATACGGTGTTTGTTGTGTGTCCACACGTATCTTGGACACGTGTCAGGCTGTGGGATGTGTAGCCCTATGTGTGGGCTACACGTATGCATGACCACGAGACGTGTCGTGTCTCGTGGTGTGTCCGCGAGCTCGTGGAACGCGTGCACGACGCTGTGCACGCGGGTTTTCGTATCAGTTTACCCGATTGACTGTTTTGCGTGTTTGAACACGTGAAACTGTGTCGTGGTGTCGTGTCAGTGACTTGGGACACTAGAGTACCTATGGGGTGTCAGTTACCAACCCTTGGTTGAGAGTCTTAGCTCGATTCAGTATGTGTATTTCGATTTACCCCATATCGAGTGCAACAGTGCACAGTTCCCAGTTTTGAGTTTATTTCCAGTTTTTGGAAATCGAATTTCAATTCGATTTTGTGTATGTTTAATGTATTAGACTAGTGTATTTCAGTGTGTAGATGTGAAGTATACATGTATTTGTGAGTGTGGGTCGATTTCGGGGAGATTTGGTTAGGTATGTGTGTAGTTATATATGTATGTACATATGTATGTATATGTGTTATGTGTGTGTGTGTTGGGGGACTGGGTTGTTCCAGAAATCTGGGAACAAATTCCCCTTCCCTGTCCAGTGTTCACCCCCCTCTCTCACTGTCCCACTCTTTCACAGCCTCTCTCTCTCATTTCCTTTCCCTCTATATATATGTAATATATAGTTATATACATGTATTGTATATATATATATATATATATATATATATATATATATATATATATATATATATATATATATATATATAAATGATATATATGTATATTTGTATTAGGTCTCCTTAGGTCAAATATAATGTATTATAAGTATATGGGTTGTATTATATATGTTATGCATATATGGATATTGGGTGATGGTTAGATAGTGTATATCTATATGTATAGATATATATATATGTGACTTTTAGTTATAGGTTATATGAAAACCTAGACTATGGCCTATGGCCAAGGTTATTGGCCTATGGTTGGGGCTAGCCCTAATGACCCAAAACCCATTGTTGACCCTTGTTGACTGAAAGTTGACCAAAGTCAACTTTAGGTCAAAGATGACCTAGTTCACCTAGAAATGACTAGGAATGACCTAAAACAACTAGTTTGACTAGTTTGACTAAAACCCTAATTAGTTTGACTAGTATTGACTCAACCTTGACTAGTTTAACTCTAGAGTTGACCAGGAGTTGACTTTTGACCAGATTGACCTAGAATCATGTAGTTTGCATAGTAGACTTCATATTTACTATTTAGAACACATTGTGACTTGTGTTGCTCTGATCAGGAGCCAGACACCTCTCCTCAGACAGCATACTCTCTACAGACATTCATTCAGCAGACGAGTACATTCTCTGACCGTTTCATACTTGTTCAGGCTTTACTTCTCGCTCTAGATTACTTTACTTGTTGCTGTCACATTTGTAACACGGATTGGTACTATATGGATCTTTACATGAGATGTTATTCCTCTCGGGAGCATCGGGTACTTCATGTTATGTGTGTTTCACTATCATCATGTACACCTATGCTTCCATCATTCATGTGCACTCATGTGATCATGTACTCTCATGATTCACTGAGCTCTCATGTATACTATCATGTGCACCCTTTTATGGGCCCCATGTGATATCATGTATAAATAATGTAACCTGTATAGATCCTTGTGTATTGATTGGGGAAACGGGGGAGTAGAAGTGGACATGTGAATAATTCTAAAGTAGTGTAATCATGTACAAACTCAGTAGTGTTATCATGTATAAATTCTAGCCATTCACATGCCTATCTTGTGCTCTACATCACTAGTCACTTATAGTTCTCTATATACAGTAGATATTTTATTACAGCTATCTCTTTTACAGCGTATATTTCCTTTCAGCAGTTCATGTATCTTACTCTATTGCCTGTATCGTATTTCCTAACCTGATATGCACTGCGTGAGATGTATTGTACTCGTTCCCGTCCTGATTGGACCTGTTGAAAATATTACAGAGGATGAGGACGAGGCATGGGTGACTACCTATTATGGAGCAGGACTAGATGACACTTGTATCGAGGACCCTCAGCAGGTTCCACCTGCAGCTGAGGAGGATGTTCCAGTAGTCTAGACCAGTTTAGTCTAGGCAGTCTTTTCTATATCATTTTGTCTCACATTCTGAGTTGTATTTTGAGATGTGGAGATGTATAGACTCTTAGACTTATTGTATTATGAGTTGACATTCTGGATGTTATGTATCTTAGACACTTAGTCTTATTTCATCTATGCTTTGGTTCTCCTTGAGTTACTATCTATCTGTTTTTCATTCTTCTACCTTAGATGTGATTGAGACTATATGTTGTGATGTTACCTCCATTCGGAGAGTATGAACTGTACAGGTACCTTTATACTGTTAGATGATTTACCTAGGACAGCATTCTACCGCCGACACTGCGGCGTAGGCTGGACGTACCCACTTCTCGTGCCCTTACTCTAGGGTGCGGGTCGTGACACGTTTTTAGTGGTGGCCCATGCAGGTCCAGTTTATGTGGTGGTATTCGAACTAGAGTATCGCCACAGCCTGCAGTAGGAAATAGGATGTAGTTGAGGTACTCAATCACATTAGGAAAAACTCTTATCTAAATTCCTGCTATCTAAATTCTTGCTGATATTGTCTTTCTTTTGAAATAAACTGTCTCCTTTGACTATATCATTTCTTCTTCGTATTGATTTTCTTGTTGATCTGTCTTCAGGATGGTGGAGACACGATCGCAGTGTCTCGGTCCAGGTGACACCACTGAGAGGTCTGCCACCTCTCGTCCAGTTCACCAGGACCCGGGGACTGCAGCTCCCCTTACTCCAGCTCATGTGGGAGCTTCTGCCATGTTTGGGGGTGCACCTCTACTTATTCGGGGGACCATTCCAGCTACCCCAGACATGCCTCCCCCGCAGTTTCGTCAGCCTCAGTTTCAGCAGCACCAGCAGCACCAGCAGTACCAGCAGCAGATGCCATCTGGATTTATGGATGCTGCACAGATGTTTACATATTTCCAGCAGTTCCTAGAGTCGCAGCAGACCCTACAGCAGCGTCAGACGACGGCATTTACCAGAGGCAGTGATGATGTCCATCAGCTGGCTACAGCGACGATAGAGAGGTTGGCAGCCCAGCCGCAGGGAGGAGCAGGACCGCCGCGACAGCAGAGGATTCCTGGCATCCAGGAGTTCAAGAAGATGAACCCCAGGGACTTCTTGGGTACTGAGGGGATTCTTTTTGCGGATGACTGGATAGAGCACATCGAGGAGATCTTCTGATTGGCGGAGATACCAGCCGGACTCCAGGTGGAGGCAGCAGCTAGCCAGATGCGGGATCTTGCCCGTACCTGGTATCAGACGGATCCGAGAGTAGGTACTCCAGGGCAGACATGGGGAGCTTTCAAGGAGCTCTTCAAGGGGAAGTTTTTCCCAGATCAGGCAGTCGGTGCTTTGGAGACACAGTTCGAGAACCTGGTTCAGGGGAACCAGACTGTAGAGGAGTACGCCGGTGAGTTTTGCCGGTTGAGCAGATTCGTGGAGGGCCTTAGCGAGGCAGCGAAGGCGAGGAGGTTCAGGAAAGGCTTGGTCAAGGAAGTCAAGTCCTTGACCAAGAGTGAGAGGAGTGCCACCTTTGAGGATATTCTAGCAGGAGCGATGGCAGCTGAGGATGATCTTGAGCTGAAGCTCAAGAGGGGCCGCGACACCCAGGGAGCTGGCAGCAGTGGAGGACAGGCCAAGAGGCCTCATTTTCAGCACCAGCAGCAGAGGCCATTCCAGCAGCAGAGGCCGTTCCAGCAGGTGCAGCAGCCGAGGCACCAGCAGCAGGCACCCAGGCAGCAGGTCGTCACTTGCACTTTCTGCAAGAAGCAGGGTCATGGATGGAATGACTGCAGAAAGAGGCTTGGCAGGTGTCTATTATGTGGTGCTGGAGACCACCAGCTGAGAGAGTATCCCATGTCTTCGGGACGACCAGTTCAGGGAGGCGGAGCCAAGGCTCCGGCAGGGCAGCAGAAGGGACCTTTGCCGACTCAGCAGCAGAGGTTCACCCAGCATCAGGCCAGGGGTGGACAGCAGGGGCGAGCCTATGCCATGGCAGCAGAGGATGCCGAGGTTACTGGAGAGCTGATAGCAGGTTCTATTCTTCTCGATTCTATTCTAGCTTATGCTTTGTTCGATTCTGGGGCTTCACATAGCTTTGTATCAGTATCTTTTACGATTCGACATCATGTTATATCTGAATCGTTGCCTAGGACTTGCAAGATCACGACTGGGGGTGGCATTATCCTCATTCGTGATATTTGCAAGGAACGGAGAGTAGTTTTTGGAGGCCGAGAGTTGGATGTGAGTTTGCTCATAATGCCACTACCGAACTACGATATTGTACTCGGTATGGATTGGTTGAGCATGCACCATGCCAGCATAGATTGTCGCGGGGGTAGAGTTCTGTTCAGAGTGCCAGGAGAGCCAGAGTTTGTATATTCCAGACGGCAGACAGAGCAGACTTGCGAAGTTTTCTGTGGAGCTTCTGTTGAGGAGCAGCCAGCTCCACATCCATTGATTGTTGAGTTCATGGACGTATTTCCAGAGGAATTGCCTGGGCTTCCACCAGATAGAGACGTTGAGTTCTCGATAGACTTGGTTCCAGGTGCGGAACCCATTTCACAGCACGTTTATCGGGTGAACAACAGCGAGCTGGTGGAATTGAAGAAACAGGTGGATGAGTTGTAGGACAAAGGCTTCATCCGCTCTAGTTCTTCACCTTAGGGTGCACCGGTACTCTTTGTACCGAAAAAGGATGGGTCGGTACGTATGTGTATCGACTACAGGGCACTCAACAGTCTGACGATCAAGAACAGATATCCACTGCCGCGGATCGATGATCTCTTCGATCAGTTGAGCGGAGCTCGGGTATTCTCGAAGATTAATCTGAGGTCAGGCTACCATCAGGTAAAGGTGAAGAGGGAGGACATCCCGAAGACGGCGTTCAGGACGCGGTACGGCCAGTTCGAGTTTATGGTGATGCCGTTTGGGTTGACGAATGCTCCGGCGGTGTTCATGAACTTGATGAACAAGGTGTTCCACCAGTACTTAGATAAGTTCGTGGTGGTGTTCATCGACGACATCCTGGTGTACTCGAAGACCGAGGAGGAGCACGAGGAGCACTTGAGAGTGGTCCTGGAGACTCTCAGACAGGAGCAGCTTTACGGCAAGCTCTCGAAGTACGAGTTCTTCCTCGACAGAGTTGACTTCCTGGGTCATGTAGTGACTGGATATGGGATCTCAGTCGACCCGAGGAAGATATCAGCAGTTGAGGCTTGGGCAGCGCCGACGTCAGTGGCAGAGATCAGGAGCTTCCTAGGATTGGCAGGCTACTACAGGAGGTTCGTCCAGGATTTCTCCCGGGTTGCAGAGCCGTTGTCTAGGCTGACCCGGAAGGATGCAGAGTTTCTCTGGTCAGAGGAGTGTCAGGCTGCTTTCGATGAGTTGAAGAAGCGGTTGACGAAAGCCCCGATTCTGACATTGCCAGCAGGATCAGGCGGGTTCACTATCTACAGTGACGCCTCGGGGAAGGGTTTGGGTTATGTCTTGCAGCAGTATGGGAAGGTGATTGCCTATGCTTCCAGGCAGTTACGGCCCCATGAGAAGAACTACCCTACCCATGATTTAGAGTTGGCGACAGTTATCTTTGCTCTGAAGCTGTGGAAACACTATTTGTACGGAGAGCGCGTGGAGATATTTACAGACCACAAGAGCTTGAAGTACGTGTTTACGCAGAAGGAGCTGAACATGAGGCAGCGCAGGTGGCTGGAGCTGATGAAGGACTTTGATATCCTTCTGTAGTATCACCCGGGGAAGGCCAACGTAGTGGCCGATGCTTTGAGCAGATATCCGACAGTTATGTGCTTGACGATGGATCGTCACTTGTTAGCGGACTTAGAGAGCCTTGGGATCGAGGTGATTGTGCCGGGAGTGCAGATACAGATGTTGGGCCTCCAGATTCAGTCGGACTTGATTGATAGGATCAAGTCGGCTCAGTTCGATGATGTTTCTCTACGAAGCATCAGGGAGCAGGTCAGCCAGGGATTTGCGGACGATGAGTTCACTCTTGCAGCAGATGGCACATTGAGGCACGGTTCCAGACTGTGTGTGCCCCGTAGAGACTTTCGGGAGCAGGTTATGCAGGAGGCCCACCGTTCTCAGTACTCGATACATCCGGGAGCCAACAAGATGTATAGGGATCTGAGAGAGCATGTATGGTGGAGTAGGATGAAGCGCGAGGTAGCACACTTCGTAGCTAGGTGTTTGATCTGCCAGCAGGTCAAGGCCGAGAGGCAGAGGCCAGGAGGACTGTTGCAGCCATTGCCCATTCCGGAGTGGAAGTGGGAGCACATCACGATGGACTTTGTTTCGGGATTGCCGCGTACTCCAGAAGGGAAGGATGCGATTTGGGTCATCGTCGACATGTTGACCAAATCGGCCCACTTTTTGCCATTCAAAGTGGGTTTGTCTACCGAGAAGCTATCAGAGATGTATATGAGGCAGATAGTCAGACTTCATGGAGTTCCAGTGAGCATTGTATCGGACCAGGACAGCCGTTTCACTTCACATTTCTGGAGGAGCTTGCATATTAGCTTGGGCACTCAGCTCAAGTTTAGTACTGCATACCACTCGCAGACAGACGGACAGTCAGAGCGGACCATTCAGACACTGGAGGACATGTTGCGGACTTGTGTCCTGGACTTTGGAGGATCTTGGGAGAGTCACCTGCACTTAGTAGAGTTTGCATATAACAACAGATTTCAGGCCAGCATCGAGATGTCCCCTTTCGAGGCACTGTACGGGCGTAGATGTCGTACACCCTTGTCTTGGGATGATGTAGGGGAGCGAGTTTTATTGGGGCCTGAGATGGTTGTAGATGCAGCAGAGAAGGTGAAGCTTATCAGAGATCGGCTTCGCGTGGCACAGGACAGACATCGGCATTGGGCCGATAGCCACCGCAGACCTTTGGAGTTTGAGGTACAGTTTAGAGATAGGATTAGAATTAGGTTGTCTTGTTGTGTTTTATTAATCATGTTTGTTTATCATAATTAATTTGAGACCTTGTTTGTGATTAGGTCGGAGACCAGGTATTCCTGAGGATATCTCCGACACGTGGCACGATACGTTTTGGTGGAGGTGGGAAGCTTAGCCCGCGTTTCATCGACCCTTTCGTTATCAGCGGGAGAGTCGGTGACGTGTCTTACAGGCTAGACTTACCACCAGCATTGGTTGGAGTCCACAACGTATTTCACGTGTTGCAGTTGAGACGGTATGTGGCAGATCCTAGCCATGTACTTGATCATTCCGAGATCGAGGTTGGTCCTACTCTTCGTTATCCAGAGCAGCCTGTTGAGATTCTGGATCGACGGGAGAAGGCATTGAGGAACCAGACGATACCATTGGTTCATGTCGCATGGAGGCATCATTCTCCAGGAGAGTTCACCTGGGAACGAGAGGATGAGATGCGCGAGCGATACCCTTATCTATTTGTACTTTGAGGTATGATTTCTATCCTTCTCTTTAGTTTCAGTTTCGTCTTTTAATTTCGAGGACGAAATTATTGTTAGGAGGGTAGACTTGTAACACCCTGTTTTCTAAAAATTAGGGATTATTAAAAAAAATTATTATTTTTATTATTAAATAATGGTGATTAGGGCATGATATGGTTTATAGTGTTTATTAGTGTGATTTAACCATCTTCTAAGTCATGCTAAGTCATGACTTATGACTTCGTGATTTTGGTTAGTATAACTTAGTACAAACCCTAGTTTTCTCTAACCTAGAAGTTGCCATGACCATGAGAGCTTAGCCATAGGCTTAGAACATCAAATTATGGGTTTTTGACCAAAAGGGTATTTTGGTAATTTTCTAGACTTAATTTGTGATTATGTGATTTTTAATATTATTTAATTCTTGGTAGGTCTCATGATTAGTCACTAACCTATCCTACCCTAAACTAGAGGTTAGCCACTAACCTAGAAGCTTAGGGATGAGATTTGGTCATGGGGTTAAAGTAAGTTAAATATCTAATTTAACTTTATTGATATTTTGCTTGAAACATGCAAAATATCATAACCCCTTTACCAAAGGTCCATGACTTAACCTAGAAGGAAGCCAAGGACACCCCCCCCCCCATGTCTTGGCCGGCCAAGGGGTACCCCCCTAGCTGGTACAACATTCTATATAATCCTTTGTATTCATTCATGAATATATTACATGAATTTTATTCCACAAAAATTCCCTTTCCTTTCAACTTTCATAACTTGAGCTATTTTGATCCAAATTGACTCTAGTCTCTTGCATTGGAACCCTACAACATCTAGGATGCTAAGGGAAGCAAGAAATCTAGAATTTGGGAGCTTGGGCATCATCGAGTTGGAGATCACACAACCCCCTTTTCATTGATTTCCTTGGAATTTCACCAATAGGTAAATTTCCACAAACTTAGTCAAATTCCTATTTTTCTTTCATAAATGCATTCATATAGGGATAACAATACTGTGGGTAAAGTTTGGTGGGATTTTGATGTGTTTTGGTGTCCGTATCGGACACGTATCGTAGGGCTAAAATCCTTGTTTGGTGAAATGCCACAATGGATTCGATATGGTCGATTTGTGAAACAAATTATACAAACTAGAAGCCCTAGACTTGTTGATCACTAATCAACTGGACTGAGCACATTTTAGTGCTGTGTCCGTGTCCAAATTGGACACGAACCGACCGTACGAGCCCATCGTGCATGTCCTGCTACCCGACCCTTCGTGCGCACAGCATAGGCCACTAGGACACGAAATATTTGACACAGATAAGGGGGCAATGTCTGCGAACATGCCCCCAAAGTCTCGTATCGCGTCGTGTCGTGTCGAGTGAGAAAACTCACTCGCACTGGACACGTGCTGTCAGCGCACACGCGCGCGCGCACAGCTTTGAGTGTGTCGTGTCGCATGGACACGACACTAGAGCATCTCGTAGTGACACGGGCATGAAGCCCTATGCGTGGCGTACACATGGACACGAGCACGTGGTGCTTCGTGTCCTGTGTCGCGTGTACGACGCGTGTAACCGCGTGCACGACGCAGTCGTAACACGCGTGTATCAGTCGTATTTTAACGACTGATACGGTATTTGTTCTGTGTCCACGCGTGTCTTGGACACGTGTCAGGCTGTGGGATGTGTAGCCCTATGTGTGGGCTACACGTATGCACGACCACGAGACGTGTCGTGTCTCGTGGTGTGTCCGCGAGCTCGTGGAACGCGTGCACGACGCTGTGCACGCGGGTTTTCGTATCAGTTTACCCGATTGACTGTTTTGCGTGTTTGGACACGTGAAACTGTATCGTGGTGTCGTGTCAGTGACTTGGGACACTAGAGTACCTATGGGGTGTCAGTTACCAACCCTTGGTTGAGAGTCTTAGCTCGATTCAGTATGTGTATTTCGATTTACCCCATATCGAGTGCAACAGTGCACAGTTCCCAGTTTTGAGTTTATTTCCAGTTTTTGGAAATCGAATTTCAATTCGATTTTGTGTATGTTTAATGTATTAGACTAGTGTATTTCAGTGTGTAGATGTGAAGTATACATGTATTTGTGAGTGTGGGTCGATTTCGGGGAGATTTGGTTAGGTGTATGTGTAGTTATATATGTATGTACATATGTATGTATATGTGTTATGTGTGTGTGTGTTGGGGGACTGGGTTGTTCCAGAAATCTGGGAACAAATTCCCCTTCCCTGTCCAGTGTTCACCCCCCTCTCTCACTGTCCCACTCTTTCACAGCCTCTCTCTCTCATTTCCTTTCCCTCTATATATATGTAATATATATAGTTATATACATGTATTGTATATATATATATATATATATATATATATATATATATATATATATATATATATATATATATATATATAAATGATATATATGTATATTTGTATTAGGTCTCCTTAGGTCAAATATAATGTATTATAAGTATATGGGTTGTATTATATATGTTATGCATATATGGATATTGGGTGATGGTTAGATAGTGTATATCTATATGTATAGATATATATATATGTGACTTTTTGTTATAGGTTATATGAAAACCTAGACTATGGCCTATGGCCAAGGTTATTGGCCTATGGTTGGGGCTAGCCCTAATGACCCAAAACCCATTGTTGACCCTTGTTGACTGAAAGTTGACCAAAGTCAACTTTAGGTCAAAGATGACCTAGTTCACCTAGAAATGACTAGGAATGACCTAAAACAACTAGTTTGACTAGTTTGACTAAAACCCTAATTAGTTTGACTAGTATTGACTCAACCTTCACTAGTTTGACTCTAGAGTTGACCAGGAGTTGACTTTTGACCAGATTGACCTAGAATCATGTAGTTTGCATAGTAGACTTCATATTTACTATTTAGAACACATTGTGACTTGTGTTGCTCTGATCAGGAGCCAGACACCTCTCCTCAGACAGCATACTCTCTACAGACATTCATTCAGCAGGCGAGTACATTCTCTGACCGTTTCATACTTGTTCAGGCTTTACTTCTCGCTCTAGATTACTTTACTTGTTGCTGTCATATTTGTAACACGGATTGGTACTATATGGATCTTTACATGAGATGTTATCCCTCTCGGGAGCATCGGGTACTTCATGTTATGTGTGTTTCACTATCATCATGTACACCTATGCTTCCATCATTCATGTGCACTCATGTGATCATGTACTCTCATGATTCACTGAGCTCTCATGTATACTATCATGTGCACCTTTTCATGGGCCCCATGTGATATCATGTATAAATAATGTAACCTGTATAGATCCTTGTGTATTGATTGGGAAAACGGGGGAGTAGAAGTGGACATGTGAATAATTCCAAAGTAGTGTAATCATGTACAAACTCAGTAGTATAATCATGTATAAATTCTAGCCATTCACATGCCTATCTTGTGCTCTACATCACTAGTCACTTATAGTTCTCTATATACAGTAGATATTTCATTACAGCTATCTCTTTTACAGCGTATATTTCCTTTCAGCAGTTCATGTATCTTACTCTATTGCCTGTATCGTATTTTCTAACCTGATATGCACTGCGTGAGATGTATTGTGCTCGTTCCCGTCCTGATTGGACCTGTTGAAAATATTACAGAGGATGAGGACGAGGCATGGGTGACTACCTATTATGGAGCAGGACTAGATGACACTTGTATCGAGGACCCTCAGCAGGTTCCACCTGCAGCTGAGGAGGATGTTCCAGTAGTCTAGACCAGTTTAGTCTAGGCAGTCTTTTCTATATCATTTTGTCTCACATTCTGAGTTGTATTTTGAGATGTGGAGATGTATAGACTCTTAGACTTATTGTATTATGAGTTGACATTCTGGATGTTATGTATCTTAGACACTTAGTCTTATTTCATCTATACTATGGTTCTCCTTGAGT
Organism: Iris pallida; assembly: GCA_029216955.1. Lineage (NCBI taxonomy): Eukaryota > Viridiplantae > Streptophyta > Magnoliopsida > Asparagales > Iridaceae > Iris > Iris pallida. The sequence goes on along the minus strand of JANAVB010005599.1, from coordinate 24,531,790 downwards.
TACTATCTATCTGTTCTTCATTCTTCTACCTTAGATGTGATTGAGACTATATGTTGTGATGTTACCTCCATTCGGAGAGTATGAACTGTACAGGTACCTTTATACTGTTAGATGATTTACCTAGGACAACGTTCTACCGTCGACACTGCGGCGTAGGCTGGACGTACCCACTTTTCGTGCCTTTACTCTAGGGTGCGGGTCGTGACAAAAATATATTACTATAAAGTATTAATTATGGGTATACGACGAGATATGTACCATATGAGTGAAGAAATCCATGATGGACCGTTACCCACCACACCACTGCGACCCCGCTTGTCGTGCTCTTTTGTTCTTCACGGACTTCTCCTTGTAGGTTCCCTCCTCGAATCTCCTCTTCATTGTCGCCCAATCGGCGGCAGAGATCCAACCCTGAATAGGCTCTCCCCGACGCTCGCGATCCTTTTGGTCGAGGATCGCGTCCCTAATGAGCTTGCTGACGACGCAAGAAAAATAGACTCGACAGCAACGGCGTGGTGGAGAGAAAAGAAGTAAGTCCGCTAGAAAAATCATAGTAGTACGTAAGTTATAACATAACATATTAAATGTTAAAATAAATTAAACTTTTACGTACCGAGAAGTGCTCAAACCAGAAGGCCTTCTTGTTTATGTCGACACATCTTCTTTCCGGTCAGTTTACACTCCTTTATGTCGACACATCTTCTTAGATTGAAGACGTATCCATCCAAAAATTTCAAGTCCTGGATCCATCTACAAAGTCGCACTTTGTCCTCATTGTCCAGCGAGTAGATTGCCTTAGGCCGCAAAAGCTTCCCCTTTCCGTTGTCTATCATGTGTAATGTAGGGCGTCTGCATATTTTGGCTAAGTCCAACCTGGCCTTCTGATTGTCTTTTGTCTTTTCCTTGACGTTTATTACAGTATTAATTATGTTATCAAACACGTTCTTCTCGATATGCATGACGTCAAGGTTATGTCTAATCAGATTTGTGCTCCAATATGGCAGATCCCAGAATATACTCCTTTTGGTCCAGTTATGATCTTTGCCAAATCCCTCGCAACTGTCACCCCCATTTTTCAAGAACATGGGTATTTTGGTCATTTTTTATTTTAGAATATTTTTGGATTTATTTTATTATTTATGATATTGTTTTGGGGTTATTTGAGTCGGGTTCGAATTTTAACTCAATCCGACTTGTATCGGGGACCTGGGGTAGCTTTGACTCTAGTGGGACCTACTCATTAGTTAGACATAGCCCACACATGACAATATTTAAGTTAGTATAGTTAGACTAAATATTCATGACTAGGTTGGGTTAATTAGAGACTTAAACTAAACTAATTTAGCCCCAAACCAAAACCTATTTTTAATTTAAACCAATAGGAGCTAGAGGGGGGTATTTTAGACATTACCAAAATAGGGACACCTAGCATTTTGGGCCGGCCACAAGGGAGGGGATAGGGGTGAGTCACCTCATTTGTTTTTATCCACAAATTTTCTCTCTATTATTCTTTCCCAAATTTGAGAGGAACCTCCATTGATTTTATCTCCAAATCAACCCATTCTTCCATCAAATCTTCACCATTTTTTCTCTACTCCATGAAGAGAGGGTGCTAGCCAAGTTTGGGAGGATTTGGCTTTGGTTCGTGTCCATTTGGAGATCCCTTCATGTCAGTGTCGTATCGGAAGGAGTTCCCTTGGATTTCACCTCTCGGAATTCTATTTCAATCCTATATACATATAGGATTATTTTGAACCCATAGGAATGACCCCCATAGTTGTGTCTCCATTTGTGTCCATTTCGTGTCCATTTAGAGTTATTAGGAGTGTCCTTGTTGTACTTTGTGTCCATGTGGGAAACCCCCAATATTGGACACTTGTGTTTAAATAATTTAATACATGTTTTAATATTAGATTTTTATATGTTAGAGATGTGTTATTGCTTGTCTTTATATTTTTCTCCATGTATCATAATATATATACAAGTATTTATATTATTGAGTGTATATATATATATATATATATATATATATATATATATATTTTATATATATATATATATATATATATATATATATATATATAAGAGATTGATAAGCAATAAGCAAAAGCAGCAACAGCTTGCGGCAGCAGCAGCCAAAAGCACCAGCAGCAGCTTCTGTAATCAGCAGCATAAGCAGTGCAATAAGCAGCAGCTTTTCAGCAGCAGCTTATTGGCAGCTTTTTAAGCTTTTTAGCCTTTAGTTTTAATCCATTTAATCCCCTTTTTCCTTTAGAAATTAGCTCCCTTCCATTTAGCCATTTTCCTACATTAGTTAGCCCTTGTTAGATAGAGTTTGCTACCAAGTTGTTAGATATTTGTTAGTTAAGATTGTTAGTAGATGTTAGCTTATATGTTAGTATAAGTTAGGATATGTGATGTTAGATTTGAGAGTTGTGGACCTAGTGGGGTATGTTTAGTGAATGTACTAGATAAGTTAGTATCCTAATAGAGCTAGTATGGTTGGTTAGTGTTAGGAGAGTGGTATCTCAAGATACCATAGGGTGTCTCATGATACCTTAAGGTAATTTTGAGAGTGACCAACATGGAGATAAGATGGACTGGATGAGCTAGATACCTAGATTTTTGGGTTGGTAACATCTAGATAGGTTAGTGTCTAGCTACCCTAAGAAGCCTAGGTCAGTCTACCAAGGTTAGGAAGGGTTGCCTTTGTATCGGGGCAAAGTATTGGGAATACTTTATAAAGGGTAATAGGTAAGGTTAAGGTATGAGTCTAAGGTGTTAGGATATGGTTAGAAATTGATAGTCTTGGTTGGTAATGGTTAGGATTAGTGCTCTTAGACTAGTCTTGACCTCAGTTGACCGTTTTGACCAAAAGTCAACAAAAGTCAAACTTAGCTTAAAAGTGACTAGAACTTGACCGGACTCAACCAGAGTTGACCAGTTGACCAAAAGTCAACAGTTAGTCAACATTAGACTAGTTTGACCTAGGGTTGACCTAGAGTTGACCAGAGTTGACCAGTTGACCAAAAGTCAACTATAAGTCAACCCTTGATCCAGATTGACCTAGTTTGACTTGGATTGACTTTCTATGACCTTGTTTGTTCTAGTTTGGCTCAGTGTGACCTAGTTTAGCTCACTGTGACCTAGTTTTGACTTAGACTTGCATATCATGACTAGATTAGCTTTTCTTTTATTATTAAACCCTGTTTTGACTTATGGTATCTCATCTTTAGGTCTGTGATTACTCTGAGCATCTGTTCACCGTATCAGCTCAGGACCGCAGGCGAGTACATTCACTGATAGTTTTCGTTGTCTTGATATCTGCTATATTCGATTCAGTTGTAGTGTCTTGATTCCCCGACACGATGGTTTACGGACTAGTATACGTCAGATCCTGTCAGAAGATGTTGTTCCTAGATTACTTGGTATATTGGTACATTACTTGACTTGTTACCTGTATTTGTATAGACATGAACTTAGGAGTGGGCTGGCCTCCTGCTCTTGAGTCCCGTATCATGACGTGTCATGTCCGGATCCATTATACTATTCGGGGATGGGGAGTTATTAGTGGTTATGTGATCAAATTCCTACTTGTTCTTATTACTTGTTCATAGATATACCCTCGCCTCACGACGGGTAAAGCCTGACCCTACTTGTTCATAGCTTTCCATGGTGGCCGGCCTGATCCTGCTCCGTTGTACATTGTTCATAGTCGGTCAGATGGAAAGCCCGATCCTGATTCCCAAGCCGATCACATAATGCTCTAATAATTCATGGCACATTTTATATTTATTTTATTACATCATATATCCTATTCAGTTCTACATTCAGTACTTTTCTCACCATGTTATGATATTCAGTACTCACATATTCTATATGATCTTATGCTAAACCTTGATTGGAGGCTAAGTTCTGTTCAGGAGAAGGGTTACAACCCCGGTCCTTGTTTGGTTTACAGGTTATAACTTGGCTTCCGAATAGCTCCCAAGTCATCCTATATCTTTGTCTTGTATTTTATTATAATTGTCTCTTATAGAATTTGTCAATTCATATGGAACTGTTGTTAGTGTTTGTACTTGCTCATTTTCCTGACAGGATACCGTTGATATATTACAGATGATTCAGAGAAAACTGCTCGACCTACTATGGGGTCGGGGCAGATGGAAACTTAGGCCAGGACTGTGGCCTGATAGTTGAGCCACTAGACTTTGCACACCCAGACTAGTATAACTTAGTTAGGTTTGCCTAGACTGCGATCCAACTAGTATTTTCAGACTGTAGTATTCTATATTATATTTTGTGACTCTATGATGTTGTTTATATCTCTGAGCCGTGTTGGATCCTGAACTTATTTCCTGTTTTTACTTCTATCACATTTCCATTTCGTGCTATCTATCCTAGTTTTATTTTGTGATTGAGTTATGCCATATTATATTCTTCCGTGCGGAGATGACAGGTACCCTTATACTGTTTAGTTGTAGTATTTACAAATGACCTATACAGCGTTCTATCGCTGATTCTACGGCGTAGGCTGGACGTACCCACGTGCTCGTGCCCCTAATCAGGGTGCAGGTCATGACCGCAACGGCTGCTCGTTGTAGGATCTTCAATAGCACTTGGGATTTTTTTTACTTGCTCCCATGTGTCCTTTTCGGACCACATTGGCGGTGGATCGTCCTTCTCTATAGCGCCGGTACGGAATGCAGTTCTGTTCCTACGGTATGGATCGATGGTCTTTCGGCAAGAACTGTCGATGACAATCAAAGAAGCATGGCTTTCCTTCGTGTCTCAAACGAAAAGCCTTAGTGCAGTCTATACAATACAGACATAAAAGCCGACCATGAGTGCTCCATCCAGATAATATTCCATAAGCCAAAAAGTCGTTGATTGTCCACATTAGTGCTGTCCGTATCTAAAAATTCTATTTTTTTTTCAAAGCATCATACGTGTTACACCCCTGTTTCCCATAGCTTCTTCAGCTCATCTATCAACGGCTGTAAGTACACGTCGATGTTCCTCTTCGGGTTGTTCAGACTGGGAATGATAATAGTTAAGAACATGTAAGGTGTCTTTATGCACATCCAAGGCGGTAGGTTGTACGGAGTGAGGATTACCGGCCAACAGGAATATTGGGAGCTTGAAAGTCCAAATGGGGTGAAACCATCAGAGCAGAGCCCCAACCTTACATTACGCGCATCAGAAGTGAAATTAGGATATGCTCGATCGAAGTGCTTCCACGCTTCTCCATCAGATGGGTGATCCAACACTCCTTCAGTCTGTTGTCGATTGTGCCAACTCATATTTTCGACAGTCTTTTTCGCCATGAACAACCTCTACAACTGCAAAGTCAACAACAAGTAGTGCATTGAAGCAGTCGATCTTCTAGACTTGCCTGCAACAGTTGGCTTGTAGCGATCAACACCACAGAATCTGCACACTTCTGCATCCTTGTGATCTTTGTAGTAAAGCATGCATCCGTTCTGACAGCAATCAATCTTCTCGTATCCCATCCCGAGGGATCTTACCGTCCTCTTAGAGCGGTAGAAGTCTTTCGGTAACTTGGCACCCTCCGGCAAGATATCTGTAATCAACTCGAGCACTCTATTGTAGCATTCTTGCGACATATTAAAGTCAGACTTTATGCTCAAGAGCCGAGTGATCACCTCTGACGGTGAATGGTCCTCACAACCATGGTACAAAGGAGTCCTTGCATTCTCCAGAAACTCCATGAACTTTGCGGCATCGGCATTCAGTGCCTTCTCAGCTGCGTCACGATTGTACGGATCGAAACTAGGCCCCGCAGCGTCGAAGACCATGTTCACGTACTCGTTGTCGACACCAGTTCTATTGTGGACATTCATATAAGGCTCCACATAAGGCTTCGCTTGGAATGCTAAAGGTACAAGCTCTCCATGTGCGGTCCACTGATAGTAATTCGGAAGGAAACCCTTTGTGTATAAGTGATACGTCACATCCAATTCTGGTTGAAACTTCATATTTTGACATTTTGCACACGGACACTTAATGTCCATACCGTCCATGGATTGAGGAAACACCTTCACGAATTGGAGAAATTGTTCTACTCCGGCGATGTATTCATCTCGCACACCGTACCTGTCATCTCGAATGCGGTTGTACATCTACGAACGGTCTCGCAGATACATGGTTATAGCCATTTCTAGATATATATACAAATATGAATAAACTTTAAAACTGAAACAAATATACTACATACTACATACATACATATATACTGCGAGCCCCCTCGGGGCTCTACCCCGAGCAGCAAACCCTCCAACCCCACGAGCAGCAAGAAGGTCTTAACCCGAGCCCATCGTCGAACCCGACGAGCCGACGTACGGCCGTGACTCGGGGGCATCGAGTGGCACAAATTCGGGTGCCCTCCTGTTACCGCACGAGGGAGCAGGGATGTATCGGATCATCTGCAATGTGGCTCGGGTTAGGGTTAGGGTTAGGGTTAGCTAGGGTCAGGGTTCGGGACGTCGGAACGGGACGATAGACATCGAATTTTTGAAATTGAGTGAAATAGAGTCACCCTTATCGATTCCTTTACATACGATAGATAAGATTTCCTCTTTTACAAGCTTTTAGTAAATTATAGGACAATATCGGGTATCGGTCAGTATCGGATCGGGACATTCCAAACAAAATCGGTATCGGCATTATCGGATCGGCATCATATGCTATGATATGTAACCCTAACCCTCACCCCCCGTCCCCTCCCCTCTCCAGCCCCCCCTCACCCCCCTGCCCCTTCCTCCACCCCCAACCCTAACCCGAACCCCCCAGCACCCTTCCCAGCCCCCCCTCACCCCCCGGCCCCTCCCCCCACCACCCCTAACCCTAACCCGAACCCCCCGAGTCCCCCTCACCCCCTGCCCCTCCCCTCACCACCTCTAACCCTAACCCGAACCCTTCCCCCCAGCCCCCGTCCACACCCCCAGCCGCCCTCATCCCTCCTGCCCCTCCCCCCTAGCCACCCCCCTGACCCCCCAACCACCCGTACCCCCTGCCCCTCCCCCCGAGCCACCTGTACCCCCTCAACCACCCACAACCAAAATATAGAGAGAGAGGGGAGTTACGTACCGGAGAGGGAGAAGAGTTCGCCGTGCCGGAGGGGAAAGTGAGGAGAGAGAGTGAGAGAGTGAAAATGGGGGGAAATGAATTGAGGAGAATTTTAATTAAAAATTAGCGACGTTGTGAGAAACGTCGCTAAATTCGTCGCTATTAGCGACGTAATGGCGACGAAAAGCTCATTTAATTAATATACGTCGTTGGCACGTTGCTATTATTGTCGATAATAGCGACGATTAGCGACGTTTTACGTAAACATCGCTAATTTGCAAAATTTAGCGATGTTTTTACTAACGTCGCTAAATTACGTCGCTAATAGAGCAGATTTTAGTAGTGGGGGATCCACAATATAGAGGAGTTGAGCGCTACTTTGCGTCAGGCTGATGGTGGAAAGAAAAAATGACGTGACATGAGATCGTCATTTTTACATAATGGCCATAGTGCCTTGTAGTGTCTGTCTCTTTTTTCTTTTCATTATGAAATGAAAAACAGTTTGACTTTATAGATCCTGGCACATTTGAACTTTTGTCGCATAACTGTGTTGACGCGTCTCGATTTTGGGCATATGTGAGCTTTTTTTGTGTAACTTTCTTGATATATCCCGCACATTCTCGGTTCTGACAACATCAACTTCCGAACAACACGTGGTGTTTCTTCCCGAAATATACGCCTATGGACGTGCATAACGTTTCAGCTTCAATTGCATATAAATAGTTGCGAGAAGAAAAGAACATTGTAACCATCACTTTCTAAAATGAGGGTAATTTTGAACTTTTGTAATTTTTGTCTTTTAATAATGAGATTTAAATCATGTTATTAATTTTTGGTAATTTTTATTTTTTTAAAAAACTATTTTAATTGGTGATTTATGATTTTGATGTTTTGCTAGTAAAATCCTAGATACTACTTGACCTAGAGACTAACCATGACCATGGGAACCTAACCATATGATTAGGGTGATTTATTTCTATATTTTTGTCCAAGGGTATTTTGGTTATTTTGATTTTTGTGAATTATTTATTGCATTGGTGTTGTGATTTTGACTTTTGCTAGTTGTGACTTTAGAGACTAGCCTAGAGTTTGACTTTGACTTTGGTGACTTAGTTAGCATGGTGTGGGACCCTAATCTAACTTAAGTTGGTCTTAGTTGACTTGAGTGTGGCTAGGTTTCATGAGAGGATTGAGAGAGTTTTGCATTTGGACTTATGGCTAAGGAGTTGAGCTAGTTAGCTAACAATCTTGACCCAAAGCCCACCATGAGAAACCTTAACCCTAGCTCTTCTTTTGGTCAGCCACCATAGCCACTTATGACCTAATTTTTCTCATATAAAGTCTCTCTTCATGACCACTTGCCTCTTTTAGAAATCCCCCTTTAAGAAACCCTAATTTCTTTCCCCTTTCAGCATTCCTCACCATTTCTCCACCAGATTGATCCTAATCTTTTGCAATTGGTTCTAAATCTGGAATAGAGATTGAAGGAGGCTAGCTTGCAAGGAGGGAAGCTCATTTGGACATTGCTTGAGGAAAGGGACTTCACAATTTGAGGCTTTTTCTTGGAGATTGGCTCTCTATAGGTAATCCTTTCAAATCACTTCTAAATCCCGATTTCTTTCCATATATCTATCCATCTAGGTGTCCCCTAGCTGTAGGTGAAGTTTGGTAGGAATTAGAATTGATTTGGTGTCCGTATCGGACACGTATCAGCGTGTGTATATAAGTGTTCGATGAAATATTTGAATGAAATTTATTTCGTTAATTTTGAATTTTGTTTGAAGTGATTTGTAGCCCTTCATGTTTTTATCATGAAACCCTAGCACTGAGCACATTTGGAGTCATGTTTGTGTCCAAAATCGGATACGAACCATAGCACGAGACACGCGCACACGCGTACACGTGCCCTGCTACCATAGCACGAGACACGCGCACACGAGATACTGTCAGGCCACCCCTCGAGTTTTACGACACCTCGTGTCGTGTCGGACACGAAAATGAGCCTGTACTGAACTTACACTACCTGCACCTGCGCGAACAGTGGCTTCTGACACGGCCTTCGTGTCGCGTGCAGACACAACATGGACTCGTGTCAGGGACTCGAATGTGTATCCCTACACCTAGACTCATTCTAGACCCGAGCACGTGGCTCCATGTGGTCTGTGTCGTGTCCACGAGGACTCGACATGGCTGCACGAGCCTGTGTGCACACAGTTTTCTAAAACTGTGTTGTATTTGTTTTGGGCACTTCGTGTCCACTTGTGTGGACACGAAACCACCCTCTGACACACGAACACATGTACCTAGCATCTATGCACACAATTTGTTTGAGTTTTGTTTGATTTTCGATTGGAATTTGGGTTCTTAGATTTGACTGATACCTAAAAATTGGGTTTTAATATTTAAATCAGTTTTAATTGTTTAAAATATCAAATTACATGTAAATAACATACTGTATGATGTGTTAATACCTAGGGTTACATTGGGTTTCGAATTTTTGAAGTATCAGAGAAATTTCTGTTTGAGCTGTTGAGTTTTCCCCTTTCGAAATGTCAACTGAACATGTAAATTAGAACTGAGTTTCATTTTTGGTTTAAATGTTAAGTTGATGCTTAATTAGATGTAAATTACTGCAATTTATAACTGAGATGTGAAGCATATGAATATATAGAGTTTTTTTTGAGTTTATGTTAACTGAAATATGGGTTTGACTGAGAACAAAGTTCCTATTAAACCTGTAAACAAATGTTACTGTAAACTGAGTTGAACATTTAATGGGATGTTCATGTATGAACCTGAGAAGTTATTCACTACTAGCCCATGCCATGAACCTGTATTAACCCCTTCACCCTACTGAATTATGAACCAGAGAAATCTCTATAACCTGCTGTACACTATTGTTTAACCCCCATGCCATTTCATATGTAAACCTGAGAATTAAACCCCTCACTATCACTCATTGTTGCCTGTCACAAACACACACACACATACTCTTACTTATTGTCCACACATACACACCATATCACTGTACACACACACACACCCTATCACAACTACCATGTGATACACAATTTATCACGCTCTTACACACTTTTCTCTCTATGTATATAGTGTAATGCATGAATGAATGAATGTAATATGTATAGATAGATGAATATAATGTAATGTATTGTATAATGTTGTAATGCCTGTGGTTCGTATTACGTATTTTGGAATACGTGTACGTATTTTATCCTGTATTGCATGATCCCTTGCTTAGCTTTTATTCATGACTTGGTTTATTTCATGGGTTGGTTCGGCTTGGCTTGGTTTTGCCTTGGTTCATCATGAACCAAGGGTGAACCCCTACCTACCACCATCATTAGTATTTATTACCCATTCTCTTTTCTCTCTCCTCATTATTCTTCTTCTTCTCCATCATAACTTCTTCACCTACCAGAGAGAGAGGGGTCTAGGCAAGTGCAGCTTGCTTCATGGAGGAACTCTAATTTTATTGTTCCATTCTCTTCTTTACAGCATTCTAACATCTTTTAGTACTTGACATTTTTACTTTTCATGGCCAGATTCTTGTAGATCTAAGTTTATTTTATTTTCAAAATTCTTGGATTTTGATCTACTTAATCTTGTTATTTCTAAGTTTTGATGGTTCCATGTTGTAGAGAATTTTGTTCTGTCCTATTTTGACCTACGAAAGTTCGGATTTGGACTCTGGATGAAGGTTTCATGGAGCTTGGAAGCATGGGATTATGGTGTTCTTCTTCTCGAAAATTTCGGAGAAGAAAAACAGTTCTCTGGCCGCAAGGCAATACTTGACCGCATGAAAATTCATGCGGCAAGTCGCTCTCAGCCGCATGAGACCCCCGCACTCCTAGCCGCATGGACTTCTCTCCACTCAGCCGCATGTACCCCCCTTGTTTCTACAGCCGTATGGGCGTCCGTCCCTTTAAGCCGCATGAATCCGAATTCCGCTAGCCGCATAAGGGTCGAACCAGGCTAGCCGCATGGAACTACCTTTCAGCCAGCCGCATGGAACTACTCTTCGGCCAGCCGCATGTGCGCCCATCACTCCTAGCCGCATATGCCGCCGTCCTCCCTTGACCGCATGGACTTGCTTCCCGTCAGCCGCATGAAGCCTACTCTTTCGCTGGCCGCATGATACCCAACTTCTTGGGACCGCATGCGTCCTTGCCTTCCTAGCCGCATGCCCCTGTCCTTACCAAGTCGTATGCGCTCTTCTTATTGGCCGCATGGGTTTTAGTGGTCCTGAGCCGCAGGGCTCCTCTCTGTGCCTTGCCCTGCTAATTAATTATTATTATTATTGTTGTTGTTAATTCATATCTTGTAACCTTAGCATAACTTGGATCTTCTGATTGAATGCTTGCACTATGACGCCCTGTACATGTACCTGAACACGATAGTGACCCGTAGGGGTGCACTCCTGACGAATAAACATGACATGATCTGATAGTGGCCCGTCGTGGCGTACTTCTGACAAGTACACTTGAAATGATAACCGGACATGATATATCTTGATAAGTTGTTGCGACGGCTACCTGACCTGACATGACCTGTATAATTAACCCGAACATCGTGGGCGATTGTGCTTGTACCAATAATCCAGTTCTGTCTTACATCATGTCTAGGATGGGACTCCTGAGTACCACGGTCAGGAGTACCTACTGAAATGGACTAAGGCTAATAACTAGATTAATATATTAGTCATAAAGAGATCTCCCAGCTACAGGCAATCCAGTTACCTGGACGCGCTTGGGATCTGTAGCCTGCCGTCGAGTAGGGCACATTTCTAGCACACTGTCATGTGATGCACCCTTCAAGCTACTTAAGGGTACATGCGTTTCCTGGACGATGTACCCACCTGAATTTAACCCCTAATTTTCAACCTGGGTAACCTGGATGGTCTGCAGGGCTTGTGGCTGTGGAATAATCTCACTGCATCTTGCTAGTAACTAGGCCTGTGATAACCCTAGTTAGTTAAAGTATCAAGCCGTACTTATTGCTTAGCCGTGATTGTTGAATGGGAAATTATTAGTCTAGTCTTGCCTTGATCCTGTATAAATTATTACATGTTCTGATTTTCTTATATTATCTTGCTGATAAATGGAAGAAACCAAGTTCGGTTCAGACGAAGGATTACAATCCTGGTCCTTGTTTGGTTTAAGGATTATAACCTAGTTATCTGAACGGTCCCATGGTTATCTTACCATATATCCTCGTGATGTTATATTTTCTCCAATTTTACTATATATTGTTATCTTCTGTGCTAATTGCTGGTTTTAGTTCCTAAGTGAAGCTTTCTTTGTGGCACTTGCTCTTTCTGGGGTCTGACCCAGCTGGTTTTGTATGGCCAGATTTCGGAGCAGCTCCAGAGGATCTACCGACTTTCCAGCCCTATGGTGGCGACTAGACGTAACCAGGGCAACGAGTGGGTTTATTTTTGATCTCCCACTTTATTGTAAAAATATTCTTTTGAGGCGTTTAGCCGACGAGCACTTGTTTAGCTCGATTGTACTTACTTACTGTCTGCTTACGGGCTGTAACATGATTGACATATCCTAGGGTTAATCATGTATGACTAAACTCTTGCTAGTCCTAACATTTTGTAACGACTAGCTTCATGATCAGCTGAATATGTAATATTTGGGACACCTTATTATTGTATATTTAATGATCATACATCTTGTGACTTTTACCTACTTGTTTGTGATTGAGACACTAGGCTTGTTCATGACCATAGGAGACTGTTGGCTTGTAATAAACCCTCATATGTCTAGACTGCCGTGACCGTATAGCGAGATGGATTCTATTTCATATACGTAGCTGGCTATGTCTGCCCCTGCTCTCCAGTATTCTGGTTCTGGGGCGTGACATGGTTTAAGTGGTGGCCCATGCAGGTCTTGTAAATCAAGATATGTGAGGGTTTACCGAATAGATGTCTCAATCAGTATTCGCCCTTGATCTCTGCTCGTATTTTTTGAATCCCTGGATTCTTGTCCGGATCATGTACTTGTATCGTTGATCTGTCCTGCTCCTTCCTTATTGTTTCCTATGTCGTCTTCTTCAGCGGCATTGTTCCTGGACCTGCCGGTCAGCAAGGCGGAGCACTTTCCGTGGACAAGTCACAACCAGGGGATCAAGCCTAGCATTCCGGAGTAGCCTCCAGAGTCGTGCCTTCTGGCGGAGAGCCACCAGTCCAGCCAGTCCAGCCTGCCGAGCCTGATGATAGCACTTTGGTAGGTCTCGTCAGGACCTTGATAGCTTCTCAAGATCGTCGTAGAGATGTCTTGTACCAGGCAGTGACGGATGCTCTGACCAGAGGAGGTCATCAGGGTAACAGCGCGACCAACAGCTTCAAGCGCTTGAACCCTCCATTCTTCGATGGTAGTGAAGATGCTATCGTCGTAGATGCTTGGCTTCAGGTCACAGAGGTGATTCTAGAAGCAGCTAGGACCCCAAAGAACGAGAAGGTGGCCGTAGTACGCCTGCAGTTGTTAGATTTGGCCCGCAGCTGGTGGGCGGCTCAGGCCGTTGGATTAGCAGCACCTATTGCTTGGACGATGTTCAGAGAGAGATTCCAGACCAAGTATTTTGATGCTGTAGCTCGGTACGATCTACAGACGAGGTTTACCAATCTGAAGCAGATGGGTAGAACGGTCGACGGATATGCGGCCGAGTTTTCGAGGCTCAGTCGGTTTGCTCCCACCTTGGTGGCAACCGAGTATGATAGAGCCCAGCGATTTCAGCAAGGGCTTCACCTGGAGATTTTGTTGGCAGTTGAGCAGTTTGAGCATCAGACTTTTGATGCAGTCTTAAGAGCAGCTAGGAGGCATGAGTATACCTCCCAGAGGATTGTGGATAGGGCCGGAGGTCGGAAGAGATCCCACGGCCAGATGAATCAGTCGTCAGCACCAGCCCCAGCAGCCAGGGCTTTGACCATTGGAGCTCCGAGGCGAGCAGTCTCAGTAACGTCGGTTCAACATTCAACCCCGACGTACCCTCAGCAGCAGAAGCAGAAGAAGTCTTCCGCAGTGGAATGTTCTCATTGTGGGAAGCCAGACCATGTAGTGGCAGAGTGCCGTAGGGCACAGGGATTGTGTTTGGCTTGTGGAGCAGCAGACCATAGGGTTGGATCCTGCCCAAATAGGGGTGGTTCATCATCGTCCAACCTTTCTAGCTCTTCGGTAAGAGGACCAAATCCGGTCCAGCAGCAGCAGTATCCATTGCCGAGGCCCTTGCCGCCTCAGTCCCAGGTGTTCCAGCAACAACACCCCCAGCAGCATGCTCAAGCCCAAGCCTTGAGTCAGAATAGGCAGCGAGGATTTCAGCAGAGGGGACCAGCATCCTGAGGGCATGGTCAGGCTATGGTGATGACCGCAGAGGAAGGATTGGCACCAGGAGAGGTAGTGGCAGGTACTATTCTCGTCAACTCCTTTCCAGCTTCAGCTTTATTTGATTCGGGTGCATCGCATTCTTTTATGTCTGCACGATTCGCGACACGGATAGGATTGGAGCCCGAGTCATTATCAGTAAGGCTTAACATACTTACTGGTAACGGACTTGTGGGACTAGATAGGGTGTTTTTCTCGTGTCGGATCGTAGTTAGCGGTAAGGAATTTCTCGCTAGATTGATAGAGTTTTCGATGGCCGATTATGATATGGTCTTAGGGATGGATTGGTTGAGGAACCAGTATGCTAGGATAGACTACCATATTGGTAGGGTTATTTTTAGCATTCCAGGCGAGCCAGAGTTTTCCTTTTCCCGGGGCGAAGTCGAGCCTTCTCCTCCAGTATTGCGGATGGCCGTAGCAGCAGTACAGTTGCCTCGGATAGTCGAGGAGTTTCCAGATATTTTCCCAGAAGAGCTTCCAGGTATGCCGCCAGAACGGGAGATCGAGTTCACCATAGACTTGATTCCTGGGATAGCCCCAGTATCAGAGAGGGTCTACAAGATGGCGTCGTCAGAGTTGGAGATCATGTACCAGATGATTGAAGAACTTCGAACCAAGGGATTCATTCGTGCTAGTAGATCGCCTTGGGGAGCCCCGATGCTTCTTGTGAGAAAAAAGGATGGTACGTCCAGGTTATGTATTGATTATCATACCTTGAACTCAGTGACAATAAAGAACAAATACCCTCTTCCGAGGATAGATGACTTTTTTGATTAGCTCAAAGGGGCAGCAGTATTCTCGAAGATCGACTTGCGCTCTGGATATCATCAGATCAGAGTTAGAGAACAGGACATCCCGAAGACAGCTTTCAGGTCTAGGTATGGGCATTGGGAGTTCCTAGTGATGCCATTTGGAGCGACCAATGCGCCGGCTGTATTCATGGATCTCATGAATCGTATTTTCATGCCTTATTTGGATCAGTTCGTGATTGTGTTTCTGGATGACATCCTGGTCTATAGCAGGAGCGAAGCGGAGCATAAGCAGCATCTCCGTGTGGTTCTTCAGATTCTCAGGGAGCACCAGTTGTATGCCAAGTTTAGTAAATACGAGTTCTGGCTCGATCATATTTTGTACTTGGGTCATATCATCACTCGAGGAGGAGTAGAAGTAGATCCCCAGAAGATTATGGCTATTGAGTCATGGCCGGTGCCCAGCACAGTTACAGAGGTTCGCAGTTTTCTCGGATTGGCCGGCTACTATCGGCGATTTGTTTCAAACTTTGCCCGAATCTCGGCGCCATTGACCCAGTTGACCCGCAAGGAGGTGCAGTTTGCTTGGATAGCAGAATGTCAGGATTCATTTAAGAAGTTGAAGCGAGGCTTGATGACGGCTCCCATTCTCACACTTCCAGATGGAACCGGAGGATTCTCAGTATATTGTGATGCTTCAGGCAGAGGCCTAGGATGTGTTCTGATACAGCATGGGAAGGTAATAGCTTATGCGTCATGACAACTTCGTGATCATGAGAGGAATTACCTAACCCATAACTTGGAGCTGGCAGCAGTAGTGTTTGCACTTAAGTTGTGGAGGCACTACTTGTACGGAGATAGGGTAGAGATTTTCACTGACCACAAGAGCCTGAAGTATGTTTTCACCCAGAAGGATCTTAACATGCGTCAGAGGAGGTGGCTGGAGCTTCTTGTGGATTATGATGTCAACTTGCAGTATCATCCCGGGAAGGCCAACGTCGTTGCAGATGCGTTGAACAGGAGAGCCAGAGTTTATTTTCTAACAGCGCAACCAGAGCTGTTAGCAGATCTTCAGAAGATGGGTATTGAAGTTGTCCTTCCTTCCAGTGTGGCATTGATGGCCAGTATGCAAGTTCAGTCCACCATAGTCGAGAGGATCCGGATGGCACAGTCAGCAGATTCCAAGCTTCAGCGACTCAGAGCAGAGTGTGAGACGGGACAAAGACCAGAGTTGTGTATTCATGAAGACGGTACACTTAGGCATGGTAAGCGTCTTTGTGTACCCAGTGGAGATATCAGACAGGAAATTATGGCAGAGGCTCACAGTTCTCAATATTCTATTCATCCGAGCGGTACGAAGATGTACCGTGATATCCGGCAGTACTTTTGGTGGAATGGCATGAAGAGGGAGATAGCCCGGTTTATCTCTCGTTGTTTAGTCTGCTAACAAGTTAAGGCTGAACATCAGAGGCCCGCTGGACTTCTTCAGCCCTTGCCGATTCCAGAATGGAAGTGGGAACATGTGACCATGGATTTTGTGACTGGATTACCTAGGTCCCCAGCTGGTCGAGATGCTATTTGGGTTATAGTTGACAGGCTCACGAAGGTAGCTCACTTCTTCCCGTTCAGAGTTGGTCAGTCGACAACTCAGTTAGCAGAGATGTACCTCAGACAGATTGTCAGGTTATACGGAGTGCCAGTTAGTATCACCTCGGACCGAGATTCGAGATTCACGTCGCACTTTTAGCGTAGCCTACAGGAGAGTTTGGGAACTCGTCTCCAGTTCAGTTCAGCATATCATCCGCAGACAGATGGTCAGTCGGAGCGTACAATCCAGACTCTTGAAGATATGTTGCGGTCCTGTACATTTGACTTCGGTGGTTCATGGGAAGATCACCTACACCTGGTAGAATTCTCGTACAACAACAGCTTCCAAGCTAGTATTCAGATGGCACCGTTCGAGGCACTATATGGTAGGAAGTGCCGATCCCCGCTAGCCTGGGATGATGTGGGGGAGAGACAGATGCTCGGTCCAGAAATGATTGCCCAGATAGTTGAAGTGGTCAGAAGAGTCCGAGATCATCTTCGAGTTGCCCAAGATCGCCAGCACCATTGGATCGATTCTCATCGACGCCCTCTCGAGTTCTCTGTCGGCGACCATGTATTCCTGAGGATTTTGCCTAACCGTGGCATCATTCGTTTCGGCGCACGGAGAAAGCTTAGTCCTAGGTATATAGGGCCATTCGATATTCTGGAGCGAGTAGGAGATGTGTCCTATCGTCTCGCTCTTCCATCGTCGCTAAGCGAGGTGCATGACGTATTCTATGTATCCCAATTACGACGGTATATCCCGGACCCGAGCCATATCCTGGATCATTCAAAATTGGTCGTTGGTACCAACCTTTCGTATGAGGAGAGGCCCGTATCTATATTGGACCGGAGAGAGAAGATACTCAAGAACAAGACTATCAAGTTAGTCCGAGTTGCTTGGGGTCATCAGTCTTTGGATGAGTCAATGTGGGAGCGTGAGGATGATATCCGATCGCGATATTCCAGATTGTTTGACTCGTGAGGTATAATATCTTCCTTATGCCTCATGCCTTCGATTCCTTGCTTGAATGAGTGATTGCTTGCCTAGTTATAGCTTGCTTGTGATTAAATAGCTTATCCTCGTCTCTCTAGCCTCTTAATTAAATTTCGAGGACTGAATTCTTTTAAGGTGGGTAGAGTTGTAATGCCTGTGGTTCGTATTACGTATTTTGGAATACGTGTACGTATTTTATCTTGTATTGCATGATCCTTTGCTTAGCTTTTATTCATGACTTGGTTTATTTCATGGGTTGGTTCGACTTGGCTTGGTTTTGCCTTGGTTCATCATGAACCAAGGGTAAACCCCTACCTACCACCATCATTAGTATTTATTACCCATTCTCTTTTCTCTCTCCTCATTATTCTTCTTCTTCTCCATCATAACTTTTTCACCTACCAGAGAGAGAGGGGTCTAGGCAAGTGCAGCTTGCTTCATGGAGGAACTCTAATTTTATTGTTCTATTCTCTTCTTTACAGCATTCTAGCATCCTTTAGTACTTGGCATTTTTACTTTCCATGGCCAGATTCTTGTAGATCTAAGTTTATTTTATTTTTAGAATTCTTGGATTTTGATCTACTTAATCTTGTTATTTCTAAGTTTTGATGGTTCCATGTTGTAGAAAATTTCGTTCTGCCCTATTTTGACCTACGGAAGTTCGGATTTGGACTCTGGATGAAGGTTTCATGGAGCTTGGAAGCATGGGATTATGGTGTTCTTCTTCTCGAAAATTTCGGAGAAGAAGAACAGTTCTCTGGCCGTAAGGCAATACTTGACCGCATGAACATTCATGCGGCAAGTCGCTCTCAGCCGCATGAGACCCTCGCACTCCTAGCCGCATGGACTTCTTCCCACTCAGTCGCATGCACCTCCTTGCTTCTGCAGCCGCATGGGCGTCCGTCCCTTTAAGCCGCATGAATGCAAATTCTGCTAGCCGCATAAGGGCCGAACCCAGCTAGCCGCATGGAACTACCTTTCAGCCAGCCGCATGGAACTACTCTTCGGCCAGCCGTATGTGCGCCCATCACTCCTAGCCGCATATGCCGCCGTCCTCCCTTGACCGCATGGACTTGCTTCCCGTCAGTCGCATGAAGCCCACTCTTCCGCTGGCCGCATGAGACCCAACTTCTTGGGACCGCATGCGCCCTTGCCTTCCTAGCCGCATGCCCCTGTCCTTACCAAGTCGTATGCGCTCTTCTTATTGGCCGCATGGGTTTTAGTGGTCCTGAGCCGCAGGGCTCCTCTCTGTGCCTTGTCCTGCTAATTAATTATTATTATTATTGTTGTTAATTCATGTCTTGTAACCTTAGCATAACTTGGATCTTCTGATTGAATGCTTGCACTATGACGTCCTGCTCATGTACCTGAACACGATAGTGACCCGTAAGGGTGCACTCCTGACGAGTAAACATGACATGACCTGATAGTGGCCCGTCCTGGCGCACTCCTGACAAGTACACTTGACATGATAACCGAACATGATATATCTTGATAAGCTGTTGCGACGGCTACCTGACATGACATGACCTGTATAATTAACTCGGACACCGTGGGCGATTGTGCTTGTACCAATAATCCAGTCCTGTCTTGCATCATGTCTAGGATGGGACTCCTGAATACCACGGTCAGGAGTACCTACTGAAATGGACTAAGGCTAATAACTAGATTAATACATTAGTCATAAAGAGATCTCCCAGCTACATGCAATCCCGTTACCTGGGCGCGCTTGGGATCTGTAGCCTGCCGTCGAGTAGGGCACATTTCCAGCACACTGTCATGTGATGCACCCTTCAAGCTACTTAAGGGTACATGCGTTTCCTGAACGATGTACCCACCTGAATTCAACCCCTAATTTTTGACCTGGATAACCTGGATGGTCTGCAGGGCTTGTGGCTGTGGAATAATCTCACTGCATCTTGCTAGTAATTAGGCCTGTGATAACCCTAGTTAGTTAAAGTATCAAGCCGTACTTATTGCTTGGCCGTGATTGTTGAATGGAGAATTATTAGTCTAGTCTTGTCTTGATCCTGTATAAATTATTACATGTTCTGATTTTCTTATATTATCTTGCTGATAAATGGGAGAAACCAAGTTCGGTTCAGACAAAGGGTTACAATCCCGGTCCTTGTTTGGTTTAAGGATTGTAACCTGGTTATCTGAACGGTCCCATGGTTATCTTACCATATATCCTCGTGATGTTATATTTTCTCCAGTTTTACTATATATTGTTATCTTCTGTGCTAATTACTGGTTTTAGTTCCTAAGTGAAGCTTCCTTTGTGGTACTTGCTCTTTCTGGGGTCTGATCCAGCTGGTTTTGTATGGCCAGATTTTGGAGCAGCTCCAGAGGATCTACCGACTTTCCAGTCCGATGGTGGCGACTAGACGTAACCAGGGCAACGAGTGGGTTTATTTTTGATCTCCCACTTTATTGTAAAAATATTCTTTTGAGGCGTTTAGCCGACGAGCACTTGTTTAGCTCGATTGTACTTACTTACTGTCTGCCTACGGGCTGTAACATGATTGACAGATCCTAGGGTTGATCATGTATGACTAAACTCTTGCTAGTCCTAACATTTTATAACGACTAGCTTCATGATCAGCTGAATATGTAATATTTGGGACACCTTATTTTTGTATATTTAATGATCATACACCTTGTGACTTTTACCTACTTGTTTGTGATTGAGACACTAGGCTTGTTCATGACCATAGGAGACTGTTGGCTTGTAGTAAACCCTCATATGTCTAGACAGCCGTGACCATATAGCGAGATGGATTCTATTTCATATACGTAGCTGGTTATGTCTGCCCTCGCTCTCCAGTATTCTGGTTCTGGGGCGTGACAAATGTAAATTATGTATATGTGATATGAATACATGTATATAATGTAATGTATGTAAGGTATAAATGCAATGTAAGAACACATGTAATGTAATGTATGTATGTATGCATGTATTTAGGTATGGTATATAGACTTGTGTGGTTCATTTTGGCTTGGTAATGTGTTTGATTGCTAGCCTAGGCTTGGTTAGGCTTAGTAAGACTTGTTGGACTAGGCTTGGACCTAGTGTGGCTTAGTTGACCTAAATAGACTAGTGTAGTTGACTAGAGTTGACCAAGAGTTGACTTTAGTCTAGAATGACCTAGAATTCATATAGAATGCATTATAATCTTCAGTATTACCATTCTGGACATGTTGTGACCTGTGTTGCTCTAAATAGGACTCATCTACTCTGTCTGGACATCTACGGACATCTACACTTATCAGATACTCAGGATATCAGGCGAGTACATTCTCTGATCATTTCATACTTGTTAGGATTTATATTTTTGCTCTAGATTACTTTACTTGATGCTGTCACGTTGTTAACACGGATTAGTACTATATGGATATTTACATTGAGATGTTATCCCCCTCGGGACCATCGGGTACATCATTGTTTGCCATGAAATATAAAAAAGCAGAACAATTATCGGAGGACTGGACTTTTACTTCACAATACAAACTCGCTTGTACAAAGAAAGCCTAGGGACGAAAACCTAGGTACAGCAATCTAAGTACAATTGTTTATTTTAGATTCTGGAGGGTGACGGTAGAGGCTCGGGAAAGCGACGACAGCTCTGTCTTACTCCTTGGACGATCGGGTGCAGCCTTGGCTCTGTAGAAGAACTGCTTGGCGTTGATGAAGAAATGCTCTCCTTTCAGGCTCTATATATTCTCTCTCTGGCTCTCTGGCTCTCTATGTCTCTCTCTTTTTTTATCTGGGGATCTTCTCTCTCTGTATGTCTTATCTGTCTGTCCCCTCGCAAGGGAATGGCACCTTGCTATTTATAAGAGTGGGGGCATCATTAGGGTTTGCAATGATTGTCCATTCTTAAAAGTCGACGGCTAAGGATTACTGGATCTGGGCCGTTCATCTTGAATATACGAGATTTGAGCAATAAATGTGATTGCATCAAATCTTTTGTGGGTAATTAATAATGATTGACATAAATCCTCCTGATTTGTCATGCCAACCTCGGATTTCTTGACACATGTCATTAATTTGCTTGATTGCAAATGATCTGATTTGATCCTAATATTTTATTAGAATTTGTTGAGGGATTTTGATCAATTTGATGCCATGTGTCCCGCTATCATGCCACGTGTCTTAACCGTAAGCCACTGTAGAAGTCTGAGCCACAGGAAAGTTGCTCCTCATTGAGCCGCATAAGGCTGGTCACGTGTCAAGGCTGCTTGAGAGTGGCCCCCCTGAACATTTGGACCGCATGGTAATGATCTGAGCCGCGTGAGTGTAGGTGACCGCATGATGGGTGCCTTCTTCGTGAACCGCATGAAGATAGTCTTCGTGAGCCGCATAGGAATATTCTTCGTGAGCCGCATGGGGATAGTCTTCGTGAGCCGCATGGGGCAGCCTCCGCTTGAGCCGCATGGGGTGGTCTCTTCTTGAGCCGTATGCGACTGTCCACGTGTCAAGCCCTTATGAAGGTTTTTGGATTTCGGAAGATTGTGTCAGAGATTTCCTTCATTTTCCTAGGAGTCTGTCATTATGACGGAGTCATAATTGTATTTTTGTGTCAGGGCTGTCATGTGTCAGAGCTGTCAGCCGTCAAAGCATTTAATGCAGTAAAGGACAAACGGAAGAGCTGTTTGCAGGCCACGTGGCTCCTCTCTGAGCCGCATGGAACTTATTCGAGCCGCATAGACGCTTGGGCCGCATGGATCCTTGAGCCGCATGAACTCTATGAGCCGCATGAGGCTTCCTGGCCGCATGGATCTTTCTTTATTCTTTTCCATGATTCTACAAGACCCCCTTCAAAGTTTTCAATTTGTAAAATTGAAATACTTTGAATAAGAAGCATGGCCATGCATAAATTCTCCTAGCCGCAGATGATGTCCTGGCCGCATGGATGTCTCGGCCGTATGGATGTCTCGGCCGCATTGAGTCAATCAGCCGCAGGACTTTCGGGCTGCATAGCTCCTCGCCACGTCATTCTGTCATGTATGCAAATCTTTTGCATTAATTGCTGTTGATTCGCCGTCAGTTTTAAGGCCACTTTTTGGGGAAGGATCCCAAGAGTCTGGCCTTTATGTCAGTCGGCTCGTCTTGAAAACCGAAGGATCGGTTACTGTACGTAGATCGAGGCGCCCCTCTCTCGCCTATAAAATATGATCGTGCTCAGTCGGAGAGACTTCTTCACTCTCTCTTTCGTCTTTGGCCCTATTTTTCTTCCTTAGTCTTCTTTCTCCGACCTTCGATACGATAATGGCTCCCAAGTCTTCCAAGGTTGCTTTTGTTGCTGCAAAGAACAAGAAAGCGGCCTCTTCATCGGTCGCTACGCCTGAAGTACACCCCGACGTCCATTCTGGTTTTAAGGGTAAGGATTAGATTAAATGTTCTGAACCAAAGACCCCGTGGCTCTCTTTGCATGATTTATGCACAAGCCTCCATCCTTCATCTTTTTTGAATTGCCTAAGTTTAATCATGATGAAACCTCTCTCGCATTTGAGCCGCATGGGGCATGTCCTGTGTTTGAGCCGCATGAGAAGGACCTGAGCCGCAGGAGCTCTTTCTGGAATTGAACCGCATGAAATCTCATTTGACCGAGATCGCATGTACTCCTGATGAGCTGAACCGCATAAAACTTCGCTAAGTCGTGCCGCATACGTTCAACCAAACCGCATAAGTTCTGTGTGAAGCCCAACTGAATCGGGCCGTATAAGGCTGCATTGACCCGAGCCGCATAGACTCCATCGAAGCTGTGCCGCATAAAACCCAAATGAATTTGGGCCGCATAAGGCTTTGTTGATTCGAGCCGCATAGACTCATAGGAGTTTCTTTTTTAAGAAACTTTCGTTTTAACCCTCTTTTAATCCTGTTTATTTTTGTCTTCTTTCAGTTAATCTGCCAACCAACCCGGCAGGGGAACTTTTGGTGGGTTCAGCACAGCATGCTGTGGGTGTACGGCTCGATGGCCTAGTTCGACATGTGTCGGACCAGCTTCCCACCAATGAGTCTTTGGAGAGGTTGGGCGCCATCAATAACCAGCCTTTCTATTTTCTTTGTACTATGATGAACTCAGGGAAACTGGAAGGAGAGCATCTGAAACCGGCCTTTATTTTTGGGGATGCTCTATCCATAAAGAACTCCTGAGTGCTAGACATCTCTGAGAACTGGGATTTTACTGTGGATGGGGTGGAGATCCATATTCCTGAGATGGTGTCACTTTCCCCTCTCGTGGTTCAATATGGTACCGTTGAGCAGACAGATGGTGGGCTCCCTAACTCCGACTCAATCGGGAATGTTCGTGGGCAACATTCACTATAATAGGAATATGGGGTCGGCATGTGCGAGCAGGGACTCGGTTAGTCGAAGAGTGATGGGACTGATTCCGGGTACCTTCATAAACGTATATGGCCCCAACTTCACTTTTACTCTGGCTGATACTTTCCTGAATCAGCTCGCTCGCAAGGGGTCTTATCCTATTGGCAGGTTTTCGCTGTTGAACTGGATAAACCCCATCCCTACTTGGGTCAATCTTACCTTATGGATCTTAAGGAAGTACGAGAAATTCCTTCGGGAGATTGACCTCTATTATGCCATCCGGGGCACCTGTTATGGGTTACCCATTAACAAGCCGCTGTTCATGGCTCTTTTGAAGATGTATAACCGGCATACAAGAACCTTTTTTGAGCCTGGAGGGGAGTTGGGACTTGCTCTCCATGAAATGCATACTGTTTCTAAGCTGCCGTAGGGGGGGAGGGGTGAGGCCTTTGAAGTATACACCCCGACAAACGAGGAATTCGAGGATCTGGATCGCCGATTCCCGGGTTTTGTCGCTGTGTACCAGGAACTGCTGTGCCACCACAGCATTTGTCACTAGACTGCTATCAAGAAGAACAATAGCTCAGAGGAGAATGCCCCTCATACCACATCCTGGGTCGCGTATCTCTTCAAATTAAGTCCCTCCGGCCGAGTTTCTTCCCGGGGTCCTCAAACCCCGGAGGAAGTAAGGGACCTGATGTCGACTGCCAAGAGGTCGAGGTCCACCAAAGACAGATTTGGGAGTCGTACTGACTCCTTCAGCTATTTCCACCATGGTACCCGGGAGATGACTGAGAAAGCACTCTTGGCCGGGTTATTGATGGTGTGGCTACGGAACTGCGTAGCCTCGGGGGGGGGGGGGGGGGGGCTGGTTCTATCGAAAGGATCAGCCGCCACTACATCCTCCCGGCTGTGAAGCTGGTCTTCAGGGTTAGGTTGGCCCTTCTTCCAGCCATGGTGTGTAGCATACACCACGGCCTCCGTACCTTTTCATCCAAAGTCATTGCTCGTGAGGCGACACTGGACTTTGAACGAATAGAACTACCCTACCATTATTTAATGGGTTGGCTATTGATGCATTATCGGTCGTTGATGAGACCCGGGGCAGACGATGGTGTTACTGATGATGATGCGTTCCTTTTCCGGTACCGTCGTCAGCCTTGGGAATTCGATACTATGTCAGCTTGTCGGAGAGCGTTGGCGAGAGTAGATGGGCCCGACTTCTTTGTGTCTATCCCTCAATTTACCGCTCGAGAAGTGAGGGGTGTACATGTTGACGACATTGAACCTCCCCTGCTCTTATCTGAAAAGATGCTTTTCTGGCTGGGCAATATTCGTCCGGCACACATGGTATATCGTTACCGCAATAACGTGTACCTGGAGCCCTACTTGCCCAGTAGGTTCTCCCACCAGTTCGGGTACAGTCAGCTATTCCTTGATCGTCCCAGTGCTTGCTTAGGCTACGAGGGCAGTGTTCTTGACGGTATCTGGGCGTGGCATTATTACAATGCGGTTCATACCCGGGCTAGCTTCTCGGTCCCCGACGCTAATACGTAAGGGGATATTTTGTACATGGCGGCCCTTTATCATGTTGCGGCGAGCAAACCTCCCGTGAATTTTGACATGAATACCAGCTTCATTGTCGGGACTGGCTTGGCAGAGAAGCCCGAGGGTTCCAAGAAGAGGAAGAAGAAGGTGAATACAGTTCCTGTGCCGGACTCAGAGTCTACGACGGCGGGCAAAAAGGATGATGGACAGGATGCCGATGATTCGTCCCATTCCTCGGACGAGGAGACGGGGGATCAGCCACTCAATGTGCCGGACGACGTGGTTGCGAGGCAGCCGCCTGCTGTGCCTGGTCCTTCGCGCAAGCGAAGCAGGCGTATGTCTACTGATGATAGCATAACCTACTCCACTAAGCGAGCTACGGTAAGACATCGCCGGCTATTTATTGATGATGTTGGCGCTGTTTCTGAGGTGATTTGAATTTCCACTACCTTTTCCTTCTTTTTTTTTCTAAAGTATGGCCTAATCATCTTCTTTTACTCTTTGCAGGCGTCAGAGGAGTCGATTTCTCGGGATCCGGCTACTGAGGTCGATCCGGTCCTGACCACTTTGGTCGATGGTATGTGTACTGCTATTATTTTCGCTGGGGTTCTTCCGGAGGCGGTCGAGGAGTCTCACCTTGCTGAGACCTCAACCCATGGGGATGGGGGCTCTACTGCGCCTGTCCCTGAGACATCTAAATTTCAACAGGATGACACTGACCTGGCTGGCTCCCTTTCAGGGGCGGCTGGGGCAGAAAAACCAGTTGAATTTGACTTGGAAGCCGCGGGTGGGGAGACTATGCCAGCTGCGAATGAGCCGCAGCCTCCATGCTCTTCCCTTGGTAAGATAAGCCAAAGCCTATTCGCTCCATCATCCTGTCCTTCGGGTTACGTCGATTGATGGTTGCTTTGGACGTGCAGGTCCCACCCCTTTATTATCGGTGATGGACATTGCCGGGGCGGACTCTACCGGAGGTGATCTGATGGAAGCACGTGTGCCTCCTTCTTTTCCAACCTATATTGAGGGGCCTCCTGCTGGGTCGAGTTCGGGAGCCCAAGTGGCGATGCTTCCTGCGCCTTCCTCTGCGAGTATGGTCTCGGGGGTTAACCTTTCTGCCCTACCAAGTATCCAAGCTCTTCGGGCGGCGGAAGAGGACCTAGCTGCCATTCATGCATCTTTTCGTACAGAATTCGTTTCCCTGGTGGCGGGAAAGGCGAGTTCTGATACTACTCTTTCGGTACTGCCTGCCACACTTCCTTTGACACCGTCCTCTACAGAAGTTTTGGATGAAGTGTCCCAGGATGTGGTTGACAGCATTCACCGTCACCTGAAGAGAGGGATCGAGGCAGCTGTGGAGAGGGGGACTCCCTTTGCTATGGCCCGTCAATGCGCCGGTGGCCAGATTAATATCCTTAGAACACTCCCTGGTGGGGCAGGACTAGCTGCGCTTCTGGAGCCTAAGTTGCTAGAGGCTGATCGTCTTGTGGCCCAGTTTCGCGTACTGCGGCAAGCTGATCTATCAGTGGCAATAGATCAAAAGCGTACTTTCCTCATGACCGCGATGGAGAAGGTGAGGCTTGCTCGGGAATCGATCAAGTCGACTATATTGAAGGACCGCCAGGATCTAACTCGGTTGTACGATCAATGGAGCCGTCGGACTGAAGATTGTGCAGCTTGGGAAGCGACTGCCTCCCGCGGGGTAACTGACAACCGGAAGCAGATCCTTGAGCTCCAGAGAAAGCTGGCCTTCCTGGAGTCCGAGTTCGAAGCTGCTCGTACTGAAAAAGGGGTTGCTATTCAGGAGGCTGACAAATTTAGTAGAGCTTCTGCCAATCTGGAACTTGCCCTGAAGAAGATGGAGAATGACTGGCAGGCATATATGTACTTGAATGATGCGGAGCAGTTATCCCAAGAGGCTGAGCACCGAGCTAGACAGAGGCTTGAGCGGGGTACTGCCTTGGTAAATAATCGCCTTTTGGAGTTGTGTAATGCCGAACTATAGTCGGCATTTTTTCTCTTTTGTTTCTGTTCTCTTTTCTTTTCTTTTTGAGAGGGACGTGGTCCCAAAACATGTAATACTTTTTCATCTTTCAAATAAAGAGTACTTTCTCTCCATGAAATGCATGCTGTTTCTAAGCTGCCGTGGGGGGGTGAGGCCTTTGAAGTATACACCCCGACAAACGAAGAACTCGAGGATCTGGATCGCCGATTCCCGGGTTTCGTCGCTGTGTACCGGGAACTGCTGTGCCACCACAGCATTTGTCACCAGACTGCTATCAAGAAGAACAATAGCTCAGAGGAGAATGCCCCCCATACCATATCCTGGGTCGCGTATCTCTTCAAATTCAGTCCCTCCGGCCGAGTTTCTTCCCGGGGTCCTCAAACCCCGGAGGAAGTAAGGGACCTGATGTCGACTGCCAAGAGGTCGAGGTCCACCAAAGACAGATTTGGGAGTCGTACTGACTCCTTCAGCTATTTCCACCATGGTACCCGGGAGATGACTGAGAAAGCACTCTTGGCCGGGTTATTGATGGTGTGGCTACGGAACTGCGTAGCCTCGGGGGGCTGGTTCTATCGAAAGGATCAGCCGCCACTTCATCTTCCCGGCTGTGAAGCTGGTCTTCAGGGTTAGGCTGGCCCTTCTTCCAGCCATGGTGTGTAGCATACACCACGGCCTCCATGCCTTTTCGTCCAAAGTTATTGCTCGTGAGGCGATACTGGACTTTGAACGAATAGAACTACCCTACCATTATTTAATGGGTTGGCTATTGATGCATTATCGGTCTTTGATGAGACCCGGGGCAGACGATGGTGTTACTGATGATGACGCGTTCCTTTTCCGGTACCGTCGTCAGCCTTGGGAATTCGATACTATGTCAGCTTGTCGGAGAGCGTTGGCGAGAGTAGATGGGCCCGACTTCTTTGTGTCTATCCCTCAATTTACTGCTCGAGAAGTGAGGGGTGTACACGTTGACGACATTGAACCTCCCTTGCTCTTATCTGAAAAGATGCTTTTCTGGCTGGACAATATTCGTCCGGCACACATGGTATATCGTTACCGCAATAACGTGTACCTGGAGCCCTACTTGCCCAGTAGGTTCTCCCACCAGTTCGGGTACAGTCAGCTGTTTCTTGATCGTCCCAGTGCTTGCTTAGGCTACAAGGGCAGTGTTCTTGACGGTATCTAGGCGTGGCATTATTACAATGCGGTTCATACCCGGGCTAGCTTCTCGGTCCCCGACGCTAATACGTAAGGGGATATTTTGTACATGGCGGCCCTTTATCATGTTGCGGCGAGCAAACCTCCTGTGAATTTTGACATGAACACCAGCTTCATTGTCGGGACTGGCTTGGCAGAGAAGCCCGAGGGTTCCAAGAAGAGGAAGAAGAAGGTGAATACAGTTCCTGTGCCGGACTCGGAGTCCACGACGGCGGGCGAAGAGGATGATGGACAGGATGCCGATGATTCGTCCCATTCCTCGGACGAGGAGGCGGGGGATCAGCCACTTAATGTGCCAGACGACGTGGTTGCAAGGCAGCCGCCTGCTGTGCCTGGTCCTTCGCGCAAGCGAAGCAGGCGTATGTCTACTGATGATAGCATTACCTACTCCACTAAGCGAGCTGCGGTAAGACGTCGTCGGCTATTTATTGATAATGTTGGCGCTGTTTCTGAGGTGATTTGAATTTCCACTACCTTTTCCTTCTTTTTTTCTAAAGTATGGCCTAATCATCTTCTTTTACTCTTTGCAGGCGTCAGAGGAGTCGATTTCTCGGGATCCGACTACTGAGGTCGATCCGGCCCTGACCACTTTGGTCGATGATATGTGTACTGCTATCATTTTTGCTGGGTTCTTCCGGAGGTGGTCGAGGAGTCTCACCTTGCTGAGACCTCAACCCATAGGGATGGGGGCTCTACTGCGCCTGTCCCTGAGATATCTGAATTTCAACAGGATGACACTGACCTGGCTGGCTCCCTTTCAGGGGTGGCTGGGGCAGAAAAACCAGTTGAATTTGACTTGGAAGCCGCGGGTGGGGAAACTATGCCAGCTGCGAATGAGCTGCAGCCTCCATGCTCTTCCCCTGGTAAGATAAGCCAAAGCCTATTCGCTCCATCATCCTGTCCTTCGGGTTACGTCGATTGATGGTTGCTTTGGACGTGCAGGTCCCACCCCTTTATTGCCGGTGATGGACATTGCCGGGGCGAACTCTACCGGAGGTGATCTGATGGAAGCACGTGTGCCTCCTTCTTTTCCAACCTATATTGAGGGGCCTCCTGCTGGGTCGAGTTCGGGAGCCCAAGTGGCGATGCTTCCTGCGCCTTCCTCTGCGAGTATGGTCTCGGGGGTTAACCTTTCCGCCCTACCAAGTATCCAAGCTCTTCGGGCGGCGGAAGAGGACCTAGCTGCCATTCATGCATCTTTTCGTACAGAATTCGTTTCCCTAGTGGCGGGAAAGGCGAGTTCTGATACTACTCCTTCGGTACTACCTGCCACACTTCCTTTGACACCGTCCTCTACAGAAGTTTTGGATGAAGTGTCCCAGGATGTGGTTGACAGCTTTCACCGTCACCTGAAGAGAGGGATCGAAGCAGCTGTGGAGAGGGGGACTCCCTTTGCTATGGCCCGTCAATGCGCCGGTGGCCAGATTAATATCCTTAGAACACTCCCTGGTGGGGCAGGACTAGCTGCGCTTCTGGAGCCTAAGTTGCTAGAGGCTGATCGTCTTGTGGCCCAGTTTTGCGTACTGCGGCAAGCTGATCTATCGGTGGCAATAGATCAAAAGCGTACTTTCCTCATGACCGCGATGGAGAAGGTGAGGCTTGCTCGGGAATCGATCAAGTCGACT
The DNA here is from genome assembly GCA_029216955.1 of Iris pallida. Classification (NCBI taxonomy): domain Eukaryota; kingdom Viridiplantae; phylum Streptophyta; class Magnoliopsida; order Asparagales; family Iridaceae; genus Iris; species Iris pallida. Next base: position 24,501,238 of record JANAVB010005599.1, on the reverse strand, counting down.
ATATTGAAGGACCGCCGGGATCTAACTCGGTTGTACGATCAATGGAGCCGTCGGACTGAAGATTGCGCAGCTTGGGAAGCGACTGCCTCCCGCGGGGTAACTGACAACTGGGAGCAGATCCTTGAGCTCCAGAGAAAGCTGGCCTTCCTGGAGTCCGAGTTCGAAGCTGCTCGTACTGAAAAAGGGGTTGCTATTCAGGAGGCTGACAAATTTAGTAGAGCTTCTGCCAATCTGGAACTTGCCCTGAAGAAGATGGAGAATGACTGGCAGGCATATATGTACTTGAATGATGCGGAGCAGTTATCCCAAGAGGCTGAGCGCCGAGCTAGACAGAGGCTTGAGCGGGGTACTGCCTTGGTAAAGAATCGCCTTTTGGAGTTGTGTAATGCCGAACTATAGTCGGCCTTTTTTCTCTTTTGTTTCTGTTCTCTTTTCTTTTCTTTTTGAGAGGGACGTGGTCCCAAAACATGTAATGCTTTTTCGTCTTTCAAATAAAGAGTACTTTTCATTCTACCCTTCAGTTGTATCGCTTATTTTGTCTGTGGTAATGTGGTGATGTGTGCCCCACATGGAGGACTTATCTATGGACCTGTTACCCTTGGCATACCTTAGTTTTAGGTACGGATAACAAGTTTGATTGGGGATACTTAGAATGGTTCCACAGTAATGGTGTCATGGACGTTCCGAGTATCGGGAGAAAGAGTGCCATGGAGCAGCTGGGCTCCCGGGGCATGATGAGGAGTGGTGGGCCTGTACTAAGAAGTTTAGCAAAGGACATTTGTGGGCCTATTATCCTTGGCGTACCCTGGCTTAGGATACGAATAATAGGATGAAAAGGGAACCAACATACTTACTCAGAGGTAATGAGGACATAGCAAGTATGAGGGTTTTACCGTGGGGTCTACCTACTCAGAGGTAATGAGGACATGGCAGGAGTGGACTCAACGGGGGATATTTGTGGTCAACAGAGGACATTTGTAGGCCTATTACCCTTGGCGTTCCCTGGTTCATGGTACGGATAATAAGACGAGAGAGAACCAACATACTTACTCAGAGGTAACGAGGATATGGCAAGTATGAGGGTTTTACCGTAGGGTCTTCCTACTCAGAGGTAATAAGGACATGGCAGTAGTGGACTCAACGGGGGATATTTGTGGACTTATTATCCTTGGCGTACTCCGGTTGTGGGTATGGATAATAAGTCGAAAGGGAATCATCATACTTACTCAGAGGTAATGAGGACATGGCAAGCATGAAGGTTTCTTCGACGGAGCCTTCCCACTCAGAGGTGATGAGGACATGGCATGAGTGGGCTCAATGAAGGAGGGTACATAGAACGACTCAGAGGTAATGAGGACATAGAAGTTCTATGTAAAGGGGTGATTTGTTTTTGGCGGAAGTGAAACGACTCAGAGGTAATGAGGACATGGCCGTTTTGGAAATTTGTGGATCTGTAACCCTTTTTGTGCACTGGAAGTACGGGTAGTGGATCATGAGGGAGGATCTCTTTCAGGGAGAAAGTTCAGAGGTATGGTCATACATGACTTACTATCGGAAAGAGTGACCGAAATGTGAGTTCAGAGGCACCTGCAGGTACATGACTCGATAATCTGGAAGATTATGAGTTCAGCGGTACAGAAAGGTACATGACTCAATAATCTAAAATGTTGTGGGTGTGAGTTCAGCGGCACCAGCAGGTTCATAACTCAATGATCTAGAATGTTGTGGATGTGAGTTCAGCGGCACCAGCGGGTACATAACTCAGGAATCTGGAATATTGTAGATGTGAGTTCAACGGCACCAGCGGGTACATAACTCAGCAATCTGGAAAAATGAGTTCAGTGGCATCAGCGGGTACATGACTCGATGATCTGGAAAATGTCGTACGAGTTCAGCGGTACCGGCAGGTACATGACTCGATGATCTGGAAAATGTCGTACGAGTTCAGCGGTATCGGCAGGTACATGACTCGATGATATGGAGGATGTCGTTTAGATATAATATTTCTTCAAGATTTTGCCGTTGACGGGCAACATGAGAAAGTCTCCATTTTGTTTTGCGAGGCGGTAAGCACCGTTGGAGAATACGGCCTCAATGATAAATGGACCTTCCCATTTTGGCTGGAATTTGCCGGCGGTCTTGTGAGTCATGGCCATCGGCCTCCGGACTGCCAGAACGAGATCGCCCACTTGGAATGTTCTACCTTTAACCTTCTTGTTGAAGGCTCCGGAGATGCGTGCTTGGTATAGCTTGATCCATTGCTGAGCCAGGAGACGCTTTTCATCTAAGGCCTCTAACTCTTGTAGTCGGCGATGGTAGTTATCATCCGTCGTCAATTGATAAGTGAGCGCGACACGGAGCGAGGGTATTTGAGTCTCCAATGGGAGAACTGCCTCACTCTCGTACACCAGGGAGAATGCTGTGTTTCCTGTGGCTGTTCGGACTGTGGTACGGTATGCCCATAAGCATTCACCAAGCTTCTCGTCCCAGTCGTATTTGTTAGACGATACGAACTTCTTGAAAAGTTTGATGATTGTTTTGTTGAATGCTTCTGCCAACCCATTCGCTGCTGGATTGTATGGCGTTAAAGCAATATTCTGGATGCGGTGCTTGTCGCTGAATCGATGGAAGACGTGGCTTGCAAACTGCGGACCATTATCGTGGATGATCCTTCGGGGCAGTCCAAAGCGATAGATGACGTGATGCTTGAGGAAGCTGATTACGTTTAAAGTTTTGACTTCTGCAAGCGGGACAGCTTCCGCCCATTTGGAGAAGTAATCTGTGATTGCGAGTATGAAGCGATGTCCTCGGGAGGAAGGTGGAGTAATCGGACCGATGATATCCATTCCTCATGCTTCGAATGGCCAGGACGCCACTGTCGGATGTAGAAATTCGGATAGTTGGTAGATGAAGTCTGCATGGACTTGGCAAGCTTTGTACTTTCTAGCATAGTCTATCGCATCTGCTACAATCGTGGGCCAGTAGTAGCCCATTCGGCGAAGTCGGTCTTGCAATTTAGGGCCAGGCTGATGGGCCCCACAAACACCGTCATGAGCTTCACGTACGGCTTCTTTGGCTTCTGCGTTTGACAGACATCGGAGCAATAATACATCGTAGGATCGACGATACAGCATTTTCGTCTCTGTATCGTAGAAGAATCTGAGAGAACGCCTTCTGATAGAGGTGGCCTCTTTTGGGTTCTCGGGTAGGATGTCGTAAACTACGAAGTCAATGAATGGTTGTCTCCAGTCCGGGACTTCGTCGATCATCTGAGCGGAATAAATCGCCACGAATTGAACGTTGTTCTTGGGGCAGACCAGTTCGTGGCCTATCACATCTACCGATTGATGAGTATGATTTGGCACTGCTAGGGAAGCAGCCAGGCCTGCTAAGGCATCGGCTTCGATATTTCGGAGTCTGGGAACATGTTCGATGATGAACCCCTCGAACGATGAGATAATGTCGATCGCTATTTGGTGATAGGAGATCATGTCTTCGTGGCGGACTTCGTATGAGCCCCGGATCTGATTGACGATTAACTGAGAATCGCCGTATGCTTCAAGATATTCCACCCCCAGCTCTCTTGCAAGTTGGAGGCCAATGACCAAAGCGTTGTACTCGGCCACATTGTTAGAGCAGGGTTCTGTGAGAGAGTAAGCGCGATTGATCACCAATCCGGAAGGAGAAACCAGTACCACCCCGACGCCGACGACGATGTTGCCTTAGGCCCGGTCCTTGAGGCGCCGTCGAAGAACATTCTCCATATATTATCGTGAGAGGTTATATGCGAGTCGGCGACCTCATCTGGGATTTCTTCATATATTCTGGATGACTCCGAGCCTGGGTGGGATGCTAAAAAGTCTGCCAGAGCTTGACCTTTAACAGCCTTTTGTGGGACGAAGATCATATGATAAGGAGACAGCAATATTGCCCATGTAGCGAGGCGAGAGCTGAGTGCCCCTGGTTTAGTCATGAGGACCCTGAGAGGGTTGACTCGTGAGGTCACATGTATGGTTTGTCCTGTGACATAGTGCCGCGTCTTCTGAATGGCGAACACCAGGACGAGGCATTCCTTTTCCACGGCGGTGTATCGGTGCTCTGGCTCAATCATCATTCGACTGAGGTAATATATGGCTTGTTCATGGCCTGCATCGTTGTTTTGTGCTAGGAGGGCGCCAAGGGAATGTTCTATTGCGCGTACATAGAGCAGGAATGGTTTTTCAGCGACCGGGGCCACCAGGACTGGAGTATTTGACAAATATTCTTTGATGCTGTCGAAGGCACGCTGACATTCTTCGTCCCATACGAATGAGACGCCTTTCTTCATGAGATGGGTGAATGGTCGACATCGCCCGGAGAGGTTAGAAATGAACCTCCTGATGTAAGCTAGCCTCCCTTGAAGGCCTCTGAGTTTGCAGAGATTTTTCGGGGGACCCATCTCCATAATTGCCTTCGTCTTCTCAGGGTCTACATGGATACCCTGGGCGGTGATGATAAAACCCAAGAACTTTCTGCTGGATACGCCCAAGAAAGATTTTGTAGGATTTATTTTCAGGTTGTGTGCTCGCATCAGGTCGAATACCGTCCTCAGATCCTGCAGATGGTCTCCCTTACAGCGACTCTTGACGGCGATGTCATCAACATAGCACTCCACGATCTTGCGCAAGTGATCCCTGAAGATGATACTCATAGCTTTTTAATATGTGGTGCCAGCATTCTTTAAACCGAAAGGCATGACTGTGTAGCAGTACGTGCCAATCGGTATTCGGAATGATGTATGCTTTTCGTCGTCAGGAGACATCTTGATTTGGTTGTACCCCGAGAAGCCATCCATAAATGACATACGTTCGAAGCCGCAGGTATTGTCAATCATGATGTCTGTGATAGGGAGGGGGAATTCATCTTTCGGACATGCCTCGTTCAGATTGCGGAAGTCGATACAGATTCGAATCTTTCCATTCTTCTTGAGGACTGGTACTATGTTGGCGACCCAATCCGGATGTTGTTCCTCACGAATGAAGCCGCTGGCTATTAGTTTATTGACTTCGGCTTCGATCGCATCTATGATGCCTGGGCGGAAGCGTCGTTGTTGTTGCTTGACTGGCTTTGCATCCGGCTGAATGTTGAGTTTGTGAAGAGCAATATCGGGATTTAAATCTGGTATGCCTTTATAGCTCCAGACGAACACATCAATATATTCTTTGACGAGTTCCAGCAGCGGTTCTCGCTCTTCTTCTGTTATGCTTTTACTGACGAAGATTGGTTTTGGAGAAGATTCGCTGTCGAGGTCGACCTGTATAACTTCATCTTCAGTAGGAGGTTCTCTCTGTTCGAACCGTTTTTCCTATTGTGCATCCAACTGTTGGGCCCACGGTTCTAACTCGAGGATTTCAGGGATGTTTTCATCTTCTTCATAAGCGTCGGCGAATGCCATGTTGACTGACAGGACTTGTCTGAATACGTCTCCGATACTGGTATCCGAGTCAGAAGTTGGTGACCCGGTTGAATGTGAATGCCAGTCACATTTTTCATCTAAACTTTCAGGGGTCGTTGTGGGTGTAACATACCCTAATCCACATCGAGTCTTGCTATAGTAGTCCCGTGGTTTGCCAGCCGGGACCGGTGACTTCACAGGTAATCGTCGCCCAGTGTCGTAGTTCAAGCCTGGTGTAGTTGCCAGATCATACCCCTGTTTTTGCGTGATATATTTGGATTGGGGGCTATAAAGATACAGAGGCAGTCTCCCGGCATCTGATTCAAGATCGACTTCTTCTATGGTGAAGGGTTGCGGATCGTCCTTCCGGCCGAAGATGATTGGGTGGTCCCCTCCCTCGATTATGCGGTAAGCGTCTTCCACTGGAGTAAGCTGGTTTATGGTGTACACATTTGTCACCTGTGTGTGTAGGTGAGTGCCTATACCGTGTTCCATAGCATACATTATAGAAAGCTTATTAAGCTCGAGGTAGTTCAAAGATAGACCTTTATTGAAGAAGTAAGGTATCTTTTCTACCGGGATTGCATAATCTGCGGAGGGAACATCAGTGTGGGCAGCCACATACTTGGCTAGCTTCGGTTCTTCTTCTGCTACCCCCTGCGTAAATGAAGACTGAGAGGACGACCTGGGCAGCTTGATCGTCAGGGGTTCAGCTGGTGGAGCAGAACAGGAAGTTGTTGGCAGACTAGCGACCCCTAGTTTGGTACTCGATGCTGGACGGAGAGTGGTTGGTTCGCTAGAAGTCCCAGACCTTGCATCGGGGTGACGACTCTTCTTGGGAAGGCGTATCGTCATTGGCTTGTTGGAGGGATTGAGCTTCTCCGTTTGCGGCTGGTCGACTCTCGGCAGCCTGATTGTCAGTGGCTCCGTTGTGGGTCTTGGCACTTGGCCGGACCTTGGCAGCCGGATTATCATTTGCTCTTCTTGTGCTGAGAGGCTGATTGCGTCCTTACGCAGAGTGGCGGTAAGGGGTGCAGACTTACCAGGTTTGCGAGCTTGGAGGTGGATTATCAGAGGTTCTTCTGATCCTGTGGCTGTCTCGGTACGAGCTTGCACATCTCCTTCACCAAGGTGCCTCTTCGACTTTTCGTACAGGCAAGAGTCTGAGTAGTAGGATTCGACCCCTTTGAAGGGATCGATGTCGGCAAATTCTGTCCTCACGAAGCCGTGTTTGTCGATGTACTTGAAGCATTGGTGCAGTGTGGAAAGCACGATCATATAATCGTGTATCTAAGGGCGCCCAAGGAGGATGTTGTAAGATGTGTCTGCATCTATGACGTAACAGGTGACTTCCGACTGGAGATCGCCAATTTGACACTTCAGACGAATCTTTCCAATTGGGTAGCTCCTGCTCGAATTGAAACCACTGATGGCGGTACTTGTAGGCGTCAGGCGATGCATAGGGATGCGGAGATGATATAACAGACCCTTGGAGATAATGCTTATGGAAGAGCCAGGATCAATGTGCATCCGATCCACCTTTACGTCGTCGATGTATCCAGTGTAGTATAACGGGCGATCGTGCAGGTTGGTTTTGATGAGCATATCCTGCGGGGTGAAGACAATGTTGTGCATCGCTCCCGTACAAGTGCTGTCTTGGAGATCTGCAGGCGGATTCTCTCCCGTGAGGTTGACCTGAGCCAGGTACGCGTCGGCATTTTGGAGTGCATCGCTCAAAGCCGCGCGAACATCCTTTGAGAGTCTCAGAAGCTCGTATAATGACAACTTGGCCGGTGTGTTGGCCAATTGCGCCAAGATGTCGAAGTTGTAGGGCCTCTCCAGCCCATGTGGTGCCTCTTTTCGGAGGGATTTGTCAAAGCGAGTCTCCTTCGGCCTAGGCTTGTCGGTCGTCGGAGATTGAGAAGGTCCCGGAGAGTCAGTTGTAGCGGGCTGATGATCTTCAACCGAGTTATCAGCCACAGGTTGGGATTGTGCCCCAGACCGAGTAACGACAGCTGTGACTTCTTCGATATCTGCCGAGATTGTGCGGCATGATCTGACTTTTCCACTCTTCTTCTTACGAATGGAAGATGGTGTGGACTGAGTCACTTCAGATACTAAGTCTGGATGGACCCACCTGACCTTCCCTCGTGATGTGGTGAGGGGCACTAGACCAGCAGCCTGATCTCGGGGAGGTAGAAGATTAGCAATCTCCATTGTCGCCAGAGGGATGGAGACCATACCGTCTTGAGTTTTTGTTGGAGGAAAGCTGCCAAATTGTACTGATACCATGTTGGCTGCCACGGTTACCTCTTCAAAATCAATGGCCAGAGCATTCGAATCGATGAGATTTTGGATGTACCATTTTAGTTGGTAGCAGTCGTGTGTAGCATGGTGGATGTTGCAGTGGTAATAGCAGTACTTTGGGTTCTCTATTTCTGCCGGCCGAGGTTCCCGTCTTGGTGGAGGGAGCTGAATTCTGTCTCCTTGTATGAGTATGTCTAAAATGGGCTTGACGTGGCCGTCTTCGAAGGAGTAGGTCATTTGTGGCTATTGCTTGTCTGCCGGTTTTGGCTCAGGTTTCTGTGCTGTGTCGGCCACCATAGCCTGCTTGCCCTTGTTGTCCCAGTTTTTGGTGGAGCTACCCCTATTGTTGGTGTTGGCGTTGGGACGCCTGCCCTTGTCTTCTCCCTCTGAGATGTGTAATCCCAGTTGGCGAGCCTTGTTCAATCGTTCTTCGGCACTTGTGGCACTGATGATAAACGTCTTCCAGTCCTTGAATTGACTTTCGCCCATCCAGAGGCTGATTGTTGGAAGCAGTCTCTTTTGGCAAATTTCAATTAAGGAGGAATCCGGATTACCAGACGGCAACTTCATTACGGTTTGGCAAAATCGCTCGATATAGTTCCTTGTCAGCTCTTTCTCCCCTTGGACGACGTCCATGAGGGTGGACATTGTGATGTCCTGCCCTACTTCGTAGAATCTCTCTAAGAATACGCGTTTGAAGCCGACGAAGGAGTGGATGCAGTTGTCTGGCAGGTTGCGATACCAGTCGAAGGCGACTCCTTCCAATGCCCCAATGAATAATCGTGTAAGGATGGCATCGTCATGGGGCAAATGGTCGGTGGTGACCTCGAAGAAAGTGATGTATCGACTTGCGGAGGTCTTGCCATCATAAGGATGGATATTGAACGGCTTATATCTTGGTGGGAAGGGGACATCCCTCCATGCTGCAGGGTATGGTTGCCGTATTCTGAGGTCTTGAGAGGTTTCTCGAGCGTGAAACATGGCTCGGAGCTCCTGGACCTCTCTTTTTGTTTCCCTGGCCTCATCTACAGTGGTGGGGGCCGTCACTTCAGGAGGATTGTTGCCCGGGTTTGGTGCCGCTGAGTTCGAGTCCGTATTGACCGCGGGACCCGTGCTTGTTTGGCCAGGCGTCCCTCCTTGGAGAGTTGGAAGGGCCGCTTTGATCTCGTCTACAGACTTGACCAAGGCATGCAGTATGGCCTCCAGAGTGTCGATGCATTGGTGATCGCTGGGACCACCTTGGCTGCTGTCCGTCATGAACACCGTCTTTACGTGAGGAGAGATGGACGAAACGGTGGAGGAAGTGCCCTCCGAATCGTACCCCTATAGTAAGAAGTCATCGGGGTATGTGGGAATGTTCTCCTCTGGTTCGGACTCAGAAGGGATAGTACCCCCAGCCTCAGAGTTTGCTTCATCTTGAGAGTCGTAGACGTCCTCGGGGAGGTCAGCCCTTGCTGTATCTGATGGGAGAGTTGTTTCTTCGGGCTCATCTCCTTGGAACATCGGATTATCGTGGATGTTCTGAGGAGTGCTACCCCCAGTCCCAACGACCCCCAGTGGTGTGGACGATGAATCTCCCACTGTAGCGGATTTCGTCTTTGAACGGGTACCTTGGAAAACTCCGGTGGCAGGCACCCATTTAGACGATAGTTTCTTAGTCATGGTGGTTGAAATCTTCGGGCTAGGAGCACTGGTCTTGTAACACCCAGTTTTCCAGAAGTGGGTAATTTTGAAATTTTGTAATTAAATTATTATTTAATGATATTAATTTCATATTATGATTTTTAGTGATTTTTTTAATTATTTTTTAAGCTATTTAAATTCATGACTTGTGATTTTTGGTGTTTTGCTAGTGAACTGTAGAGACTGCCTACCCTAGAGCCTAGCCATATGATTAGGGTATTTTTGATATTTTTAGGATCATTTGGATTTATTATAATTTATTTGAATTTATGGGAATTTTTAGAATTTATTTTGGAATTGTTTGAATGAGGGTTAACTAGGTTGACTTTAACTAGCAATGACCATGGTAGACCAACCTAGGAGCTAACTCTAGTTTAGTTTGGACTTGGTTAGGTTATGTAACCCTAGTTAGACTAGAGTTAACCTATGGTTTAGTCATTTAAACCCAAGTTAGAATAGAAGGCATTTAGACACAAGTCATGACTTGTGATTTAAACCATTGATCAATGACTAGCCTTAAAGCCCATAGGCCCACACCATGTAGCCAAACCCTAACCCTAACCAGCCCATGGCAGCCAACCTAGGGTTTTTCACCCTATTTAATGCCTCTTCCATTTGTTCTTGCCTCTTTTGTTATTTTTCTCTCAAGCTTTGAAGAAAGAGGTATAGCCATCTTCCCCAATCCATAACTTTTCCATTTTAACTCCTTTTTGGCTCAAACCACTTGCATTAGATTCTAATTGTCTCCCTCTTGCTGTTCATGGAGAGTATTCTTAGGCTTGGGGCAATTTGGAGAAGTTTGCTAGCAAGAAGAACACCCCCCATTTGAAGCTTTCTCTTGAGATTGACACCTATAGGTAAAACCCCTTAAATAATGTTATTATTCTGATTTCTTTGCATTTAGGGCTAAATCTAGGAGTCCCCTAGTTGTCCCCGAAATTTGGGCACAATTCGTGTCCTTTTGGTGTCCGAATCGGACACATATCATAGTATGTAGCTTGGTGTTTGTTAAAATGCCTCATAGGAATTTATTTTCGTATTTTGTTACATAGATACCTAGGTCTATATGTATGTGTTAATTTTTGTGAAGACTGAAAGTATTTTCGTGTCATTTTCGTGTCGGAAACGGTCGTAGACACGCTGTACGACACCGCGCACGGGTGCCCTGATGACACACACTATTTTCTTTACGAATTGGACACGTAGACTCGTGCCACTTGACACAGAGGTGGGGGCCATCACTGACAGACCCCCCTCGAGTTTCAGGACACGTCATGTCGTATCGGACACGAAAACACGAGTGCACCGTTAATGCACTGCACTGTTTCGCGCGGGAAGAGGCCACTGACATGGCTTTCGCCTCGCGTACAGGCACGACTTAGACTCGTATCAGGGACTTTAAATCCTAGCCCTATACCCCCTCCTTGTGTGTGTACGAGCCCATAGGTGTTCGTGCCTTATGTTGTGCGCAATCGTGTGCGACATGGCAGCACGATGCTGTATTTCACATTTTACTGTCACTGTGTGTTCGATTCGTTTGGACACCTCGTGTCCAGTTGTATGGACACGAGAACCCCCCTTGACACGCATGATATGCCCCTTATGTTTGCACATTTAATTTATTGATTAAATTGTTTTTTTAAAAATAAATTGAGGTTGAATACTCGGGTTTGCAATGTTCTGATACCTGGGTATTTAAAATTTGTTTTATTTGATTTAAATCAGTTTAATTGTTTAAAATATCAAATTATATGTAAATAACATATTGCATGATGTGTTAATACCTGGGATTACATTGGTTTCGATTTTGGTACAGTTTTATTGATTTGAGTTCATTCCAAAAATGTTCTCAGATATACCTGAGATTTTTAAAAACAGGAACTGAGCCTAATAGTATTATTCTTGAATGTTGCATGGTTGCCTTGATTCGATTTTGACTTGGTTGAATGTTCAGATCCCTTACCCTTACCTATCAGTTCCCATGTTGATGTTGAACTGCTATATACATAGCACTGTCACTAGTAAGCAAGTTTCTGTTTTGAATTCTGATTTTTAATTTCCTTTCAAACTGAAATTTTGAGTTAAATTTCTGTCTAACCCAAATTTTGATGTTCAATTGCCATGATTAGAATCACTATATATATATATATATATATATATATATATATATATATATATATGTTAGCTACTGCTAGGGTGCTACATGTTAGGTTGGGTTTTCACTTGTGTTAGTTCACTGTTTCAGTTCCATAGACACTCACACACACACACAGGGAAACCTGTCACACACATTGTACTAACTGAAAACCTGAGAACACAGGTTCCTCACATCCTGTCACATTTGAACTCACACACACACAGGTAGCTATTTCCTAACTCATTGACACTTTGCTCACTGAACACCACACCTTATTGCTCTTGTCAACCACAAGACACATTGATAGTTGTCAACACAAAACTGAAAACTGAGAATAGATTCTTTGAATGTTAAACTGATTTTTCTTTGAAGTTAGATTCATAAACTGTCATTTTCCTTCCCTTAAACTATTTTGAATGTTAAATTCTTAAGCATTGAATAGTTCATGTTAAGTGGATTTGAATTTGTGTTCAAATTAGGCATGGGTTAGCTATTGGTTGAAGGTTAATTAAACTGTCAAATGGTTCATTTGTTTTCACTGTCAATTTCATATTAGCAACTGATTTTGATTCCTTCCATTTCAAAGTTTGCTGTAAACTGATTTGAATGAATGTATTATCCCTTGGTCAATGATTTCATAATTGTTCTATTATATTCGAATTTCATTGTTCATTTCCCTTTTTCCCAAATTACTGAAACCTTCTCATTCAGTCCTATTTTTTCCTATTTTTTTTCCAGTTTTTCTCTATGAACTTTGACATCAAATTTGATCAATTTTTTCACTGTTAATAGCATGTTTTTAAACTCTAATGAATGCACCTATAGGTTTACTAATAGTATGTGGAATTTGGGGTCAAATTGATGTGGTTTGGTTAAAATTCTGTGAAGGCAAAATGTTAGGCTGAAACTGGATTTGGGAGGGGGGACTGTCAACTGATTTCTGGGTTCTTCATGTGAAATCTCGAATGCCTATGGCTGAAATCTGGATGTTATGTATTAGGGGACTGTTTTGGGCTGTAAAGCTGATTTTGGGTTAACTCTTTTAACTGAGTTATGGGTTTTCTTCACTGTTTTGTTCACACATTATGCACACACCCTTGCCACTGTTTTCCCATTCACTGTTTCACCCTCACACTCTCTCAAGTCACACACACACAAGCCTCACTTCATCACACATTCACACACACCTTTATTTCTTGACACTCTAGCTTAGTACACACACACACACATACACTTGTAGCTCACACACATTCATGTGGCCTTCCCACACACACACATATATATACACCACATCCCCTTCCTTTTCTCCATATGTGCATCCTATATAATGTGTGTGTTACCATATTGTATATACATAAGTATCCTACCTAATATATCAATGTGTGTATATATATATATATATATATAAATATATATATATATATATATATATATATATATATATATATATATATATATATATATATATATATATATATATATTATATAAGTATGGTTGTATGGTATAGCCTATTAGCCTATGGCCTATGTGAGTGTCTGTGTGTCAGTGTAGAGTCTAGATTAGACATGTGTAGTCTTGTTAGACTTAGAATAGACTAGTATAGACTAGTTTGACTTAGTTCGACCATAGTTGACCTAGTTTGACTTCTAGGGTTGACCAGAGTTGACCAAGAGTTGACTTTGGCCTAGATTGACCTAGAATCATGTAGAATGCATAGTAGGACTTCATTATATCATTTTAGACTTGTGGTGACTTGTGCTGTTCTGATTAGGAGCCAGATACCTCTTCTTGGATAGTACATTTCATCTGGACACTCAGATACAGGCGAGTACTGTAGAAGCATGGAAAATACTAGAGAAAGACCCATGCGGCTCAGAAAACGCATGCGGCTCAGGGAGTCATGCGGCATAAGGAGCTATGCGGCCGGAGGCATTTCATGCGGCTCAGAAGACATGTGGCGTGACAGTGCTCCCCTCCGATCCATGCTGCATTAATTGCTTTGACGGCTGACCCCTCTGAAAAGTTGACAGACCTGACACCAAAGCAGGTAATTATGACTCTGTCATGATGATGAATCTCTAGGGAAGAGAAAGAAACTCTGACACGATCCCCCGAGAGCAACAAAATGCCACGTGGCCCTGCCACGTGGGTGTGCTTATGCGGCTCGAAGTGAAGACTTCCCATACAGTTCAGAGTGAAGCTGTCCCATGCGGCTCGAGTGGAATCATCCTTATGCGGCTCAAAAAGATCATGCCCATGCGGCTCAAGCAGACACACCATTATGCGGTTCATGCGGCTCATCATATGGTTCAGAAGTCTGAAGGAGGGGGCCACTGCCCAGACAGTCCTGACACGTGTCCCAAGTCTTATGCGGCCCAAAATTCATGTGGCCCAAATCTCATGCGGCCCAATCTGCATGCGGTTCCAATCTCACCATTGGCTCTCAGGACACGTGTCCTCAGCCGATCAATCTCCCAGATTTATGGCAATCCAAGATCGGGTCGAATCCCAATGATCTAGGGCACGTGGCAGGAGAATAAATTTGATTTATTCGCAGATATTAGAGAATCATTATAAGGAAGATTTATGCCAATCAGCATTAATTGCTAATGGGGATTTGGTGTAATCTACCCTTAATGGTTCTGATTCATCACAATCAGAAACGAACGGCCTGGATTGATCAATCCCCAGGCCGCCGCCATCTCCAAGAGCTAATCATTGGCAACCCTAGTGATCATATTCCACTATTATAAATAGCAAGGTGCCATTCCCTTGTAGCATATAGAGAGATATACAAAAAAAGAAAAAAAAACCAGAGAAGAATACGTATACACAGAGAGACTTCCCCCATAGTCAGAGAGAGAATATACACAGGGAGAGAGAAGCCAGGAGAGCAATCAGAGAGAGAGCAAGAAGGCATTTCTTCGTCAACGACCAAGCAGATCTTCCCCGAGTCAAGGCTGCGTACCGATCGTCCAAGGAGTAAGGCAGAGCGGCCGTCGCTTTCCCGAGCCTCTATCGTCACCCCCCAGAATCTAAAATAAACAATCGTACTTAGACTGCTGTACCTAGGTTTTCGTCCCTAGGCTTTCTTTGTACGAGCGAGTTTGTATTGTGAGTCTAAGTTCAGTCCTCCGATAATTGTTCTGTACTTTTACAATCAATGGCAAACACGATGGCGACTCTGTTGGGGACTAACTTCTCCACGGCTGAGGAGTTGGTGATGCAATCGGACGCAGCCAAACTTGGCTCTATACAACAGAAGATGGTCGTACGCTTCGACCAACAGGCGTTCGAAGAGATGCTCTCTGAAGGTAGCACTGGCCCGGTCCAGAAGCGCACCCGCACCATAAAGGCTCGCAAAGAGTGGAGGCCAAAATCATTTGCTCCTCCGCAAGCCCTTGATGGGGTGCTCTCTATTGCTCAAGATGGCGAGAAAGACTCCCTGCGGCCCCACTTCAGACCGTAGACAACTCTGCTGTCCCCAAGTCCGACAGAAGAAAACACTATGATGCTGGACTTGCAGGGGCAAAGAGGAACTCTACGCTATCTGAGCCGCAGAAGAGTCTTAGCCGCAGGGAGAAAGCCCATGCGGCTACAACCGCCGACCGCATAAAGAAAACTCATGCGGCCACATCTGTCAGCCGCATAACTTATGCGGCTACAGTTGCCAACCGCACGGATGAGACTCATGCGGCTATTAAAGTCAATCACTTGCAGAAAACCCATACGGCCACAGATGCCAACCGCATGCGGTCAGCCTGTACGGTCGTGACTCCTAGCCGCATAAGGACTCATCCTACAACAAAAGACAGCCGCATGCAGACAGCCTGCACGGTACCCAATGCTAGCCGCATAGCGTCCGTCCCACGCTTCTCTCGATCAGTCTTCGACCGGCTTTCATGCGGTCCTGACTCTGATCATTCTCTGGATGATAATCCAGACTCTGTGGTATTCGACTTAGACCCTTCCTATTACGCACCCACAAGTGCTAAAAGGAGGAAGTCTAGGGCAGCGCGGGCTCATCAAGTCCAGACGACTGCTCCAACCTCTGACTATCGGGGCGTCCCGCTGATTATCACGCGGGCCTCTGATGGGAAGTTGTATAAAACCACTCAAGTCCAGCCCCCGGCGGCAAACAGACAAAGTGGTTCCTCTGACCTGCGTGAGGTTATCCTCCACAAACGCAAGGAAAAAGAAGGAGCTTCAGGGTGTAAAGAGCCCTCACACGGACATCAATGCACCCAGATCATCGTCAACTGCTGTTGCAGCAACGCGGCGGTGACGGAAGACCGGCCATCCGTCTTCCAAAAACTACATCACCCGAGCTCAGAAGACGAGGCACCTCCTGTTGTCTCCTGCAAGTCCGCGCAGAAAGTTCTCGCCAAGGGAAGAGGGAAGAAAACGAGCATCTCCAGCCTAAAGGTGTCAACTACTGCAGCTAAGAAACCGTCGTCTAAAGGGTTATCCTCTACTGGAGTATTTCAACACACCCGTTCGAAGACGAAAACTGCTGCAGTAGGAAGTTCGTCGTCTGCAACATTGGGGGTCGTCGGAACTGGGGGTAGCACTCCTCCAAACATCCACGACAATCGGACATTCCAGGAATACGGACTGGAGGAAGCAAATCCTCCGACGGATACAACAGATACCGACGTCCCCAAGGACATCCTAGACGAAGCAAGCTCCGAAGATGGGGGTAGTGTTCCTTCCGAGTCCGAACCTGAAGAGAACATCCCCACATATCCTGATGATTTCTCGATGCACGGGTACGACTCGGAGGGTACATCCTCCACCACTCCTTCCGTCACTCCTCATGTGAAGACGGTGTTCATGACAGACAACAATCAAGGCGGTTCCGGTGATCGCCAGCGCATCGACACTTTGGAGGCCATATTACACGCCTTGGTCAAGTCTGTAGATGAGATCAAAGCGGCGCTTCCTAATCTGCAGGGGGTGACACCTGGCCAGACAAGCACGGGTCCCGCAATCAACGTAGATTCAAATTCAGTGGCACCGAACCCGGACAACAATCCTCCCGAGATAACGACCCCTACCGCGACAGATGAGGCCCGAGAAGTAAGAAGAGAGGTTCAGGAGCTCCGAGCAATGTTCCATGCCCGAGAAAACTCTCAAGACCGCAGGATACGGCAACCATATCCTGCTGAATGGAGGGATGTTCCCTTTCCACCAAGATATAAGACGTTCAATATCAACCCATATGATGGCAAGACTTCAGCAAGTCGGTACATCACTTACTTTGAGGTCACTACTGACCATCTGCCCCATGATGACGCTATCCTCACGCGGTTATTCATTGGGGCATTGGAAGGAGTCGCCTTCGATTGGTACCACAACCTGCCGGACAATTGTATCCATTCCTTCGCTGGCTTCAAACGCCTGTTCTTGGAGAGGTTCTATGAGGTAGGACAGGACGTCACGATGTCTACCCTCATGGACGTCATTCAAGGAGAGAAAGAGCTGACGAGGAATTACATTGAACGATTTCGTCAAACCGTAATGAAGTTACCATCTGGCAACCCGGACTCCTCCTTGATCGAAATTTGCCAAAAGAGACTACTCCCAACAATCAGTCTCTGGATGGGCGAGAGTCAATTCAAGGACTGGAAGGCTTTTATCATTAGTGCTACAAGTGCCGAAGAACGATTAAAGAAGGCTCGCCAACTGGGATTACATATCTCAGAGGGAGAGAACAAGGGCAAGCGTCCCAGCACCACCAACGACAATGGGGGTAGCCCCTCCAACAACCGGGACAACAGAGGCAAGCAGGCTATGGTGGCCGATACAGCCCAGAAGCCTGAGTCGCAACCTGCAGACAAACAATGGCCTCAAATCACTTACTCTTTTGAAGACGGTCACGTCAAGCCTATCTTGGACATGCTCATACAAGGAGATAGGATTCAGCTTCCTCCACCAAGATGGGAGCCTCGGCCGGCTGATCTGGAGAACCCAAAGTTCTGCTATTACCACCGCTACGTCCACCATGCTACGCACGACTGCTACCAACTGAAACGATATATCCAAAACCTCATCGATTCGAACGCTCTGGCCATCGATTTCGAGGAGGTAACCGTGGCAGCCAATATGGTGTCCGTACAATTCGGCAGCTTCCCTCCAACAGAGACCCAGGACGGGGTTATACCCATCTCTCTGGCAACGATGGAGATTGCTAATCTCCCGTCTGCTCAAGCTGCTGGTCTAGTACCCCTCACCACATCACGAGGGGAAATCATGTGGGTCCATCCGGACCTAGTCCATGAGGTAACTCAGTCCACTCCATCTTCTAAAAAGAAAAGTGGAAAAGTCAGATCCTGCCGTACCACCTCAGCAGATGAAGAGGAAGTCACGGCCGTTGTTACTCGATCCGGAGCACAATCTCAACCTGTGGCTGAAAACTCGACTGATGATCATCCGTCCACTACCACGGATGCTCCGGGACCGGCTCAGCCTTCGACGACCGACAAGCCTAGGCCGAAGGAGACTCGCTTCGACAAATCCCTCCGAAAGGAAATATCTCAGGGGATGGAGAGGCCCTACAACTTCGACATCTTGGCACAATTGGCCAATACACCAGCCAAATTGTCCTTATATGAACTCCTGAGGCTCTCGAAGGATGTCCGCACAGCTTTGAGTGATGCACTTCAAAATACCGACGTGTACCTGGCTCAGGTCAACCTCACGGGAGAAAATCAGCCCGCAGACCTTCAAGACAGTGCCTGTACGGGAGCAATGCCCAATATCGTCTTCACTCCATAAGACATGCTCATCAAGACTAATCTACATGATCGCCCATTATACTACACAGGCTACATCGGCGACATAAAGGTGGACCGGATGCACATTGACCCTGGGTCTTCCATAAGCATCATTCCAAAAAGACTACTGCATCATCTTCGCATCCCGATGCATCGCCTGACCCCTACAAACACCGCCATCAGCGGGTTCAATTCAGGCAGGAGCTACCCAATCGGGAAGATCCGTCTGAAATGTCAGATTGGCGATCTCCAATCAGAAGTCACTTGCTACGTCATAGATGCCGACACTTCATACAACATCCTTTTGGGGCGCCCTTGGATACACGATTACATGATCGTACCTTCCACGCTACACCAATGCTTCAAATATGTCGACAAGCACGGCTTCGTGAGGACAGAATTTGCTGACATCGATCCCTTCAAAGGGGTCGAATCTTATTACTCGGACTCCTGCCTATACGAAAAGTCGAAGAGGCACCTTGAAGGAGGAAATAAACAAATTGATGTTGAAGCAACCACGGGATCAGAAGAACCTCTGACAATCCACCTCCAGGCTCGTAAACCAGGCAATTTCGTACCCCTTACGGCCACGCTGCGTAAGGACACGATCAGCCTCTCGGCACAGGAAGAGCAGTTGAGAATTCGACTGCCAAGGTCCGGCCAGGTACCGAGACCCACGACAGGGCCACTTACCATCAGATTACCGAGAGTCGGTCAATCCCAAACAGAGAAGCTCAATCCCTCCGATAGGCCTCTGACGATACGCCTGCCTAAGAAAGGTCGTCACCCCGATGCGAGGTCTGACACTTCAAGCGAACCAGCCACCCCTCGCTCCACATCAAGTGCCAGACTGGGGGTTGCTAGTCTACCGACAACCCCACGCTCCGTTCCGTCAGTTGAACCTCTGAAGATCAAGCTGACTAGGATGCCCTCTTAATCTTCATTCACACAGGGGGTAGCCAAAGAGGAACCAGAGCTAGCCAAGTATGTGGCTGCCCACACTGACGCTCCCTCCGTAGATGATGTAATCCCTCTAGAAAAGATACCTTACTTCATCAATAAAGGGTTATCTTTGGACTACACCGAGCTCAATAAGCTATGTATAATGTATGCTATGGAATACGGTATAGGCACTCACCTACATACACAGGTGACAAATGTGTACACCGCTATCCAACTTACTCCAGTAGAAGATGCTTACCGAATAATCGAGGGAGGGGACCACCCAATCATCTTCGGCCGGACGAACAACCCGCATCCCCTCGCCATGAAAGAAGTCGACTTCGGGTCAGATGCTGGAAGACTGCCTCTGTATCTCTATAGCCCTCAATCCAAATATCTCATGCAGAAACAAGGGTATGATCTAGAGACAACGCCAGGACTGAACTACGGCACTGGACGATGATTACCTTTGAAGACGCCAGCCCCGACAGGCAAACCACAGAACTACTATAACAAAACCCGATGCGGTTTAGGGTATGTAATGCCTACTACGACCCCTGAAAGCTCAGATGAAGAATGCGACTGGCAGTCACATTCAACCGGATCACCGATTTCCGACTCAGATACCAGCATCGGAGATGTGTTCAGACAAGTCATGTCAGTCAACATGGCATTCACCGACGCTTACGAGAAAGACGAAAACATCCCAAAATCCTTGAGCTAGAGCCATGGGCTCAGCAATTAGACGAACAATGGGAAAAGCGGTTCGAACTGAGAGAACCTCCTACTGAAGATGAGGTCATACAAGTGGATCTCGGCAGCGAATCTTCTCCAAAACTGATCTTTATCAGTAAAATCCTAACTGACGAAGAACGAGAGTCGCTGTTAGAACTTGTCAGAGAATACATTGATGTGTTCGCCTGAAACTATGAAGACATGCCGGGGTTAAATCCTGACATCACTCTCCACAAACTCAATATACGGCCAGATGCAAAGCCAGTCAAGCAGCAACAACGACGCTTCCGCCCAGGCATCATGGACGCGATCGAAGCCGAAGTCAACAAGCTAATAGCCAGCGGCTTCATTCGTGAAGAGCAACATCCTGATTGGGTCGCCAATATAGTACCCGTCCTCAAGAAGAATGAGAAGATTCGAATCTGCATCGACTTTCGCAACCTGAACGAGGCATGCCCCAAAGATGAATTTCCCCTTCCTATCACAGACATCATGATCGACAACACATGCGGCTTTGAACGTATGTCATTCATGGATGGATTCTCGGGGTACAATCAAATCAAG
The DNA here is from genome assembly GCA_029216955.1 of Iris pallida. Classification (NCBI taxonomy): domain Eukaryota; kingdom Viridiplantae; phylum Streptophyta; class Magnoliopsida; order Asparagales; family Iridaceae; genus Iris; species Iris pallida. The sequence goes on along the minus strand of JANAVB010005599.1, from coordinate 24,480,659 downwards.
ATGTCTCCCGACGACGAAAAGCACACCTCATTCCGAACCCCGATTGGCACATACTGCTACACAGTCATGCCATTCGGTCTAAAGAATGCTGGCGCTACATATCAGCGAGCCATGAGTATCATTTTCAGAGAACATTTGCACAAGACAGTGGAATGCTATGTCGACGACATCGCCGTCAAGAGTCGCCGTAAGGAAGATCATCTGCAAGACCTGAGAACGGTGTTCGACTTAATGCGAGCCCACAATCTGAAGATGAACCCTACAAAATCATTCTTGGGCGTATCCAAAGGGAAGTTCTTGGGCTTCATCATCACTGCACGGGGTATCCATGTAGACCCCGAGAAAACGAGGGCAATCATGGAGATGGGTCCCCCGAAAAATCTCCGTGAACTTAGAGGCCTCCAAGGGAGGCTAGCTTATATCAGGAGGTTCATTTCCAACCTCTCCGGGCGATGCCGACCGTTCACCCACCTCATGAAGAAGGAAGTCTCATTCGTATGGGATGAGGAATGCCAGCGCGCTTTCGATGACATCAAAGAATATTTATCAAATCCTCCAGTCCTGGTGGCCCCGGTCCCTGGAAAACCATTCCTGCTCTATGTACGAGCAATGGAACACTCCTTCGGTGCCCTGCTGGCACAAAACACCGACGCAGGCCACGAGCAGGCCATTTACTATCTCAGTCGAATGATGGTCGGGCCCGAACACCGATACACCGCTGTGGAGAATGAATGCCTCGCCCTGGTATTCGCCATTCAAAAGACGCGGCACTATATCACGGGGCAAACCATACATGTGATCTCACGAATCAACCCTCTCAGGGTCCTCATGACCAAACCAGGGACACTCAGCTCCCGCCTCGCTATATGGACGATATTGCTGTCCCCCTATCATATGATCTTCGTTCCGCAGAAGGCTGTCAAAGGTTAAGCCCTGGCAGACTTTTTGGCGGCCCATCAAGGATCGGAATCATCCAGAATATACGAAGAAATCCCAGATGAGGTCGCCGATTCAAATACAACCACCCACGATAATATATGGCGGATGTTCTTCGATGGCGCTTCAAGAACCGGACCCAAGGGAAACATCATCGTCGGAGTCGGAGTAGTATTGGTCTCTCCTACCGGGCTAGTGATCAATCACGCCTACTCTCTCACGGAACCCTGCTCTAACAATATGGCCGAGTACAATGCTTTGGTCATTGGCCTCCAACTCGCAAGAGAACTGGGGGTAGAATACCTTGAAGCATACGGCGATTCGCAATTAATCGTAAACCAGATTCGGGGGACGTACGAAGTCCGCCATGAAGACATGATCCCCTATCACCAAATAATGATCAACATTATCTCATCATTCGAGGGATTCTTCATCGAACACGTCCCCAGACTCCAAAATATCGAAGCTGATGCCCTAGCAGGCCTGGCTGCTTCCCTAGCAGTGCCAAACCACTCTCATCATTCGGTCGATGTAATCGGCCATGAGCTGGTCTGCCCCAAGAACAACGTTCAAGCCATGGCGAGTAATTCTGCTCAAATGATCGACGAAGCGCCAGACTGGAGACAACCATTCATAGACTTCGTGGTCTACGACATCCTGCCCGAGAACCCGAAGGAGGCTACTTCTATCAGACGGCGTTCTCTCAGATTCTTCTACGATACAGAGACGAAAATGCTGTATCGTCGCTCCTACGACGGATTACTACTTCGGTGCTTGTCGAACGCAGAAGCCAAAGAAGCCGTACGAGAGGCTCATGACGGTGTCTGCGGGGCCCATCAGCCCGGCCCAAAACTACAAGATTGCCTTCGCCGGATGGGCTACTACTGGCCCACGATGGTGGCTGATGCGATAGATTATGCCAGAAAATGCAAGGCCTGCCAAGTCCACGCAGACTTCATTCACCAACCATCCGAATTTCTACATCCGACAGTGGCGTCCTGGCCATTCGAAGCATGGGGAATGAATATCATTGGTCCAATCACCCCACCTTCTTCCCGAGGATATCGCTTCATACTTGCGATCACTGATTACTTCTCAAAGTGGGCAGAAGCTGTCCCACTCGCTGAAGTCAAGACTTCGAACGTGATCAGCTTCCTGAAACACCACGTCATCTACTGCTTTGGACTGCCCCGAAGGATCATCCATGATAATGGTCCGCAGTTTATAAGCCACGCATTCTACCGATTCTGCGACAAACACTGCATTTAGAATGTCGCTTCGACACCATACAACCCGACAGCAAACGGGTTAGCAGAGGCATTCAACAAAACAATCATCAAACTCCTCAAGAAGTTTGTCTCCTCTAACAAACGCGACTGGAACGAGAAGCTCGGCGAGTGCTTATGGGCTTATCGCACCACGGTTCGAACAGCCACCGGGAATACACCATTCTTTCTGGTGTACGGGAGTGAGGCAGTTCTCCTATTAGAGACTCAGATTCCCTCACTCCGAGTCACCCTCACTTATCAATTGACAACGGATAATAACTACCGACGTCGACTACAAGAGTTAGAGGCCTTAGATGAAAAATGCCTCCTAGCTCAGCAAAGGATCGAATTATACCAAGCACGCACCTCAGGAGCCTTCAATAAAAAGGTCAAAGTCAGAACATTCCAAGTGGGCGATCTTGTTTTGGCAGTCAGGAGGCTAATGGTCATGACTCACAAGACCACCGGCAAGTTCCAGCCAAAATAGGAAGGCCCATTTATCATCGAGGCCGTGTTCTCCAATGGTGCTTACCGCCTCGCCAAGCAGAACGAAGACTTGCTCATGTTGCCCGTCAACGGCAAGTTTCTGAAGAAATACTATGTTTAAACAATATTTTCCAGAGTTTTGAGTCATGTGCCCGCTGGTACCACTGAACTCAACCCCCTAATTTTCTAACTTATCGAGTCACGTACCCTCTTGTACCGCTGAACTCATATCCCAAATTCCCAAGTCATGTACCCGCTGGTACCTCTGAACTTACACTTTGATTCTAACATTCATGGATTGTCGAGTTATGTACCCGCTGGTACCACTGAACTCAACCCCCTAATTTTCCAACTTATCGAGTCACGTACCCTCTTGTACCGCTGAACTCATATCCCAAATTCCCAAGTCATGTACCTGCTGGTACCTCTGAACTTACACTTTGATTCCAACATTCATGGATTGTCGAGTTATGTGCCCATCGGTACCCCTGAACTTACATCCCGGTCACTCTTTTGAAAGAAAGTCATGTATAATCATACCGTTGAACTTTCTTCCTACAAGAGATCCTCCCTCATGATCTAATACCTGCACTCCCAGTACACAACAAAGGTAACGGATCCACAAATTTCCAAGACGACCATGTCCTCATCACCTCTGAGTCGTCCCATTTCCGCCAAAAAACAAATCACCCCTACATAGAATTTCCATATCCTCATTACCTCTGAGTTATTCTACGTACCCCCCTTCATTGAGCCCACTCCTGTCATGTCCTCATTACCTCTGAATGGGAAGGCTCCGTCGAAGAAACCTTCATACTTGCCATGTCCTCATTACCTCTGAGTAAGTATGATGATCCCCTTTCGACCTATTACCTGTACCCACAACCGGAGTACGCCAAGGGTAATGGATCCACAAATGTCCTCTGTTGACCACAAATGTCCTCTGTTGACCATAAATGTCCTATGTTGACCACCAATACCCTCCGTCGAGTTCGCTCCTGCCATGTACTCACTACCTCTGAGTAGGAAGACTCTACGTTCAAAAAACTTTCCTACTTGCCATGTCCTCATTACCTCAGAATTATTCTATGTACCCCCGGTCAAAGAAACCCTCATGCTCACCATGTCCTCAGCACCTCTGAGTCAGTATGATTGGTTCCTTTCTTTTTAAACTTGTTGTCCGTATCCAAAACCAGGGTACGTTAGGGATAATGGGTCCACGCAAAATGTCCCAATAAGAGGATTATTATAAAGCAAAAGAGTGAAGCAAATATATATATTCCATTCATTCAGAAATCGGTTACATCCACACGATTGCAAGCAAGTCAAAAGAGTTCTTCATGAAGGTAAGAAGAAAGGCGAAACAAAATAAAAGACTACAGACAAACATCCACGAGAAACCCCTATATCCTAGTTACAGGAGCGCATGTACCATTCCCTCAACCATCTCACATATGAAGGATGCAAGTGAAGAGCATCCTCGTCCAGAATAGGAGAAACAGGGTTCCCAGCGCTGCCACCCTCAACAGTCTCGATATTTGGAGAGTTGCCGTTCCCCTCAGGCGCAGGTTCTTCTTTCTTCACTTCCTCCTTAACAGAGGAAGATCCCTGGCTGATGACAAGAGGCTGCGGCTCCTCTGACGCCGCAGTCTCAACATTCGGTGGAGATACTGCGAGAACCAAAGACGAAGAAAATAAAAACAGTCAGAAATATTCATGTGGCTCGTTTTAGACAAGTCTCATGCGGCTCAGTCATGGGACGCGTATGCGGACCATGTAGTTTGAGAAGTTCACGTCAAAGTCATGTACATAAAGCATGCAGTGAAGCAGGCTCTGCTAGGGTTTCAAATCGACTACCTAATCCTTACCTTCGATGGCAATATAAACATCAAAACGAAGAGGGGCACGATAGTCGAGGGCGAAGCCGATTTCTTACTCCTCGCCACAGCCATCTTTACAGCCTTAGAAGCCCTGGGTGCCATTGTTGTCTGATGATCAGAGGAAGAAAATACGACAAAAATCTGAGTCAAGAATAGTCTAAGAGAGAAGACCGTCCAAATGCCCTTCTATTTATTGACAGAGAACTGTGGACCGACGCCTCGTACAAACGCGATCAGCTCTTCGGTTATTGAGCCAAACCAGCCATTTAAAGACCGAGCTCTTGGGATCCTGTCCCAGAAAGATCCACACGTATGGCATAATGATGTGGCAAATAGCTTATGCGGTTCAAATGACCATACGGCTGATAGCAACTATGCGACTCAAATGGTCGGGAGGCAGAAATTTCTATGCGGCTGGGCCATCCACGCGGCTGAGACGCCCCTGCGGCAGAACTTTCCATGCGGCCAAGATATCCATGCGCGACCAGAAGAATATCCAGCCATGCTTCTTATTCAAAGTATTTCAATTTTGCAAATTGAAAACTTTGAAGGGGGTCCTGTAGAAGCATGGAAAATACTAGAGAAAGACCCATGCGGCTCAGAAAATGCATGCGGCTCAGGAAGTCATGCGGCATAAGGAGCTAGGCGGCCGGAGGCATTTCATGCAGCTCAGAAGACATGTGGCGTGACAGTGCTCCCCTCCGATCCATGCTGCATTAATTGCTTTGACGGTTGATCCCTCTGAAAAGTTGACAGACCTGACACTAAAGCAGGTAATTATGACTCTGTCATGATGATGAATCTCTAGGGAAGAGAAAGAAATCTCTGACACGATCCCCCGAGAGCAACAAAATACCATGTGGCCCTGCCACGTGGGTGTGCTTATGCGGCTCGAAGTGAAGACTTTCCATGCGGTTCAGAGTGAAGCTGTCCCATGCGGCTCGAGTAGAATCATCCCTATGCGGCTCAAGAAGATCATGCCCATGCGGCTCAAGCAGACACACCATTATACGGTTCATGCGGCTCATCATATGGTTCAGAAGTCTGAAGGAGGGGGCCACTGCCCAGATAGTCCTGACACGTGTCCCAAGTCTTATGTGGCCCAAAATTCATACGGCCCAAATCTCATGCGGCCCAATCTGCATGCGGTTCCAATCTCACCATTGGCTCTCAGGACACGTGTCCTCAGCCGATCAATCTCCCAGATTTATGGCAATCTAAGATCGGGTCGAATCCCAATGATCTGGGGCACGTGGCAGGAGAATAAATTTGATTTATTCGTAGATATTAGAGAATCATTATAAGGAAGATTTATGCCAATCAACATTAATTGCTAATGGGGATTTGGTGTAATCTACCCTTAATGGTTCTGATTCGTCACAATCAGAAACGAACAGCCTGGATTGATCAATCCCCAGGCCGCTGCCATCTCCAAGAGCTAATCATTGGCAATCCTAGTGATCATATTCCACTATTATAAATAGCAAGGTGCCATTCCCTTGTAGCATATAGAGAGATATACAAAAAAAGAAAAAAAAACCAGAGAAGAATACGTATACACAGAGAGACTTCCCCCATAGTCAGAGAGAGAATATACACAGAGAGAGAGAAGCCAGGAGAGCAATCAGAGAGAGAGCAAGAAGGCATTTCTTCGTCAACGACCAAGCAGATCTTCCACGAGTCAAGGCTGCGTACCGATCGTCCAAGGAGCAAGGCAGAGCGGCCGTCGCTTTCCCGAGCCTCTATCGTCACCCCCCAGAATCTAAAATAAACAATCGTACTTAGACTGCTGTACCTAGGTTTTCGTCCCTAGGCTTTCTTTGTACGAGCGAGTTTGTATTCTGAGTCTAAGTTCAGTCCTCCGATAATTGTTCTGTACTTTTACAATCAATGGCAAACAAGTACATTCTCTGATCATTTCATATCCTGCTTAGAATTATTTTCCTGCATTAAATTACTTTACTTGATACTGTCACATTGGTCACACGGATTAGTACAATATGGATCCCTCCCTGAGATGTTATCCCTTCAGGGAGCATCAGGTACTCTATGTTCTGTGCGTTTCACTTACATAGCATATCATATGCTTCTTTGGTTCTTTGATCACTTGTGACATATACCCATATGATCACAGAGTCTTCTTTGAATCCTTATCCCATTTGTGGGACTACTATGTACCACCCTTCGGGGGCATATCACCCTTTGGGAGCTTATCACCTTTCGGAGGCTTATCACCTTTCGGAGGCTTCTCACCCTTTGGAGGGGGCATATCACCTTTTGGGGGCTTATCACCTTTCGGAGGCTTACCACCCTTCGGGGGCTGTTACATAGAATCATAACATAACCTGGTTGGATCCTTGTGTATTAATTAAGGGTACGGGGGAGTATAAATAGCCATGTGAACAATTCCAAAGTAGAATAGCCATGTACGCCTCTTTAGTATAGCCATGTACAAATCAAGCCGTTCACATGTCGACTTTGTGCTCTAAATCACTAGTCACAGGTAGCTCTTTACTTATAGTAGATATTTCTATTACAGTTCTCTCTCTGTTTACATACTGCATTTCTTCAATATCTATATCTTACTTTACTGTATGATTATATTTTCTAACCTGCTATGAACTGTTGAGATGTATTGTACTCGCTCCTGTCCTGACTAGACCTGTTGAAAATATTACAGAGGACGAGGAGGAGGCCTGGGAGGATACCTTCTTCGGGACACCTCTAGCTGAGGACATCACCCCCACTGCCTAGACTAGTTTAGTTAGGCTTTATCTTATTTTTTTTGTTGTCTTGAGACTGTTTAGCTAGACTTTACTTCTGTTCAGAGATGTGGAGTTGTATATATTCTTTCATATTCAGTAACTGAGATATGTACTCTGGATATTGCTGGGATATTATCTTAGACTATTCTATCTTCTGATTTTCCTTGAGTTCTATATCATATCGTGTTTTTTTCTTCCTTAGTTGTGATTGAGTTCATTTACTGCTTAGTATTATATTGCTAGATGTATGTTGACCTAGGACAACGTTCTACCGCCGACACTGCGGCGTAGGCTGGGCGTTGTGACGTTCTCGTACCCTCACAGTGGGTGCGGGTCGTGACACGTTTTTAGTGGTGGCCCATGCAGGTCGAGTTTATATAGTGGTATTCGAACTAGAGTATCACTACAGCCTGCAGTAGGATTAGGATATATATTTTGAAGGTACTCAATCACAGTTAGGATTCCTTGAAAGATTCCTGGGACGACCCTTTAGAATCTTATTTAAAACTTTAATTTGAATCATTTCCCTTGTTTTGTTGCTCTCACTCCTTGATTATTGAATTTGATTTTGTTGGATCGTTGTTGATTTGATTTTCCTATCGAGATGAATTTTTATGGCCTGAGTTACGATATTTTTCTGATAACATATGTCGACGGGAATACAGGGATGGTAAAACGCCTACTTGGTTATGGAACCTAGAGTTTATCGCAGCTATATTAGCTGGCGTGACGGAAACATAGAGACCTGACTTCGGATGTACGTATCTTGGTTATGAGATTTGGAATTTCTCGCAGCTATACTAGTCGGCATAGCGAGAATTCCAGACAATATGATTATAGAGGTGCATGCCCCTGTTATCGACTCTACCGTTTATCGCAGCCTTGCTTACTAGCGTGGCGAGGGTTCTGAGTGTCATGATTTTGGACAGACGCATATGATTATTAGATTGTATCTTGGAAAGGTTCTTAAATATATCGTCTTTATCTTCATTCCAGTTATTATAAATTGTTTTCCATCATCAAATAATTTAGGAGTAGAGATATTTCAGCTTTATAGAGCTTATGCATATGTAGTTCTTTCTTAGTTTGACGATTTGATGACTTGTGATTAGGCCCTTGTCTTAGGAATGATAGTATAGCCTGGCTTTAAATAGTGATTCTTGCAGCTGGTTCTCCTTTGTTTATATTTACTAGTTTTTTAGCCTTGATGATTGATTTATTTTTATTTTCCTTTTTTTTTCTTTCAGTATGGCACCCATGACCCGAGCCCGTCGCCTGAGAGCAGCTGCAGCTACTGAGAGTGTGCCTCCACCTCCTACTGTTCAGGAGGTAGTTATCCCTCTATCTGATCAGGGGGTGGTGGCACCTCCTGCCATTGAGGAGATGGTGGTAGCCTCGCCAGAGAGTCTTCCTTCATCTCCTGTCGTTCAGAAAAGAGCTGCGGATTTGCCTGAGACCGAGAGCCTTCCCCTACCCCTTGGGATGGTACTCCCTACTGTACCACCCGGAGGTTTGTTACTTGACGGAGCCCAGATGTTTGGATATTTCCAAGAGAGACTGTTGGAGTCACAGAGAGTTCATGAGGAGGCCATGAGGGAGCAAATCCAGAGGTTGCTACGCTGCAGGACTCTGTGCTTCTGGCAGGAGAGCCTAGCTCCAAGAGGACGAGGAGCAGTACCCAGTCCTACCCAGAGTTTGAGGAGTACCCATTTATCCAGCCTATATCATCATACCCAGTCCAGTCTCCTGTCCAGCAGAGGCCAGCTGAGCCGGAGCCTATCTGTGCCTACCGCAAGAAGTCTGGACACAAGTGGAATAACTGTAGAAAGAGACTAGGATTGTGTCTATTCTGTGGGTCAGCTGCACACTGGATGCAGCACTGCCCTGCTATACCTGCCCCAACCAGGGCCCTGCTTCCAGGAGGGAGTTCTAGTTCTCAGACCTAGCTGGAGGTGAGTTTTAACCTAACCTTAGTATTCCTTTTTGAGAATTTTGATGCATCCCTTGCTTGTATGTTTTGATACCTTATGATTGCCTAGTACAATAGCATGGTTGGTATAACTAGATGAGACCCCAGACTGATATTGTATGCCATGACCCCATAGGTTACACTTTCCAACTGTATAATTTAAGATAGATTTCTGAGACTATGATTGCTGGGGGCTTAACCTAGAAAGGGTGCGATCATCTTAATTTCGAGGACGAAATTTTTATAAGGTGGGTAGGATTGTAACACCCAGTTTTCCAGAAGAGGGTAATTTTGAAATTTTGTAATTAAATTATTATTTAATGATATTTATTTCATATTATGATTTTTAGTGATTTTTTAATTTTTTTTTAAACTATTTAAATTTATGACTTGTGATTTTTGGTATTTTGCTAGTGAACAGTAGAGACTGCCTACCCTAGAGCCTAGCCATATGATTAGGGTATTTTTGACATTTTTAGGATCATTTGGATTTATTATAATTTATTTGAATTTATGGGAATTTTTAGAATTTATTTTGGAATTGTTTGAATGAGGGTTGACTAGGTTGACTTTGACTAGCAATGACCATAGTAGACCAACCTAGGAGCTAACCCTAGTTGAGTTTGGACTTTGTTAGGTTATGTAACCCTAGTTAGACTAGAGTTAACCTATGGTTTAGTCATTTAAACCCAAGTTAGAATAGAAGGCATTTAGACACAAGTCATGACTTATGATTTAAACCATTGATCAATGACTAGCCTTAAAGCCCATAGGCCCACACCATGTAGCCAAACCATAACCCTAACCAGCCCATGGCAGCCAACCTAGGGTTTTCCACCCTATTTAATGCCTCTTCCATTTGTTCTTGCCTCTTTTGTTATTTTTCTCTCAAGCTTTGAAGAAAGAGGTATAGCCATCTTCCCCAATCCATAACTTTCCCATTTTAACTCCTTTTTGGCTCAAACCACTTGCATTAGATTCTAATTGTCTTCCTCTTGCTGTTCATGGAGAGTATTCTCAGGCTTGGGGCAATTTGGAGAAGTTTGCTAGCAAGAAGAACACCCCCCATTTGAAGCTTTCTCTTGAGATTGACACCTATAATGTTATTATTCTGATTTCTTTGCATTTAGGGCTAAATCTAGGAGTCCCCTAGTTGTCCCCAAAATTTGGGCACAATTCGTGTCCTTTTGGTGTCCGAATCAGACACGTATCATAGTATGTAGCTAGGTGTTTGTTAAAATGTCTCATTGGAATTTATTTTCGTATTTTGGGAATCTAATTACATAGATACCTAGGTCTATATGTATGTGTTAATTTTTGTGAAGACTGAAAGTATTTTCATGTCGTTTTCGTGTCGGAAACGGTCGTGGACACGCTGCACGACACCGCGTACGGGTGCCCTGATGACACACACTGTTTTCTCCACGAATTGGACACGTGGACTCGTGCCACTTGACACAGAGGTGGGGGCCATCACTGACAGACCCCCCCTCGAGTTTCAGGACACGTTGTGTCGTGTCGGACACGAAAACACGAGTGCACCGTTAATGCACTGCACTGTTCCGCGCGGGAAGAGGCCACTGACACGGCTTTCGCCTCGCATGCAGACATGACTTAGACTCGTGTCAGGGACTTTAAACCCTAGCCCTATACCCCCTCCTTGTGTGTGCACGAGCCCATAGGTGTTCGTGCCCTATGTTGTGCGCAATCGTGCGCGACATGGCAGCACGATGCTGTATTTCACGTTTTACTGTCACTGTATGTTCGATTCGTTTGGACACCTCGTGTCCAGTTGTATGGACACGAGAACCCCCCCATGACACGCATGATATGCCCCTTATGTTTGCACATTTAATTTATTAATTAAATTGTTTTTTTAAAATAAATTGAGGTTGAATACTCGGGTTTGCAATGTTCTGATACCTGGGTATTTAAAATTTGTTTTATTTGATTTAAATCAGTTTAATTGTTTAAAATATCAAATTACATGTAAATAACATACTGCATGACGTGTTAATACCTGGGATTACATTGGTTTTGATTTTGGTACAGTTTCATTGATTTGAGTTCATTCCAAAAATGTTCTCAGATATACCTGAGATTTTTAAAAACAGGAACTGAGCCTAATAGTGTTATTCTTGAATGTTGCATGGTTGCCTTGATTCGATTTTGACTTGGGTGAATGTTCAGATCCCTTACCCTTACCTATCAGTTCCCAGGTTGATGTTGAACTGCTATATACATAGCACTGTCACTAGTAAGCAAGTTTCTGTTTTGAATTCTGATTTTTAATTTCCTTTCAAACTGAAATTCTGAGTTAAATTCCTGTCTAACCCAAATTTTGATGTTCAATTGCCATGATTAGAATCACTATATATATATGTTAGCTACTGCTAGGGTGCTACATGTTAGGTTGGGTTTTCACTTGTGTTAGTTCACTGTTTCAGTTCTATAGACACTCACACACACAGAGGGAAACCTGTCACACACATTGCACTAACTGAAAACCTGAGAACACAGGTTTTTTACATCCTGTCATATTTGAACTCACACACACACAGGTAGCTATTTTCCTAACTCATTGACACTTTGCTCACTGAACACCACACCTTATTGCTCTTGTCAACCACAAGACACATTGATAGCTGTCAACACAAAACTGAAAACTGAGAATAGATTCTTTGAATGTTAAACTGATTTTTCTTTGACGTTAGATTCATATAACTGTCATTTTCCTTCCCTTAAACTATTTTGAATGTTAAATTCTTAAGCATTAAATAGTTCATGTTAAGTGGATTCGAATTTGGGTTCAAATTAGGCATGGGTTAGCTATTGGTTGAAGGTTAATTAAACTGTCAAATGGTTCATTTGTTTTCACTGTCAATTTCATATTAGCAACTAATTTTGATTCCTTCCATTTCAAAGTTTGCTGTAAACTGATTTGAATGAATGTATTATCCCTTGGTCAATAATTTCATGATCGTTCTATTATATTCGAATTTCATTGTTCATTTCCCTTTTTCCCAAATTACTGAAACCTTCTCATTCAGTCCTATTTTTTTCCTTTTTTTTTCTAGTTTTTCTCTATGAACTTTGACATCAAATTTGATCCATTTTTTCACTGTTAATAGCATGTTTTTAAACTCTAATGAATGCACCTATAGGTTTACTAATAGTATGTAGAATTTGGGGTCAAATTGATCTGGTTTGGTTAAAATTCTGTGAAGGCAAAATGTTAGGCTGAAACTGGATTTGGGAGGGAGGGGGACTGTCAACTGATTTCTGGGTTCTTCATGTGAAATCTGGAATGCCTATGGCTGAAATCTGGATGTTATGTATTAGGGGACTGTTTTGAACTGTAAAGCTGATTTTGGGTTGACACTTTTAACTGAGTTATGGGTTTTCTTCACTGTTTTGTTCACACATTATGCACACACCCTTGCCACTGTTTTCCCATTCCCTGTTTCACCCTCACACTCTCTCAAGTCACACACATACAAGCCTCACTTCATCACACATTCACACACACACACCTTCATTTCTTGACACTCTAGCTTAGTACACACACACATACACTTGTAGCTCACACACATTCATGTGGCCTTCCCACACACACATATATATACACCACATCCCCTTTCTTTTCTCCATATGTGCATCCTATATAATGTGTGTGTTACCATATTGTATATACATAAGTATCCTACCTAATATATCAATGTGTGTATATATATATATATATTATATATAAGTATGGTTGTATGGTATAGCCTATTAGCCTATGGCCTATGTGAGTGTCTGTGTGTCAGCGTAGAGTCTAGATTAGACATGTGTAGTCTTGTTAGACTTAGAATAGACTAGTATAGACTAGTTTGACTTAGTTCGACCATAGTTGACCTAGTTTGACTTCTAGGGTTGACCAGAGTTGACCAAGAGTTGACTTTGGCCTAGATTGACCTAGAATCATGTAGAATGTATAATAGGACTTCATTATATCATTTTAGACTTGTTGTGACTTGTGCTGTTCTGATTAGGAGCCAGACACCTGTCCTCGGACAGTACATTTCATCCGGACACTCAGATACAGGCGAGTACATTCTCTGATTATTTCATATCCTGCTTAGAATTATTTTTCTGCATTAAATTACTTTACTTGATACTGTCACGTTGGTCACGCAGATTAGTACAATATGGATCCCTCCCTGAGATGTTATCCCTTCAGGGAGCATCGGGTACTCTATGTTCTGTGCGTTTTACTTACATAGCGTATCATATGCTTCATTGGTTCTTTGATCACTTGTGACATATATCCATATGATCACAGAGTCTTCTTTGAATCCTTATCCCATTTATGGGACTACTATGTACCACCCTTCGGGGGCATATCACCCTTTGGGGGCTTATCACCTTTCGGAGGTTTATCACCTTTCGGAGGCTTATCACCTTTTGGGGGGGCATATCAACCTTTGGGGGCTTATCACCTTTCAGAGGCTTACCACCCTTCGGGGGCTGTTACATAGAATCATAACATAACCTGGTTGGATCCTTGTGTATTAATTGGGGGTACGGGAGAGTATAAATAGCCATGTGAACAATTCCAAAGTAGAATAGCCATGTACGCCTCTTTAGTATAGCCATGTACAAATCAAGCCGTTCACATGTCGACTTTGTGCTCTAAATCACTAGTCACAGGTAGCTCTTTACTTATAGTAGATATTTCTGTTACAGTTCTCTCTCTCTGTTTACATACTACATTTCTTCAGTATCTATATCTTACTTTACTGCATGATTATATTTTCTAACCTGCTATGAACTGTTGAGATGTATTGTACTCGCTCCTGTCCTGACTGGACCTGTTGAAAATATTACAGAGGACGAGGAGGAGGCCTGAGAGGATACCTTCTTCGGGACACCTCTAGCTGAGGACATCACCCCCACTGCCTAGACTAGTTTAGTTAGGCTTTATCTTATTTTTTTTTTGTCTTGAGACTGTTTAGCTAGACTTTACTTCTGTTCAGAGATGTGGAGTTGTACATATTCTTTCATATTCAGTAGCTGAGATATGTACTCTGGATATTACTGGGATATTATCTTAGACTATTATATCTTCTGATTTTCCTTGAGTTCTATATCATATCGTGTTTTCTTCTTCCTTAGTTGTGATTGAGTTTATTTACTGCTTAGTATTATATTGCTAGATGTATGTTGACCTAGGACAGCGTTCTACCGCCGATACTGCGGCGTAGGCTGGGCGTTGTGACGTTCTCGTACCCTCACAGTGGGTACGGGTCGTGACAGGTCTTCTTCCCTCTCCCATCGACGGGGATTTTCTGAGCAGAGTTGCAGGGGACGACGGAAAGTGCCTTATCTTCTGAAGACGGTTGTTGCAGTCTTTGGAAGACGGACTGCCGTTCTTCTCGTACCGCCGCATTATTGCAACAGCAGTTGACGATGATTTGGGTACAGTGACGTCCGTGGGAGGACTCTTTGTACCCCGAGGCACCTTCTCTTTCCTTGCGTTTGTGGAGGATGGCCTCACGCAAGTCAGATGAGTCCGGGTCGACCATGTTTGCTCCCTGGATTTTGGGAGACTTTTGGGAACCTTTCTGTCCGTTTGCCGCCGGGGGCTGGACTCGAGTGGTTCTGTACAACTTCCCATCTGAGGCCCGCATAATAGTATGTGGGACGCTCGGATGGTCAGAGGTTGGATCAGCGGACCGAGCTTGCCAAGCTCGTGCTGCCCTAGACTTCTTCACTCTAGTGCGTGAGGGCACATAGTAGGGAGAGTCTAGGTGGTGCTGGAGAGAGTCAGACATGTCTTCTTGGGAGCACAAGAGATCAGGACCATAGGAGAGGCGATCGAAGACAGAGCCGCGTGGAGCAGGCGGCCTGCGGATGGAATCAATAGTCTCCATGCGGCTGGCAGTCGTAGCCATATGGGCTTTCTTCATGCGGCTGAAAGTCTCAGCCGCATAGGTCTTCTCCATGCGGCTGGAAATCCTGGCCGCATGAGTATTGCGCCTTTGGCTAGTAGTCTCAGCCGCATGATCATCATTCATGCGGCTGGCAATCTTGGCCGCATGAGTCTTCGTCTTGCGGCTAGTGCCCTTGTTCGATTTCTTCCTGGAGCACATAGGATCGCTCTTTGCCCCTGCAAGTCCAGCATAGTAGTGCTTTCCTCTGCCGGACTTGGGGACAGCAGAGTCCTCTATGGCTCAAAGTGGGGCCACGCGAGAGTCGCCTTCGCCGTCTTGGACAGCAGAGAGTACTCCGTCCAGAGCTTGGAGAGGAGCAAATAATTTGGCCTCCACTCGCAGCGAGCTTTCTTTGTGCGGGTTCGCTTCTGGACCGGGCCAGCACTTCCTTCAGAGAGCATTTCTTCAAACGCCTGTTGGTCGAAGCGGACGACCATCTTCTGTTGCGTAGAGCCAAGTTTGGCTGCATCCAATTGCGTCACCAACTCCTCAGCCGTGGGGAAGTTTGTCCCCAGCAGAGTCGCCATCGTGTTTGCCATGAAATATAAAAGAGCAGAACAATTATCGGAGGACTAGACTTTTACTTCACAATACAAACTCGCTTGTACAAAGAAAGCCTAGGGACGAAAACCTAGGTACAGCAATCTAAGTACAATTATTTATTTTAGATTTTGGGGGGTGACGGTAGAGGCTCAGGAAAGCGACGGCAGCTCTGTCTTACTCCTTGGACGATCGGGTGCAGCCTTGGCTCTGTAGAAGAACTGCTTGGCATTGATGAAGAAATGCTCTCCTTTCAGGCTCTGTATATTCTCTCTCTGGCTCTCTATGTCTCTTTTTTTTATCTGGGGATCTCCTCTCTCTGTATGTCTTATCTGTCTGTCCCCTCGCAAGGGAATGGCACCCTGCTATTTATAAGAGTGGGGGCATCATTAGGGTTTGCAATGATTGCCCATTCTTAAAAGTCGGCGGCTAAGGATCACTGGATCTGGGCCGTTCATCTTGAATATACGAGATTTGAGCAATAAATGTGATTGCATCAAATCTTTTGTGGATAATTAATGATGATTGACATAAATCCTCCTGATTTGTCATGCCAACCTCGGATTTCTCGACACGTGTCATTAATTTGCTTGATTGCAAATGATCTGATTTGATTCCAATATTTTATTGGGATTTGTTGAAGGATTTCGATCAATTTGATGCCATGTGCCCCGCTATCATGCCACGTGTCTTAACCGCAAGCCACTGTAGAAGTCTGAGCCGCAGGAAAGTTGCTTCTCATTGAGCCGCATAAGGCTGGCCACGTGTCAAGGCTGCTTGAGAGTGGCCCCCTGAACATTTGGACCGCATTGTAATGATCTGAGCCGCGCGAGTGTAGGTGACCTGTCACTCCCCGATCCTGGAATACGTATTTTAATACGTATACCGACAAATTGTATTTACCTTGTATTTATACTATATTTATTATGCTGTCTTTCTTCATGCATTTCCCAAAATATTCGACAAAATATTATTTCCTAATTTATTTTCTGCATTTGGGCCTACAGTTTTGGCTCATTTGGGTAACCTATTCTTGGTTCACCAATGGTTCATCATGAACCCATGGGTCCAAGATCTATATATATAACTCATCTCATTCTCTCTCCTCTCATTTACTTCCTCTCATTTATTTCCTCCACCAACCAAGGCAAGTACCAACTTGCTCAAGAGATGGATCCATAATTTGTCAATGATTTCTTACAAAACTATTTGCCAAAACATGTTCTTCTCCTCAACCTATACTAGTTTAGAACTTAGAAATTTTCATTTTGAAGCTTTAATTTTTGTAGATCTAGGTTTACTTTATTTTCGGATTTCTTGGGTTTTGATCTACTTAATCTTGTTATTTCCTAGTTTTGATGGTTCCATGTTGTAGAGGATCTCGTTCTACCCCATTTTGACCTAAGGGAGTTCCGATTTGGGCTCCGGATGAAGGTTTTGTGTAGTTTGGAAGCCATGGTTGCTTGGCTCCTCTTCTCGGACAAGTGGAGAAGAAGAGCAGTACTTGACCGCATGAATCCTCATGCGGCAAGTCTCTGGCCGCATGGCCTTTCCAGCCGCATGAGACTCGTTCGAGCTCAGCCGCATGGAAAGTCCTTCCTAGCCGCATAAGACTTGCTTGAGTACTTGACCGCATGAATCTTCATGCGGCAAGTAATTGAGCCGCATAGCCTTGTTCAGACTCAGCCGTATGAGCCCCTGTTATCTTGAGTCGCATGGACTTCATGCGGCTAGCTTTCAGCCGCATGAGTTCTTTTGCACCCAGCCGCATATACGCTACTGTTTTGGGCCGCATAAGGCCCATCCATCATCCAGCCGCATATGTATCGCCCATGTTCAGCCACATAAGACTTCGTCTGATCATAGCCGCATATGATGTTGAACCCCGATCGCCTGGCGATTGCTCCCTTCGCAGCCGCATAAGCTGACAACCCTTCGTCCGCATGAACCCGTCTTTCCAGCCGAATGCGCCTTGGGCTCCCTGAGCCGCATGAGCGTGCAGTCCCAGCCGCATGAACTTGTATTGACCCAGCCGCATGGACTCACTCCCCTTGAGCCGTATGGACTTTTGTGCCCTATCTGGTTACCTTATTATTATTATTATATATATATATTATATGCCCATTTTATATCCTTACGCCTTTTGTCCCGAGCATGATATGAGCACTAATGTGACCCCGGAGAACAAAGTGTTCCTACCTGATACATGTACCTGAATGTCCCAGTTCTTGTTCATGCTCGGCAAATGACTCGTAACTTCACGTGGCGTATTTGCAATGATGCATTACACTAAGGAGGGTCGAACATGTTGACATACTGATTGACATAGATCCTCTTTGGGGTACTCGTACTAAAGTACGACTTTAGGAGGATAATCATGCAGGCCACAGCATGAAAGTCTAAGATTTCACCTAGGGTTAAATTAGGCAACTAAATATACTAGATGCATGGGGAGGGCAAAATCCCGAGATCGTGTTACACCAGCCGCCTTGAGATACTGTCTTGATGCGCCGGCTGGTCTCCACGGATACTGTGTCATCTGTAACGAGTGGATGACTGTATCCGATTAATTCCTGCTATATATTATATGTTTTAGCAAGGTGGCCTTACGAGGGACCTGTGCTCAATCATACCTGTCTACGCGAACCCCTGGGTTGGCTAGCCTTGCTGGAAAGATACGATCTGAGGATTCCTATTAACATGATGCGAGGATAACCTCGTCCCACTAGAAACTCGTAGACTTGATTGGCCGTGAAAATGACTCGCTTGTATCCTATTGCCTTCCGTGAATAACTGAGGGAAGCGGACTATCATGGTACGTGATCCAACCCATGTTCTTGTTTGATTGTTGGGTTGGTTATTGTACTATGATAGGCTGTGGACCGAAGTTATGAACGGAAGACTATTTCTGGTTATGATGTGCTACTTCTGTGAATGACTGAGGAACATGGTCTATCTCGGTACATGATCCAACCCATGTTCTTGTCTGATTGTTGGGTTGGTTATTGTGCTGCGATAGACTATCGACCGAAGCCACGATCAGGAGATTTTATTGTTTATACCTTTTTCTTAACTTATGTGAAAGTTATAGAGTACGACACGTCCCGACTCCATGCGGCACCTTTTGTCCTTGTTTGGTTGTAAGGGTGCCATATGGGTTCGAGGATGTTGTGCCACCCTATAATAGTAGCATAAGTATTACCATTATCAATCATTCTATTTAACTGGTTTTTAAATCTTAACTCTTGTGCCCCTTTGGCGGTACTTGCTATTCGGGGCTGACCCCGCTGGTTTTGTTTGGCCAGATCTCGTAGCAGAGCCAGAGGACACTATCTTCCTCCCTGACATCTATGGTGCATACTAGGAGCATGGCAGTTTGGGGACTCGAGTGGGTTTCTTCTCCACCACTCCTGCTTATACTTTTGCGGCGTTTAGCCACCGGTACCTGTTAGCCGGATTACTCGATATTTTGTGTCAGTACATAATTGTAATTAAACAGACTGCAGCTGTGTATAATTTTGTACTCCTAACTCTCTAAGATAGCTAAATTATAAAGCTAGTCTCTCATGATCATTTTGATGAAGCGTCAGGGACGCCTTACTGCTTTATCTTTAATGTTCATTTCATTGCTGATGTGACTTGATTGATTGAGACATAGAACTCTGTGGGACCATAGGAGACTTGATTGTAGCATGTACCCCCTAGTCTCTCGACAGCCACGATCGTCGTATGACGTTACGAACCTCATATGGAGTAGCTGGCCTAGTCAGTCTCCGTATTTCGGTACTGGGACGTGACATGACCGCATGATGGGTGCCTTCTTCGTAAACCGCATGAAGATAGTCTTCGTGAGCCGCATGGGGCAGCCTCCGCTTGAGCCGCATGGGGTGGTCTCTTCTTGAGCCGTATGCGACTGTCCACGTGTCAAGTCCTTATGAAGGTTTCTGGATTTCGGGAGATTGTGTCAGAGATTTTCTTTATTTCCCTAGGAGTCTGCCATTATGACGGAGTCATAATTGTATTTTTGTGTCATGGCTGTCATGTGTCAGAGCTGTCAGCCGTCAAAGCATTTAATGCAGTAAAGGACAAACGGAAGAGCTGTTTGCAGGCCACGTGGCTCCTCTCTGAGCCGCATGGAACTTATTCGAGCCGCATAGACGCTTGGGCCGCATGGATCCTTGAGCCGCATGAACTCTCTGAGCCGCATGAGGCTTCCTGGCCGTATGGATCTTTCTTTATTCTTTTCCATGCTTCTACAATCATGTCATGTGCGTTTCACTTTCATCATGTCCTCATGTGCTTTTATTATTCATATATACTATTGTGATTCATGTACTCTCATGTTCACAGAGCCCTCATGTATACCTTCATGTGCACCTATTTATGGGCCCTCATGTGAAATATTGTACAATAACATAACTTGTCTGGATTATTGTGTATTGATTGGGGTACGGGGAAGTAGAAGCAGTTATGTGAACAATTCCAAAGTAGTCATTGTACAAACTCTTTAGTGTAATTATGTGCAAATTCAAGCCATTCACATGTCTATCTTGTACTCTACATCACTAGTCTATAATAGTTCTCTACTTATAGTAGCTATTTACATTACTGTAGAAGCATAAATAAATTTCATAGACCAAGTCAAAGAAATTGAGAGCTTTACGCAAGTCAAACTGAGTCAGATTCAAACTTTACGCAGAGATCAATCAGAGTAAACTCTACGCGAACTACTTTACGCGAGAGCCATCCTCAAACCTTTACGCGGGAAACAGGCTGTCCACATCGTATTTAATGCGTGTGATATTGCTCCGACATAATGCTTTTCTGACAAAAAATTGCACAGAAGTCGAGAAGATTTTTACACCAAACCCAACACTTGTCGTTTAGTGTGCAGATGAGTTACTTTACACTCAAGAGACCGCTTCCTTTACGCATGAAAGCTATTCGAGCTTTTACGCTCAAGGCTTTTGTGTGCGTAGAGTTTATTTGAGCTAATTATACGCTCAAGGCTACTTTTCAGCCACTTTTACGCAGGAAGTCTATTTTGGGTTATTTTACGCCCAGTCTGCTACTTTACGCAGGAAGTTTGTTTTGGGTTATTTTTACGCCCAATCTTTTCTGGCTTTGTGAGAACGTGGTCAGCATACTTGGCTTTCATGCCACACTTATCGAGGAACGTGTGTACGTGCTCTCCCCATATTGTTGAAGTTGTGGGACATATGTCACCCTGCGTAGAGATCAAAACTCTGCATGGGATACGTGTCATCACGCGTAAAGGATTTTTCAATCATGGGTGGCAGTTACTTGCGTAGAGACCCAATTTTGTTGCTTTTTACGCACAGAGGGTCTAGTCTATAAATAGACTTATTTTTAACAAAAGGATACATCAAGAGAAATATAAAGAAGAGAAGATTCTGAGAAAACTCATACTTTCAGAGTGATATTCCCAGAAGCATTTCTTCAACTTTTTCTCAAGAACAAGGTGAAGCAAAGCAGGAAAGCATTCGACTGTGCAATCAGTACCGTTGTGTCGATACCTTTCTGGTGACTTAGTTGTTCCGATTATTCATCTTCTTCAAGAATTTCTCTTCATCATCATCATGTGGTCCAAGGAACAAAGTGATCGCTCTTAGATCAGACTTCTATAGCAATACTCTCCAGAATCTATTTGTACTTTTATATTTTTTCTCGTTTCTTTTAAAAGCCAATTTTAGGCATTTTGTTAAGTGAAACAAAATGGCGACTCTGCTGGGGACGACTTTCTCCTCTGACGAGAAAGCAATTGCTCAATATGATGATGTGTCATTTGGATCGACAAAGAAGACTGGTTGTTCAATTCGACCAGACTGCTTACGAAGAAATGGTCCGAACTGGGGGTAGTACTCACTGCTCTAATGTTCAAAAATCGTAGAAGGTGTGAAAAGTTTGGATTCCTAAGTCCAAAGCATCCTCTGATCTCCCTGTTGTCTCTGAAGGCAAGGGAATTCTTTCCACTCCAGTTGTGGAGGCTCCCGTCTATGACGAGTCAGTCTCTACTTCAGTGTTGTACCCCGGGCGTAAAAATCAGTCTCCCGTCTGTGACGTGGTAGACACCCAAGTCTTGCGCTCTGCGCGTAAAAATCAGTCTCCCGTCTGTGACGTGGTAGACACTCAAGTCTTGCGCTCTACGCGTAAGGGTAAATCTCCCGTCTGTGAGATGTTCATGTTTTGCGCTCTACGCGTATGGATAAATCTCCTGTCGGTGACATGGTAGATAAAGTTCACAATGATGCCTTTGCATCTAAAGTGAATTTACCTACACGCATGCAACATAAAAACAAGAATTCTATTTTTGGTAAAACTTCAGTTTTTTACCAATAGCCTTCTTACATTGCTTTACGCAAGGTACCAAACCTTCAGATTACGCATAATACTGATGGAGTTCTTTGTGCACAAAAATCTCAGGATTTACGCACGCAACTCCAGGCGCGTAAAAATATACAGTTTGGTTCTGCTAATGCAGCAGTAACCTTCTTTATACGCAAGGGACTAAACGTTTCTCTGTCCCAAATATAATAAAGAAGACGACTCCTTCCACTCCTTCTGATTTATGCGAGTTACTTGTACAAAAGCGTAAAAACAGAAAATCTCCTGTGATACTCCCCCAAAAAAATCATCATTGTGAGTGTCACCAGATCGTAATCAAATATTGTTGTTCGGCTTCTAAACGGTCAGTTTTTGACCGATTAAGCTACAATGTGCCTCAGCAACAAGTTGATGATCAAGAACATGAGTTGTCCTATGCATCAGTCAATATGGCATCTCATATCAATAGAGGACGACGTCCAAGACGCAATTCGTCCCGGACTCCAAGCCAACAACAGTTCAACCGACTCCTTGACACTTTTGAAGGGGTATATCAGCATACTCGGTCAAGAAGTCAAAGATCGTTGCAATCTTCAGATTCAGAAGCTAGGGGTACCCAGTCTTTGGAGTCAGAAACTGATAGTGTTGATTCCTATCTCTACACCAATCCCTCCATATGCTCAAGAGAAGTTGAATCCTATGCTATCGGAAATGAACCGGAGACGTCAACTTCTAATACAGAACAACATCTCTCTGCAGTAGAGCAATCAATAAAGGACATGCTTGCCATGATGCAAAATATGCATCAAATAATAATGACTCAGCAAAATGTTCAGCCGGCAGTGGTAACACCGGTGCAAGTAGCAGCACAAACTTAAGATAGTCAAGGGGTTGACGTACCTTTGAATAATCTTAGTCAAGAGCCTGCTATCAATCAAAACTCCGTATCTCCAGATCCTCTCATTCCGGAAGATGTACCACCTCCGGTGGGGGTTACGGTACATCCAACAATTATTCAATCAAATGTGCTTCCTCAAACTAGTGAAGCTATTCAAGCAGTGCGTGAGCTAAAAGCACAGTTTGAAGTTCTGAAGCACAAGGATCAGCTCCAGAGGTTAGGGATCAAGCAACCTTATCCTCCTCACTGGAATGATGTACCCTTTCCTCTAAAATTCAAGTCACAATCTATGGTGTTATTTGATGGAAAAGCTTCTCTAAGTCAATATATCAATTATTTTGATATTATGACTGTACATTTGCAAAAGAATGATGCTCTTCTCACCCGAGTTTTTATTGGGTGTTTGACGGGTTCAGCATATGACTGGTATCGCAGTCTACCCGACAATTGTATATCGTCTTTTGACGAGTTTAAAGCAATGTTTCTCTCCCGTTTCTATGAAGGAGGCATGGACATGAATATGTCCTCCTTAATAGAGATTAAACAGAAAGAGAAAGAGGATACTCGAACGTTTATTGAATGTTTCCGACAGGCTACTTTGAAGATGCCTTATGGTATGCCAGATTCAGTATTGATTGATACATGCAAAATGAATCTGCGACCAACCATTGCTGTCTTTACAGGCTCTCAATTCACAGATTGGGCCTCATTTATTATAGCAGCAGTTTCAGCCGAGACCAATGGTAGATTGGCTCGTGAACATGGGATGATCTTTGCCTCAGAAGACAAAGGAAAGAAAGCCTCTTCAGGTAATAATTCCGGCAATCGCAATGGGAAAGGGAAGGAAACCCTAGTGGTTAATATTTCAAATCCCAAAACGATGCCAAATAATCCAGAGTCTTCCAAACCAAAAGAAGAATACTCTTTTAATGACAGTGATATCCCAGGGATATTCTAATGTCTTGTCAAGAGTGGTAAACTCCAGATTCCAGAGCCAAAATGACCTAATGAGGTGAATCTAACTGACAATCCCAAGTATTGTATCTATTATAGATACATAAATCATCCTACCAAGGCTTGCTATGTTTTAAAGAAGAAAATCCAAGAGTTGATAAATGCTAATGCCATCGCTTTAACCAATGATGAGCATACAGTCACAACTAATATAATTTCTCTTCAATTTGGAGGTTTTCCTCCACAGCAAGTTCGAGATGGGATTGTCCCAATTCCAAAGGCGACAATGAAGATTATAAATCTCCCGCCAGCTAGAGAGTAAAGTAAAGGATTATTGCCTCTCACATTAAAAAATGGTGAAATTATGTGGGTACACCCTGACTTAGTACCTGAAATGGAAGATGAAAGTAAAACTTCAAAATCCAAGAAAGGTCAAAAAGTCAAAACCTGCAATATGATTTCTCATGTTGCTACTCCAGATCATGATGATCTTGATCATCTTTGGGACGATATTCCTTTGGAGGATAGGCTGAGGGGTTTGAATATATGCCCTCCAAGTTTGGCTCCTCCTACCAAACTCAAACTTAATCATCGGCAATGGTTAGCAATGAATAGTATCCCCTTATACAGGGCACAACAAGTTTTTACTGCTTATGAGAAAGCACCTGTAGGGATTTTTCCTTCTGTCCCGAATACCCCTACTCCTGTGGCTACAGAGGTCTCTGTTTCTCCTTCCTCTGTTGAACCATCTATTGAAAGTCCGCTACCCACTCACATGTACAGTCAACAATCAGTCCATCTCATAAAAAAGATGGGCTATGACTTTCAAAAGGCGGAAGGCTTGAACTATGATAAAGGAATGCGACTTCCTACAAATTCAAGGACAAAAATTTACCATTGGATTGGGATTTGAGGTTCCTCATAAAAATCCTCACAAGAAGAAGACTAAGGGAAAGAAGACTAAAACCTGTAATATGGTGCTTCATTCTCTTGAGTCTGAAGAAAAAACCTTTGCTGGTACGAGATCTGGTAAAGAATACCACAAAGATTATGAGGAAACTTCCAAAGAAGCGGAGGAGTTGCTGAAATACTACCAGTTCAATCATCTCCTGTTCCTGCTAAGCCAAGACCTTCTAAACCATCTGTGGTTGAGAAAGGGAAACAGAAAACAGTACGCTTTGACGTCCCACTGAAGTCTGCTTCAAATCAAGGGGCGGTGATGAAGCCCTACAAGTTCGATATTCTAGCTCAATTAGCTAATACTCCGGCTAGACTCTCTATCTTTGAGTTGCTTCGTCTTTCTAAAGAAAGTCGAGAAACTTTGAGCGAAGCTTTGCTACAGGCAGATTCATGCTTAGCTCAACTCAAAAGTCCTGACAATATACCAGTGTCGTGTCCACAATGTCATAGTGTGATGGAATCAATTCCTAATATTACCTTCACACAAGAAGATATGATGTTAAAGCATAATAGACACGACAGGCCTCTGTGTTATACATGGTATATTGACTCTACTGAAATTGACAGGATTTACATTGATCTTGGGTCTTCTATTAGCATTATTCTTCAGAGTATGCTACGACCCTTGAGGATTCCTATTAGTGATTTGACTTACACTAGTACAACAATAGTTGGTTTCAACTCTGGAAAGAGTAAACCATTGGAAAAGATTCGTCTGAAGATTCAAATAGGTGATCTTCGAACTATGGCGACCTTTTATGTTATCAACTCATATGTATCTTACAACATCCTTCTTGGAAGACCGTAGATACATGGGCATAATATTGTGCCTTCAACTCTCCACCAATGCTTCAAGTATATGGATTCTCAAGGGATTGTGAAGACTGAATTTGTAGATATCAATCCTTTTAAGGGTGTTGAAGCCTATTTCTCTGATTCAATACTCTATAAGCAGGAGCATGTGAAAGAAATATCTGATATAGCTGAAGATCGGTTGCTTGCAGAAGATCAATCTGTCTTAGAAGATCCTCCAGAAGATCAACCTTTGATGATTAAAGTTAAAGGTCGAATTCAACCCCAACCTGTCAATGACGAACCTTTGATGATTAAGGTTAAAGGAAGAACTCGAGCCTTGTCTGAGGAATCTGTGAGAATTCCAGTCAAGAGCAAGTTCAACCTCTTATGATCAAAGTCAAGGGACATACTTCTCGTATAAATGATCCAGAACCACTGATTATCAACCTTGGCAAGTCTACGCTGAAGACGGATGACGGTCCGTTAATGATCAATCCAAAGCGTAGTAGTCAGTTTGTAAATATTGATCATTCTGTACTTTCTCATATTAATGAAGATTTCTTTTTGGAGTATATGGCTGTCAAATTTATTGAAAGAATGACTTTATCTGCTGATAATCAAAGTCATCAACATAAAAATGACATAAATACAGAGGAAACCTTATATATTAATCATCAGGAAAATTCTTTTCCGCCTCAAGTCGATGTTGGACCTTATGCTCAAAGGTTCCTAACATTTTCTCCTTATCTTCTACCTGTAGGCTCATCATCACAAGCTTGTGTAACTTATAAAATCTTATTTTATGATCCCGTCTAATAAGAAAAACAAGCGCCAAATTGTGTTTGGCTTGGCTAGAAATATCCCTATTACTCAGACAGATGATCTCATAGAGAAAGATAAAGGAAAAATCAGAATTGACAAATATAGTCAACAATCTCTTAAGATTATCCAGAATATGGGATATGATTTGAAAACTATGCTAGGTCTCAATCAAGGCAAAGGTAGACGGTTACCATTATGTGGTGATCCGTTTTACCAAAAAACTCATCATGGGTTGGGATACGATCCATCCGACATGTTTAATGAAGATATACAAAAAGAATTTTCTTCCAATTCTTCACAATCCTCAGATTCTGAAGAAATCCAGTTCATTGAATCTGATATATCCCACAGGTATAAAGAAGATATGGAAGAAATTTTTTTTCCAGTTTTTTATAATCCTCGGATTCTGGAGGAAACCAGTATGTTGAATCTGAGTGCTTCTTTTCAGTCAACATGGTTCAAACTAATGGTGAATCTGAGCCATTTGAAAATGACCCTTGGGCACAAAAAATGGACACTCAATGGGAGCTTCATTTTGAACAGCGACAACCACCTGCAGAAGATGAAATTGTCCAGATTGACGTTGGAGACGGAATTACGTCTAAGCCAATATTCATTAGTAAAAACCTTTCTAAAGATGAAAAAGAAGAGTTGATAAAGCTGATTAAAGAATATATTGATATCTTTGTATGGATTTATGAGGATATGTTGTCACGCCCCAGAACCAAAATACTGGAGAACGGGAGCAGACATAGCCAGCTACGTATATAGAGATGGAATCTATCTCGCTATACGGTCACGTCTGTCTAAATACATGAGGGTTTAACTACAATCCATCAGTCGCCTATGGTCATGAACAAGCCTATTGTCTTAATCTCAAGCAAGTAGTAACAGTATACAAGATGTCAGAGCACCAAATATATAATAGCAAGGCGTCCCATACATTACATATTCGGATGATCATGAAGCTAGTCGTACAAAATGTCAGGACTAGCAAGAGTTTCAGTCATACATGATCAATCCTAGGATCTGTCAATCATGTTACAGCCCGTAGGCAGACAGTAAATAAAGATGCAATACGAGCTAACACGTGCTCGCCGGCTAAACGTCTCAAAAGAATAATTTTACAATAAAGTGGGAGAACAAAAGAAACCCACTCATTGCCAGGGTTACGCCTGGTGTTCACCATCTGGCTGGAAGGTAGGTAGATCCTCTGGTGCTGCTCCGATATCTGGCCATACAAAACCAGCTGGGTTAGACCCCAGAAAGAGCAAGTGCCACAAAGGAGACTTCACTTAGGAACTAAAACCAGCATATCACAATAGAATATTAAAGATAATAAATAAAGAACTGATAGTAATAGAGATAACAACAGTAAACTGAGTACGAGGGAACCATTCAAGTAGCCAGGTCACAACCCTTAAACCAAACAAGGACCGAGGTTATAACCCTTCACCTGAATAGAAACCCGTCTCAAATACCATTGGTAAGGTAACAAGACAATAATTGAAGAGAGGACACAGAACTGCTCTGGAAGCCAGGTTACAACCCTTAAACCAAATAAGGACTGGGGTTGTAACCCTTCGCCTGAACAGAACTGGACCCCTGATCTTTATTGTTAAGGCCAGTATAAATAATTATACCGCTGAAATAAGTAAAACATGATGAGCATGGTCTGGGTTACAATAAGATAATAAACGAAGAGAGGACACAGAACTGCTCCGGAAGCCAGGTTATAACCCTTAAACCAAACAAGGATCGGGATTGTAACCCTTCGCCTGAACAGAACTGGACCCCTGATCTTTATTATTAAGGCAGGCATAATAAGCAGGACGATATTTGATAAGATAACCACGGAACTATTAAGATAGCCAAGTTACAACCCTTAAACCAAACAAGGACCGGAGTTGTAACCCTTTATCTAAACAGAACTTGGTATCCCATCATTTATCGATACAAGAAATCATGTCATGATACAATCTTGTACAGAATCATGACAAACTAGACTGGGCTGGACTCCATCCAATCAATCACGGCCAAGCAATAAGTACGGCTTGATACTTTAACTAACTAGGGTTATCACAGGCCTAGCTACTAGCAAGATGCAATGAGATTATTCTAACAGCCACAAGCCCTGCAGACCATCCAGGTTATCCAAGTCGAATGTCCGTTTATGAAGGATGCAACACGTGACAGTGTGTTGGAAATATGCCCTACTCGTCGGTAGGCTACAAGTCCACTGAATGCGCCCAGATAACGGGATTGCCTGTAGCTGGGAAATCTCTTCATGACTACTGAATTATTCTAGTTTATTAGCTTGAGTCAATTGCAGTAGGTATCCCTGACCGTGGTACTTAGGGATCCCTATCCTAGACATGATGCAAGACAATACTGGTTTATTTGTACAAACACAATCGCCCACGGTGTCCGGGTCATTCCTACTTGTCATGTCAGGCTAGCTGTCGTAACAGCTTGTCGAGATACGTCATGTCAGTTTACTTGTTAAGAGTGCGCCACGGCGGGCCACTATCGTGTTCTGTTCTTACCTTATCATGAATGAGAGAAACTTGCATAAAACAACTAGTGACATATTTTTGAAGCCAATGAAAAGATCTACAACTTTTATATTTTGAGTTTTTCAAGATTCTAGCTACAAAACAACTTAAACATGCAAAAATAGCAAAATAGAGCAATTCCGGCGCATGGGATTCCTGCACAATCGGCGCATGGGATTCCTACACAATCGGCGCATGGAATTCCTGCACAGATCGGCGCATGGGATTCATGCACAAATTGGCGCATGGGATTCCTGTACAAATTGGCGCATGAGATTCCTGCGCAATCGGCGCATGGGATTACTGCACAAATCAGCGCATGAGATTCTTGCACAAATCGGCGCATGGGATTCCTGCACAAATCGGCGTATGGGATTCCTGCACAAATCGGCGCATGGGATTCTTGCACAAATCAGCGCATGGGATTCCTGCGCAAATTGGCGCATGGGAATTTAAACTCACGTTGCGTCTTCAGTACATGCGCGTAAGGAAGCTACGCGCATGACACGCTCGGAGTCAAAGAACGCGTTGCCGGGACTTCACGGCGCATGGCCTCCCGGCACATGGCCTCCCGGACGCATGGGGTTTCCGGCGCATGGGGTTCCCGGCGCATGGGGTTCATCGTCCCCAAACAGCAAGTTCAGCCATGAAAGTTCCGAAAACTTGCCATGGCCATAACTTCCTCATCCGAAGTCAAAATCAAGCGAAACAAAAGCCAAAACTGCATGAAATTGAATTCTCTACCACATGGAACCACTAGTTTTTGGAAATACCAAGTTTTTAGAGATCAAAACCAAGAAAACTAAACAAGAAGGAACTTAAAACTTAGATCTACAAAAATATAACCATCAAAACCGAAAACTTTCAGTTCTAAAGAGGCTTAGAATCTAGTAAGGAAGAGAATGGAACAATAAAACATGAGATCCATCATGAAGCAAGTTTGCACTTGCCTAAGCTCTCCCTCTCTCTCTCCCTCCTGGTGGTTGAAGAAGTAATGGTGGAGAAGTAGTAATGAAGAGAGAGAGAGTGTGTTAGGTAGAAATATATATGAGAATGATGGTGGTAGGTGGGAGGGTTCACCTTTGGTTCATGATGAACCAAAGCAAACCAAGCCAAGCCGAACCAACCCAAGAATAAACCAATCAATGAAATGCTAGAATAAATCAAGCAGGGAGACATGCAATACGGGTCAAATTACGTATACGTATACCAAGATACGCAATACGAACCACAGGCATTACAACTCTACCCACCTTAAAAGAATTTCGTTCTCAGAATTTAATTAAGAGGCTAGAGGGACAAGAACAAGCTGTACTAATCACAAGCAAGCTATACTAGGCAATCAATCAATCATGCAAGCAAGGAATCGAAGGCATGAGGTTTAAGGAGGACATTATACCTCATGAGTCAAACAGGTCGGGATATCGTGATCAGATATCATCCTTACGCTCCCACGTTGACTCACCCAAAGAGTGATGACCCCAAGCAACTCGGACTAACTTGATAGTCTTGTTCTTGAGTATCTTCTCTCTTCGGACCAATATAGACACGGGCCTCTCCTCATACGAAAGGTTGGTACCAATAACCAATTCCGAATGATCTAGGATGTAGCTCGGGTCCGGGATATACCGTCGCAGTTGGGATACATAGAACACGTCATGCACCTCACGTAGCGACGGTGGAAGAGCAAGACGATAGGATACATCACCTACTCGCTCCAGAATGTCGAACGGCCCTATATACCTAGGACGAAGCTTTCCTCGTACGCTGAAATGAATGACGCCACGGTTAGGCAAAATCCTCAGGAATACATGGTCGCCGACAGAAAACTCAAGAGGACGCCGATGAGAATCGGTCCAATGACGCTGGCGATCTTGGGCAACTCGAAGATGATCTCTGACTCTCCTGACTACTTCAACGGTCTGAGCAATCATTTTCGGACCAAGCATCTGCCTCTCTATAATATCGTCCCATGCTAGCGGGGATCGGCACTTTCTACCATACAGTGCCTCGAACGGTGCCATCTGGATACTGGCCTGGAAACTATTGTTGTACGAGAACTCCACCAGGTGCAGGTGATCTTCCCACGAACCAGCGAAGTCGAGTGTACAAGATCTCAACATATCTTCGAGTGTCTGGATCGTGCGTTCTGACTGGCCATATGTCTGTGGGTGATACGCTAAGCTGAACTGGAGGCGAGTCCCCAAACTCTCTTACAGGCTATGCCAAAAGTGCGACGTAAATTTGGAATCTCTGTTCGAGGTAATACTGACTGGTACACCGTGAAGCCTGACGATCTGCCGGAGATACATCTCCGCTAGCTGAGCCGTCGACTGACCAACTCTAAACGGGAGAAAGAGAGCCACCTTCGTGAGCCTGTCTATGACAACCCAAATAGCATCTCTGCCAGCCGGGAATCTGGGCAATCCAGTCACAAAATCCATGGTTATATGCTCCCACTTCCATTCTGGAATTGGCAAGGGCTGAAAAAGTCCAGCTGGCCTCTGATGTTCAGCTTTAACTTGTTGGCAAACCAAACATCGAGAGACAAACCGGGCTATCTTCCTCTTCATGCCATTCCACTAAAAGTGCTGACGGATATCAGGGTACATCTTCGTACGGTCGGGATGGATGGAATATTGAGAACTGTGAGCTTCTGCCATGATCTCATGTCTGATATCTCTACTGGGTACATAAAGACGCCTCCCATGTCTAAGTGTACCGTCTTCATGGATACATAACTCTGGTCTTCGTCCTGCCTCACACTCTGCTCTGAATCGCTGAAGCTTGGAATCTGCTGACTGCGCCATCCGGATCCTCTCGACTATAGTGGACTGAACCTGCATAATGGCCATTAATGCCATACTGGAAGGGAGGACAACTTCTATTCCTATTTTCTGAAGATCTGCTAACAGCTCTGGTTGTGCTGTTAGGAAATAAACTCCGACTCTCCTGCTTAATGCATCTGTAACAACATTTGCCTTTCCTGGGTGATACTGCAGGTTCACATCATAATCTACAAGTAGCTCTAGCCACCTCCTCTGACGCATGTTAAGATCCTTCTGAGTGAAAACATACTTCAGGCTCTTGTGGTCGGTGAAAATCTCTACCCTATCTCCGTACAAGTAGTGCCTCCAAAGCTTAAGTGCAAACACTACTGCTGTCAGCTCCAAGTCATGGGTTGGGTAATTTCTCTTATGATCACGAAGTTGTCGTGATGCATAAGCTATTACCTTCCTATGCTGCATCAGAACACATCCTAAACCTCTGCCCGAAGCATCACAATACACTGAGAATCCTCCGGTCCCATCTGTAAGCGTGAGAATAGGTGCCGTCATCAAGCCTCGCTTCAACCTCTCAAAAGAATCCTGGCACTCTGCTGTCCAAACAAATTGCACATCCTTGCGGGTCAACTGGGTCAATGGTGCTGAAATTCGAGCAAAGTCCGAAATAAATCGCCGGTAGTAGCCGGCCAATCCAAGAAAACTGCGAACTTCTGCAACCGTGCTGGGCACTGGCCACGTCTCAATGGCCACGATCTTCTGGGGATCCACTTCTACTCCTCCTCTGGTGATGATATGGCCCAAGTACAAAATACGGTCGAGCCAGAACTCGCATTTACTAAACTTCGCATACAACTGGTGCTCTCTAAGAATCTGGAGGACAACTCTGAGATGCTGCTCATGCTCCGCTTCACTCTTGCTGTAAACTAGGATGTCATCTAGGAACACAATCACGAACTGATCCAAATAAGGCATAAAAATACGATTCATGAGGTCCATGAATACAGCCGATGCATTGGTTGCTCCAAATGGCATCACAAGGAACTCCCAATGCCCATACCTAGATCTGAAAGCTGTCTTCGGGATGTCCTGCTCTCTGACTCTGATCTGATGATATCCTGACCGCAAGTCGATCTTCGAGAATACTGCTGCCCCCTTGAGTTGATCAAACAAGTCATCTATCCTCGGGAGAGGGTATCTGTTCTTGATTGCCACTGAGTTCAAGGTACGATAGTCGACACATAATCTGGACATACCATCCTTCTTTTTCACAAGAAGCATCGGGGCTCCCCAAGGCGATCCACTAGCACGAATGAATCCCTTGGTTATGAGTTCTTCAATCACCTTGTACAATATTTCTAATTCTGACGGCGCCATCCTGTAGACTCTCTCTGATACTGGGGCTGTCCCGGGGATCAAGTCGATGGTGAACTCGATCTCCCGCTCTGGCGGCATCCCTGGAAGCTCTTCAGGGAAAGCATCTGGAAACTTCTCGACTATCCGAGGTAACTGCACTGCTGCTACTGCCATCCGCAACACTGGAGGAGAAGGTTCAACTTCGCCTCTGGAAAAGGAAAACTCTGGCTCGCCTGGAATGCTAAAAACAACCCTGCAGATATGGCAGTCTATCCTAGCATACTGGTCCCTCAACCAATCCATCCCTAAGACCACATCATAATCGGCCATCGGAAACTCTATCAATCTAGCGGGAAACTCTCTACCGCTAACTACGATCCGACACGAGAAAAACACTCTATCTACTCCCACAAGTCCGTTACCAGTAAGTATATTAAGCCTTACTGATAATGACTCGGGCTCCAATCTTATCTGTGTCGTGAATCGTACAGACATAAATGAATGCGAGGCACCAGAATCAAATAATACTGAAGCTGGAAAGGTGTTGACGAGAATAGTACCTGCTACTACCTCACCTGGTGCTATTCCTTCTTCTTCCATGGTCAAAGCCAGCACTTGACCATGTCCTCTGGGTGCGGGTCCCCTCTGCTGAAAATTCCCCTGCCTGCTCTGGATCAGGGCTTGGGATTGGGCATACTGCTGCGATCTCTGCTGCTGGAATGCCTGGGCCTGTGTCGACAATAGCCTCAGAAACGGGTACTGCAGCTGCTGCTGCTGCTGGACTGTTACTGGTCCTCTAACTGAAGGACTAGAGAAGGCCGATGAACTCCCCCTGTTCGGGCAGTTCCCAACCCTATGGTCTGGGGCACCACAAGCCAAGCACAAACCCTGTACTCTGCGACACTCTGATACCAAATGCCCTGGCTTCCCGCAGTATGAACATCCCACTGCGAAAGACTGCTTTTGCTTCTGCTGCTGAGGGTACATCGGGACGGAATGTTGAACCGACGTCACTAAGGCCACCCGCCTCGGAGCTCCAATGGTCAAAGCCCTGGCTGCCGGGGCTGGTACCGAAGACTGATTCATCTGGCTGTGGGATCGCTTCCGACCCCCGGTCCTATCCACAATCCTCTGGGAGGTATATTCATGCCTCCGAGCTGCTCTCAATACTGCATCAAAAGTCTGATGCTCAAACTGCTCCACCGCCAATAAAATCTCTAGGTGGAGCCCCTGCTGGAACCGCTGGGCTCTATCAAACTCGGTTGCCACCAAAGTGGGAGCAAACCGACTGAGCCTGAAAAACTCGGTCGTATACCCATCGACCGTCCTGCCCATCTGCTTCAGATTGGTGAACCTCGTCTTTAGATCATACTGAGCTACAGCATCAAAATACTTGGTCTGGAATCTCTCTCTGAATACTACCCAAGCAATGGGTGCCACTAATCCAACGGCCTGTGCCGTCCACCAGCTGCGGGCAAGATCTAACAACTGTAGGCGCACTACGGCCACCTTCTCGTTCTCTAAAGTCCTGGCTGCTTCTAGAATCACCTCTGTGTCCTGAAGCCATGTATTCGCAGCGATCGCATCTTCACTGCCGTCGAAGAATGGAGGGTTCAAGCGCTTGAAGCTGTTGGCCGCGCTATTACCCTGATGACCTCCTCTAGTCAAAGCGTCTGCCACCGCCTGGTGCAAGGTATCTCCTCGACGATCCTGGGAGGCTAATAGTGACCTGATGAGACCCACCAAAGTGCCATCATCATGCTCAGCAGGCTGGACGGGCTGAACGGATGGCTCTCCTCCAGTAGGCACGACTCTGGATGCTACTCCAGAATGCTGGGCTTGATCTTCAGGTTGCTGCTAGTCCGCGAGAGGTGCTCCGCCTTGCTGATCGGCAGGTCCAGGAACAATGCCGCTGAAGAAGACGACATAGAAAACAATAAGGAAGGACCAGGACAGATCAACGATACAACCATGTGATCAGGTCAAGATTACAGGGATTCAGAAGATACGAGCAGAGATCAAGGGCGATTACTGATTGAGACATCTATTCGGTAAACCCTCACATATCTTGATTTACAAGACTTGCATGGGCCACCACTAAAACCATGTCACGCCCCAGAACCAGAATACTGGAGAGCGGGGGCAGACATAGCCAGCTACGTATATAGAGATGGAATCTATCTCGCTATACGGTCACGGCTGTCTAGATACATGAGGGTTTAACTACAATCCATCAGTCGCCTATGGTCATGAACAAGCCTATTGTCTTAATCTCAAGCAAGTAGTAACAGTATACAAGATGTCAGAGCACCAAATATATAATAGCAAGGCGTCCCATATATTACATATTCGGA
The DNA here is from genome assembly GCA_029216955.1 of Iris pallida. Lineage (NCBI taxonomy): Eukaryota > Viridiplantae > Streptophyta > Magnoliopsida > Asparagales > Iridaceae > Iris > Iris pallida. The sequence goes on along the minus strand of JANAVB010005599.1, from coordinate 24,445,018 downwards.
TGATCATGAAGCTAGTCGTACAAAATGTTACGACTAGCAAGAGTTTCAGTCATACATGATCAACCCTAGGATCTGTCAATCATGTTACCGCCCGTAGGCAGACAGTAAATAAAGGTGCAATACGAGCTAACACGTGCTCGCCGGCTAAACGCCTCAAAAGAATAATTTTATAACAAAGTAGAAGAACAAAAGAAACCTACTCATTGCCAGGGTTACGCCTGGTGTTCACCATCTGGCTGGAAGGTAGGTAGATCCTCTGGTGCTGCTCCGATATCTGGCAATATAAAACCAGCTGGGTTAGACCCCAGAAAGAGCAAGTACCACAAAGGAGGCTTCACTTAGGAACTAAAACCAGCATATCATAATAGAATATTAAAGATAATAAATAAAGAACTGATAGTAATAGAGATAACAACAGTAAACTGAGTACGAGAGAACCATTCAAGTAGCCAGGTCACAACCCTTAAACCAAACAAGGATCGAGGTTGTAACCCTTCACCTGAATAGAAACCCGTCTCAAATACCATTGGTAAGGTAACAAGACAATAATTGAAGAGAGGACACAGAACTTCTCTGGAAGCCAGGTTACAACCCTTAAACCAAACAAGGACCGGGGTTGTAACCCTTCGCCTGAACAGAACTGGATTCCTGATCTTTATTGTTAAGGCCAGTATAAATAATCATGCCGCTGAAATAAGTAAAACATGACGAGCATGGTCTGGGTTCAATAAGACAATAAACGAAGAGAGGACACAGAACTGCTCCGGGAGCCGGGTTACAACCCTTAAACCAAATAAGGACCGGGGTTGTAACCCTTCGCTTGAACAGAACTGGACCCCTGATCTTTATTGTTAAGACAGGCACAATAAGCAGGACGATATATGATAAGATAACCACGGCACTATTCAGATAGCCAAGTTACAATCCTTAAACCAAATAAGGACCGGAGTTGTAACCCTTCATTTGAACAGAACTTGGTATCCCATCATTTATCGATACAAGAAATCATGTCATGATACAATCTTGTACAGGATCATGAAAAACTAGACTGGGCTGGACTCCATCCAATCAATCACGGCCAAGCAATAAGTACGGCTTGATACTTTAACTAACTAGGGTTATCACAGGCCTAGTTACTAGCAAGATGCAATGAGATTATTCCAACAGCCACAAGCCCTGCAGACCATCCAGGTTATCCAAGTCGAATGTCCGTTTATGAAGGATGCAACACGTGACAGTGTGCTGGAAATGTGCCCTACTCGTCGGTAGGCTACAAGTCCACTGAATGCACCCAGATAACGGGATTGCCTGTAGCTGGGAAATCTCTTCATGACTACTGAATTATTCTAGTTTATTAGCCTGAGTCAATTGTAGTAGGTATCCCTGACCGTGGTACTTAGGAATCCCTATCCTAGATATGATGCAAGAAAGTACTGGTTTATTTGTACAAACACAATCGTCCACGGTGTCCGGGTCATTCCTACTTGTCATGTCAGGCTAGCTGTCGTAACAGCTTGTCGAGATACATCATGTCAGTTTACTTGTTAAGAGTGCGCCACGACGGGCCACTATCGTGTTCTGTTCTTACCTTATCATGAATGAGAGAAACTTACATAAAATAACTAGTGGCATATTCTTGAAGCCAATGAAAAGATCTACAACTTTCATGTATTGAGTTTTTCAAGATTCTAGCTACAAAACAACTTAAACAGGCAAAAACAGCGAAATAGAGCAATTCCGGCGCATGGGATTCCTACACAATCGGCGCATGGAATTCCTACACAATCGGCGCATGGGATTCCTGTACAGATCGACGCATGGAATTCATGCACAAATCGGTGCATGGGATTCCTGCACAAATCGGCGCATGGGATTCCTGCGCAATCAGCACATGGGATTCCTGTACAAATCAGCGCATGGGATTCCTGCGCAAATCGGCACATAGAATTTCTGCACAAATCGGCGCATGGGATTCCTGCATAAATCGGCGCATGGGATTCCTGCACAAATCGGCGCATGGAAATTTAAACTCACGTTGCGTCTTCAGTACATGCGCGTAAGGAAGCTACGCGATGACACGCTCGGAGTCAAAGAACGCGTTGCCGGGACTTCACGGCGCATGGCCTCCCGGCGCATGGCCTTCCGGGTGCATGGGGTTCCCGGCGCATCGGGTTCCCGGCGCATGGGGTTCATCGTCCCCAAACAGCAAGTTCAGCCATGAAAGTTCCGAAAACTTGCCATGGCCATAACTTCCTCATTCGAAGTCAAAATCAAGCGAAACAAAAGCCAAAACTGCATGAAATTGAATTCTCTACCACATGGAACCACTAGTTTTTGGAAATACCAAGTTTTTAGAGATCAAAACCAAGAAAACTAAACAAGAAGGAACTTAAAACTTAGATCTACAAAAATATAACCATCAAAACCGAAAACTTCCAGTTCTAAAGAGGCTTAGAATCTAGTAAGAAAGAGAATAGAACAATAAAACATGAGATCCATCATGAAGCAAGTTTACACTTGCCTAAGCTCTCCCTCTCTCTCTCCCTCCTGGTGGTTGAAGAAGTAATAGTGGAGAAGTAGTAATGAAGAGAGAGAGTGTGTTAGGTGAAAATATATATGAGGATGATGGTGGTAGGTGGGAGGGTTCACCTTTGGTTTATGATGAACCAAAGCAAACCAAGTCAAGCCGAACCAACCCAAGAATAAACCAATCAATGAAATGCTAGAATAAATCAAGCAGGGAGACATACAATACGGGTCAAATTACGTATACGTATACCAAGATACGCAATACGAACCACAGGCATTACATATGTCGGGTCTAGATCCTAAAGTAGTTACTCATAAACTTAATATTCTTCCTAATGCCAAACCTGTAAAACAACAGCAGAGGCATTTTCGACCAGATATGATGGATGCAATTGAAGCAGAAGTCAAAAAACTGATCACATGTGGCTTTGTTCGTGAAGAATAACACCCAGACTGGGTTGCCAATATTGTACATGTCATGAAGAATAATGGATAAGTCCAAGTTTGTATAGATTTTCGAGATCTTAATACAGCTTATCCAAAATATGAATTTTTACTTCCGATTACCGATGTCATGATAGACAATACATGTGGTTTTGAACGCATGTCTTTCATGGACGGATTTTCAGGATACAACCAAATTAAGATGCATCCAGGAGATGAAAAGCATACCGCTTTTCGTACACCCGTTGGAGTTTACTGCTATACGGTTATGCTGTTTGGTCTGAAAAATGCCGGTGCTACGTACCAACAGGCCATGAGCAATATCTTTTAAGAATATCTACGAAAAACAGTTGAATGTTATGTGGATGATATTGCTGTCAAAAGTCGATTAAAAGATGATCACATTCAAGACTTGAAGACAGTATTTGAGTTGATGCGTCAACATCAACTGAAGATGAATCCCACTAAGTCTTTCTTAGGGGTTTCTAGTGACAAATTTTTGGGATTTGTTATCACTTCTCAAGGTATCCATGTTGATCCTGATAAAATCAAAGCAATTCTTGAAATACGTCCTCCACGTAATCTGAAAGAACTCCGTGGCTTCCAAGGTCGCATTGCTTATATCAGGAGATTTATATCCAATCTTTCTGGGAGATGTCAACCTTTCTCTCGTCTATTAAAGAAAGGTGTATCATTTATTTGGGATGAAGCATGTCAAAAAGCCTTCAATGACATTAATTGATACCTTACAAATCTACCTGTTCTGGTACCTCCAGTAGTAGAAAGACCATGTTTGCTATATGTTCGAGCCTTAGATCATTCTCTTGGTGCTCTTCTTGCACAAAAAAGTGATAAGGGTCATGAACAGACAATTTATTATCTTAGCCGAATAATGGTTGGAGCTGAACACAGGTATACTCCTGTGGAGAAAGAATATCTGGCCTTGATTTTTGCTGTTCAAAAGACACGACATTACGTGTCAGGACAAACTATTCATGTCATATCCAGAATAAATCCTATTCGGGTATTGAAGAGAAAGTCGAGTATTCTTAACTCCAGGTTAGCCACCTGGGCAATGTTGCTTACTCCTTATGATATGGTCTATGTACCTCAAAAATCAGTGAAGGGTCAAGCATTAGCTGATTTCTTAGCAGCTCACCCTATACCTAAAACCTCTAAGCTATATGAGGATATTCCAGATGAAGTCGTAGATTGCAATATGACTTTGAGGGATGACATTTGGCAACTATACTTTGATGGAGCATCGCGGGTTGGACCTAAAGGCAATATTGTCTCCGGAGTTGGCATAGTCTTGGTCTCTCCTGATAAAATGGTCATATACCGTATTTATTCTCTTAATGAACCATGTTCCAATAATGTAGCAGAATATAATGCTCTGCTAATTGGTCTTCAAGTAGTAAAATAATTGGACATTGAGTTCCTGGAAGCTTATGGAGATTCTCAACTGATTATTAATCAGGTCAGAGGGACATATGAAGTCAGAAATCCTGACCTCATTCCCTATCATCAAGTGGTAATCGAATTGGTCCTTTCATTCAAAGGATTCTTTATTAAATTTGTACCACGTTCTCAAAATTTGGAAGCTGATGCTCTTGCTAGTTTAGCTGCAGACTTAGCTGTTCCAATCAGAAGACAAAACACCATTACTTCGTTGGATAGAGATCTATTCTGTGTCAAGAATAATTTGTATATCGAACAAAGTTATACTAAAGAATCAAATTCTCAGCAAAGGGATTGGAGAAGTCCATTTATTGATTATGCGGTCCATGGGTTTTTACCTGAAGATCCAAAAGAAGCTACATCAATCAAAAGACGATCATTTCGATTCTACTATGATTCTTCTTTGCATATGTTATATTATCGTTCTTATGACGGACTTTTGCTACGTTGTCTCTCTGAGAGTGAAGCTAAGCAAACACTCCTTGAAGCTCATGATGGTGTCTGCGGTGCTCATAAATCGGGTCCGAAATTGCAGGATCGTATTTGAAGAATAGGATATTATTGGCCATCCATGATAGCGGATGCTGTGGATTATGACAGACGGTGTAAAGCATGTCAGATTCATGCTGACTTTATTCACCAACCTTCTGAATTCTTACATCCTACAGCAGTTTCTTGGCCCTTCGAAGCTTGGGACATGGATATTATTGGTCCAATTAATTCTTCTTCTGTAAAAAGGCATCGGTTTATCCTGGCCATAACGGATTATTTTTCTAAATGGGCAGAAGCAGTTCCTCTTATGGAAGTAAAAATGAGAAGAATCGAATCCAGAACTTAGCTTCTACAGCTTACAATCCAGCTGCTAATGGTTTGGTCGAAGCTTTCAACAAGACAATTATTAAACTTCTCAAAAAGTTTGTCTCTTCTAATAAACGTGATTGGAATGAAAAACTTGGAGAACGTTCATGGGCTTACCGAACGACAGTTCGAACTCCTACTGGTTTTACACCATTCTCATTGGTTTACAAATGTGAGGCTGTTCTTCCACTGGAAATCCAGATTCTATCTCTTAGAATAGCTATTGCTAATGAGCTAACTACAGAGAATAATGATCGGTTGAGACTTCAAGAACTTGAAGGTCTAGACGAGAAGCGTCTTCAAGCACAACAGCACATCGAGTTATATCAAGCCCGCATATCTCGAGCTTTCAATCGTAAAGTTAAAGAGAGGATATTCAAAGTCGGTGAGCTAGTTCTAGCTGTCCGAAGACCGATGGTGATGACTCATAAGAGCAAAGGGAAATTCCAAGCAAAATGAGAAGGTCCTTATGTATTCGAGACAGTATTATCTAATAGTGCCTATAGGTTGTCTAAACCTAATGGAGATTTGCTCATGATGCCAATTAATGGCAAATTCTTGAAGAAATATTATGTCTGAATTTCTTCTTTATTCCCCAGCTACCAAGGTTTGGTTAAATTGATTATTTGTTCTCCTAAAAGAGAATTTTGATCTTCTGTCTTACCAGCTGATTTTAGAAAGAAGAAGATTTATTATTTATCATGTCCTCATGACCTCTGAATAGATATTAAGTTTACTTCTTTTCTTATCTAACATGTCCATATGGCCTCTGAATAGATATTAATCTATTTTCTTTGAGTAATTATATTCTGTTACGTTCATATTACCTCTGATAGTATTATACACTCTAAAAAGAAAACAAGATTCATTATCTATCATGTCCACATTACCTCTGGATAGATATAATTTATTGAGTTTAGAAGACTTGTCATGTCCATATTATCTCTGATAAGTATTTTTTATCTCATACCTATTGTTTGAATTCAAAATAAATGATAGTGTCACAAAATAATGATTTCATTCATTTCTTGTAATATTACAGAAAGAAAAAGACAGAAGAATACAAAATACTTTATTGATGATACGAAATTCTTTATTTCCTAAGGTGGAGCAGATACATCTTCGAACAGTTTTTGCAGCTCTGCTAGACGCTTCTCACGAGAATTCATTACAGTAGCAGTAGCTGCGGTGCGACGAGCTTCTGGAGTACAGAGATGAGAGAGTTCGACAAAATAACTATCATCTTATCCTTGGCTTCATCAAGGGTTTTGATGGTAGCTTCAGCACCAAAGACTTTCTCCTCCAAAATTGAGCTCTGCGTCAAATGTTTATCTCGAGCTGCGATCGTCTGCTCTCTCTCCACCTTCAAGCGAGCCAATTCTGCCTCAACTTCACGAATTCTATCATTCTGTTGATGAATTCTCATGTTTGAAGTTTCATAGGCTTCTTTGTGAGTCTCCAGCTGAGGTTTAGTTTCAGCCAAAAAAGCTCTTTCTCTGGCGACTTTGCTGCTGTACTCCAGGAGAGATTCTTTAAAAATAGTCTCCCGAGTGATGTATTCAGTAGATAAAGCATCATACTCGTTTTGGATGAGACTTTCAAGGGTTTCACTTGACAGCCTTAGATATTCTTTAACAGGCTATTCAAGTCCCTCTTCTACCTTCTCCAGTACCGCTGCTCTCTCGGCATCATTCAACATAGCGGCGTTCCCAATAGTGGGAGCAATCGCACCCTTCAAGCTTTCATAATTTAGGCCCTTCTTCAGGACCATCTTGATCAGAGCCGCCAGAGTTTTGTAGAAAGCTTCTGTATGAATCTCAGCAAAAAGATTCATTTCTGCATTAGAGCTTGGTGTGGCAGCGAGCTCTACTAAATCCCTCTTCTGAATACTGGGAGCAGATGTTATTGTTTTGGTAGCAGGCTGAGATGAAGTCAAAGTTGTCGTTGCTACCAAGGCTAACTGATTCACAGGAGCTTCGGAGACAATGTCTTCAGCATGTGTATGAATTATTCCTCCAGCCGTTTCTAGAGCTGAAACTACTTGAGTTTCGATGGCGGTGATTGTTGTGGGAGGAATGGTGATCATTGTAACTGATTCAGGTTCAAATACTATCTTCTCAACAACTTGTGCCGGATCAGTAGCAATAACTGAAGATGCTATTACTACGTCTCCGATTTTGGTTGATGAGTTGACAATATCTTCATCACCTTCGTTGGTTGAAGGCCCTTCAAGTTCTGGGAGTACTTCAGTTGCAGTTGGTTCTTCTACAACTGGTTCTTCTTCTGCAGCTATTTCTTTATCTACAGCTGGTTCTTCTTCTGCAGCTACTCCTTCATCTGCGGTTGGTTCTTCTTCTCTATCTTCTGCAAGAGAAGGCAATCCTTGCTGGGCCTCTACTTCAGGCTCTTATTGTACCTCCATGGATGGAGAGTCTTCTTTAGAAGCAGAATCTTCTTTTGAAGAAGAACTCTCTTCTTCAGACTCTACCTCTGCTTTTTCGTGGATAATCTCTCTCGAGAAGGAGGAGTGTCACGACCCGCACCCGTTTTTTTTTTTTAACAGATACGAGACGTGTCCAAGCCAGCCTACGCCGCAGTGTCGGCGGTAGAACGCTGTCACGGCCATGAAGATCAAAATCACAAATAATGCTCATTCACATAATTAATTTAACTTACAAGATCACAAGTTTTATATTTGTAGAAAAATATAAACTTGTACAAATAAATGAATGACTACAACTCAACTATCTATCTAGTCTCTAGGCTGTTGTCTGCAAGTATTCCCGTCACTCCCCAAGCTAAGTGAATCCACGGCTAACCTGAAAATGTTGGTTTTCAGTCAGGAATGGAACGAGCACAATCCACTGAATGCAATCTCAATAAAGAAAATGACTATAAAATAAAGGTTAGACATCAATCATGAGTTTTGAAAATAACAGTAAAGCCGTAAGAAAAATCAATAGTAATAAATAGACTCATATACTTTCCACCGTTAGAAGTACCTTTGATATGTGATCGGTCTCGGGACAATTATGCGACACGGTCTACACGGTCTAAAGTTACACGGTCTACAGTTACACGGTCTACAATTACACGGTCTACAGTTACACGGTCTACAGAAAATATTGCAATAAAGAAACATTGTCTACAGAATAATAATCACGAACTATACAGATTAAATGCAATAAATAAATCACTGTCTACACAGTCTACTTTGCAATAAATAAATCACTGTCTACACAGTCTACTTTGCAATAAATAAATCACTGTCTATACTGTCTACAAGAAATAAATGTAACATGGTCTACACGGTCTACAAGAAATAAATGCAATACGGTCTACACGGTCTAAGGTCAGATCACACATCGTTGGTACTTCTCATTCCCGATTCAACAATTTATAATAAAAAATAATCACATAACTAATGAAACCAACCAATGAAATATAGTGAAAATCAATATCGAAATGCAGACAATAAACTGTACTCGCCTGTGGTCCTGTGCTGGTGAAACCGATGATCCAAACCACTCAATATGCCACTATAGTCAAAATCCGTACAACAGTCCCCGGAAGCTGAAATAAACAATACCAATGATCTCAGAATAGTCCAATTAGCTAGGATTGCCTGTCCTTACGTCCAATTCTGGACACAGGGGCAAAACGGTAATTTCGGGCAAAAACGATGTCCGCCGTTGGACCCGCTTTGCACCGAAAAGCGTGCCAGAGTCAACGGTCTCTAAAGTCATCAAACTACATGTCTACAGATCCAGTTTTCCGATACGAACCCAACCGTATGTCCAAAGTTGGATTCCGGCGGGCCGTGCACAAAATCGTCCGTTGAGTAGGACCGTAGGGCCCGCAGAACGATGATTTTGTCAACGATCTCAGAATCAGGCCAAACTTGGCATACAGGACCAGAAAAATGATATGGTTCTGTTGGTGCAAGTTTCGTCTCGATCTGACGAGCGTGCACAAAGTAATTGAGAAATTTGCAAAGAGCACGATACGGTGAATTTCGACGGATACGCATCAAATTCGTCGCGCACACGCGACCAATTTGAATTCCGCCAAAGTCCACACGACCACGAAGCTGTTACGCAGCTTTTGATGTCTTCGGTTCGCGACCACATCGTCCCGATTGGCGTGACGCACGTCGTGTGGAACAATTTCTCTAGTTTTGAAAACAGATTTTTGGGAAACTTCGGAATCCGATTTCTCGGCACGTAGTTGATGAAATCAAATTCCGTAAAAAGGGATTCGAAGCCCTATATGTTGTCAATAAATGCCTTTAAATACTTTTTCTAAAGTGTCACTGGAACGATCAGAATCGATCGTCGAACGTGGGTGATTGGACTGCTTCCTGTCCTATTTTCGAACAGGTTTTTCGTCGATTTTCGACTCAGTTTGTGATGCGTGTGGTGCAAGATATATCGAGCCAATCGAATCGAAAGGGAGGGGGTTAGGTTGGGTATTTACCTGAGCAATTCGTTCGTGAAGCGAACGATCGAGGCGGGAGTTCCGTCGGCTCGAAGTTGGGGTCGGCAGCGGCTGTTGCTGCCATCTCTTGGCTCTGTTGCACTGTTATCTCGTGCGCTCGCGCGCGTGCATGGCCGGCCTCCGGCCAGCATGGTGGTGGCGTCGGCGGCGGGTGGGTCGCCGGACCACGGGGTCGTGGTGGCGTCGGTGGCGGCGGTAGAGTATTAGGTTTTCTTCGTTTTCTCTTTCGCTGTGTATATATATGTTATACTGAACAAAAACGAGTAGGGGTCGGGCTCGGGTTCTCGTTTTGGTGAGGAGAGCCTGCGTTCTGGGCCTATTCGGGCTGGCCGAGCAAGATTTCTATTGCCATGTGGGCCTGGCTAGGGGCTCGGGTGTATGACCAATGGGGAGGGACTTTCGGTTTGCTGCAGAGCTGCTCTGCTTCCTTTCTCTTTAATATTGCAGCTGGGTTCAAGGCTTTGGCATGGTCGGGTTTGTGGGGAAAGCTCAGCCTGTGGGCCACAGGTTGCTACTGCATCTCTTTCTATTCTATTTCCTTTTCCTTTTTCTATTCTATTTCTTTTAACTAATGTATATATATATATTTATATACAATTATACGTGTGTGCATATATATAAATATATTGCGTAGTACTTTAATTGTCGTTGCTACCAAGGCTAACTGATTCACAGGAGCTTCGGAGACAATGTCTTCAGCATGTGTATGAATTATTCCTCCAGCCGTTTCTAGAGCTGAAACTACTTGAGTTTCGATGGCGGTGATTGTTGTGGGAGGAATGGTGATCGTTGTAACTGATACAGGTTCAAATACTATCTTCTCAACAACTTGTGCCGGATCAGTAGCAATAACTGAAGATGCTATTACTACGTATCCAATTTTGGTTGATGAGTTGACAATATCTTCATCACCTTCGTTGGTTGAAGGCCCTTCAAGTTCTGGGAGTACTTCAGTTGCAGTTGGTTCTTCTGCAACTGGTTCTTCTTCTGCAGCTATTTCTTTATCTACAGCTGGTTCTTCTTCTGCAGCTACTCCTTCATCTGCGGTTGGTTCTTCTTCTCTGTCTTCTGCAAGAGAAGGCAATCCTTGCTGGGCCTCTACTTCAGGCTCTTGTTGTACCTCCATGGATGGAGAGTCTTCTTTAGAAGCAGAATCTTCTTTTGAAGAAGAACTCTCTTCTTCAGACTCTACCTCTGCTTCTTCGTGGATAATCTCTCTCGAGGAGGAGGAGCAACATGCTTTGCTACAACGATGATGCCTACAAAAATTAAGTGTCATAACTGCTTTTCAAAAATTACTGTATTAATATTTTATTATATTTCCATCTAATTAAATATTTTGCTCAAATTTTTTTTTTATGATATAAATAATAATTGATGTAATAATAATAATATTTTCATTCTTATTTTTTGAAATTTTATTTTTAAAACCCTAAAAAAAAATTATATATGTAGAGAAAGAGAGAGGGGGCAGCCCCTCACCCGCACCCCTCTCTCTCTCTCCCAAAGCTTCTCTCTCTCTCTATCTCTCTCTTTCGGACTATCTCTCTCTCTCTCGAACCCTCTCACTCTCTCTCGGTTCTCTCCCTCACTCTCCCGAACTCTCTCCCTCTCTCTATAAATCTCTCCCTCTCACTCTCATCTTCCTATTTCTCTCCATCTCTCTTACTCCCTCTCCCTCTCGGCTCCTCTTCCCACACACCCACCGGCGTCAGCCACCGCCGGTCGGCCGGCCCCTCACCGCCGGCAGCTCCCGGCCGACCGCCCCCTCATGGCCGCTCACCTCTATCATCACCTCCAACACCATCATCTCCATCTCCATCATCACCACCACCACCATCATCAAACCCTAACCCCTTTCTTACTTCAAAAAAAATGGGGGGAAAGAAAGAAGGAATTGGAGAAGAAGATGAAGAAGAGTAGAAGAACCAAGACCTAGTCCTAACTCCATTTTGGGTATAAATTTTCTTCAATATTTTGTTCATCCTCGATAAATTTGGTTTTAAATTTCTGTAATTATTTATTTGTTGAAATTATCAATGTTAGGGGGGTTAATTTAGAAGTTTGAAGAAATCCTAGGTCCAACTTAAGAAACCAAGGCAAGTCCTCTCCTCCATTCTTCTCCAATAAATTTTTTTTAGTTAATTCTGAAATAGTTAGAATTCATATTTAAATCTGAATTTTAAGTTATGAACATATAAATTTTCTTTTCATAATGAGTTTTTGGTAATACTAGGAATTGGAACTTGTATAGGATAATTTTAAATTTGAAGTCTCACAACTAGATATTAATTTCTTCATTTCACAAAGATTATAATTTGTAATATAGGTTAGGGTAATTTCGCTAAGTTATGGTTCAATTTCAAATTGGTAGTTTTAACCCACTTTAAGATATTTTAAAATCTGGCAAATTTCTGATTTCTAGTAAATGTTCAATTTTAAAAGACATAGGCAAGGAAATTTAAATTGACACTGGAACTAGTATTTGGGACATATCACGGGAACTGATTTGGACATGAACTATTGAACTTGAATGAACAAACGAACACATATGGACTCATGAGATTCTCCAATGGTAAGTTGGACATACATAAGAACTGAACAGTTGGACTGCACGCCGGGAAGGTAAAAAGTACAAAGAAAACCCTGTATTCCCTACTTACTAGTCTGTGTTTGTCATAGTTAGAAACTTTACATTTTTCTGCTCTATTGAAATACTTTGATTAGCTTGAATATTCTTTATACTATCTATATGATATATATACATATATTTATATATATATATATATACATATACATATACAAATATATTATAAAGTCTTGCATAATTGCTAATATAGTTGGATAAACATTTGCTCATTTTGATAAACTGCAAACTACTAGCAAGCCGCGAACCGACCTATTGCTAAGGGAAAGGTAATCATTGCTTGCTCAGGTATAAATCTCCAGTTCCTTTTCGTTCTTTTATTCCTTGCGTGGTTCCGGTGTTGAGAGTTGCTCCACCGAAGGGGTCGGCGAGCCCAATTATTTAATTGCGTGGTTCCGGTGTTGAGGGTTGCTCCACCGAAGGGGTCGGCGAGCCCATATTTTTCTTTATCATATATATGTTTTCCTGTAAATTTTCGGGGCTCCTAAATACAAAGGAGATTCTGCCGAAATTTTTAAGAAATTTAGGAGATTGACAAATTTCCGACCTTCGGAAATCTTTAGAAAATTTCTTATCTAAGAAAGCATTTGGGAGGGGAGAACAACTGAATATCCCTAGATATCCCGTAGCATAAATAACAAAAAGCTGATCAGTATTTCGTGAATCTCGTGAATCAGTACATCTAGTTGCGACTAGGGTGTACTAGCCCAAGGGAGGCTCGTGAATCAATACTACATCTATCTGACAGTAACATCAATAGATGTCTTTTTAGCCCAAGGGAGGCTCGGAAATCACAACCTGATCCCAGGTTAACGGGATTGTTCACGGAAAATATTTAGCGGATTATTCGGAGTATTGTTCTCAAAACTGCATTTTTTTTCAAATCTTACTCCAGAAATAACGCCGCCCATTATGAGTGGGCAGTGTCCTTAATTGCTCAAGGGAAGCAATTCCTATTAAAAGCTCAAAGGAAGCTCGGAAATCTTATTATTCATGGAGTAGGACGTTGATTTCATTCATGTTTTACTGAAGCAGATATATATATAATTATATATATATATATAGCAGTACAACTTGGCATACCTGGTTTTATTTCTTTTAAAACTACATATTCATTATTTTGTTTAACTTTCACCGTTCTTGGCCGAGGACTTGCTCGTCGTTTTCTAAACGACCTAGTATTTGTTCACTAGGTGAAGGAGAAGAAGACGCATCCGCCGAAGTATCGCCGCGCTACGACGAGGAGTAAACTGTCGGGATTACCCACAGTTATGACCAGCACTATCGTACTAATCTTGTAAATTACTTTTGTAATAAACTTGTAAAAGCATTGTTGGAAAAGTTCCCTGTATAATAACTTCACTATATTTAATACCATGTAAACTCCTTGTATTTTCCATTCTTGCTGATGATTACAGGCGACAATCGCGGTTTCGGCGCGTAGCCTGGAGATGTGTTATGGCGTCACCGTTTCAAATATGGGAAGCGGGACGTGACACATCTTTTAGTGGTGGCCCATGCAGGTCAGCTAGAATGGAAAATCTTCGATGAACCATAGGTTTAGATAAGACGAAGGTTCTAGACTTAGACGGAGAACTTTGATTTCCGTATTGGATCCCAAGGTTAAAGGACCTAAAATAGGTTGCAGGTTTTACAAAACTGACAGCGTAAGGATGAGGAACCTACCAATCTTCTAGGGAAACCTATGCAGGATAAGATATGACGGTAGGTCAAGATTTTTGTAATCCTATGGGCTAAGGCATAGACTTTAAGGAATGTCTTAAGGAACCTTAGAACAGAGAATACCAATTTGATTGGTGTATGTTAGACTATAGTCTTGGTATGCTTAGCTAGATAAAAATTCCTATAGCAAGTATGAACCATTAAGTGTCCTTACTTGGTTATGGGTAGCACAAGGGCAGACATGACCTTCTAGGCCAGATTAGTATGTATTTGAGGATTTGACTAGCACTCTTATTTGAGCTATTAAGGATCTAGAAATTCCTTAAGGATCTTGGGCTGAGTATGGGTATCTCTAGTAAACCAGGAATTCAAATATTTTTGAACCATTACTTAGATAGTGAGGGGTAAGAATATATATATATATATATATATATATATATATATATATATATATATATATATATATATATATATATATATATATATATATATATATATATATGTATCTCCTTAATGAATATTGGATAAGTTAGTACTAGCAATAGCTTGTCTAAGTGATTGTATAATGATTGTTGTACGTAGTACTATGTAAATAATTGGTTAAGAATTTAGTTTCTTATTCCTTAACCTCTTAAACTTATCACTGTTTGAGTCTCTACCCGTTCTCCTTCATCTGTTGAATTCCCTATTATTCACCTATCTCCCCCATTCGACTATTTTCTGCGTTATCCCCAATATTATTTGAAAATTTAGATCATATCCTCAATCTTTTCATTCAATCCTATCTTTCCATAGCATTCCTAATTTCAGTAATTGTCCTTTCTCTAATATACATGCTCATTTACTCATTTGATTCTATTCTATGAGGTAATGCTTTGACCTGGATATTGTGGATGGATTTATGCGAATGAATACTTGTTGTGCCTTGAGCCGAATGTTCTTTTGTTATCATGGAAAGAGAAGTTGTGCAGCCACCTATGTTGGCGAGGCACAAGATTATCGAATACATGAATTCACAAGATTTTGAGCCCGAGATAATGATTCTGTGTTTGATTTCAAGGAGTTTGACATTTAGATTCTGATTTCATATTCTCATTTTGAATTTTGAAACCATTGATTTGAATTTTTTTTTTGAGATGAGACTTCTATTCCCCTAATAACAAAAATCCTTGAGATCATTTCTGAGTTTTAATATTTTGTATAAGTGATGTTGATGATATTGCAACTTGAATTGAACTTCTATTTGAATTTGATTTCGAATTGATTGGATTTATTTTCCTGACATGTATGGTTACTTCACAGTCATATTCCCTAATCATTGTATGGATATCGTTGGCATGGTAGCAAATACTGCAGCCATGAATTCAAATAATGAATCAATATCTTGATTGCAGCCATGTGCACTGGCGAGGCACAAGATTACTTTATTACATCGGATATGAAAAGGGACATATGAATCAGGATAACCTACATGGTCATGGATTGAGATGATTGGCATATTTTACTTGGTCCTATGATATATTTATTGGTGTAGATATTTCAAAAATCTTTCATTCTTCAGATTTTCATAAATGCAGTTTGAGAATTCTTCTTGCTATATTTTTGTCTCCTTCATTAATGCAAATTTCGAGGACGAAATTTTTGTAAGGTGGGTAGAGTGTCATAACTGCTTTTCAAAAATTACTGTATTAATATTTTATTATATTTCCATCTAATTAAATATTTTGCTCAAATTTTTTTATGATATAAATAATAATTGATGTAATAATAATAATAATATTTTCATTCTTATTTTTTGAAATTTTATTTTTAAAACCCTAAAAAAAAAAATTATATATGTAGAGAAAGAGAGAGGGGGCAGCCCCTCACCCGCACCCCTCTCTCTCTCTCCCAAAGCTTCTCTCTCTCTCTCTATCTCTCTCTCTTTCGGACTATCTCTCTCTCTTTCGAACCCTCTCACTCTCTCTCGGTTCTCTCCCTCACTCTCCCGAACTCTCTCCCTCTCTCTATAAATCTCTCCCTCTCACTCTCATCTTCCTATTTCTCTCCATCTCTCTTACTCCCTCTCCCTCTCGGCTCCTCTTCCCGCACACACACCGGCGTCAGCCACCGCCGGTCGGCCGGCCCCTCACCGCCGGCAGCTCCCGGCCGACCGCCCCCTCATGGCCGCTCACCTCTATCATCACCTCCAACACCATCATCTCCATCTCCATCATCACCACCACCACCATCATCAAACCCTAACCCCTTTCTTACTTCAAAAAAAATGGGGGGAAAGAAAGAAGGAATTGGAGAAGAAGATGAAGAAGAGTAGAAGAACCAAGACCTAGTCCTAACTCCATTTTGGGTATAAATTTTCTTCAATATTTTGTTCATCCTCGATAAATTTGGTTTTAAATTTCTGTAATTATTTATTTGTTGAAATTATCAATGTTAGGGGGGTTAATTTAGAAGTTTGGAGAAATCCTAGGTCCAACTCAAGAAACCAAGGCAAGTCCTCTCCTCCATTCTTCTCCAATAAATTTTTTTTTTAGTTAATTCTGAAATAGTTAGAATTCATATTTAAATCTGAATTTTAAGTTATGAACATATAAATTTTCTTTTCATAATGAGTTTTTGGTAATACTAGGAATTGGAACTTGTATAGGATAATTTTAAATTTGAAGTCTCACAACTAGATATTAATTTCTTCATTTCACAAAGATTATAATTTGAAATATAGGTTAGGGTAATTTCGCTAAGTTATGGTTCAATTTCAAATTGGTAGTTTTAACCCACTTTAAGATATTTTAAAATCTGGCAAATTTCTGATTTCTAGTAAATGTTCAATTTTAAAAGACATAGGCAAGGAAATTTAAATTGGCACTGGAACTAGTATTTGGGACATATCACGGGAACTGATTTGGACATGAACTATTGAACTTGAATGAACAAACGAACACATATGGACTCATGAGATTCTCCAATGGTAAGTTGGACATACATAAGAACTGAACAGTTGGACTGCACGCCGGGAAGGTAAAAAGTACAAAGAAAACCCTGTATTCCCTACTTACTAGTCTGTGTTTGTCATAGTTAGAAACTTTACATTTTTCTGCTCTATTGAAATACTTTGATTAGCTTGAATATTCTTTATACTATCTATATGATATATATACATATATTTATATATATATATATATACATATACATATACAAATATATTATAAAGTCTTGCATAATTGCTAATATAGTTGGATAAACATTTACTCATTTTGATAAACTGCAAACTACTAGCAAGCCGCGAACCGACCTATTGCTAAGGGAAAGGTAATCATTGCTTGCTCAGGTATAAATCTCCAGTTCCTTTTCGTTCTTTTATTCCTTGCGTGGTTCCGGTGTTGAGAGTTGCTCCACCGAAGGGGTCGGCGAGCCCAATTATTTAATTGCGTAGTTCCGGTGTTGAGGGTTGCTCCACCGAAGGGGTCGGCGAGCCCATATTTTTCTTTATCATATATATGTTTTCCTGTAAATTTTCAGGGCTCCTAAATACAAAGGAGATTCTGCCAAAATTTTTAAGAAATTTAGGAGATTGACAAATTTCCGACCTTCGGAAATCTTTAGAAAATTTCTTATCTAAGAAAGCATTTGGGAGGGGAGAACAACTGAATATCCCTAGATATCCCGTAGCATAAATAACAAAAAGCTGATCAGTATTTTGTGAATCTCGTGAATCAGTACATCTAGTTGCGACTAGGGTGTACTAGCCCAAGGGAGGCTCGTGAATCAATACTACATCTATCTGACAGTAACATCAATAGATGTCTTTTTAGCCCAAGGGAGGCTCGGAAATCACAACCTGATCCCAGGTTAACGGGATTGTTCACGGAAAATATTTAGCGGATTATTCGGAGTATTGTTCTCAAAACTGCATTTTTTTTCAAATCTTACTCCAGAAATAATGCCGCCCATTATGAGTGGGCAGTGTCCTTAATTGCTCAAGGGAAGCAATTCCTATTAAAAGCTCAAAGGAAGCTCGGAAATCTTATTATTCATGGAGTAGGACGTTGATTTCATTCATGTTTTACTGAAGCAGATATATATATAATTATATATATATATAGCAGTGCAACTTGGCATACCTGGTTTCATTTCTTTTAAAACTACATATTCATTATTTTGTTTAACTTTCACCGTTCTTGGCCGAGGACTTGCTCGTCGTTTTCTAAACGACCTAGTATTTGTTTACTAGGTGAAGGAGAAGAAGACGCCTCCGCCGAAGTATCGTCGCGCTACGACGAGGAGTAAACTGTCGGGATTACCCACAGTTATGACCAGCACTATCGCAGTAATCTTGTAAATTACTTTTGTAATAAACTTGTAAAAGCATTGTTGGAAAAGTTCCCTGTATAATAACTTCACTATATTTAATACCATGTAAACTCCTTGTATTTTCCATTTTTGCTGATGATTACAAGCGACAATCGCGGTTTCGGCGTGTAGCCTGGAGATGTGTTATGGCGTCACCGTTTCAAATATGGGAAGCGGGACGTGACATTAAGCAAAAGAAGTTAATATACAAAATTATAATACATAATTTTGTATAGATTTTGTGTAATTTATATTTACCTGGAGTAGGTGCAGGACGTGCCAAGAGTTCGTCATAATCTTGATCCCAGTCATCACCTTCTAAATCAAGAGCCGGTTCATCCGAGGGGATGGGCTCCGGATCATTAGCACAAGTCGTGGCAGTGTCCTCAATAGCTTGCACCTTCTGTGGAGAAGTCAGATGTGCAGAGGTGCTGAGACGTCCAGGAGATAGGAGCCCCATAATTTCTGTTGTTGTTGCTGATTGCGATGCTGAAGACCCTTCTCCAGGATGAGCTGAATAAGATACAATGTTCTAAGGCTCCTCAACTGGAATCTCTCTGTCCGGAGTAGTAGCCCGCTGCCTGGAAGGCCCTTTAACAGTGACCTTTTTCTTCTTCTCTTTAGGAGCAACCGTTGTGTCGGATTTACGCTTCTTAGAGGTAGAGATTTTGATGGGTCCTGCTGGTCCCTCTCCAACTCCCGTAGGGATCGTCGCTAGATATTCATCTGGAACAGCAACATCATCAGGTATATCTGAAGGTACCATGACTGGTTCTTCGATATTTCCTTCCTTGACCCCTCGAAGACTTCCCTTCATGTTGTAGTCAGTTGCGAAGGAACGGATGGATGCATAGAAGCGAGCATACGAATGCAGCATTCGTAGCTCAGTGGTACTGGTGGCAGTTGGCACACGAAATTTAGCACCGGTACATCCAACGTTAAAATACCTCCATGCCCTTATACCATCAACTAACTTCCCATAATGGTTGAAGGAGGTGGAGGGATTACCAACGTGACGTTGGTCATACCCAAATTGACGAGCGAACCGACTAGGCAGGTAAGGTTCGAAGGCACAGTCATCATCAGTTCTATACATCAGATGTGATGGTCTGATGCATATTAGCTAATTAAAGACAGGCCAAGGGAGCCCCGTCCTCTCTTCACCTACATCTTCAAATTGCATGCCGAAGCAGTCAGCTGGAACTGGCGGTCGTGTGCAGAAGAAGTTCCACCCATGAGAGTAGTTTAATGCTGCTCGGGTATCTGTCACCGAAGTTGCAACCCACGAGGCTTTATAGAACTTTTGGAGGAACACCTTCGCTTGATCTTCAGGGCCTGGTGGCAATAAGCTGCAATTGTGATGCAGCAACCAGCCCATTAGATAGGTGTAGGGCATCTCCACCCGGGGGAAGTCTTTACGGTAAGGAGCATTATTAGTTAACTCCTCACCAAATGTTCGCAGACCGGTATTTATCCTACATACCATTGCTGGTAATAGGCTGAGTCTGTCTTTAAACACCAAACGTACTGCTGGCCATAGCACATTTCGGTGTATTCTATCAAGTATACCAGTTCCTGGTATGACCCATCTTCGCAGCCACAGGGAAAGAAAGCCCACCAGCAAGGCTTCCTTTGAGATCTTCCGACTACCATGCTTCAGATAGCTCAAAGTTTCAGTTTCCGCAGGGATGTCTCCAGCCTTAGTGGTCAGATACTGGTCCGAAGACTTATGTGTGATCATCTAACCATGGATCAAATCTGAAGGAATTATTGAACAAGGGTTGATGGTTTGAGCCTTGTTATCTTGGAACCTCCCCTTGTCGTTCTTGGATATCCTATTCTCGTGGTAGAATAAATAGGTTGTCCATTTATTGGTATATGCCAAATGCGACCCACTTTCATACATAGTGGTACAAATTAGATAATGGCACATCAATTCTTGATACACTTTGATTAGATCAGGATTTTTCTCGCTGATCTCTGCTAGTTCTCGGTTGGAAGGAACGAATTCTTCATATGGAGCCCCCCCCAGTGGCAGCTTAAAGATAAATTGCATCTCATGTAGTACAAAACCCATTTCTCCTATTGGGGTTGCAAAAGTCCCTATTGAGCTGATGTATAACTCCATCAAAGCTAAGAATAGGTTGTTGTTCATTGGTATGCCCTGACTGGTAGAGGCCACTGTTTCAAACAGCCCAATAGCTCGCAGCTCTGTTTCAAAGTGATTCATAACCCAAGCACTGAGTTGAATCCAGTTCTTATTATGTGGGGTCATCCACCCTGGAAGCCTAGGGTTAACCGGAGGATATAGTACTAAGGCGTTCATAAGCCTGTTTATGAACACAGGTATCTGCACTGGTTGGATCAGAGCTGAATCTTCACTTGGTGTAAATCCAGACAGTAAATCGAAGAAAGGGACAACACCACCACTGGGAGCACTGGTATGATAGCCCATTTGGTGGGACTCATCTCTCTTGAATATCATTTTTCCTGGTTTACCATGACTGTTGGGAGTCAGGTTCCAGATCATATGTCTTGTGTGGGTAGCATGAACGAACGAAGACAGAGGATAATCCCTTGACATTGAAGGGAGGTACATCGCTCTCTCCCTAAATCTAAATACCCAGGATTCATTCTTGGGATTTGTTTGAGATTTGAGTTCGATGGCATCTCCAAATATGAAGGCAGGCTTCAAGAATTGTTGGCCATCCAGCGATGTCAGCAGCTCTACATTTATCAAAGTCAACAGCATCCTATCTCCCTGAGCAGCTATCTGTTGTTGTCTCTCCTCAGGATACTGTTTGTCTGATTGTGGGAACTCAACATGAGACAGATTCTCCAAGTAGTTGGAACCCAAGATGCCAGTTGGAGAACCAAAAATCTCAGATAGAGGATTAATTTGCAAGTCCACATCAAAAAGAAGATCAAACAAAAATCAAGTTAATAGAATTCAGAATTAATCTTTATACGCAAATGCTTTTACGCAAGTAAATGTTTGTAAGTAAAGGTTTTTTCATTCTTTATTTCAGAAAAGATTGGAAAAATACTAAATTGGTTCATCTGTACGCAAGAGCTATTTTACGCAAATGATAATTTGTACGTAAAGGTGTCTGACTAAATGTTTTACGCGTCCTTTTCTCTGTTCAAAAGAGTAAAAGTTGTACGCATGAAAACATATGTTCTTTTACACTGACACGTATGAACGTGGATGACTTGCGTATTTTTAATTCTACGATGGCATGTATAAATGTGAGCGTAAATATTTTATGCGGGCACGTATTGACGTGAGCGTATTTTGTTGTTTATATTTTACGCGGGCACGTATAGACGTGAGCGTATTTTGCATTTTATGCTGGCACGTATAGACGTGAGCGTATTTTGTTTTTTACGCTAGCACGTATAGACGTGGGCATATTCTATTGTTCAAATTTTTACGTAACACGTATAGACGTGGGCGTATTCTGTTCCTTTCGCTGGCACGTATAAACGTGGGCATATTTAGTAATTTTTATTCTACGCTGACACGTATAAACGGGGGCATGAAGTTTAGGGTTCGGATTCTTCTTCTTCTCCGACGAACCCAGGGCCAAATTAGGTAGAATTCTTCCTATCATGGCCGGAGCCACAGCGGGGTTGGTCCTTCGAGTTGTTTTCGATGATGCGACGGCGGCATCCGTACGCTCAATCCTCGACGAAGCAGCGGCGAGCTTCTCGCCCTTGGCGCCGGCGGTGTAGTGCCCCGTCCCGTAAAGTCAATCGGAGGAATCGAAACGCCGACGGCATTCGGACTTAGCCTTACAACGGCTGCTCGAAGGCTCGCTCGGTCGAGACAACTCCTCGCACAGGTGGGGTAGTTTCGGTGAACTCGCCTCATCTTAGCCTTCACTTAATAACTCGTTTGTTTTCAACTTGCACAAGTTAGGCTTGATAATAAAAAGAGACGCATCCACATAGCTAAAAGAATAATTTCGACGGGTCAGAATGTCTTAGAACATGGAAAATAGTCCCACGGTCTGCTTAGAAGTCGGCTCAGCGTTCTTTCAAATGACACTCGATCCTTCGTCTCGTGGCTTGGGAAAAGGAAGTTGGCTTAAGTTGTTAAGTTGTCCCAACACTCGAATCAGCCTAAGTCATAGGCGTCGCCCGCATGAATGCTTAATAAAGCATGCACGGTCCCGTCGTTTTGCCCCAACGCTTGTATTGGCCTAAGTCATAGGCGTTGCCCGTATAAATGCTTGATAAAGCATGCACGGTCCCGTCGTCCAAGGCTTGGCATAGCCTTCGTACGTCCCGTGGGTTAAAGTCGTATTGCACGACTTGTTGGCTTAAGTCTAGGCACCCAAGAGTTGGTTATTCAAGTCGACCCCATACATAGCATGTTCCCTCGATGCGGAGCTCGGCGTAGCCTTTACGCGTCGAGTCGCTGCCCGAATAAGTTAGATAAGAGTTATGTTGGGCTATCGAAGCCATTTCTAGCACTGTCTCGCTCTATCTGCGGTTGTCAAGTTGCGTAGTCCCTTGAGAACAAGGCTCGTCGTATAAAGTATATGACTTGAGCGATAGCGTCGCCTATAAAACCAGGTCTGTCTAAGGCACGAGCTACGGTAGATTTAGTAAAGAGTATGCCACGATCAAAGGAAGTCCACACGACTGGTTGTCGCCGAGATCGGTCCCGCTACTTAGGAGTCTCGCTAAAAGTCTTGATAAGGAAGTGCATGAGATGGGTCCCGCTACTTGGGAGTCTCGATAGAAAGAAGGAAAGCATGGTCATGCTAAGGAAGGATTGGTAGATCGAGTTGAGTCTTGCATGGTCATTGGACAACTTGTCGACAAGGTGTAGTCTTCTCGAATGATCGCCGGGGCACCGGGATCATGTCGGCCCGGGAGAAGCGAGGCGGCTCACGGTAGGATGCTGGATAACCGCATGGGAGATACTTGGCTCTTCCGGGGCTAGCTACCCACGGAGGGACGAGCCGATATCTCGAGCCGAGTCTATGATAGCTTGATATTGCTAGTGACCACTCATGTAGATGGGTCGGCAGAATAGCGGCAAACCGCGTGTATGCTTTTGGATTGTGTCTAGAGCTTGAATGCGGGTCTAGTCGGTAACATAATGTCTAGGCCTAAGATTGGGCTGCAGCATAGGCACCGTGCTTGGCACGATAGGTGGCGTCGGGATGTTCATGAAGTCGACATTATGTTTCATAAGCCTTGTCTAAGTTGGTTTATGAGTCGAACAGGAAGGCCGCAAGGCGGTAGCATGATAAGTCTTGATAAGTTACGAGGTACGGCCTCAATCTTGATGCACGTACAAGTCTAAGCAAGGTCCTAAGGCACAATCAAGTCTAGCGGCACGACCTGCACGAGTCGTCCCCTTGACGTCGTTGGCACGAGAATTTGTCTAGAGGCACTTGAGTTAAGAGAAAGTCTTGGAACAGCCGAGTTCGCATAAGTTGCTCCTCGGCGAAGCACCATCTTGAATATGTTGAAGTCACAAATAGAGTTTGGCACGACCCTGCCGTCCCGAGTTGAAGTTCGGTCAAGTACCTAGGCGATGAGGCACTGCCTCGATCGAAAAACACGTTGGCATTATAGCACGACCATGTCGTTGCTCATCGGTTTGGTCAGGCATCGTGGTCCTAAAATTGATCCTAAGGCAACACTAGAAAGACAATCGTAAGGGGACTTGTATTGCACAAAGTAAATGAATGTGTCGATTTTGTATGGGTGGACGAGGAGCTCACTCTACCAGTACAGTTAAGTACTGACACCCACACAGTTTTCATGTGCAGGCACAGGTAGAAGCTCGTAGCACGGAGCTCGCTTGGATGCATCGAGGTACAGAGTTCCTTGGCGAATCGAAGCATGAGGCCACGTGGACTCAAGTCTTATACAAGACATAATGTATGGACATCGCCTTCCGAAGCTTCCGCTGGCTCAAGCATTATATCGAGAGATGAGAGAGAGCTGAGTGACTTGTAATGTGAGACGAGTGAGCTTGAGTGAGCTTGAGAGACTTGTAATCTTGGCCTTGCACCCTTTGTAATCTTTGTTTCAATATCAATAAAGAGCTTCTTTGGATAACTTGTGTTTTGCTTTAAAATTTCCGTTGCTATTATTCAATGTCTCTGTATGGAACTTCTGTGCGACGACCCCGTCGCAGTCGTTGTAATCGACCGTTATGGAACCCGCCTTGCACGAGCGCAATCTAGGCTCGTGCGACATCACGCCTTAGCGAGGACGATCGGTCCTACGGGAGCAGGACGTGACATAATGGTATCAGAGCACGGCTTTACGTCCTTGGACTTCAAGTCATATTTCTCAGTTTTGAAAGCTCGTCGTTGATAAAGAAATGTGCGCTCTCTCTCAAATGTCCCTCGACATGTCCATACAATAAGTTTAAATATTTTCTAAAGCTCGTACAAGCGTTCAATCGAACGCATCAGTGGGCCGTTGTGCCGAACGGTGTCAATTTGACTTGAATAAAAACACGTGCTTAAGTTAGCAATTCGTGTGCGTACCCAACTAGTCCTACATCGACATTAGCAAGTGAGAGTGCAAGCTCGGAGAATAGTCTGCACGGAATGGCTATGCACACGGCCTTTTGGCTAAGTTGTGCCGCGTGTCGCGCACCTCGACTTTTTGGTACAATCGAGTCGCGAGCAATATCACGTATTGCTCGGTCGGGTATGAAGATACACTTAGAGTGCATATCGATAGGAACGCTATCAAACTAATGCTTAGGTGTACGCGAAAGACTGGATTTGGATTTTGAGGAAATAGTACGAACGACTTAGCGCGTCGATACGACGTGAGCGATTACGCTAGAGATTCGTCGAACGAATCTGAAAGATGTCTTAGAGAGTGATACGAGCGTGGTTTGGACTAGATCGGATGGCTCGAATCCTGAGTGGTGTATGGATTTTCTTGGAAATCATTCGAGCAAAATTGAGGATTACGAGTAAAGACGAGTATGTCAGCGAGGCGATGCGATCGTACAAAGCCTTATAACGCGTCACGCTTAGTTGGTCGTGACTTCGAAGGTCCATAACGAGATATCGCTTGGACAACTTGTCAATGGGCAATGCGAGTTAAAAAAACGATTCAGAAACGATGAATAAAAATGAATGTCTTGATCGAGGAAATCTAGTAAATCACACGTACGATCTCGGATTGAGTCAAATGAAATATGATTTGAGTTTTGGAGAACGATATTGAAACTAGCTTGAGGAATAGCAATTGAACTTGATCTTGAATATCGAGGAGATTGTGGAATATCCAACTCGGACAACAGCATCAGTGCACGACTCGAAATTGGTTGCAAAGGAAGATCGTCAGGTTACGCATATCGTTGATGGTATTGAGGCGTATCAAAGATCGATATACGATAACTCGGGGGTACTTTGACTCGGTGAATGATGATCGTGCAAATGTCATTATTCCGATGGATGCTATACTCGGGATATTGAAATGTGTCGAGGAAAATATAGACGTAGCTCAAGGATTTTCTAGTGAATGAATGACGGTCGGACTATCGACCTGAGATCTTGACTTGGATGAAAAATAAAATGTTTGAATTGGTTCGACGATAACTACAATATTGACGTTCTTGTCTTATGCGAGTGCAACTCCAGTCTCGCACATGCGTCACACCGATTAGGGCGATCACTCCACGTGAGCGCTGGTATGGTGATTCATACAGTGGGGTGATCGAACTTGTATGGCATGGCAATTCGTATGTTTCGACTTGTGGTTTAACGCGAAGGTGGACTCGAGAATGATTCAGTGTGCTTGACGATCGAACTTGAGGATTGAGTAGGTCCAATCTGCGTATCGAGAATGAATTAGTCTAGACTCAAACAAGAGTTACGCCCGATGAGAATGATTATTCCACGGGAGCGTTGCATAGTGATTTATGAACCACCATGGATAATCGGACTCGCGTGAGATTGAGACGCAATATATTGTCAAAGCTAGATGACCTCATGATCGAATACATGAATTGGTTAGAATTGATGATTTGAAATAGAATTGAATATGCGCAATGAGCGCCTCGATACGAATTAGGTGATCATGCTCGATGTTTAGAAATCTGAGTGATGCGAGCTTGGGGTAGAAAATCTTGTACTACCGACGTTGGTTTGACCCTAGGATTGGGGTCAGTATTGGTATTATTGTTGGGGAACTATGATTCCAATCCTGACATTGACTTAGCCTCGAAAAGATGGCTTAGCGGTTAGGTGAGACGCCATATTTCAAGTGTTAGCAATCGAAAGATTGATCTTGAAGATCGGCATGGATGGATAGCGTGAATCACGAATATAGGAAACCCTGCTCATGAGACTCGGCTGACATGCATATATTTTAGGGACACTTGAGTATGTGCACGATACGACTCGAGTGAAAACGACGAATTCTCTATCATGTGGCTTGGCTGAATGCATATATTTTAGGGACGCCTGGAATACGTGCACGATCCAACCAAGTGATACGTTGAGTTCAAGGAAGACATGAGGAATGAAAGAGTGTCGATAATTTAAGATCGTGTTAAGGAAAAAGATTGATAGTCGGGCGAGCGTGGCTCGGAATCGAAGAAACGCGTAGGCGGTGTGTGTATAATAAATCATGGCATGTCCCGCATTATTGTTATAGTTCCGTGTCTAGGAACAAATAATTCTTGGCCATAGAATTGGTAGGATAGCTTGCCTTTAGGAAAGTCTCGAGGACGAGACTTGTTCTGAGTGGTGTATGTTGTAGTGTCCCATCCCGTAAAGTCAATCGGAGGAATCAAAACGCCGACGGCGTTCAGACTTAGCCTTGCAACGGCTGCTCGAATGCTCGCTCGGTCGAGGCGACTCCTCGTACATGTAAGGTAGTTTCGGTTAACTCGCCTTATCTTAGCCTTCACTTAATAACTCGCTTGTTTTAAACTTGCACAAGTTAGGCTTGATAATAAAAGGGATGCATCCACATAGCTAAGGGAATAAACCCGACGGGTCGGAATGTCTTAGAACATGGAAAATGGTCCCACGGTCTGCTTAGAAGTTGGCTCAGCGTGCTTTTAAATGACACTCGATCCTTCGTCTCGTGGCTTGGAAGAAGAAAGTTGGCTTAAGTTGCTAAGTTGTCCCAACACTCGAATCAGCCTAAGTCATAGGCGTCGCCCGCATGAATGCTTAATAAAGTATGTACAGTCCCGTCGTTTTGCCCCAACGCCTGTATTGGCCTAAGTCATAGGCGTCGCCCGCATAAATGCTTGATAAAGCATGCACGGTCCTGTCATCCAAGGCTTGGCATACCCTTCGTACGTCCCGTGGGTTAAAGTCATATTGCACGGCTTGTTGGCTTAAGTCTAGGTATCCAAGAGTTGGTTGTTCAAGTCGACCCCGTGCATAGCACGTTCCCTCGATGCGGAGCTCGGCGTAGCCTTTGCTCGTCGAGTCGCTACCCAAATATGTTAGACAAGAGTTATGTTGGGCTATTAAAGCCATTTCTAGCACTGTTCCGCTCTATCTGCGGTTTTCAAGTCGCATAGTCCCTTGAGAACAAGGCTCGTCGTATAAAGTATATGACTTGAGCGATAGCGTCGCCTATAAAACCAGGTCTATCTAAGACACGAGCTATGGTATATTTAGTAAAGAGTATACCATGATCAAAGGAAGTCCACGCAACTGGTTGTTGTCGAGATCGGTCCCGCTACTTGGGAGTCTCGCTAAAAGTCTTGATAAGGAAGTGCACGAGATCGGTCCCGCTACTTGGGAGTCTCGATAGAAGAAAGGAAAGCATGGTCATGTTAAGGAAGGATTGGTAGATCGAGTTGAGTCTTGCATGGTCATTGGACAACTTGTCGACAAGGTATAGTCTTCTCGAATGATCGCCAGGGCACCGAGATCATGTCGGCCCAGAAGAAGCAAGGCGGCTCACGGTAGGATGTTGGATAACCGCATGGGAGATACTTGGCACTTTCGGGGCTAGCTACCCGCGGAGGGACGAGCCGATATCTCGAGCCGAGTCTATGATAGCTTGACATTGCTAGTGACCAATCATGTAGATGGGTCGGCAGAATAGCGGCAAACCGCGTGTATGCCTTTAGATTGGGTCTAGAGCTTGAATACAGGTCTAGTCGGTAACACAATGTCTGGGCCTAAGATTGGGCTGCAGCATAGGCACCGTGCTTGGCACGATAGGTGGCGTCGGGATGTTTATGAAGTCGACATTATGTTTCATAAGCCTTGTCTAAGTTGGTTTATGAGTCGAATAGGAAGGCCGCAAGGCGGTAGCATGATAAGTCTTGATAAGTTGCGAGGAGCGGCCTCAATCTTGATGTACATACAAGTCTAAGCAAGGTCCTAAGGCACAATCAAGTCTAGCGGCATGACCTGCACGAGTCGTCCCCTTGACGTCGTTGGCACAAGAATTTGTCTAGAGACACTTGAGTTAAAAGAAAGTCTTGGAACGGCCGAGTTAGCATAAGTTGCTCCTCGGCGAAGCACCGTCTCGAATATATTGAAGTCACGAATAGAGTTTGGCACGACCCTGCCGTCTCGAGTTGAAGTTCGGTCAAGTACCTAGGCGATAAGGCACTACCTCGATCGAAACACACATTGGCATTATAGCACGACCATGTCGTTGCTCATCGGTTTGGTCAGGCATCGTGGTCCTAAAATTGATCCTAAGACAAGACTAGAAAGACAATCGTAAGGGAACTTGTATTGCACAAAGTAAATGAACGTGTCAGTTTTGTATGGGTGGGCGAGAAGCTCTCTCCACCAGTACAGCTGAGTACTGACCCCCACACAGTTTTCATGTGTAGGTACAGGTAGAAGCTCGTGGTGCGAAGCTCGCTTGAATGCGTCGAGGTACGGAGTTCCTTGGCGACTCGAAGCGTGTGGTCGCGTGGACTCAAGACTTATACAGGATATAATGTATGGACATCGCCTTCCGAAGCTTCCGCTGGCTCAAGCATTGTATCGAGAGATGAGATAGAGCTGAGTGACTTGTAATATGAGATGAGTGAGCTTGAGTGAGCTTGAGAGACTTGTAATCTTGGCCTTGTGCCCTTTGTAATCTTTGTTTCAATATCAATAAAGAGCTTCTTTGGATAACTTGTGTTTTGCTTTAAAATTTTTGCTGCTATTATTCAATGTCTCTGCATGGGACTTCTGTGCGACGATCCCGTCGGGGTCGCTATAATCGGCCGTTATGGAACCCGCCTTGCACGAGCACAATCTAGGCTCGTACGACATCACGCCTTAGCGAGGACGATCGTTCCTACGGGAGCGGGGCATGACAGGCGGTGATCTTGCTCTTGGGGGCCATTTGAAGTAAGATTTCGAAGAAGAAAAGAGTATTCGAAGGTTGAGAATCACAAGAATGAGTAAAGTTCTCTCTCTACCAGTTGAACTCTATTTATAGAGAATTTTGAAATCGGTTCAAATTTCCGAAATTTATGCTGACTATTGGATATCTCGAATATTACGCTTCTAAGCTGACTGTTGGATATCCCAAATTTTACGCGGACTGTTGGATATCACAGATTTTTACGCTTCTGCTCAAAGTATTTAAAATCTTAGAAAAAATTTGAAAACTTTGAAAGGGGTCTTGTAGAAGCATAAATAAATTTCATAGACCAAGTCAAAGAAATTGAGAGCTTTACGCAAGTCAAACTGAGTCAGATTCAAACTTTACGCAGAGATCAAACAGTGTAAACTCTATGCGAACTACTTTACGCGAGAGCCATCCTCAAACCTTTATGCGGCAGACAGGCTGTCCATATCGCATTTAATGCGTATGATATTACTCTGATAGAATGATTTTCTAACAATACATTGCACAGAAGTCGAAAAGATTTTTACACCAAACCCAACACTTGTCGTTTAGCGTGCAGATGGGTTACTTTACGCTCAAGAGATCTCTTCCTTTACGCATGAAAGCTATTCGAGTTTTTACGCTCAAGGCTTTTGTGTGCATAGAGTTTATTTGAGCTAATTATATGCTCAAGGCTACTTTTCAGCCACTTTTATGCAGGAAGTCTATTTTGGGTTATTTTACACCCAGTCTGCTACTTTACGCAGGAAGTTTGTTTTGGGTTATTTTTACGCCCAATCTTTTCTGGCTATGTGAGAATGTGGTCTGCATACGTAGCTTTCATGCCACACTTATCGAGGAACGTGTGTACATGCTTTCCCCATATTGTTGAAGTTGTGGGACACATGTCACCATGCGTAGAGATCAAAACTCTATATGGGACACGTGTCATCACGCATAAAGGTTTTTTCAATCGTGGGTGTCAGTTACTTGCGTAGAGACCCAATTTTGTTACTTTTTACGCGCAGAGGGTCTAGTCTATAAATAGACTTATTTTTAATAAAAGGATACATCAAGAGAAATATACAGAAGAGGAGATTCTAAGAAAACTCATTCTTTCAGAGTGATATTCCCAGAAGCATTTTTTCAATTTTTTCTCAAGAACAGGTCGAAGCAAAGCAGGAAAGCATTCGACTGTGCCATCAGTGCCGTTATGTCGATACCTTTCTGGTGACTTAGTTCTTCCGATTGTTCATCTTCTTCAAGCAGTTCTTTTCATCATCATCGTGTGGTCCAAGGAACAAAGTGATCGCTCTCAAATCAGACTTCTATAGCAATAGTCTCCAGAATCTATTTGTACTTTTGTACTTTTTCTTGTTTTCTTTCAAAAGCCAATTTTAGGCATTTTGTTAAGTGAAACCATTACAGTTCTCTCTCTTTTACTACATGTACTTTCTTTCAGCATTTCATATATTTTACTCTATTGCATGCTTTATATTCCTGTCTTGATATGAACTGTTGAGATTATGTGCTCGTTCTTGTCCTGACTGGACCTGTTAGAAATATTACAGGTAACCTGAAGATTCACAGCTAGCCTAGAGGACCAGTAGAGCTTGGAGTAGATTACTAGTTTATGGTTTACTTTCTCTTTTAGAACTTGTTTTGTAATAAGTGGTATTTTGAGATTTTTGAGATTTTAGGAGTTCACTTAAGTTGTTGTTTTGAGTTTTATATATAGTTGTTAGACTCCTGTGTTATCTTATCGTGCTTAGATTGTGATCGAGTATTATCGTATCTTATACCTGTCCTCCATTCGGAGTTGAGATTTTGACAGGTACATTATATAATTGTGTGAGTTGTTGATTAGATAGTGACCTAGAACAACGTTCTACCATCGACACTGTGGCGTAGGCTAGACGTACCTACTTCTCGTGCCCCTACACTGGGTACGGGTTGTGACACGTTTTTAGTGGTGGCCCATGCAGGTCGAGAGTCGCATTATTGCGATATCGTAGTAGCACAATGACTTAGTTGTACTGCTACGAGCATGCGATAGAATATAGGAATTAAGATGTTAGAATGAGAGGATACTCAATCACAGTTAGAAATCCTTGAAAGATTCCTTGGACGACCCTTGAGAATCTTATTTAAACTTCAATTTGAAATCCCTTCCTTTGTTTTTATGTTCACCCTTACTCCTTGTTATTGAATTTGATTTTTGATGGATCGTTGTTGACTTTGATTTTCCTATCGAGATAAATTTTATGGCCTGAGTTACGATATTTTTTGATAACATATGTTGACGGGAATAACAGGGATAATAAAACATCTACTTGATTATGGAACCTGGAGTTTATCGCAGCCATATTAGCCAGCGTGGCAGAAACGTAGAGACCTGACTTCGGATGTACATATCTTGGTTATGAGAGTTGGAATTTCTCGCAGCTATACTAGTCGACATAGCGAGAATTCTAGACAACATGATTATAGAGGTGCATACCCCAGTTATGGAATCTATCGTTTATCGCAGCCTTGCTTACTGGCATGGCGAGGATTCTGAGTAACATAATTTTGGACATACGCATATGATTATCAGATTGTATCTTGAGAAGGTTTTTAAACATATCATCTCTATCGTACCCTTCTGTTGTTATAAAATTGTATTTCATCATCAAATAACTTAAGAGTAGGGATATTTTAGTTTTTGGTAGAGCTTATTCATGTGTAGTTCTTTTATAGTGTAATGATATGATGACTTGTAGAGTGTCTGTACCCTAGAGATGATAGTTAGCATTGGTATTAGAATAGTAACCCATTGTAGATGATTCCTCTGTTATTTATAATACCTACCAGTTTTCATATATGATGTTAGTCTGCCTTACAACCTTGATGATTTATTATTTTCCTTATCCTTTCCAGTAGGGCACCCATGACCAGAGCCTGTCCTTGAGTGTAGTTGTAGTTTTGCCTGAGACTGAGAGTCTTTTTCTGCCTCCTATAGTGATACCCCATACCATATTCTCGGGAGGGTTATTTTCTGATGGAGCTCAGATATTCGGACTTCTCCGGGATGTGTTAGAGACACAGAGAGTTCAGGCTGAGATCTTGAGGGAGCAATATCCAGTTCCACCTAGAGCCTCAGAAGTACCCAGATTTCCAGCCTAGACTTAGCATGTCTTTTGAGATAATTGATACACCCTTCATTACTTGTATGTTTTGATACCTTGTGATTGCTTTGTGCTGTAGTATGACTAGAATGGCTAGATGGGAACCCTAGAGAGAGTATTCTAGGTAGACGAATATTCTTTCTGTGACTTTGATTTTTGGAACGTTAGATATGTAAATATTTGGAAACTTCCCTCATGAGTTTATAGTAGACAAGATTATCTTCACCTTGATATATATGTCCAACTCAAACTTGTTCTCTTGTACTACTTTTGCATCGAAGCTTTCGGTCCAATTTATGCTATTTGACCATTCCTACTTTAATTATGATTATCATATGCACATTGCTATAACTTTTAATTTAGGAGCACAAGATTAGTTGTTTTCTCAAAAACAACTTCACATGCATGACCTATACATGACACCCTACACCCATGACCTTTGTGTCCTACTCGGACACGCCACACGCCATCTTGTGCATCATCATTATCACACGACTTTCCTGACACAAGACCCCATCTTGATTTATCCCAGTCGCTTTTATTTCCGACTCGAATTGGGGACACCTTTTTGACCCAAATCTGCCGACCCAAATTTAGGATATGACCCATTTTAAGCCTACTATCCATATTTTACTTGTTGACCTTGTGTGCTGCTAGGTAGAAACTTCGACCTTGATTGTTGGGGGTTTGACCTAGAAAGAGTACGACCATCTTAATTTCGAGGACGAAATTCTTCTAAGGAGGATAGATTTGTAACCATCACTTTTATAAAATGAGGGTAATTTTGAACTTTTGTAAGTTTAGTCTTTTAATAATAAGATTTAAATCATGTTATGAATTTTTGGTAATTTTTAATTCTTTTTAAAAAACTATTTTAATTGGTGATTTGTGATTTTGGTGTTTTGCTTGTGAAATTCTGGATACTACTTGACCTAGAGACTAACCATGACCATGGAAACCTAACCATGTGATTAGGGTGATTTATTTCTTCATTTTTGCCCAAGGGTATTTTGGTCATTTTGATTTTTATGAATTATTTATTGCATTGGTGTTGTGATTTTGACTTTTGCTAGTTGTGACTTTAGAGACTAGCCTAGAGCTTGACTTTGACTTTGGTGACTTAGTTATCATGGTGTGGGACCCTAATCTAACTTAAGTTGGTCTTAGTTGACTTGAGTGTGGCTAGGTTTCATGAGAGGATTGGGAGAGTTTTGCATTTGGACTTATGGCTAAGGAGTTGAGCTAGTTAGCTAACAATCTTGACCCAAAGCCCACCATGAGAAACCCTAACCCTAGCTCTTCTTTTGGTCAGCCACCACAGCCACTTATGACCTAATTTATCCCCTATAAAGTCTCTCTTCATAACCACTTGCCTCTTTTAGAAATCCCCCTTTAGAAAACCATAATTTCTTCCCCCTTTCATCATTCCTCACCATTTCTCCACCAAATTGATCCCAATCTTTAACAATTGGTTCTAAATCTGGAATAGAGATTGAAGGAGGCTAGCTTGCAAGGAGGGGAGCTCATTTGGACATTGCTTGAGGAAGGGGACTTCACAATTTTGGGCTTTTTTTTGGAGATTGGCTCTCTATAGGTAATCCCTTCAAATCACCTCTAAATCCTGATTTCTTTCCATAGATGCATCCATCTAGGTGTCCCCTAGCTGTAGGTGAAGTTTGGTAGGAATTAGAATTGATTTGGTGTCCGTATAGGACACGTATCAGCGTGTGTGTAAAAGTGTTCGATGAAATGATTGAATGAAATTTATTTTGTTAATTTTGAATTCTGTTTGAAGTGATTTGTAGCCCTTCATGTTTTGATCATGAAACCCTAGCACTGAGCACATTTTGAGTCGTGTTTGTGTCCAAAATCGAACACGAACCGCAGCACGAGACACGCGCACACGTGCCCTTCTACCACCCCCTGATTTCTCCCTATGTAGGCCACTTGGATATGTGCCACTTGGCACAGAGGTGGGGGCAGACACTGTCAGGCCACCCCTCGAGTTTTACGATACCTCGTGTTGTGTCGAACACGAAAACGAGCCTGCACTGAACTTACACTGCCTGTACCCGCACGAACAGTGGCTTCTGACACGGCCTTCGTATCGCATGCAGACACAACGTGGACTTGTGTTAGGGACTCGAATGTATAGCCCTACACCTAGACTCACTCTAGACATGAGCACGTGGCTCCACGTGGTCTGTGTCATGTCCACGAGTACTCGACATGGCTGCACAAGCCTGTGTGCGTAAAGTTTTCTAAAATTGTGTTGTATTTGTTTTGGACACTTCGTGTCCACTTGTGTGGACACAAAACCACCCTCTGACACATGAACACATGAACCTAGCATCTGTACACACATTTGCTTGAGTTTTGTTTGATTTTCGATTGGAATTTGGGTTCTTGGATTTGACTGATACCTAAAAATTGGGTTTTAAGATTTAAATCAGTTTTAATTGTTTAAAATATCAAATTACATGTAAATAACTGTAATCTCTCCTCCCATATTTTTTTTATTTTGTTTAAATTTATTTTTTTCATCGAAACTTTGTGATAGTATTTTACATTTATTTCCGTTATCAAACCTACTTTTAAATTACAATAGGATAAACATATTTATCCTTGAATTTGTTATGAATTTCAAAAGATGGATGACCTTCAAAATATTGATTTCGAAATTGTTTTGGTAAAAGAAAAAAATATAGATAATTTTTAATAATAAAAAGATTTGTCAAAATTGTTTTAAATAGAATTACGGATTACTAATAAATATATTTTAAATTATTTTATTTTATTGATTGAATATGTGATCTAAATTAAATCGATAAATATTAAATATTATTTTATAAATTATTATGTTGACCATTTATCAAAATTCTATGATTAATTGATAATGTTGAATATTCTTTAAAAATTATTATTGTGATCGTATAAATGACGAGATTTATTTGTTTTAAAATAATTTTATTAATTTAAATTTTACTATTAATAACTACTAGTAGTTTTGATTAGATTAATTTGTTTTAAAATTATTCGATAACATGGAGCACTAGTTTAAACTGTTATTTGTAATCCCTATAAGGTTTTGATTAGATTAAATTCATATTTAAATTCTATTTGACTTAATTGATGGGAAGATTATCTATTATAAATCCTAATTCTTATCTATTTAGGAACCTTCCATATATTTACGAAGGCTTCCATTGTTTCCTCCCATATTCTTATTCCCACAGTCGCCCAAATCAAGCAACCATCAATTCTCCTACTCCTGTCAACCGCCAATCCCCTACACTTTCCCGACGGACCACCCCTGTCCACTGTGGCTCCACCACCAACTCTGACTGTGCCCATGTCAAATCTGCAGCCACCACCACCCGTTTTCCTTCATCACCAACACCGTCATCGCCGTTGCAGCCTCACCAACCAGAACCCTACAGACTCGACCACCTTTCGCCACCTAGCCAGTAGTTCCAAAACCACCACACTTCGCCCTCGGATCAGGCTATCGCTGATTCGCATGGTCGCACAAGGCAGCCACCTCTACAGAATTCCTACCTCGTCGACCCCTCTTCGACCTTCTCCCCGTGCCTCCGTCAGCGGTGCATCGACCGCCGCTTGGTCAAAGCCGCCCACCGGAGCTCCGTGGTAAGTTCCTCTCACCTCTCCCACTGACCTCTCGCTCTCGTTCTTTCCTTCTTCTTCTTCGTGTCTCTCTCGTGTGTCCCCTTTTTTCACTTTGTGAATATCTCTACCTCTCTTTCTTTCTTGTCCCTTTATTCTGTTTTGGTTTTGTTAGCATATTACTATAAGAGCCTGTCGGGCTGAATGGTAATATTCAGTTTAATTAAATTTTAATTATGGATTAATTACTTTGATTAAGATACTGTTAATATGAGGATTTGGTTTTAGGGTTAATATTAATAATATTATTAGTATCAATACTTTATTAGTTATTATATATTAATCCCTTATTACTATCCTTGTTATCTAATATATATAAGTAGCATTTCTAAATTACAATACTGAGCCCTGAGCCCAATACCTGTTTTACTTTATATATGTATAACTTATTAATTTGGGCCTATATATGTTTGTTACTGTCACTCCCCGATCCCGATAGACGTATTCTTTCATGAATTCTGTACATGGTATCTCGTATTTAGCATCTGCATAATTCTATTTATTAATATTTAATGGTTGCATATAGTTTTTAAGCATGTCATTAGTGGAATGGTTAGAGCATGTTTAGAGGTTAGGGTTTTCTTAAGCCAACCCAACCTCTATTTATATTCTCTTCCTCACTCTCTCTCCTCATTCA
This sequence comes from Iris pallida, assembly GCA_029216955.1. Lineage (NCBI taxonomy): Eukaryota > Viridiplantae > Streptophyta > Magnoliopsida > Asparagales > Iridaceae > Iris > Iris pallida. Next base: position 24,407,754 of record JANAVB010005599.1, on the reverse strand, counting down.
CTCCTCCATTTATTTTCCTCAACCACCATCCTTAGGCAAGTACAACTTGCTCAAAAGTGGAGATTTGTGCAATTTTTTTCATTTTAGATTTTTCCTTTGATATTATTTGTCTATATTGTTCTTCTCTTCATTCTCTACAAGTTTAGTTCTTGGAGTTTTTGATTTTAATGGCTAGTTTGGTGTAGATCTAAGTTTCTAAAACTAGGGTTTTATGTATTTACATGGTTTTGATCTACCAAACTTGGTTATTTTCGAAAACTAATGGTCATAGGTTGTATGAAATTTGATTCTACACAATTTTGACCTTTAAAAAGTTAGATTTCGACTTGTTTTGAGAAAATTATGGCCAAAACAATATTTGAATATTTTCTATGTCATCAGTCCTAGTTTTGGCAGGGACGATGAATAGTGTCACATAGTGCCGCATAGTGCCGAGCCGCATGAGGAAGCTGCATAGTGCCGCATAGTGCCGAGCCGCATAAGGATGCTGCATAGTGCCGCATAGTGCCGAGCCGCATAAGGATGCTGCATAGTGCCGCATAGTGCCGAGCCGCATGAGGAAGCTGCATAGTGCCGCATAGTGCCGAGCCGCATAAGGATGTTGCATAGTGCCGCATAGTGCTGAATAGTGCCGCATAGTGCCTATTTTGGCTATTTTTGGCTATTTTAAGTCCTATTTGGCTGAATTGTGGCCAAAATTTCTCCTAACTCCCAACATAAAAGTTGTAGATCTTTGTTTTGGCTTCAAGAATCTTCATGACTAGCGAGCTCTTCACACCCTAAGTGCATAGTACCTTCTTATTCTATTTTCCTCTTGTGTTTTGGTCCTCATTCCTGATCTAACTCCTATGCGTATGCTGGATAACCCTATGTGTGTACTAAGGTACAATCTATGTGAGCATCGATGTGCTATCCTATGTGCTAAGTGTTCCTATGTGATACCTGTCAGTACCTCTAAGAGTCCAGCATTTACATAGCCATTGGTCAGTAGCAATGACGTGGTATGTATTGTGTGTCGCATTACACCAAGAAGGGGGTACATACGTATGACTCTATGAGCCCGTAAGGATCACTTCTTGGGGTACTCGTACAATGTACGACATATAGGGGAGTGTGCATGTGACCATGACATGTGAACTCCGAGAATAACCTAGGGGTTAACTAGGCAACTAACTTGGTAGATGCATTGGGTGGGAAGAATCCCGAGATCGTGCCATACTAGCCACCCCAGGACCAGTCCTGACGTGTCGGGTTGGCCTCCACGGATATGGTTTCACTCGCCTATAGCGGATGGCTATATCCGACTCCTACGAGCTATGTGTTATATGTTTTAGCGCGGTAGCCCTCCGGGGGACCGGTGCATAATCAATGTGCTATATGTCTTATGGTTTGGCTAGCCCTGCTGGGTTGACACGATCTGAGGATTCCTTTTAATCATTATCGCGGGGATAACTCCGCCAAATATAGAAAGCCGCATGAATGAATGGCCGCTTGAAAAAAAATGACTTGACTGTGCCTTATAACTTCCGTTAGTAGCCAAGGGACATGGACTGTCATGGTGCGTGGTCCAACCCATGTCCTTGTTTGGTTGTTGGGTTGGGCTATCGTGCTAGGACAGGCTGTGGACCGAGGTTACGACCGAAAGCTTTTATTATTACTAGTATTATTAATTTATGCTTGGGTTTTATCTCACTCTTTTGTGCTTCCTTGTGGTACTTGCTATTCGGGGCTGACCCCGCTGGTTTTGTTTGGCCAGATCTCGTAGCAGCGCCTGAGGATCCAAACTTCCTCCCCGACGTCAATGGTGCATACTAGGAGCATGGCGGGCGGGGTACTCGAGTGGGTTTCTTCTCCACCACTCTAGTATCTTTTCTTATGTTCTGGCGTTTAGCCACCGGCACCTGTTAGCCGGCTAATCTGAATATTTTGTCTTGCATAATTTGTAATTAAATCAGACTGCAGCTGAATACAATTATGTACCTATGACCCTCTGGGCTAGCTAACTTATAAAGCTAGACCCCCATGATCATTTTGATGATGCGTCGGGGACGCCTTTCTGCTTTATCTTATATGATCATTATTTACTGCTTCTTGTTTGATAGATAGAGACCTAGATGCTCTGTGAGACCATAGGAGACTTGATTGTAGCATGCACCCCCTTGTCTCTTGACAGCCACGATCGCCGTATGACGTTTATATACCTCATATGGAGTAGCTGGCCTAGTCCGTCTCCGTATTTCGGTACTGGGGCGTGACAAAGGTTTTATTGGTGGCCCATGCAGGTCTGATTTTCAGACTTGTGGGGTGTTACTATTATAGGAGTCTCAATCAAAACTTGTTCCCTTTGAATCTCTTACCTCAATTTCTTTTCCCTCATCTTGATTGATAACTTGAATTGCATCCTCGAATCTTCATTGTCCTGTCATTTAATATCATGTATCTTTCCCTATAGGGGTGCTTCATTCTCAGTAGCTGGTGAGGCCAACATGGAGGAACGTCCAGTAGAGCATGGCTCGACGGGGCAGCAGCCGAAAGGAATGCCTTCTCCTGACTAGATCCGAGTGGAAGTGATATCAGAGCCAGTGGAGCCGCAGGTTCTAGAAACTCCCGCAACCCCGGCAGTACCGGCAGCGACGACAGTACCTGATGCTGCAGCACTCCAGGAGGTCATCCGGGGATTCCTGGCCACTCAGCAGCGTCAGGTGGCAGCCCATCAGCAACAGCAGACCCAGCAACAGGAACAGAATGTGCTATTGAATCAGGGGTTACAATTAGCCCTTGAGAGAAGTGTCAGAAATGATTCGGGAGCGTCAGGGAGGTTTTGTCGACTTAATCTGAGATATTTTGATGGCACGGAGGATGGCATCACGGCAGATGCATGGCTCCAGGATACTGAGGCCATATTGACTGCAGCTAAGGTTCCCGCAGAAGAGAAGGTTGACCAAGTCAGGCTGTTACTTCAGGATCTCGTCCGCGACTGGTGGGCATCGAAAGAGGTTGGAATGAGGCGTCCTGTTCCTTGGGATAGCTTCAGTACCAGATTCAAGGCCAAGTACTTTGGCGTAGTAGCGCGGTATGAGCTACAACAGAGGTTTATCAGTCTCAAGCAGGCTGGTAAGACGGTGGATGGATATGCAGCAGAGTTCTGCAGACTGAGTCGGTTTGCACCAACGATGGTGGCTACAGAGCCAGAGAAGGCTATGAGATTCCAGCAGGGACTTCATTTGGAGATTCTACAGCTAGTAGAAGGGCACGACTATCAGACTTTTGACGCCATTTTAACGGCAGCTCGAAGGCATGAACTCACCCAACAAAGGTTGGTGACACGACATGGGGGCCAAAAGAGGTCACATCCCCAGAGTAGGGGCGGAGGAGCAGTGCAACGAACATCGGCGCCAGCACCCGGCCTCCGTATTCATGAGTCAGGAGCGCCGCGGAGGACGGCGGTATCAGAAATAACAGCACCAGCTCGGCATCATCAGCAAAGGAACCAGCAGCAGCGCCAGGGGGCGCCCATTGGATGTACTTACTGTGGTAAGGGAGGGCACACTAGGGATGTGTGTCGTTCAGCTAACGGATTGTGCATGAGGTGTGGCAGTCCAGACCACAGGATTGCCAATTGTCCTATGTTGCAGAGGCCAGGAGGGCCAGTTCAGCAGTTTCTGGTATTGCCAGCTCCGGGGGCAGCACCGAATCGAGGACCAGCATTGGCCGTAAGGCCGCTAGCCCAGCGTCTACCGACACAAGCTCAGATGTTTCGCCAGGCGCAGAACCAGAAAGGCCCACAGAGGCCACAGCAACAGCATGGTCAAGGAAGGCAGCACCAGGGAGCTCAGCAAGGCCAGGGCCAGGCCTTCACCTTATCACTGGAGGATGCACTAGCTTCAGGCGACGTGGTTGCAGGTAATATTTCTATTACCTCTTTTCCTGCAGTAGCATTGTTTGATTCGGGGGCTACCCACTCTTTTATATCTGTACGATTTGCGACACGTATTGGATTGGAGTTCGAGACATTGCCAGAGAGGATGAATATACTCACTGGTAATGGGCTCGTAGGAGTTAGCAGGGTATGCCTAGCGTATCCGATCGTAGTGAGTGGGCGATTATTGCCCGCATCTTTGATTGAGTTCCCTATAGGCAACTTTGACGTTGTCCTAGGCATGGACTGGTTGAGAGACAGTCATGCGACTATAGATTATCGGGGAGGTAGGGTAGTATTTAATGCACCTGGCGTTGAGGAGTTCGTCTTTATTCGATCATTGGAGGATCGACCCAAAGGCATCGTTGCAGAATTATTGGCAGAGCAGGAGCAGATTCTAAGGGTGGTCAGAGAGTTTCTTAATGTATTTCCAGATGAGCTTCCAGGTTTACCCCCGGTGAGGGATTTGGAGTTTTGTATTGAGTTGAATCCTGGGACGGAGCCTAAAGTCGGCAGAGTTTACAGGATATCGCAGTCAGAGTTGGACAAGTTGCACCAGCATGAAGAAGAACTGAAGGCGAAGCAGTTTATCCGAGACAGTGAATCACCCTGGGCAGCACCGGTGATTTTAGTACCCAAGAAGGATGGATCGACGCGAATGTGCATTGATTACCGACAGTTGAATGTAGTGACAGTGAAGAACAAGTATCCATTACCAAGGATTGATGACTTATTTGATCAATTGAGTAAGGCCTGCGTCTTCCCTAAGATTGATCTTCGATCTGGATATTATCAAGTGAGGGTCCGGGAGCAGGACATACCTAAGACAGCATTTAGATCACGGTATAGGCATTATGAGTTTCTGGTGATGCCATTTGGATTGACTAATGCCCCAGCCGTGTTCATGGACTTGATGAACCGCATCTTTCTACCCTATTTGGATAAGTTTGTAGTAGTATTTATAGATGACATCCTCGTTTATTCTAGTAGTGAAGAAGAACATGAGAAACATCTTCGGACAGTTTTGCAGACCTTGAGGGAGCACCAACTTTATGCGAAGCTTAGTAAATGTGAGTTTTGGTTGGATCGTATTTTGTTCCTGGGACATATTATTTCTGGAGCAGGAGTGTCAGTAGATCCGAAGAAGGTTGAGGCAGTAGAGAATTGGCCAGTTCCGAAGACGGTAGCAGAAGTACGTAGTTTCTTAGGATTGGCAGGTTATTATCGGAGGTTCGTGGCAGATTTTGCCAGAATTTCGGCACCCTTGACGCGTTTGACGCATAAAGATGTAGAATTTGTTTGGTCAGTAGAATGTCAGACATCATTTGAAGAGTTGAAGAAGAGATTAATCTCAGCCCCGATCTTGACACTTCCAGTAGGATCGGGAGGGTTTACAGTATATTGTGACGCATCCGGGAAGGGACTTGGGTGTGTATTGATGCAGCATGGTAAGGTGATAGCATATGCATATGGACAGCTTCGGGACCATGAAAAGAACTATCCGACCCACGACCTGGAATTAGCAGCAGTAGTATTTTCGCTTAAGTTATGGAGGCACTATTTATATGGGGATCGAGTAGAGATTTACACTGATCATAAGAGCTTAAAGTATGTATTTACCCAGAGGGACCTGAACATGAGACAGAGAAGATGGTTGGAATTACTGAAGGACTTTGATGTAAATCTTCAGTATCATCCAGGCAAGGCGAATGTGGTAGCCGATGCCTTGAGCAGGAGAGGTGGTGCATTCGTCTTAACCTCGCAGAGGCATATTTTGGAAGATCTTCAGGAGATAGGAATTGAAGTGATCTTGCCACAAGATACAGAAGTTCTGGCCAGTTTGCAGATTCAGTCTACTCTAGTAGAGAGGATCAGAGCAGCTCAGGCAGAGGATCCACGAATCCAGAAGCTTCGATCAGAGTGTGAGTCAGGTCTCAGGAAGGAGTTAGTAATCCATGAGGATGGTATGCTTAGGTTCGAAAACCGTCTTTGTGTACCAGGTGGAGACCTTCGACAAGAAGTTATGTCAGAGGCTCATAGTTCTCCATATTCCATTCATCCCGGAGGCACAAAGATGTACCAAGATATAAATCAACACTTTTGGTGGAATGGTATGAAGAGGGAGATAGCGAGGTTTGTATCCAAATGTTTGGTATGTCAGCAAGTAAAGGCAGAGCAGCAGAGACCAGCAGGATTGTTACAGCCGCTTCCTATTCCGGAGTGGAAGTGGGATCACATCACGATGGACTTTGTGACCGGTTTACCTAGATTTCCAACCGGTTGAAACGCAGTTTGGGTAATCGTGGATCGGCGCAAGAAGGTTGTTCATTTTCTTCCTTTCAGAGTAGGACAGTCTACTGAGCAGCTGGCAGAAATATATATGAAGCAGATTGTAAGGCAGCATGGTGTTCCAGTCAGCATAGTATCAGATCGAGACACACGGTTCACCACTCACTTTTGGCGAAGTTTGCATCAAAGTTTGGGTACTAAGTTGAGGTTCAGTACAGCCTATCATCCGCAGACGGACGGACAATCAGAGAGAACCATTCAGACCTTGGAAGATATGTTACGGGCTTGTACTTTAGACTTCGGCGGAACTTGGGAAGATCATCTTCATTTAGTAGAGTTCTCTTACAATAATAGTTATCAGGCAAGTATACAGATGGCACCGTTTGAAGCATTATACGGAAGGAAGTGCAGGTCCCCTCTGGCATGGGACGATGTGGGAGAACGAAAATTGTTGGGACCAGAGATGATCACGCAGACAGTGGAGACAGTCAAGTTGATCAGAGAGCGGCTTCGAATCGCGCAGGACAGACACCGACACTGGGCAGATCAGCATCGTAGGCCTCTAGAGTTTGGCGTTGGTGACCAAGTATTTCTGCGAATTTCGCCTACTCGGGGTGTCATTAGATTTGGAACCCGAGGAAAGCTTAGTCCGAGATTCGTTGGTCCTTTTGAGATTCTCGCTCGGGTAGGCGATGTTGCTTAACGGCTTGCCCTTCCTCCCTCGCTATCTGGCGTACATGATGTGTTTCATGTATCTCAGTTGCATGGGTATGTCCCGGATCCGAGTCATGTCCTCGATCATTCGGAGTTAGTCGTTGGTACCGACCTAACCTACGAGGAACAACCCGTGTCTATTTTGGACCGGCAAGAGAAGGTGCTTAAGAACCGGACTATTAACCTTGTCCGTGTCGCTTGGGGCCATCACTCTCCGGGAGAGTCAACCTGGGAGCGCGAGGACGAGATTAGATCTCGGTATCCGCACTTGTTCGACTCAGAAGGTATGTTTCTCCTCATGCCTTGGTAATCCGGTTACATGCATGTTATACACCATTTTGAAATATATTATCAATGACTGCTAATGAAAGGTTACCTGTGTAGATTGTAATTGCACCTTGCTTGCCCGAATTTCTCTATCTTGTCTTGGCAGAAATTCCGAGGACGGAATTTTTCTAAGGAGGATAGAGATGTCACTTCTCGATCCCGATAGACGTATTCTTTCATGAATTCTGTACATGGTATCCCGTATTTAGCATCTGCATAATTCTATTTATTAATATTTAATGGTTGCATATAGTTTTTAAGCATGTCATTAGTGGAATGGTTAGAGCATGTTTAGAGGTTAGGGTTTTCTTAAGCCAACCCAACCCCTATTTATATTCTCTTCCTCACTCTCTCTCCTCATTCACTCCTCCATTTATTTTCCTCAACCACCATCCTTAGGCAAGTACAACTTGCTCAAAAGTGGAGATTTGTGCAATTTTTTTCATTTTAGATTTTTCCTTTGATATTATTTGTCTATATTGTTCTTCTCTTCATTCTCTACAAGTTTAGTTCTTGGAGTTTTTGATTTTAATGGCTAGTTTGGTGTAGATCAAAGTTTCTAAAACTAGGGTTTTATGTATTTACATGGTTTTGATCTACCAAACTTGGTTATTTTCGAAAACTAATGGTCATAGGTTGTAGGAAATTTGATTCTACACAATTTTGACCTTTGAAAAGTTAGATTTTGACTTATTTTGAGAAAATTATGGCCAAAATAATATTTGGATATTTTCTATGTCATCAGTCCTGGTTTTGGCAGGGACGATGAATAGTGCTGCATAGTGCCGAGCCGCATGAGGAAGCTGCATAGTGCCGAGCCGCATAAGGATGCTGCATAGTGCCGCATAGTGCCGAGCCGCATAAGGATGCTGCATAGTGCCGCATAGTGCCGAGCCGCATGAGAAAGCTGTATAGTGCCGCATAGTGCCGAGCCGCATAAGGATGCTGCATAGTGCCGTATAGTGCTGAATAGTGCCGCATAGTGCCTATTTTGGCTGTTTTTGGCTATTTTAAGTCCTATTTGGCTGAATTATGGCCAGAATTTCTCCTAACTCCCAACATTAAAGTTGTAGATCTTTGTCTTGGCTTCAAGAATCTTCATGACTAGCGAGCTTTTCACACCCTAAGTGTATAGTACCTTCTTGTTCTATTTTCTTCTTGTGTTTTGGTCCTCATTCCTGATCTAACTCCTATGCGTATGCTGGATAACCCTATGTGTGTACTAAGGTACAATCTATGTGAGCATCGATGTGCTATCCTATGTGCTAAGTGTTCCTATGTGATACCTGTCAGTACCTCCAAGAGTCCAGTATTTACATAGCCATTGGTCAGTAGCAATGACGTGGTATGTGTTGTGTGTCGCATTACACCAAGAAGGGGGTACATACGTATGACTCTATGAGCCCGTAAGGATCACTTCTTGGGGTACTCGTACAATGTACGACATATAGAGGAGTGTGCATGTGACCACGACATGTGAACTCCGAGAATAACCTAGGGGTTAACTAGGCAACTAACTTGGTAGATGCATTGGGTGGGAAGAATCCCGAGATCGTGCCATACTAGCCACCCCAGGACCAGTCCTGACGTGTCGGGTTGGCCTCCACGGATATGGTTTCACTCGCCTATAGCGGATGGCTATATCCGACTCCTACGAGCTATGTGTTATATTTTTTAGCGCGGTAGCCCTCCGGGGGACCGGTGCATAATCAATGTGCTATATGTCTTATAGTTTGGCTAGCCCTGCTGGGTTGACACGATCTGAGGATTCCTTTTAATCATTATCGTGGGGATAACTCCGCCAAATATAGAAAGCCGCATGAATGAATGGCCGCTTGAAAAAAAATGACTTGACTGTGCCTTATAACTTCCGTTAGTAGCCAAGGGACATGGACTGTCATGGTGCATGGTCCAACCCATGTCCTTGTTTGGTTGTTGGGTTGGGCTATCGTGCTAGGACAGGCTGTGGACCGAGGTTACGACCGGAAGCTTTTATTATTACTAGTATTATTAATTTATGCTTGGGTTTTATCTCACTCTTTTGTGCTTCCTTGTGGTACTTGCTATTCGGGGCTGACCCCGCTGGTTTTGTTTGGCCAGATCTCGTAGCAGCGCCTGAGGATCCAAACTTCCTTTCCGACGTCAATGGTGCATACTAGGAGCATGGCGGGCGGGGGACTCGAGTGGGTTTCTTCTCCACCACTCTAGTATCTTTTCTTATGTTCTGGCATTTAGCCACCGGCACCTGTTAGCCGGCTAATCTGGATATTTTGTCTTGCATAATTTGTAATTAAATCAGACTGCAGCTGAATACAATTATGTACCTATGACTCTCTGGGCTAGCTAACTTATAAAGCTAGACCCTCATGATCATTTTGATGATGCGTCGGGGACGCCTTACTGCTTTATCTTATATGATCATTATTTACTGCTTTTTGTTTGATTGATTGAGACCTAGATGCTCTGTGAGACCATAGGAGACTTGATTGTAGCATGCACCCCCTTGTCTCTTGACAGCCACGATCGCCGTATGACGTTTATATACCTCATATGGAGTAGCTGGCCTAGTCCGTCTCCGTATTTCGGTACTGGGGCGTGACAGTTACTAAGGGCTTATAAATTTTAATATTTGAATTAGGTTTATAAATGGAAATGTATTTAGTTATTTTAAGAGTATATATTGATTTGTGCCTATATCCAAGTAAAAAGATACCTATAAGTGTTTTCTTAAATGGATCTAAAATATTTATTATATATTTAAATAAGTTTATAAATATTTTCTACATGAATATATTTTTCTAAATAACCTTCCTTTGCATATTTGGTAAATATATTTAAAATAAGTCCCGACCATAATTATAGATTTGGTATAAAAATGATTTATGTTGCTTTGCTTAAAAGTATTTTTCTAGTAAATATAGTTTCCAAGTATTCTAATTATTTTCTAAAAGTTATTGATATTTATTTATGGCAAATGTTAAAGGCCACCCCCTTTTTACTAAGGGCAACCCATCTACTAAGGGCAACCATGCCTTTGTATTTTTTTTACTAAGAGCAACATAAAGTTCACAATTTTACTAAGGGCCACCAAGAGGACTTTGGAGGAGGAGCTCGGCGCCTGAGTTGTGTGCAGCGAAACTATCCGGCCACACGCGCACCGACCACTGGGCAGTGCTCGACGCTGCTATGGTTGGCCGTTGGGTCATCGACACGTCAGAGCTGCTTTCAGTCCCAGCGAAGACCTCCTCGCAGGATCGACGAGACAATAGGAAGGGGATCTCGTACGCACGATGTGTATCCAACGGCTCCCCCTCGTCCTCCGTCGAGGTGGGTGTCGTGGCTGGTGCCAGTGTTCCTGGTGGCGAACATGGTGGCGTTCGCTGCGACCATGTACGTGAATGACTGCCCGAAGAATGCTCGGATCCCGTTGTTGTGCGTTTGGAGGAAGGAGCTCGGCCGGTTCGCGTTCCAGCCGCCCAGGGAGAACCCCCTTTTTGGCCCCTCCACCGCCACGTGAGTGAGCCTCCTCCCGAACCCATTATTCCTTCACATTCGAATGCCAATTCAACACCCCTTCCTTTTTTTTCTTTTCCTTTAAATGCAATGTTTTCTGAAGAACACATATGTGAATTGTCCGTTCCTTGATATTTTTTTTTGTTTTGGATTTTTATGATGACCCATTTGAGTATTTCTGAAATTTTTTTGGGTCACATGTCGAAGGAGCCCTCTCACCGCCGCAGCCCCCCTCCTCCCGCTTCAGGAGCCCTCCCACTGCCGTATCCCCCCTCCCTCCGCCGCAGCCCCCCCCCCCGTCTCCCTCCCCCCGCCAAAGCCCATGGATCGTTCGCAAAAAAGGCGGACTGCAGGCCTTACCTGCAGTCCTGTCTTCACTTTGGACTGCAGGCAAGTCCTGTAGTCACTGTAAATAAAAAAAGAGAAAAGATGGACTGCAGGCAAGCCATGCAGTCCTCGATTAACAGGAGCGGGGTGGCCCTTAGTGTTTTTAAAATGGCAAACTTGTAATTTTTTTAAAGTTTTAAGTTGGTGGCCCTTAGTAAAAAGGGGGTGGCCTTTAACATTTGCCTTATTTATTTATACAATATCCTTTTCGATTTCTATCTTGATCATAACTAGTCATATGCCATATTTCTTGTGATTCTGACCATTTAATATCGACCATAGGCTAATCAGATTATCCCGAACTCAATTGAACTATCGGTTTCACCAGCTAAGGACCCCAGGCGAATACAGTTTATTGTTTGTTTCCGATATTGATGATTACTATATTTCGCTATTGGTCATTCGTTATTGTTAGGGTTATATACTAAAAGCATTACTTTTGTAGTAACCTTATTTCCTTCAATTTTGAATGAGAATCATATGGACAAATGTTTGCATATTATATTTGTTGCAAGTGTTAATGCAAATGTCTGATATTCTATATTGTAGGTAATATGGTGTGTGGTGTCACACAGAAGATCATATTATCAGTTCCCTATGGAGTATATAAATAGTTCACAACCTAGATGGACTTGGACAATCTATTAGAAATATTGTAGTGTAATCTGGTATTAGTCTATCTTGACTATAGGTTTACACTAGTACACTTTGTGTGTATTGAACAGGACCACTTGAGGTTGTTCTCTTTGTACTGACTACATAAGAGAACAAACACCTCTGTTATTATGGATGCTTGTGCTCTTAATCCGGATATAATAACAAACATGTATATGCAGTGTGCATTACTTTGACTCATAAAAGAGTGAAATTAATTATGGATCAACAACCTCTATGAATTGGGTAATAACATTGTATGTGTGATGGGCTGTTGATTATAAATGGAATCCATGTCCCGATACATCGGGTTGATGATGTCCCCTTAAGGAGCTCATATAGATTGTCATGTAAACCCTGCAGGTGGATTATATCCGACATGACAAATAAAGTTGAGCGGTACTACTTAAGGATAAAAGATGTCGAATCAATATAGTTGTCAGTAACTTAATTTGATCGACGGACATACGATATCATAACATGGGGAGCCAAACGAGCATATAATAAAAGGAGCCTACAAACATAATTTGGGATTAGGGAGGTAGTGCAACAATAGCTTATTAGTGGACCGAGCTATTGTTAATGGGCCTGGATTGTGTGTTCGGGCTGAACACGGGATATCCAGATCCGTTAGGAGGCCTAACCCTAATTTTTTCACATGGTCCCTGCCGTAGCCTACATATATCCTCTATTCTCTGGACGCCAGATTACTGATCAGAAATCAAATACTTTCTCTAAATTCGTGATTCACGTAAGGTGAGAAAGAGAGGGCTGCCAAGGAGAAGAAAAGGTTGGGAGATCGTCGCCCACACGACGTCCAACTCGAGGAAGGAATACGTACAGAAGATCTTGGGGTCATCCGCTCGAGATTGCCAGGAATTACTTGTCTCCTTTCCGCCGCAGGTATAATTCATGAACCCTAGTTTCCGCCTATGAAGGGTTAGAACACGTATTAGATCTTTTTAACTTTCTATCGATCAATACATACACCAAAGAAAGGGTCCTGGGAATCCCCAGTTCCATCAGTTATGTGATTTTTGTCATCTTTTATAACATGTCATATTTTGTGGAGTAGGGATGAGAAGTACCAAAGATGTGTGATCTGACCGTAGATATTATTTATTTTTTGCAAGTAGACCTCGTAGACATTGTTTATTTTCTGCAAGTAGACCTCGTACCCATTGTTTACTTTCTGCAAGTAGATCTCGTAGACATTGTTTATTTTCATGCAAGTAGACCTCGTAGATCTCGCGGTGTAGTGTCCCAGACCGATCACATATCAAAGGTACTTCAAATAGTTGGGCAGGTATTTTTGGTTTATTTATTTACCGTAGAATTTCTGTCGTTTCTCACATATTTTTTACTTATTTTTAAAACATATAATTGATGTCTAACCTCTGTTTTGTAGTCATTTTTATATATTAGAACTGCATTCAGTGAATTGTACTCGTTCCATCCTGACTGAGTAAACCAACATTTTTCAGGTTAGTCGCGACTACTCTTAGCATTGGGGAGACACGGGTGTACTTGCAGGCAAAACCTAAAGACTAGTTAGATAGTTGAGTATTTATCCAGTTGTTCTTTATAAAGTGTGAGATATTGTACCTTGTATCAAATGTCAATCCTTGAATATTTGTAATTTAACTTAGTTATTGTGAATGAGCATTATTTGTAATTTTGAGTATTGTGGCTTGACAGCGTTCTACCGCCGACACTGCGGCGTAGGCTGGCTTGGACACGCTCTAGCATCCTGGATAAAAAAATGAGTGCGGGTCATGACAATAACATACTATATGATGTGTTAATACCTGGGGTTACATTGGGTTTCGAATTTTTGAAGTGTCAAAGAAATTTCTGTATGAACTGTTGAGTTTTCCCTTTCTGAATGTCAACTGAACATATAAATTAGAACTGAGTTTCATTTTTGGTTTAAATGTTAAGTTGATGCTCAATTAGGTGTAAATTATTGCAATTTATAACTGAGTGAGAAGCATATGAATATATGGGATTTTGTTTTGAGTTTATGTTAACTGAAATGTGGGTTTGACTGAGAACAAAGTTCCTATTAAACATGTGAACAAATGTTACTATAAACTGAGTTGAACATTTAATAGGATGTTCATGTATGAACCTGAGAAGTTATTTACTACTAGCCCATGCCATGAACCTATATTAACCCCTACACCCTACTGAAATATGAACCAGAGAAATCTCTATAACCTGCTGTACACTATTGTTTAACCCCCATGCCAATTCATATGTAAACCTGAGAATTAAACCGCTCACTATCACTCATTGTTGCCTGTCACAAACACACAGACACACACTCTTACTTACTGTCCACACACACCATATCATTGTACACACACACCCCCTATCACAACTACCATCTGACACCCAATTTATCATGCTCTCACACACACTTTTCTCTCTCTATGTATATAGTGTAATGCATGAATGAATGAATGTAATATGTATAGATAGATGAATATAATGTAATGTAAGGTATAATGTAAATTATGCATATGTGATATGAATACATGTATATAATGTAATGCATGAATAATGTAATGTATGTAAGGTATAGATGCAATGTAAGAACACATGTAATGTAATGTATGTATGTATGTATGTATGCATGTATTTAGGTATGGTATATATTCTTGTGTGGTTCATTTTGGCTTGGTAATGTGTTTGAGTGCTAGACTAGGCTTGGTTAGGCTTAGTGAGACTTGTTGGACTAGATGTAACATCCAATTTTCTGAAAATGGGGTATTTTTGAAAATTTATTATTTTAATTATTAATAATGATGATTTAGTCATGATATGATTTTTGGTGATTTTTAGTTAGATTAAAATTATTTTCTAAGTCATGGCTTATGACTTTGTGATTTTACTAGTGTAACCCTAGTGTAAACCCTAGAGATTTCATAACCTAGAGACTAACCATGATCATGTGAGCCTAGCCATAGGTTTAGAACATCAAATTAGGGCTTTTTAGCCTAAAGGGTATTTTGGTAATTTTCTAGGATTTATTAGGAATTATTTAGATTTATGTGTTTTTATTATTATTTAATTAGTTGTTAAGTGTCATGTTAGTCCCTAACCTAGTTTACCCTAACCTAGAGATTAGTCACTAACCTAGGAGGCTAATGTTAGATGTTAACCTATGTGTAAATATCTAGGTTTGATAATATCTAGATATTTTACTTTTAGATATTTTAGAAACCTAAAATATCTATCCCCTTAGTCAAATACTTAGGAGCTAAATTTTGCTAGGTGGATAAACCCTAAATATCTACCCCCTACCCCCCCTTGGCAGCCCACACTTCTATATAACCCCTTTGTATTAATTCATGAATAATTTACATAAATTTAAACCTAAAAAAATCCCATTTCTACAAACCTTGATAACTTGATCAATTTTGATCTAAATCACCTCTAGTTTCTTGCATTGGACTCCCCTACACTAGAGGGTACTAGTTAGGGCCTGCTATCGAGGATTTCGTGAGCTTTGGGCATCACCAAGTTGAAATGGACACGCGACTTCGTGGACACGACTCAGGCACCTAGACACCTACCCTGACACCCCACCTAGCTACTGACACGAGCACGACACCTCACGTGTCCTGTGTCATGAGCACGAGACACGTGAACACGTGCACGCTGTTAACTGTCGTTTGTGTCCTGTGTTCCCTATTTTTGATTTTTGTTGAATGGACACGTTTGTGTCCACTTTTGTGGACACAAACACTTCACATAGCACGTGCACATTGTGTTTATATGTTACCAACCTTTAATTCATTATTTTATTTTGATTTAGATTGTTAAATGTCAATTTCCCATTTATCCTAAAAACTGTGTATCAGCCCATTTCCTGTTTTTTTCTAGTTTTGAAAACGAATTTCAAATCAATTATTATGTATATATATATATGTATATTTGTGTGTATATATACTATATATATATGTATATAAGTATATGTGCGTGTATGTATGTGTGTGTGTATGTATGTATGTATGTATGTATGGATGTATATAGCTTTGTATAGATATATATATGTGTTTGTGTGTTGTGTTGGTTCTCAGATTTCTGAGATCAACCCCCCCCCCCCCTCTCTCTCACTGTTATACACACACATACCACTCCCCTTCCCATGACCCCCTCACACACACACACTCTCACCCTCTCATCTCTCTCTCTTTATATATATATATGTGTGTGGAATATATATATATATTTTATATATATAAATGTTAGATATAGTGAGTATATATATAGTATTATATATATTGGGTATGTATGGTTATATATATGGTATATATATATGTTATATATATATATGAATGTATAGATAGGGTATTATAAATATAGTGGTTATGTATTGGTATACATATATAGTATATATTGATATTATATACATGTGGTGGGTATGTATATATATATATCTATATATGTATAGATATGGGTGATGAATAAATGCCTATATATAGTGCCTAGGAATTCTAGCCTATGGCCTATGGCCAAGATTATTAGCCTATGGCTTGGGGCTAGTCCTAATGGCCCAAAACCCAACTTGTTGACCCTTGTTGACTAAGGGTTGACCAAAGTCAACCTTAGGTCAAAGTTGACCTAGTTAACCTAGAATTGACTAGGATTGACCTAAAATGACTAGTTTAACTAGTTGACTAGTAAGACATAGTTTGACTAGGTAATTGACCATTGTTGACCAAAGTTAACTATAGGTCAAACCTTGACCAAATTGACCTAGAAATGACTTGGATGAACATAGAAGGACTATTTGACTTGAGTTTGACTAAATTAGATGATTAGGTTGACCATATGGATTATGAGGGTAATCCTATATAGATGAAGATATGTATGGGGTTAAGTTAGATACCTAGAGTTGAGTCATGACTTGAGTTGGAGAATAGGATTAGCTTGATTACAGGATTAAGGTTGGTATTGTACTATATGTATTTATGTGTGGTATACTTTGTATAGGTAATTGTAGTATAGTATCTTAGTTATTCTAAGACAGGTTAGCCTATGTTTGGTTTTGAGTTAGCCTTATAGGGTTTGACTGGATGTTGACCATGTTGACTAGTATTGACTAATCTGACCATTATTGACTAAGCCCTAGATAACTTGACTAGTTTGGCTAGAATATTTGACCAAGGGTTGACTTTAACCTAGATTAGACTTGTTTAACCTTGTTTGACCGTTTGACCTTGTATGACTTAGTTTAACTTCTTGTAACCTAGTATGACTTAATTTGACTTAGTTTGACTGTAGTGTTGACCAAGTTTGACTTTGACCTAGATTGGCTTAGAATTCATATAGATTGTATTGTAGATTTCATTTACCTTCATTTTGGACATGTCATAACTGTATTGCTCTATTTTAGGACATTGTGACCCTGGTACAGACATCTGATATTACACTACTCTTTCCAGAGTAATAGGCGAGTACATTCTCTGATAATTCTCTCATTTATTTGTCGATTACTGTATTTCAGTTCTAGTTAGTTCTATGTGATTCTCTGTATCAACACGTATGGATATTTCTGGATTCATGTATGCGACACATACCTTACTTACTGATCTCTATTACTGGAATCACTGGAATCATTCCGGAATCATTTCTGGAATCATCATTTGGCCGGACTCATCTCGATTCTTGTGTCTTGTACTGGATTCACTTGCTGGGCGAGGAAATATTGAGTAAGACATGTAGACATACCCCAAATCTGGAATCTCCTACAGGAATCTACCGAAAGCATAGCCATCTCTTGCCTGATCAGTGAGAGATGTGCCTGATACCTACAGCCGTTTGCATGTCGACCTCGGTATTTTAAAACACACTGTTAGATCATAGTTGGACTCACCCTGGATTTATTGATCACTGTTGGACTCATCTTGTATCGAAATTTATCTGGTATCAGATTTTATGGACTGGACTCACACTGGGATTATATTAGACTTATATCGTACTGTCTGGACTCACACATGATATTCTAGTTCAGTTAGCTTTTATTACAGCCTTCATTGCCATGATTCTTCTCTTGTTTTAGTTACCTTTCTTTTCTTGTATCTTACTGTTTCTCTATGCCATCATTACCTGTATAAAACAGCCATGTTCATCAATAAAACTGTCTATAACTGCTTTATAGTTCTTTGTCATTTACTTGAGTTTTTCTAGATCAGTTGTGCTCGTTCCCGTCCTGATTGGACCTGTTGAAAATATTACAGATGATAATCCTGAGGACACATGCCCTGCTTACCATGGACCTGGCGAGGGATTAGCTACCTTTGGTTCCGACTCTCAGGAGTGATTCAGGAGATTAGCTAGTAGACTACTTTAGCTTTCATGTTTTGGCTTGTTGTATTAAAGTTAAGATATTGAGTCTGTATTAAGTTGGTTTGAGATATTGGTGTATTATTTAGCAGTTAGTTGTTGTTATCTTTAATTCCTTAGGTATAACTTCTGTGTTATCTTTTCGTGCTTAGACTGTGTTTGAGTAGATCATACCCTTTACTTGCCCTCCATTCGGAGCTGATATCTGGACAAGTACTTTTTATATTCACTGCATGAGATTAGTTAGCAACCTAGGACAGCTTACTACCGCCGACACTGCGGCGTAGGCTGGACGTAACCACTTCTCGTGCCCCTATACAGGGTACGGGTCGTGACACATTTTTAGTGGTGGCCCATGCAGGTCGAGAGTCGCATTTGTGTGATTTTGTAGTAGCACGACGACTTAGTTGTACTGCTACGAGCCTGCGATAGAATATAGGAATTAAGGTATTAGGATGAGAGTATACTCAATCACTGTTAGGATTTCATGAGAGATTCCGGGACGACCCTTGAGAATCTTATTTTGAACTTCGATATTGAAAACCCTTTTCCTCTTGTTTTAATTCACCCTCACTCCTTGATGTTTAAGGGATCTTGGACTATTTAACCTTATTCATCATTACCTTCCTTATATTTTGACCTTCTTAACTGCTAATTTAGCCTTAGTTTTGCAAGCTTATATTTTATCGAGCTTGATCACGACATATTTTATTGGGGGCTAGTACCCACTAACATATTGTCTAATCAGGGCCGGTGCATGATGGTCAGATCAACCTATTGCACTTTGGTTCGCTTTCATATATTATTCTACATGGATGGAGCCACTTGCAGGTTCTGTTCTTTCAAATCCATTCCCATCTTGTTTTATTATGTCTTGAAATCCAATTCCATATGCTCCTACCTATTTCTTATTTTTGATGAATTTGACCTGATAGTTCTTTTGATTTTATCTCTTACTTAGGAGTGGGAGTAGGAGTAGGAGTAGGAGTAGCTCTAATTGTTAATATAATCCTTTAGGAATGAATTGATGTATGTGCTATACCTTTGACTTAGAAGAGTAGCTCTAACCATAGAATGGTAAACCTCTTAACCCTATTGATTCATTGTTTTCTTACCTACCTAGTCTAATACCCATAGTCACAGACTATCCCATTTAACCTATCCTTGTACTACTATTGCATCACAACTTCTGGTTTAAATTTAGGCCATTGACCATTCCTACTCTAATTATGATCATCGTAGGCACATTACCATGACTTTTAAATTAGGAGCACAAGACTAGTTATTTTCTCAAAACCAATTTCACAGGCATAACCTAGACTTGACAACCTACACCCATGACCTTAGTATCCCACTAAGGCACACCATTTTATACTTCAATTGCTTAGTACGACTTTCCTGACACAAGACTTCATTCTAAATTACCCCATAGAGTTACTTTTGATTCCAATTTAAATTGAGGACACCCTTGACCTAAACCTGCCAGTCCAATTTATTGGACATGACCCAGTATAGATCTACTACCCATATTTTACTTGTTGACCTTGTATGCTGCTAAGTAGTAACTCTGACTTTGATTGTTGAGGGTTTGACCCAGGAGGAGTACGACCATCTAAATTTCGAGGACGAAATTATTTTAAGGAGGGTAGACTTGTAACACCCAGTTTTCTGAAAATAGGATATTTTGAAAATTTATTATTTTAATTATTAATAATGATGATTTAGTCATGATATGATTTTTGGTGATTTTTAGTTAGATTAAAATTATTTTCTAAGTCATGGCTTATGACTTTGTGATTTTACTAGTGTAACCCTAGTGTAAACCCTAGAGATTTCATAACCTAGAGACTAACCATGATCATGTGAGCCTAGCCATAGGTTTAGAACATCAAATTAGGGCTTTTTAGCCTAAAGGGTATTTTGGTAATTTTCTAGGATTTATTAGGAATTATTTGGATTTATGTGTTTTTATTATTATTTAATTAGTTGTTAAGTGTCATGTTAGTCCCTAACCTAGTTTACCCTAACCTAGAGATTAGTCACTAACCTAGGAGGCTAATGTTAGATGTTAACCTATGTGTAAATATCTAGGTTTGATAATATCTAGATATTTTACTTTTAGATATTTTAGAAACCTAAAATATTTATCCCCTTAGTCAAATACTTAGGAGCTAAGTTTTGCTAGGTGGATAAACCCTAAATATCTACCCCCTACCACCCCTTGGCAGCCCACACTTCTATATAACCCCTTTGTATTAATTCATGAATAATTTACATGAATTTAAACCTAGAAAAATCCCATTTCTACAAACCTTGATAACTTGATCAATTTTGATCTAAATCACCTCTAGTTTCTTGCATTGGACTCCCCTACACTAGAGGGTACTAGTTAGGGCCTGCTATCGAGGATTTCGTGAGCTTTGGGCATCACCAAGTTGAAGTGGACACGCGACTTCGTGGACACGACTCAGGCACCTAGACACCTACCCTGACACCCCACCTAGCTACTGACACGAGCACGACACCTCATGTGTCCTGTGTCGTGAGCACGAGACACGTGAACACGTGCACGCTGTTAACTGTCGTTTGTGTCCTGTGTTCCCTGTTTTTGATTTTTGTTGAATGGACACGTTTGTGTCCACTTTTGTGGACACAAATACTTCACATAGCACGTGCACATTGTGTTTATATGTTACCAACCTTTAATTCATTATTTTATTTTGATTTAGATTGTTAAATGCCAATTTCCCATTTATCCTAAAAACTGTGTATCAGCCCATTTCCTGTTTTTTTCCAGTTTTGAAAACGAATTTCAAATCAATTATTATGTATATATATATATATATATGTATATTTGTGTGTATATATACTATATATATATGTATATAAGTATATGTGCGTGTATGTATGTGTGTGTGTATGTATGTATGTATGTATGGATGTATATAGCTATGTATAGATATATATATGTGTTTGTGTGTTGTGTTGGTTCTCAGATTTCTGAGATCAACCCCCCCCCCTCTCTCTCACTGTTATACACACACATACCACTCCCCTTCCCATGACCCCCTCACACACACATGTACACACACACACTCTCACCCTCTCATCTCTCTCTCTTTATATATATATATATGTGTGTGGAATATATATATATATATATATATATATATTTTATATATATAAATGTTAGATATAGTGAGTATATATATAGTATTATATATATTGGGTATGTATGGTTATATATATGGTATATATATATGTTATATATATATGAATGTATAGATAGGGTATTATAAATATAGTGGTTATGTATTGGTATACATATATAGTATATATTGATATTATATACATGTGGTGGGTATGTATATATATATATATATCTATATATGTATAGATATGGGTGATGAATAAATGCCTATATATAGTGCCTAGGAATTCTAGCCTATGGCCTATGGCCAAGATTATTAGCCTATGGCTTGGGGCTAGTCCTAATGGCCCAAAACCCAACTTGTTGACCCTTGTTGACTAAGGGTTGACCAAAGTCAACCTTAGGTCAAAGTTGACCTAGTTAACCTAGAATTGACTAGGATTGACCTAAAATGACTAGTTTAACTAGTTGACTAGTAAGACATAGTTTGACTAGGTAATTGACCATTGTTGACCAAAGTCAACTATAGGTCAAACCTTGACCAAATTGACCTAGAAATGACTTGGATGAACATAGAAGGACTATTTGACTTGAGTTTGACTAAATTAGATGATTAGGTTGACCATATGGATTATGAGGGTAATCCTATATAGATGAAGATATGTATGGGGTTAAGTTAGATACCTAGAGTTGAGTCATGACTTGAGTTGGAGAATAGGATTAGCTTGATTACAGGATTAAGGTTGGTATTGTACTATATATATTTATGTGTGGTATACTTTGTATAGGTAATTGTAGTATAGTATCTTAGGTATTCTAAGACAGGTTAGCCTATGTTTGGTTTTGAGTTAGCCTTATAGGGTTTGACTGGATGTTGACCATGTTGACTAGTATTGACTAATCTGACCATTATTGACTAAGCCCTAGATAACTTGACTAGTTTGGCTAGAATATTTGACCAAGGGTTGACTTTAACCTAGA
Organism: Iris pallida; assembly: GCA_029216955.1. Lineage (NCBI taxonomy): Eukaryota > Viridiplantae > Streptophyta > Magnoliopsida > Asparagales > Iridaceae > Iris > Iris pallida. The sequence continues at coordinate 24,385,462 of JANAVB010005599.1, read as the reverse complement.
TTAGACTTGTTTGACCTTGTATGACTTAGTTTAACTTCTTGTAACCTAGTATGACTTAATTTGACTTAGTTTGACTGTAGTGTTGACCAAGTTTGACTTTGACCTAGATTGGCTTAGAATTCATATAGATTGCATTGTAGATTTCATTTACCTTCATTTTGGATATGTCATAACTGTATTGCTCTATTTTAGGACATTGTGACCCTGGTACAGACATCTGATATTACACTACTCTTTCCAGAGTAACATGCGAGTACATTCTCTGATAATTCTCTCATTTATTTGTCGATTACTGTATTTCAGTTCTAGTTAGTTCTATGTGATTCTCTGTATCAACACGTATGGATATTTCTGGATTCATGTATGCGACACATACCTTACTTACTGATCTCTATTACTGGAATTACTGGAATCATTCCGGAATCATTTCTGGAATCATTATTTGGCCGGACTCATCTCGATTCTTGTGTCTTATACTGGATTCACTTGCTGGGCGGGAAAATATTGAGTAAGACATGTAGACATACTCCAAATCCGGAATCTCCTACAGGAATCTACCGGAAGCATAGCCATCTCTTGCCTGATCAGTGAGAGATGTGCCTGATACCTACAGCCGTTTGCATGTCGACCTCGGTATTTAAAACACACTGTTAGATCATAGTTGGACTCACCCTGGATTTATTGATCACTGTTGGACTCATCTTGTACCGAAATTTATCTGGTATCAGATTTTATGGACTGGACTCACACTGGGATTATATTAGACTTATATCGTACTGTCTGGACTCACACATGATATTCTAGTTCAGTTAGCTTTTATTACAGCCTTCATTGCCATGATTCTTCTCTTGTTTTAGTTACCTTTCTTTTCTTGTATCTTACTGTTTCTCTATGCCATCATTACCTGTATAAAATAGCCATGTTCATCAATAAAACTGTCTATAACTGCTTTATAGTTCTTTGTCATTTACTTGGGTTTTTTTAGATGAGTTGTGTTCGTTCCCGTCCTGATTGGACCTGTTGAAAATATTACAGATGATAATCCTGAGGACACATGTCCTGCTTACCATGGACCTGGCGAGGGATTAGCTACCTTTGGTTCCGACTCTCAGGAGTGATTCAGGAGATTAGCTAGTAGACTACTTTAGCTTTCATGTTTTGGCTTGTTGTATTAAAGTTAAGATATTAAGTCTGTATTAAGTTGGTTTGAGATATTGGTGTATTATTTAGCAGTTAGTTGTTGTTGTCTTTAATTCCTTAGGTATAACTTCTGTGTTATCTTTTCGTGCTTAGACTGTGTTTGAGTAGATCATACCCTTTACTTGCCCTCCATTCGGAGCTGATATCTGGACAAGTACTTTTTATATTCACTGCATGAGATTAGTTAGCAACCTAGGACAGCTTACTACCGCCGACACTGCGGCGTAGGCTGGACGTAACCACTTCTCGTGCCCCTATACAGGGTGCGGGTCGTGACACTAGACTTGGACCTAGTATGGCTTAGTTGACCTAAATTGACTAGTGTAGTTGACTAGAGTTGACCAAGAGTTGACTTTAGTCTAGAATGACCTATAATTCATATAGAATGCATTGTAATTGTCACGACCCGTTACCCAAATTGCCCAGGCCGGGCCGAGCCATATCCAGCTTACGCTTGGTAAAAGCGTAGTAAGCTATTCTAAGAGTTCATATATGAATGATACTAAGTGTGCTAACATTAAGCCAAATAAGATTTTATCACAACACAGCTTCTATTAACGAAAGTAAACAAGTGTTAAAAGTTATTACACTTCAAATGTATGAGACTGGAGACAAAGTCCAGTATCCAAATATAAGTTCAAAACAAAAGTCTAAGTCTCAAAATATATGAAAGATATCTAAGCAAGGTTCCCCGTTGGGGCCTCTTCTGGAGCTAAGGCCAGGTCCTCAAAAGCTGCACCATAGTAGGTGTCACATAGCATTTTCTCCTCGGAAAGTACACCTACAACGTTATCCTGTCAGGACGGGAGCAAGTACTTGTACTACAAACATATAATACTGATCATGTGATGGAAAGAAATAAAATAACATAATCATGGCATATCTTGATTTATTCAGTTTTAGATACAATTTATCATGGCAATATATATTTGTTTTAAAGTTTAAAACTGTAGTATGTACGTGATCGGTCAATAGGTAGTAGGATGTACTGTGGTACATATCAATTTCTGAAGTACACACACGTACACTTAACGGCATCGGTGTATATACATACACAAACGCGGGATCAGACATACGACAAAGTTGCATATAGAATGTAACAGTGCACGGTAAATACATACGGAGAAGGGGGCATGATCACTTACTCTACTATCAATTTTCCCATAATCCATTTTATAACATGTGAGTGATACTAAGAGTAGCATGTCATATACTGAGAACCAGTAAGAAGCATGTGAAGATATGACTTGCAGTTATCCAGAAAGCAGTATTCTAACATGATTCATTCACAGTTTATTGTCAAATGCAGTAAATAAGTTTGTAGGGGTACTTGCCTCGAGCAAAGAAAGAATAAGAATATGAATATACAGATGTCCGGTGTCCTGTCAAAATGATATACAAACTCAGCCTCTAAATTATGATTAAGATTACACTAGGGTCGTGACACGGCTCCTAATAGGACACTAGCTAGGTGAAGTTCTAGTAGTCCAAAGTGAGGTGTTACAACATCTAGACTAACAAGTAGGTCTCTATACTAAGGTAGGGTAGAGTCTCGATACTAAAATACCCAAAAACCCACAAAAACATACAAGTCATTATTAATCAATTAATTAAACAGACTGGACACTGTGTTCCAACAATTATTAAAATAGATATACAGTATTATTTTTTGTGAAATAATATACCAACTTGATCCTTGTTAATTATAGTAATTTAATATAAATTTTCTGGAATTTATAATCCAGTGTAAGTATTTCTTAAAAATCAGAATACAAGTGTATATTGAAAATGAGTTCTGGTTTACTATTTTTAACCAGTGACAAAATAGTAAATTAATCATGGAAAAATTATATTAAACTAGATTAATTAACATAGTATTTATAGTAATTTTTCTAGAATTTATTCAGCATTAAAAATTTGTCTGAAAAATTCAAGGTTCATAAATCACAGATTCTGAAATTAAATAAATAATTATTTAATGTATTTGTCCGCGTATTTGAAATTGAACCGAAGTCCAGATACGGAACTCGAATCCATGAATCAAGTCCAACATGACTCGACTAGACCCCGAATATGTGTAGGCTCACCTAAGTCCGATCAACCCATGCTAGGCTTGGACTTAGAGTGGTTGTTTGCACAAAGTACGTAAAATCGTCAATAAATGCAGAATTTAAATACATGTAATTTAAAGTAATTTAAATTACAGAAATTGAAAGCGTACATATTACAGTATAGGCACTGTATTTATAAATACGTATTATAGTATATGTACTGTATTTATTTATATATTACAGTATAGGCACTGTATTTATAATGACATAATTTAAATGACATAATTAAATGATAGAATTTAAAATACATATTACAGTACAGGCACTGTATTTATAATGACATAATTTAAATGACATAATTAAATGACAGAATTTAAAATACATATTATAGTATAGGCACTGTATTTATAAAGTACATATTTAAATATTACAGTATAGGCACTGTATTTATATTGACATAATTTAAATGACAGAAATTAAATGACAGAAATGAAAAAACAAGATTAAAATATAAATATAATTTTATATAATATATTCCTCCAAAAATACAAAAAAATAATATTATGTTGATATCATTTTATCATAATTTTATTTAGATAGATTTACATATGTACATATATATTTTCAAACATATACATATATATATATATATATATATATATATATATATATATATATATATACAAATATATATATGCACATATACTAAATATATATAATATTTAGTAATTAATCAAAATATAAAAAAATGTACAATTTATATAAAAATTAGTATTTACAGAAATACCAAGTACAATATTTATACAGCATATAATTTATTTTATATAACATATATATATATATACATATTTTTTTTATATAACATATATATATACATATATATATATATATATATATATATATATATATATATATATATATATATATATATGTATATTTTATATAATATATATATATATATATATAACAAAAAGAACATAAAAATCACCCAAAACATACGACGGGGGGCTCGAACTCGAGTAGGGGAAAGGGGTGCGGGTTCAAAGCTGCTGCGCTGGCCTACTCCTGAGTGAAAGAATGGGGAGGGCTTGTTTTACTTATGCTGAATCCCTAGTTGGTTCGAGTTTAAAGTCCAAACGGGTCGGGTCTGCGGGTTGGGCCCGGATCTGACCCGACACTGCTTACCATCTTCGTGTCCTGGAGTAGACCGGACATGGATGGAGTGTCCAGCTCGTGTTCGAAAGTGTCGGGTACGAAATTAACACCAAAACTCGTGTCCGAGGGTAGTGTCGAACTCGTCTCGACGTTCTCCATATGATAGAACGTGACTCGTGTCGTTTTGACACGAAGTTTCGTCGTGTCCGACCTAGGGCTAGACGTTTCTCGATGTGTAGACATCGAGGTGGGTTGTGAGTGGGGGCAAACTGTTCATCTCGTCGAGGCGAACATGTTTGTGCCAACAAATCAACGAATGAGAGAAGAAAATGGGAGTTACATACTTTGGCCGGTCGGACGGGCTACGGCGACGGCGGTGCAGTGGTCGGCGGTGACTGCGGTGGTCGGCGCTGCGTCCAGTTCGTCTAGCTCGACCCGACAGTGGTCTCGACGGTCGACGGCGGGGACGGGATGCGGAGAACGAGGGTGTCGCCGGAGTTGGTCGCCGGAGTTGATCGCCGGCGGCGCTCCGTATCAGAACAGTATCAGGGTTTTGTTTTTTTTAATATTAAAAATGAGGATTTAAAATCAATAATTAAAATTGATAGAAATTAGGATTTTCTTCCTTGGGGTATGTGCCTATTTATAAAAAAATATACTTAGGGCAAACTAACCATGGTTAATTGCTAACTTGACCCTAGGGTTAGATTTTTACCGTTTTGCCAAAAGGGGGAGAAATACAGTTTTTACGGTAGCAGTTATTTAATTACAAAAAATTCAAATGACGTCCAAATGACTCCAAACAAATCGCAGAAAAATTCTAAAATTAATAGAAAAATATTTAGGACCTAATGGAATCAATTTGGGGCAAATTTGGAATTATTTTTCATTTATTATTTTTTTTGAAAATGGGGGTTACAAATCTACCATCCTTAAAGAAATTTCGTCCTCGAAATTTAAGGTTGACAGGGGCTCAAAATACGATAGTGAGTTTAGGCAAATATCTTATGCGCGATCAAAGAACAATGACTAGATGTTATCAAAATTGTTTAGTTACGATCAAGAATCAGGCCTAAGTATAGAATGATCAATAGGATAGGCACGATCTATTATAGGGACGATACGATTAGACATCATTAAGAATAATCAAATGTTTGACACGATCAAGTCCTAGAATCACGATCGTGGGGATCAAAGTCGTCTAGCCGTGCCAGATCATCTAGGTACGATCGAATATGAAGAATAATGGCTAAGTCAAATCATGGTTAGCATGAAACTAGCCATTATTAAGTATTTAAATCGAAAGTTTAGGTATGAGTGATAATGGTATCTAGATCCAAACATGATCATAATCAAAATTTTGACATGATCAAAGATAAGGTTAATCTAACCTTGGTCAAACAGTAATTAGGCATAATGAGGAATATAATCGTAGTCCAAGCACGAGCAACATGTTGATAGAGATCTAGGTCACGATGGAATTTAAATCAATTAAGTACGATCAAGGATTAAGAATATTGGTATAATAAAGGAGATGACCAAAGTTGAATGGTCGCGATCAAAGGGATTTAGAAATTCGCGATATTGGAACTTAAAGAATTTAAGGATAGGAAAAATCAAATTCCTTCTATTATGATAGAGAAATCAAAAGACAAGATTTTATAGGAAAGTCAAGATAATCATCTCACTCTGCTACTTCCAAGTTTATCTGACCATCATTTGCCAATCGTACATTTTTCTCACAAGTCCAAATATGAAAATCAAACCCTTATATGACTACTACCAAAAATCATAACCATCAGTCATGAATATTGAACCTTGCCATAATACTATAGACTTGACCTGTATTCCAAGGTTACTAACCCATAAAGTATGTTCTTGTTAGAGCTTCTCAAAATTTTCTACCCTCCTTAATTTTGCAGTTCATTCTCCATTTAGTCATCCTGAAGTCGAAATTCCTTCGTCTTGCCTTTAACCTAGATCCAAAATTCTTGAATCAAGGATCATAAATCCTTAATCGTTATTCCAATTGATACTCTTGTATTGCTCAAGTCTAACGTCACCATTGCCATATAAAATTTTATCCTTCATTATAAAATCAGTTCACAATCATTTCAATTTACACCTTTAATTATTATCCTCATTAAATTCAGAATTCTTACAAAAATCTCTAAGGGTCCCTTTAACTCAATAACGTAGTGTTCTCCCTGTTTCTAGTCATTCTCTTACCAATCGTTGTTCAATTTCGTATCATCACAACATGCGGTTAAAGTCTCTTCCCCATTATTTTAAATTCCTAAATTGGTATAATAACCTCAAAATGAAATATCTCGAGAATTATTAATCCTAAAATCATCCAAGTTCTCAAAAATATTTCGACCTTGAATATCCATGTCAGTTCTAAAATACATATACGAAATATTAGTGTTCTAACCATTAATGTATATTCTACTGCTCTTTTCATTCAAAATTCTCCTATGTTCTTTCCAAATAGTTCATCCTCAAAATAATTCTCTAGTGTAATCATTTCTAAGCCGATACTACTGATCTCTTCATGTTTCTAATTTCAGTCATAGCTTTCTTCTATAACTTTATCTGAATATCCAATATTTTATATTTCTACCAAGATTATCATATGATAACAACTTACATCCTTTCCGAGCTAGATGATTGTAAGCCCCTAGATTTCAAAAAATAGTTTTTTATAATTTTCAATTGTATTTAATTTAAATACATATTTTGTAGCGTATTTCGTATTCTCTTGGTTTCTGGAATGTTTTAAAATTTTTCCTAACTTTTAGATTTTTCCTTGGCCGGCATACCGCCAGTATACCGGAGTATACCGACGGCATACCGCCCGGACAGATTTTCTACACTTTAGATATTTTCGGTTTCTGATATTTTCATGAATAGTGTTTCGGATATTTTCGTGAATAGTATTTAGATATTTTCGTGAATAGTGTTTAAGATATTTTCGTGAATAGTATAGATGCACTCTATTATCCAATGGATAATTGGTTTTGTTTGAATGGCCATGATTGACTTAGATTTTGACATGGATCACGATCCGACGGCTAAGATTAATTCTCCCTTCTATATATACCCTTTCACTTTCTCTCTTCTCTCTCTTTTCATTCTCTTCACTCTCTCTTCATTTCTTCTTCCCTTCTCTTCCCTTGGAGCTTGCCAAGAGCTTGGCCTTGAGGTCTAGAGTGTGGTTTCGTACCCCTCTTGGTGGTGGAGTAGAAGATTAGGCTTGGAGCTTAACCTAGGCAAGTACATCTTGCTCAAAAGTGACATGACCATACTTTATTTTTGTTTTCCATAGAAATTAAAGTTTTATTGGCCTATAATTTGCTTCTTTAAATTGTTAACATGTTTAGTATATAGCACTTTTGGTTTTGATCGACAGTATTGCGTAGATCTGAGTTTCTAGATATAATTTTCGAGTATTTTGATGTTTTGATCTATCAAATGTTTTGATTTATGAAAACTAATACTTCCATGTTGTAGGAAATTCAATTCTATTCAATTTTAATTTTTGAAAGTCCGAATTTCGATTTAAAACGAAGTTTTTATGGCCGAAACAAGTTTTGAGTTCAAAAATCAACTTTCTGCGACGGTTCGGAAAATTCGTCGGAAATCTGCGGAAATCCGTCGGAAAATCCGAACTTTCACCACAAAACTTGCTGTGACGGAACGGAAAATCCGCCGGTAATCCGCAGTAATCCGCCGGATAATCCGGTTAGGCTGTTTTGCATTCTTTTCATGTATTTTAAGTGTTGTAAAAATTTTGGAAAAATTGTATTTAAATACTATGTTAATTTAGCTAATTTATTATAATTTTTTTAGCATTTAATAAGTACTTTTGGTATTTTATAAAAATAGGAAAACAGAGCTTATTTTCAGGATACCTATGTTTGCTGATTTTTAATAAATGTTTATGAAGGTTTATAAATTCCAGAAAAATTAGTATAAATTTCTATAATTAACAAGGATCATTTTAGTGCTTTATTTCAAAAAGAATTAAGTTTTTGTCTATCTCAAAAATTGTTGGAACACAATGTACAATTTGATTTATTTATTGAATAGTTACGACTTGCAATGTTTTGTGTTGTTTTGAGTTATTGTAGTATTGGACCACCCCCTACACTAGTGTAAAGACCCTAGAAGGTTAGTTTAGGTATTGTGTCACCCCACATTGGACTTGGAATTGACCGGAGTTGACTAGTTGACCAAAGTCAACTATAAGTCAACCTCTGACCCAGTTTGTCTTAGTTTGTCCTAGTTGACCTAGACATTATAGTGTGTCTTTTCACCCTGATTAGCAATTGTATTATCTCATCTTTAGGACCGTGGCTTCACTCCGAGCCTTGATTCATATTGATAGCAGGACCCAGGCAAGTACATCTACAAACTCATTTACTGTCTTTTAATGATAGAACATGTATTAACCCTATTAAAATACTGATCCTTGAGGTAGCAAGTTGTCTTCACATGTTGTATTACTTTCAGTACTTGCCATGCTTATACTGCTCCCAGTATCTCCTACATGTTTTTACTGTTCTCATATCTCTCACATGTTTAAATAACGGGTTAAGGGAAAACTGTTAGTATTGTACGTGAACATGACCCCCTTCTCCGTATGTATTTACCGCGATCGACGACATTCTATATGTAACCTTGCCGTAGGTTCTGATCTCGCGTTTGTGTATGGATATACACCGATGCCGTTCGTGCACGTATGTGCATGCCATAAAAACTTGATATGTGCCGCTGTACATCCTGATTACCTATTGACCGATTCACGTACATACTACAGTTTTAAACTTTTAAACTATATGTTGTCATTTCTAAAAAGAACCAATTAAACCATGATATGCCATGTTCCCTATGTTACTATGATACTGTGATCCCAGTTGTACCATGAGGCCATGTTTTCCAGTATTTCCTGTTTTATAGACTTATCACACCATATTTCTTGTTGTACATCTCTTTCATTATATGTTCAGTATTTTAGTTGTAGAGGTTGTACTTGCTCCCGTCCTGACAGGATAACGTTGTAGGTATCCTTACTGAGGAGGAGTTGCTCTGCGACTCATATTATGGAGTTACTGCCGAGGACCCGGCTTTGCCATACGAGGATGTTCCTGCGGGGAGACTCGCCTAGTTTGCGTAGTCACTTGGGATACTTAGTGTAGTCATGTATTAGACTACGTATTTTATAACTGGACATGTATCCAGTTTTACATTTCAGACTTGTACTTTGGACATTCTACTATATGAGACGGCTTTTATGTTTGGGGCATTTATGACTTTTATTCACTTATAGAACTGTTAGCACATTTAGTCTTATCCTGTTGTCTTTAGAACAGCTTACTACGTTTTATCTCAACGTAGGCTGGGCATGACTCGGCCTGGCCCAACAATTTGGGTAGCGGGTCGTGACAATGATTTACGATACTCTTTTTTTGTATTTTTCAAGTGAAGAAATATGAAAATTCAAAAAGATTTCAAAGTGTAACTAACTGAAGTAGATACGATAATTCAGATGTAATTAGGACATGATTAATTAAGACGAAGAAATAATAGTAAGACAAAAGAAATAATGATAGAAATTTGTTCTTGATTATTTGGTCACAATGAAGTAAACTGATTTAAGATATGATCTGATAACCATACACGTCTTCCTGAAATCAAGTTGCCAAAATTTTGCCACGCCAGTAAGCATATATGCAATAAACGATGGAGTCATAACTAAAGTATACCCCCTATAATCATGTTATCTAGAATTCTCACCACGCCAACCGGTATGGCTGCAAAAAAATCTAAATTTTATGACTAAGATAAGTATATCCAAAATCAGACTATATGTTTTTGTCATACCAGCTAATATGGCTGCGATAAATTCTAAACTCCATAATTAAAGCAGATATTTACCGTTCTCACTGTCATCATCAAATATGTTATCATAATACACCTTAACTCAATCCATAAAATTTATCTTGATGCAAAATCAAAAGTCAATAACGAATATCAGGAATCAAATTCAACAACGAATTAAGGAAGAGTAAATGGAAACAAGCGGAAACATATTTTGAGGTAAGATTTAGAGTGAGATCCTCAGGGTTCATCCCAAGGGTACTATCTTGGTCTAAATTGACCCACTTAATTACAAATAAGTGACTAATTATATTTAACGATCCTATGCTATGATGAGTTTTCCCTATGTTGCAATCCTAGTAATCCTCTAGGTGTTCTAAATGTTATCCCTAGTGTTATCAAGTTATCCTAAGATCCTAACTGCAGGCTAGCTTGGTACAATAACGTAACCAAACAATTTTAGTCTCGACTTGCATGGGCCACCACTAAAAATATGTCACAACCCGTTACCCAAATTGTTGGGCCGGGCCGAGCCATGTCCAGCCTATGCTTGGTAAAAACGTAGTAGGCTGTTCTAAGAGTTTATATATGAATGATACTAAGTGTGCTAACATTAAGCCAAATAAGATTTTATCACAACACAACTTCTATTAACGAAAGTAAACAAGTGTTAAAAGTTATTACACTTCAAATGTATGAGACTGGAGACAAAGTCCAGTATCCAAATATAAGTTCAAAACCAAAATCTAAGTCTCAAAATATATGAAAGATATCTAAGCAAGGTTCCCCGTTGGGGCCTCTTCTGGAGCTAAGGCTAGGTCCTCAAAAGCTGTACCATAGTAGGTGTCATATAGCATTTCCTCCTCGAAAAGTACACCTACAACGTTATCCTGTCAGGACGGGAGCAAGTACTTGTACTACAAACATATAATACTGATCATGTGATGGATAGAAATCAAATAACATAATTATGGCATATCTTGATTTATCCAGTTTTAGATACAATTTATCATGACAATATATATTTGTTTTAAAGTTTAAAACTATAGTATATACGTGATCGGTCAATAGGTAGTAGGATGTACTGTGGTATATATCAATTTCTGAAGTGCACATACGTACACTTAATGACATCGGTGTATATACAGACACAAACGCGGGATCAGACATACGACAAAGTTGTATATAGAATGTAACAGTGCACGATAAATACATACGGAGAAGGGGGACATGATCACGTACTCTACTATCAGTTTTCCTATAACCCATTTTATAACATGTAAGTGATACTAAGAGTAGCATGTCATGTACTGAGAACCAGTAAGAAGCATGTGAAGATATGACTTGCAGTTATCCAGAAAACAGTATTCTAACATAATTTATTCAAAGTTTATTGTCAAATACAGTAAATAAGTTTGTAGGGCTACTTGTCTCGAGCAAAGCAAGAATAAAAATATGAAGATACAGATGTCCAATGTCCTATCAAAATGATATACAAACTCAGCGTCTAAGTTATGATTAAGATTACACTAGGGTCGTGACACGGCTCCTAATAGGACACTAGCTAGGTGAAGCTCTAGTAGTCCAAAGTGAGGTGTTATAATATCTAGACTAACAATTAGCTCTCTATACTAAGGTAGGGTAGAGTCTCGATACTAAAATACCCAAAAACCCACAAAAACATACAAGTCATTATTAATCAATTAATTAAATAGACTGTACACTGTGTTCCAATAATTATTAAAATAGATATACTGTATTACTTTATGTGAATTAATATACCAACTTGATCCTTGTTAATTATAGTAATTTAATATAAATTTTCTGGAATTTATAATCCAGTGTAAGTATTTCTTAAAAATCAGAATACAAGTGTATATTGAAAATGAGTTCTGGTTTACTATTTGTAACCAGTGCCAAAATAGTAAATTAAATCATAAAAAAATTATATTAAAATAGATTAATTAACATAGTATTTTATATTAATTTTTTTAGAATTTATTCAGCATTAAAAAGTTGTCTGAAAATTCAAAGTTCATAAATCATAGATTCTGAAAATTAAACAAATAATTATTTAATGTATTTGTCCGCGTATTTGAAATTGAACCGAAGTCCAGATACGAGACTCGAAGCCATGAATCAAGTCCAACATGACTCGACTAGACCCCGAATATGTGTAGGCTCACCTATGTTCGATCAACCCATGCTAGGCTTGGACTTAGAGTGGTTGTTTGCACAAAGTACATAAAATCGTCAATAAATACGGAATTTAAATACATGTAATTTAAAGGAATTTAAATTGCAGAAATTGAAAGCGTACATATTACAGTATAGGCACTGTATTTATAAATATGTATTACAGTATAGGCACTATATTTATTTACATATTACAGTATATGCACTGTATTTATAATGACAGAATTAAATGACAGAATTTAAAATACATATTATAGTATAGGCACTGTATTTATAATGACATAATTTAAATGATATAATTAAATAAAATAATTTAAAATACATATTACAGTATAGACACTGTATTTATAAAGTACATATTTAAATATTACAGTATAGGTGCTGTATTTATATTGACATAATTTAAATAACAAAAATTAAATGACAGAAATGGAAATGACAGATTAAAATATAAATATAATTTTATATAATATATTCCTCCAAAAATACAAAAGAAATTAATATTATGTTGATATCATTTTATCATAATTTTATTTAGAGAGAGATTTATATATGTACATATATTTTTTCAAACATATATATATATATATATATATATATATATATATATATATATATATATATATATATATATATATATATATATATATATATATATATATATATATATATAGCAAGCGGATCAAAAGCCCCCCTTAGAAAGCCCCCCAAAAACCCCCCTCAGTCTAATCCGTAATTTAATGTTAATATTAATGTTAATATTAATGTTATTAATATTAATGTTAATATTAATGTTAATATTAATATTAATGTTAATATTAACATTAAATACTAAAATTAACATTAAACTTTACATTAAAATTAATATTAACATTAATATTAACATTAACATTAATATTAACAATAACATTAACATTATATAAAAAAATTTAAAAAAAATTAATATTAACATTAAAATTAATATTAACATTAATATTAACATTAACATTAATATTAACATTAATATTAACATTAATATTACGAATTAGAGTGAGAGGGGTTTTGGGGGGCTTTCTAAGGGGGGCTTTTGATCCGCGCCCATATATAATATTATATATATATATATATATATATATATATATATATATATATATATATATATAAGAATTAATATTATGTTGTATTTGATACTTGTATATATATATATATATATATATATATATATATATATCTATATATATATATATATATATATATATATATATATATATATATATATATATATATATATATACAAGTACTCAAATACAACTATATTAATTTCTTATATATATATATATATATATATATATATATATAATATATATAATATATATACAAGTATGTATAGATATATATATAATATATATATATATATATATATATATATATATATATATATATATATATATATATATATATATATATACAAGTACTCAAATACAACATAATATTAATTTCTTATATATATATATATATATTATATATATATATATATATAAGAAAATTAATATTTGTTGTATTGAGTACTGTATATATATATATTATATATAATATATATATATATAATATATCTTATATATATATTACATATATATATTATATATTAGTATATGTGCATATATATTTTGATATATATATATCTATATATATATATATATATATATATATATATATATATTCATAGTACTATTAGCTAGTGTAATACAACATGTTCTAGTTGACCTAGTTTAACTAATATTGACTATTTTGACATAGCTTTTCCAAATTAACCTAGTATCGACCTAGTTGACTTTCAGGACCTAGAATTGACTTAGAAATCATGCTTCACCATAAATATTCATTTTTGACACACCAGCACACTAATTAACATATATATCTCATATCTAGGCTCCTGTGACTCCAGTTTGGACCTCGATTCATATTTACTGTTCAGGACGACAGGCGAGTACATTCTCTGATAGTTTCCATTATTTGATATTTTCTATGATGCATGTTTATTTTACTGTTCTATTTGATTCTGACATAATGGATACACGGATTGGTAGTGTATGAATTTATTATCTTGAGATACGTGGTTTCATGCATATTGACTCTTACTGGACTAATAAAATACTGGACTAATGTATCTATTATGGACTATTGAGATTCGTATAGAAATATATATATATATATATATATATATATATATATATATATATATATATATATATATATATATATATATATATATAGTAATTAATCAAAATATAAAAAAAATATACAATTTATATAAAAATTAGTATTTACAGAAATACCAAGTACTATATTTATACAGCATATAAATAACAAAAAGAACATAAAAATCACCCAAAACATACAATGGGGGGCTCGAACTCGGGTAGGGGAAAGGGGCGCGGGTTCAAAGCTGTTGCGCTGGCCAGTAGGCCAGCACGGCCTGAGTGAAAGAATGGGGAGGGCTTGTTTTACTTATGCTGAACCCCTAGAGGGTTCGGGTTTAAAGTCCAAGCGGGTTGGGTCTGCAGGTTGGGCCCGGATCCGACCCGACACTGCTTACCATCTTCGTGTCCTGGAGTAGCCCGGACATGGATGGAGTGTCCAGCTCATGTCCAAAAGTGTCGGTACGAAATTAACACCAAAACTCGTGTCCAAGGGTAGTGTCAAACTCGTCTCGGCGTTCTCCACATGATAGAATGTGACTCGTGTCGTTTTAACACGAAGTTTCGTCGTGTTCGACCTAGGGCTAGATATTTCTCGATGTGTAGACATCGAGGTGGGTTGTGAGTGGGGGCAAAATCTCAAAACAATCTCAAATACAACTCAAGTCTCAAATCAATACAACAAGTCCAAATAAGAACTAATGCAAGTCTAAAACTATATCCCGATTACTGCTGAGTGTCGGGACCAAAGGTAGCTACTCCTTCACCATGTCCACAGCATGTAGGGCAAGTGTCATCAGGGTATATATCTGTAATATTTTCAACAGGTCCAGTTAGAACAGGAACGAGCATAACTCATCTAGAAAACCCAAGTAAATGACAGAGAACTATAAAGCAGTTATAGACAATTTTATTGATGAACATAGTAGTTTATATTCAGGTGATGGTATAGAGAAACAGTTAATATACAAGAAAAGAAAGGTAACTAAAACAAGAGAAGAATCATGGCAATGAAGACTGTAAAATAAGATTCTAGATGAACTAGAGTAACATGATAAGTCCAGACAGTAAATATAAGACAAGTGTAAATCCAATATAAATCCAGTACGAGACGAATCTAATACAAGATGAATCCAATACAAGATGATTCTAGTCAGTGATCAAGAATCCAGGTGAGACCAGCTATATTCTAACATTATGTTTTAAAATACCGAGATCGACATGTAAACGGCTGTAGGTATCAGGCACATCACTCACTGATCAGGCGAGGGATGGCTATGCTTCCAGTAGATTCTAGTTTGGAGATTTCAAATTTGGGGTATGTCTACATGTCTTACTCAATATTTCCCCGTCCCATAATACAAGTGAATCCAGAATTCGATACGAGAATTGAGATGAGTCCAGCCAAACATGATGATACCAGCAATGATTCCAGAATGATTCCAGTAATAGAGGCCAGACAAGATAGTATGTGTGTCGTATACATGAATCCAGAAATATCTATACGTGTTGTAACAGAGAATCACATAGAACTAACTAGATCTGAAGTTCAGTAATTGACAAGTAAATGAGATAACTATCAGAAAATATACTCGCCTGACACTCTAAAATGAGTAGTGCAATATCAGATGTCTGTACCGGAGTCACAATGTAACACCCCCACTCCCAAAATACGTAGGACTATGAACGTAGACATGCCAGCTGTATACATACGAAGTACACTCTAATATATGAAAATCTCGTATGAATACATAAGCTGTAAAATGCAGTAGAATCATAACTAATCTTATCCACACAAAAATAAATGAATAAAAGATATCATATAAAGATAATGAATTGTCTTGATACAATATGTTGTGCGGAGACAAATCCACTACCAATAAGTAAAAATACATGAGAAAAGAAATGATTTTGGCGCGAGAAGCGAAGACGATCCAAGTGCAATCATCCTCAAAGAAATAGAGATAGTCACGGCTAGAGCTAGAGCACCTGCGAAAGACAAGAGCACACACCTGGCGAGATAACCAGGTCCTCAGAGGGACGTAACAAGACACATAATATCATGCCATATAAACTGAATAAATATTGCTCAAATAAATAAGTCAATTGAATTATAACATGATCCAATACACACCTATTGAACTAGCTTGCCATCCCCCCAACCAAACAAGGACAGGAGATGGTAAACTAATTCACGGTGACGTATCTTTCCATGCTATGAATCCAATATGGTATCCGAATCCCAACAAGGTTCAATACCTTCTCATCGGAGCAGTAAGTCACACCTAGAACCAAACAAGGACAAGATGTGACGAACTAATCTGCAATAAGTTATTGTTCCAAGCCACGGTCAGATATAAGTACCCAAACCAAAAGTACTCATGCCTAACGGATAAGGTAGCCTAACCGTTCTAAGTAAAATGTAGTTAAGAACAATCCTTCTTACGCATGGGCCCTGGCTAAATAGGATCGGCATGGTCCCCCCTTGGGGTACCAGAGGCCCAATCAGTAAGAGCATAACGTTCCGCAGAATGTCAGTGGCCGTCAGTAATCATGGGTCATCAACCCCGTATCACCAGCGGAGCTTCCGGGTCACAAGAGAAAGTGCATCGAAGCCCATACGCTAAGGAATTGTCCTTCCCGCCCAATGTCTACTATGTTGTATCTACAACAGAAAACCTCTATAACCGCTAAGTCAAACTAAGCATGCAACCTCTATTAGCGGTTATTCCTATTACACGGCTTATACGTACCGGTGGCCAGCCAGTCACGCATGTCCGTGTTCTATATGCAACACATAACTTTGTGGTACAACGTGTCAAGGCCAATGAATGTAACACACAAGGTGGTCCCTTAAATCTAGGTTTAATGTGTAAGAAAAATAATACATAGCAAAAAATATAACTGAACAGTAAGTTCTAACAGGTTATGCCATGTATCACAGTTTATTTTGCATAAAAAAAATAATAAATAATGCATAAAATATGAGCTAAAATAAATAAACAACAAATGGCAAGGTGTCTTGCCTGGTAGGACGCCTGGTGTGCTGCGATGATCAAGGTGGCACGAACTACGATTTCGGTGCAACAACTACGTAAGGTGACCTCGGGTGGTGGCACGGACAGTTCCATTTGGGTCCAGAAGGGTCAACTTAGTTAGGGTGGACATAAGGTAGTATGGAATTGGTAAAGGAATAGAAAAGATGGGCTGAATCACGAGATGGAGAAAAATTTGGAGGAAGTCAAATAATATATATAATTTTAGAAAATCTTTTATAATATTTGAAATATAAATTATTAGTCAAAATATGCTCTCAAACAAATATCCGAAAAATTGAAAGTCATTCATGGCGAACTCTAAGTTTTGTTAAAGTAGTATTTTTAGTTTGAAACCTATATCTCTATAATTCAAAAATATTATAAGGATACCAAATAATAATAAAATTAGTTAAGGCTAAAATAAAATTTTGGTAAAAAAGATAACCTTTTATTTACTACTTGAAAGTCGAGAAATATTTATAACCATTTGGAAAAATATTTATAGTATTAGAAACTATTTATATATATATATATCAAAATACTTTAGATAAATATATGAGAAAAAAAGATCTAGGAAAACATTTTTAGGAATAAAATTGAAGTTGTCCAAATACCCTCTTGAGGTCAAAGCTATATTTGAAATTCTATATGTAGAGTTAAACACAAAACTATACTTTGCTTCAAAAAAATATTTTCTAGGAAAATATACATTAATGAAAACAAATAAAATAATACTAATAGTTTTAATAATAATAATAATAATAACTATTACTACAGTATCTTCTCGATTTGAGAGAGACAAAATAAAAAATAATAAAAAGGAAGAAGAACCAGAAGAAGAAGTTTGGAGGAGAGAAATATTTCGGGGAGAAAAAAATAAGACAGAGAGAGATCGGGAGAGGATATGGGAGTCGGAGAAGAAGAGGGAAGCGGGGGGAAACGGGGGAGGTGAGAGAGATAGGAACGGGAGGGGCTCAGATCCGGCAGAGAAAGGAGAGCTGGGGTGGCGCCGCGCGGTGGGGCGCTCCGCGAAGGCGGCGGTCAGGCGCGGTCGCGGTAGAGGAAGGGGAAGGCGGACGCGAAGGGATCTCGCCGGCAACGTAGGGGCGGTCGCGAGGGAGCCGATGGTGGTGGCCACTTGGCGGCGCACGGGGAAGGTCGACGAGTGCAAGAGATCCGGGAGCACGGCACGCAGCGGAGGCTCGGGTGGTCCTCGTCGGAGGGGTGTTCTAGCGGCGGTGAAGTAGGCGTAGGTGTGTGTTAATTTTAATTTGGGTTTTGGTGGTGGCTCCGGTGATGGTCGTGGTGGTGGTGGTGGTTTAGGTGGTGACGGATAGGGAGGTCGACGGCGCTGGCCGATGGCAGTGGCGGTGGTGGTGATGACTGGCGGTGGCGATGGTGGTCGATGATGGCTGGGGCTCGTGGCGACAGCGGGGTGCTGTGCGGAGCGGGGTCTGGCATGGTGCGGCGTGGCAGTGGTGGCCGGGATGACGAGGGTCGTGGTGGTGCGTCGGTGTTTTGGTCAAAATTTCTTGGTGGTGTGTTTAGCCGGCGTTGGCCGGACGCGGGGTGTAGGAAGACACGACGGGTGGTTGTGTTGGCGGCTGATATTGGTGAGACGGAGACGGTGGGGCGACGTGGTCTGGAGGTGAAGGTGGTGTCGGGATTTGGCTAAGGTTGGGTTGTGTGATGTTGAGGGTGGAGGCCATGATGGGTGGCCGAGGATGGTGGCGACGAGGCGTGGGTGATAGGGTCTGCGGTGGTGGGCGTGGTTCCGGTGCCTGGTGTATAGGCGGAGAGGAGGAGACGGTTGTCTCGGTAGCAGAAGGAAGGCCGGTGAGAGGCTGGTTTAGGCGAGGCCGGAATCGGTCGGTGGCTAGGGATAGGATTGATGGTGTCGGGGGTGTGTCCAACACGAGGAGTTAATGTATATGTAACTAGATGGAATAAGAATTAGACACTGACACGGTGCACGCACTTGTGGTGGAAATTTTGTGGAGAATAGAAATTTATGGATGAGTACCTGCCTTTTATAGGATGTGGGAATCCCCAGCTGGATAAGGATTATGAGTAGTTTAAATTCCCGTTAGATAATACGCTATTTATTTTAAATCAAATTCAATAAATTTCAAATCCAAATCTAAATCAATTTAAATCTAATTAAATTTCATCCTTTAGTTTAAATCAAATAAGATAAATCAAATTTCAAATATAGATACTAATTTAACTATTTAAATAAATCCATAAAATCAAACCAAGATTTAAATCGCCACAATAATTTCAAATATATTTTCCAAAAATACTAATAATAATAATTTCAAAAATTACATTATTATTTAAAATAAACTAATAAATAATTATGAAATATATATGTATGCCCAAATAATATTCACATAAATATACTTTTCTAATATACCATCTTATAGGAAAATTATTTATTATTATAACTGTATAAATGAAAGGCTTTTCATAATTAAAATCATAAACTTGGAAATTTTGGTACGATAGCTAAAAATAATTATTATCTATATTATTTCAAAACTATGAAAATATTTTTCTAAAAATATGTACGCTCGCACATATTCGCACTCGTCGAGCAATTACGAAAACGAAATTTTGCGTACGACGTACAATGTAACTACGCGACGCACAAATACAAAATAAGAAAAAAATCAATACCAAATTTACTTTTAAAAAAATAGTAGAAATTTAGGGGTTTTACATCCTACCCAACTTAAAAGAATTTCGTCCTCGAAATTAAGAATTTATAGGGGGTGAGAAGGTACAAAGGTATATCGATAAAAAAGCACAGTCAAATTATTGGGTGAGACAAGGAAACGACGTTTAATGAAAACATGCATTAGAGTCGTGATTTCAATAATGGCGAAGATAATCATGGATTAACACAAAAAGGAAAGTGGTTAAGATAACGTGCAATAAAGAATGGTATGGGTTCAAGAAATAAATTAGAAACCTTAAAGTTATGGTCTCTTGAGAGTAGGTTGAGGGCACGATTAAGAGAACGAAATAGATTCACTTAAATTAAGTGATTAGAGGGTCTTGATAGGGCCGAGTAGTTTAGGATGAAGATATAGCAACATCGAGTGATAATGGTCCTACTCGATAGGAAGGCTAGAGTAAGTTCTAGTACAACGCCTTCGTCCTTCTAAATAGGTGGAGGCGAAAGCAATATAGAGTTTGAAGGAGGCGTTATCGAATACGAATACATGGTTCAAAGGCGACCGAATAATTCAAAAGGAGTTGCCAAGGCAGTCACGGATGAGACTCTAGAGGACAAGTTTAATTATGTTCCATCCACGTAGAATAATAGACAAAAGCGAACCAAAGTGCACTCGGTTGATCAGACCATTATGTACCGGTTCTGATAAGAAATATGTTAGTGAGCGCGCTCAATAGCATAAGTCATGAACAAACTCGATAAATGGATGAGTTTGCAAAACTAGATTATAGTGGCAACATTAGTCAAGGTGGTAAAAACATAGGCACGGGAGACTAAGATCGAAAGAAAGTAGAAATTGGTTCGAACTTCTAAAGAATATAAGACATGTCATGTGATGGTCTTCATACAGTCATCCTATAGTCTTCTTGTCCAAGTCCTTGGGTGGCTGGATGGGTTAGGGTCCTCTAAATTCTAGAATCTAAGTAAACTTACTAATATAGGTCACTAGGACAAAGGGGTTGCTAGGTCATAAGGCATTCTATCCAACTTAAAAGAACTGAACTAATGGTGTTTAGGACAAAAGAAATATGTCTAACTAGTTGGGGTCACCTTCCTAAACCTCTAGCAAGCACAAAGGGGAGAGAGAGAATAATGATAGAAGGAATCAAGCAAGATGCTAATCAATGAGAAAAACGGTAGATAAAATCTAGGAAAGATGTCAAGTATGTGGATGAGATCCTAGACTCTAATCCTAACGCAGGCTTGCTTGGTACGGTAAAGTAACCAAACAATTATCTTGACTTGCATGGACCACCACAAAAATATGTAACGCCCATAGTCCCAAAATATGTAGGACTAGGAACGTAGACATGCCAGCTGTATACATACGAAGTACCATAATATATGGAAATCTCGTATGAATACATAAGCTGTAAAAAACAGTTAGAACCATAACTAATCTCATCCACAAAAATAAAAAATAAATATATAAATAAAGATAATGAATTGTCTTGATACAATATGGGGCGGAGACAAATCCACTACCAACAAGTAAAGAAAAAATACATAAGAAAGAAATAATTTTGGCGAGCGAAGCGAAGACGATCCAAGTGCAATCATCCTCGAAGAAATGGAGATGGTCACGGCTAGAGCTAGAGCACCTGCGAAAGACAAGAGCACACACCTGACGAGATAACCAGGTCCTCAGGGGACGTAACAAGGCCATAATATCATACCATATAACTGAATAAATATGGCTGAAATCAATAAGTCAATTGAATTATAACATGATCCAATACACACCTATTGAACTAGCTTACCATTCTCCCAACCAAACAAGGACAGGAGATGGTAAACATTTACGATGACGTATCTTTCCATGCTATAAATCCAATATGGTATCCGGACCCCAACAAGGTTCATACCTTCTCATCGGAGCAGTAAGTCACACCTACAACCAACAAGGATAAGATGATGAAACTAATCCGCAACAAGTTATTGTTCTAAGCCACGGTCAGATACAAGTACCCAAACCAAAAGTACTCATACCTAACGGATAAGGTAGTCTAACCGTTCTAAGTGAAATGTAGTTAAGAACAATCCTTCTTATGCATGGGCCCTGGCTAAATAGAATCGGCATGGTCCCCCCTTGGGGCACCAGGGCCAATCAGTAAGAGCATAACGTTCCGCAGAACGTCAGTGCCGTCAGTAATCATGGGTCATCAACCCCGTATCTCCAGTGGAGTTTCCGGGTCACAAGGGAAAGTGCATCGAAGCCCATACGCTAAGGAATTATCCTTCCCGCCCAATGCCTACTATGTTGTATCCACAACAGAAAACCTCTATAACCGCTAAGTCAAACTAAGCATGCAACCTCTATTAGCGATTATTCTATCTCACGGCTTATACGTACCGGTGGCCAGCCAGTCACGCATGTCCGTGTTCTACATGCGACACACACTTCGTGGTATAACGTGTGAAGGCCAATGAATATAACACACAAGGTGGTCCCTTAAATCTAGGTTTAATGTGTAAGAAAAATAATATATAGCAGAAAATATAACTGAACAGTAAGTTCTAACAGGTTATGCCATATATCACAGTTATTTTACAAAAAAAAATAATAATGCATAAAATATGAGCTAAAATAAATAAACAGAAATGGCAAGGTATCTTGTCTGGTAGGACGTCTAGTGTGCTACGATGATCAAGGTGGCACGAACTGCGACTTCGGGCACAACTACGCAAGGTGACCTCGGGTGGTGGTACGGACAGTTCCATTGGGTCCAGAAGGGTAAACTTAGGTGGACATAAGATAGTATGGAATTGGTAAAGGAATATGAAAGATGGGCTGAATCACGAGATGGAGAAAAATTTGGAGGAAGTCAAATAATATATATAACTTTAGAACATCTTTATTATATTTGAATATAAATTATTAGTCAAAATATGCTTTCAAATAAAATACCCGAAAATCGAAAGTCATTCAGGACGAACTCTAAGTTTTGTCAAAGTAGTTTTTTAGTTTGAAACTATATCTCTATAATTCAAAATATTATAAGGATACAAATAATAATAAAATTAGTTAAGGCTAAAATAAAATTTTGGTAAAAAGATAAGCTTTATTTACTACTTGAAAGTCGAAAAATATTTATAACCATTTGGAAAAGTACTTATAGTATTAGAAACTATTTATATATATATATATATATATATATATCTATATATATATATATATTAGCCTAAAATACTTTAGATAAATATATGAAAAAAAAAGATAGGAAAACTTTTAGGAATAAAATTGAAGTGTCCAAATCCCTTTTGAGGTCAAAGCTATATTGAAATTCTATATGTAGAGTTAAACACAACACTATACTTTGCTTCAAAAAATATTTGTCTGGGAAAATATACATTAATGAAAACAAATAAAATAATACTAATAGTTTTAATAATAATAATAATAACTATTACTACAGTCTCTTCTCGGTTTGAGGAGACAAAATAAAAATAAAAAAAAAACAAAAAGGAAGAAGAATCAAAGAAAAAGTTTGGGGGAGAGTAATATTTCGGGGAGAAAACAAATAAGAGAGAGATGAGAGAGATCGGGAGAGGATGAGGGAGTCGGAGAGAAGAGGGAAGCGGGGGAGACGAGGGAGGTGAGAGAGAGAGAGGAAACGGGAGGGGGCAGATCCGGACGGAGAAAGGGGAGCTGTGGCGGCGCCGCGCGGTGGGGCGCTCCTCGGAGGCAGCGGTCAGCAGGTCGTGGTGGAGGAAGGGGATGGCGGACGCGAAGGGATCTCGCCGGCGGCGTAGGGGTCGGTCGCGAGGGAGCCGATGGTGGTGGCCACTCGGCGTGCGCGGGAAAGGTCGACGAGTGCAAGAGATCCGGGAGCAGGCACGCGGCGGAGGCTCGGGTGGTCCTCGTCGGAGGGGTGTTCCAGCGGCGGTGAGGTAGGCGTAGGTGTGTGTAATTTAATTTGGGTTTTGGTGGGTTTTGGAGGTGGCTCCGGCGATGGCCGTGGTGGCGGTGGTGGCGGTGGTGGTTTGGGTGGTGACGGATAGGGAGGTCGACGGCGCTGGCCGATGGTAGTGACGGTGATGGTGATGACTGGCGGTGGCGATGGTGGTCGATGATGGCCGGGGCTCGTGGCGACAGAGGGTGCTGTGCGGAGCGGGTCTGGCTGGTGCGGCGTGGCGGTGGTGTCGGGATGACCAGGGTCGTGGTGGTGCGTCGGTGTTTTGGTCGATTAATCTTGTGTGTGTTGTTTGCCGACGTTGGCCGGACGTGGGGGTGTAGGAAGACACGAGGGTGGTTGGGGTTTGGCGGCTGATGTTGGTGAGACGGAGACGGTGGGGCGGCATGGTCTGGAGGTGAAGGTGGTGTCGGATTGGCTAAGGCTGGATTGTGTGATATTTAGGGTGGAGGCCATGGAGGGGTGGCCGGGGATGGTGGCGACGAGGCGTGGGTGATAGGGTCTGTGGTGGTGGCGTGGTTCTGGTGCCTGGGTATAGGCGGAGAGGAGAGACAGTTGTTTCGGTAGCAGAGGGGGCCGGTGAGAGGCTGGTTTAGGCGAGGCCGGAATCAGTTGTGGCTAGGGATATGATTGATGGTGTCGGGGTTTGTCCAACGAGGTTAATGTATATGTAACTAGATGGAATAAGATTTAGACACTGACACGGTGCACGCACTTGTGGTGGAAATTTTGTGGAGAATAAAAATTTATGGATGAGTACCTGCGTTTTATAGGATGTGGGAATCCCCAGCTGATAGGATTAGAGTAGTTTAAATCCCCGTTAGATAATACGCTATTTATTTTAAATCAATTCAATAAATTCAAATCCAAATCTAAATCAATTTAAATCTAATTAAATTCCATCCTTTAGTTTAAAATCAAATAAGATAAATCAAATTTCAAATATAGATACTAATTTAACTATTTAAATAAATCCATAAATCAAATCAAGATTTAAATCGCCACTAATTTCAAATATATTTTCCAAAAATACTAATCATAATAATTTTTGAAAATTATATAGTATTTAAAAAACTAATAAATAATTATGAATATATATATATGCCCAAATAATATTTTACATAATATACTTTTCTAAATATACCATCTTATAGGAAAATTATTTATTATTATAACTGTATAAATAAAGGCTTTTCATAATTAAAATCATAAACTTAGAATTTTGTACGATAGCAAAAATAATTATTATCTATTTATTTTGAAACTATAAAAATATTTTTCTAAAAAATATGTACGTTCGCACATATTCGCACTCGTCGAGCAATACGAAAACGAAATTTTGCGCACGACGTACAATGCAACTAGACGCACAAATACAAAATAAGAAAACAATCAATACCAAATTTACTTTAAAAAAATAGTAG